>FR997833.1:8750000-9375000 GCA_905475405.1 Schrankia costaestrigalis
CAAAATATACGCAAAATCACCAAAGTTTTCTAATCAAATTAATGTCTTTGTACCTAGATTCGATTATTGATTAAAAGGAGAAAACTATGGAGGAAAACAGTACTTATACATTGGAATATTACTTAAAAAACTAATGGCACTCAAGTAAAATAACAAGCATTGGAGAATAAACATTTAAATAGGTACAAATTATACGGGAACACAGAGCCACAAGAGTATTAAAACAAACTGCGTATTACCGCGCATAAACAAATTTGAAATTTAATTTAAAAACATAATTAAAAAAGCAAAAGCGAAATTGTTTATGTTCTTATCTCAAGGTTTGTTTACTTGAATTTTCTCTGTATTTGAATTGCGTATGTTTTAACGTTAATTTATAAGATACTTATTTAAGAAGGTTGATATAAACCAGATATCTCTTTAAGATATAGTATCTACTTTATTTTACAGTGTTTTGTTATTGAGTGAAATTTTATAGATTTGCATAATACTACACGCGGTTTTATGTGTTTTTTTTTAAACACGAATATTAACGCGAACATCAAGAATCATAAATCACAAACACATAAAATACTACTCAAACTCTACCTTATCCTTAATTGATAATAACAATAACATAGTACAAATATCTATTGTTACATAACTATTTATAAGGAAATTATTAAAATGTGATAATTGGTGATTCTCATAAGCAATCTTTATACTAATAAAATGCAAGTTTCATCTTACACACCATATTAAAATGAAGAGAAACGAAAAACACATGTCATGTTACACAAACATTCAATACAAACATGGTTGTATTGCTTAAGCACTTTCCAAAAGCGTTCTGTAAAAGACATCAACGGGATGCGTTGCTTACTCTGAACATTAACCAACATTTTAACTTCCATCTCCCAGTTATTTTAATTTAATTATCATTATTAATATCTACACAAAAATTCACCTACATCAATTTAACGTTCCAGCTTCAATATAAAAAAACGAATGAGTCAATAACTGAAACACATTTAACATGTGAAAGTATAAATCTCAATAAATAACTGAGTGATCTGGAAAAATATCTGAACGTCACCGAATTTATATGTTTTTGTTATAATGTTTTGATCGTTCTAGCTCGGTCGACCGGATTGCGGCGTACGTATTTCGAAAATAATGCGGTCAAACCGGCCGCGGGCGCACGACCGCTCGCCTCTCTCACTCACCCGAAATTTTAACGCATCCAACGTCGACGGGTACGGAAAATCAGCGATATCCTCGCAAAAGATCCACAAGTCAACGCTTCGGGAACAGGTGGAGTCGCACTCGTTCACGAACGAACCACATAACAACAGAGTTTGGGAACATCACTGGTGGGTGTCGCGCGGGAGTGGTCGCGCGTTCGTCTTGCGTGCGGAGCGGAGTTACTGTACATCGCGTCCTCGCGGCGCAACGGTCGCGGCCCGAGTGAGCGCCCAGAGCTCGCCAGACGCGGCGGCGTCGATGCCCCGCCCCGCGACCCGCCCCCGCGACCCGCCCTACCGCTAACGAACAACCCCCGCTACAACACCCTCGCACACACTCTACTATTACACAATCGACCATAACCTACCCTACCACTACCGGAAGCCTTGTTCAATGAGATAACTCTTATAAGATCTCACCTGATTGTACTCGTAATCCACCTGTTTATAAAACACGTTACTTGGACTCTACATTAAAAGAAAATTACTATTTTTCATTACTAGATTGGTAACATTTTCTGACACGGTCTGTATTTCCAAATATCCAAAAACACTCTACCTTAGATAGTTAGATATTTCAATAACAATATTTAAAATTCCTGACATGTCTAATATTCCTAACCAAAAAGGAATACACATGAAAATGTAATGTCGTGTTCGTAGACGATCACGTTTTGTTTATTTTGCTACGAGACGCTACGAGCGCTACAAATATTTTTAGGACACTCATAGATACTCGGATTAAACTATGTTTATCTCAGCACTACTTGTACCAAAATATTTAAAATACTTATTTAAACCGTTTTTTAAACATTATGATAAATAGTTTTTATAAATAATAAGTTTTATGAAAATAAACTTTGAAGAATTTAAACAAAATGAAACCTGCAAACAAAACAGTTTGTTAACTGCATAGTATGACAGTTCATTTATTTTCCATATGTGGAATAAGCCTTCAGTGGTAAGAAAACCCTGCTAGACAGATTGGTAGAGCCTTTTTGTGATATAAAATGAAGGGATTCTTATAGGATATATCATAGAGAAAATAATAGCATGCAAGGTATCCTATATTCAGTTTTGAAGGCTCATATGGTATGAAATGGAGTGGTTATACTGTATTTTCTACATGGTTATAGGTACATGTTATGTCATAAAATCAGAATAAGAGATAAGTGGTTTAAATATAAGATACTTTCGAGAAAAGAAAAAACTATAATTACACATTACCAATTGGTACTTTTAGTTAAGTCACCCAGTGTAGAAACTCCTTTTGTTTAAATAATTTCTCCCAATTATTTTGTTAGAAAAGACCCTCTGCAGGAACGGAGCTTATATAAAGGAGTTTGGAAGGAAACTATAAATACAAATATCATGTCAAGTTTCTTTTTTGATACGCTTTTAGGCATGCAATAAGCAAAGGTGAATAAATCTAAAACCAATAGTTAAGTAATAAAGAGATTAATACAAAAAAACAATTGAATCTACTCAATAGTTGCAATGTCTCTAAATGACCTTAACCTTAACGAAATACAAATTAGATAGGTTTATATCCAACATATTAACCTACACTTGGCTGTTAAGTCCTAGAACTGCTCTCTGACCTAGGATCACACCATTGCAACTATTTAATTAATTTTCTCAGATCGAAAACGACTTACTAAAATGGACGGTATTCAGGGGAATCCCGACTGTTTTAGTGACGGGCAGGTGTCCGCAAGAACAAGGATGGCAAAAATCGAAACATTACTACAACCGCTCCGGCAAGTATTAGACTGCGTCAGCAATCCCTAAAACCAATTGAACAGAGTCTAGGCGTTATTAAAATCGTATAATAATACCTAAATATTATAATACCAATATCATATTATACTCTACCTACTCTTAATATTATTTAGATATTCCGAGCAATATAACTTTAGATTATTACTCTCTAATATTTTTTTTATACGTGACAGTAATTTAACTAACCATAATGTATGCATAACACTAATTCCCAAAAGTATCTTAAAAAGGGTGTTCAAACCAATAAAATACCCTAAATAAACAAATGTTAACTTAATAATTTCAACCATTAGTCACTCACCAAATATCTAGTCCTACCCATCTCTTCACATAATCCCTCTACATCTCTCCCAAAACATTTCAACAACAATAAGAGCCGTACATCTTATCGAAAAACATTTAATATTCTGTACGTTATATTTTTCACGTTCTTTTGAATGTAAAACAACAGCTGCCATGAGAGTTATGACAATAAGAAGATGTTAAGTAAACAACTAAGATCAGTAGCAGTTGCACGCACTGCGTGGCTTTCTGATGAGTGTATCGGGAACAATGATCAATAGGGTTGTCAACTTACAATAAATAATATTTCATGAATTAAAAAAAAATAGTTATCTTAATAAAAAGTATTTTACAAATAAGGTATTATGTAGGAGAATTTTTAGTTATCACCGAATTCACTTTTAGACATGCTTTCGAATATATCTTATCAGAATACTGCATAAAGTGTTTAGTAAAAGTCATATAAGAATTAAAAACCTTCAACAGTAATGGAGCCTGCTAAATACACATACAAATGATAATAATAACACCGCATTAAGCAAAGAAATATTAATAACTACTTCCATTGTATTCTTTAGAGTATACACTCGTAGTAAGAATACTGCAGAAGGAAGAAAATTAAAAAAATATCTGGCAACCCTGTTGATGAGTCAGGTTCAGAAGCTTCAGGTGAGCTACACGTTGACCGCACGTGCTTCCATACATAGATCAACAGATAACAGGTGTAACGATAGTACTAATTATCTCAAAGATTCGAACAAAACTTATGCTCATAGGGACGTTAAAATGACGAAGCCCAGAGCAGAGCATTTTTCACTGTCAACCTATTATCGACATTATTCTTGCAATAATAACCAAAACCAATTAGACATATTCAAGCATGTTTCTTGGATTAGTGCTCATATTGAATACTGAATATGTATCTTACAAGAGATGTAGCATACACTACAGAGGTGTATTGAATGACTCGTTGTGAGTAGCGTGTGCTAAACATATTATTTTTAAATGATAACAATGCATTAGCACCTGGAAGACCCTATGTAAACTTCGTGCCAAGGTCGGAGTACTTATGGAAAATATATACAGACCCACGTGTTCTTTGAGACTTACTTTTTTTTTGTGCTGTGGCTTTTGTCTGTGTCGATCTATAATTTTAATTGTAGCTTCAATTTTAAGTAAACGACGAGATCAAACAATTTGTAATAAATTTTATGAAATAAAGTATTTTGAAATTTGAAAATTTGAATTTGACTAACAACAACCAGCGTGATATTAACATATTGTTCCCGCCTACGAATCGTTAACAATTTGATGACATATTAGAATAACCTGTCACTAGACTTTTTAGTTTGAAGGGTTCCATAAAAATTAACGTAACAAAAGCTATGATCTGCATAAACCTCAGAGGAACCTACGAGAAATAAAATTAGAAAGACTGGTAAGAAATAATAATAATCTCTGTACAAATACTGAATGTCAGTCAGATTGCATGGTATTGATAGATCAAAATATTAAATTATATTTCCTCACACTTTTACACAACCCCCTCTAGTCCCAAACTAATGAGAGTTTGTACTATGGGTACTAGACAACGGATATACATACATAAATACTTTTTTTTTGTTGTAAATACATACATATTATACATAGGAAACACCCAGACCAATGCAAACAATCATGTTCATGCACACAAAGTTCTCGAACCCAAGACCTCTGCGTAGCAGTCATGTATAACCAATACTACACTACGCCACAAAGAGTGAATCTGAGAATTCGGTATGTAAAGTTTTTTTTTTGGTATTTTTTTTATATTTTTATTTTAAAGGTTTATTAATTATAAACAACTAATTTGAATATTTTTGCTTTCCTACTTGTGGTTTATTTGTGGTAAACAGTTAAAGTGAGTAATTCGACCGCATCTATGACGTCATACATCTGGTCGAATTACTTACTTTGGCTGTTTACTGCAAATAAACTGTAGGTGGGAGGGCAAAAGTACTCAAATTAGTTGTTTTAGTTATTGGGCAATGAAAGCAGAAACAAACTTCTGTTGCACCGGGCGACATGATGTCATTTAGACGTCATATGAAAAACAAAGTAATTTATGTACCTAATAATTGTAAAAATAAACACAATCTTGCGTTTTTTTGCGCTAAAAATATGATTTTATTACTTATCGATCTAAAATCTCTAAATGGTTTTGGATTCAACATAGGTAAACTTTTACTTTACATACCGAATTAAGTTAATTAATTAATTACTGGAGAAGTTTCGTTTCTGAAGTAGATAATTTATGAGTTTATGTGATCTACACATTAATTCATATTTTTCTCTAATTCCTTAAAAAAAGAATGAGGGTAAAAAGTCTAAAACACCCTCTTGGGATTCGATTAACATACTATACCTTGCCCCAGGATTGGATATTGGTTTTAGCGACCAAACATAGAATTTATATTTTTTCAAGCTTCAATTTCCATCTTTTAATGGCCTCTCTATTAAACTTGACCTACATTAAACATGTAGGCCAAACGCTTTGGAATAAGCTTTTATCCCAAGTATTATTAATGTGTAGATGCTTGTAATTGGCAAATATGTAACTAGTTTTAAGTTCTATTTTGTTCTGTAAGCGTCCCAAACAAAATAAAATAAAATAAAATTTCCTTCTATGCAACAGCTTGAGTGTTAAGTAGAGTTCACTTAACTACTTTTGCGATTTTATTCTTAGTCCACACGGATCAACGCAATAACAATGTCACCAAAAAATATGAAAAACTAGGTACAATTTACACATTAAATTGAGTAGAACAAAATAAATTCAAAATGGTATTGAGAGCAAATAAACATAGATTTTCAACATACATTTATATTTGTTTCAAGTAATCGTATGCGGTGAATTACCAGATGTAAGTACGCATATAGGTATTGGCGACCAATGTTAATTCACACTTCAACAGAACAATTATTTGCTAAGTATAATCAACGTTCTTTATATAATATGTAAATTATTAGTTCTATGTGATATTGACAAATGTTTTTTTTTGTATAGAATTGCGCAGACTGTCTGTCTCCTAACAATCAATGCCAAATAGGTATTATTTGTTTTAAAAATATCTGGTTAGCTCCTACCGTTGTTGTTTTACCCGCAATTATTTTTTCCATATATGTAGTTCCCATTTTTGGTAAACCCGAAAGCCGAAAGGAAAATTGGCCTGCTAATACCATGATGGCCGATGGTTACAGTTTGGTTTTTTAATCAGAAATGAAGTGATCAGCAGGAGCACCAAAGTTAAGTTATGGGATTGCACTGAGACCTATGACCATGTTATACCATACCTTTCAGGTGACAAGGGATGTTAACAATTTATTTTTACTAAAACTGCGACCTTCCAAAGAACGCTGGCAGAAATCCCTCTATAATTGATGATTACACCTGTATAATACACATTTATTTGCATAGGAACCGAACCCGGAACAAACCACAAGAACCAAAAAACAAGTTAAAAAGCAAGAACATAAAAAAAAGATACCGGTACAATTGCAATTGCATTTTATTAATGATAATAAACCTCAATTATTATTTGGTGTTCGTAAATACATGTTGACCGTAATAATGATAGGAAGCATGAAATTTGGCAACTCATGCGAGCTACCGTACGGCAGCATGGCCGGCTTTTCGGCTACCGAAGCCGTTACGCGCTTATAACTAATACTTTTTTTTTGGCACGTGTCTGTTTGAGCCGTTATATGAGGTATTTTCGGTGGTAGCGAAAGTTAGAATCAGTTTATACCAGTTTTTATTTCGTACATATAGAATAATAATTGATATTAAATCTACCGGCGCATGCCATTGAATTTGTTACATTAAGATGTTACTTGTATTAATTGTTGTGATTGTAAGTTTATGTGTTATATGTAATTTTATAGATATAATGCCTCGATGACATGGCGGTGTCAGTTTTCGGCAGCTCTACACAAGGTCCCGGCTTAGAATCTCTTGGAGAAAAATTGTTTAAGCGATCCTTAAACGGTCGTCATGAGATAGAAAGGGAGAGAAATCGTTCCATACTAAGTAAAAGTCAATTTACCTAGATAAATATTTCTGTTCAAAAATGAAGCGTTTTTTATGTCGGATTTTTCACACTTGAAAGTATTAACGAAAAAGAAGACTTATGAAAAAGAAAGAAAATCTTCCTAGAAAACCCTGTGTTCATACGTCTGACCATCCTGATATTAGACTCACACCTACGACTCTGCAGCAAGCCTTTCTTGACTTTTAGATTTTTTATTTGGTCGGTCAGCATTTCCTAGGAATCTGGTCCCGTTTGTTATAATTACTGTAAGCCCTCTTACTTGTGTAACACGGCCAACGAACTACTGTTATAATTGTATTTATAAACAATTCTCTTACTTATCCGATTGTTGGCAAGGAATACAAAAAGTTAGCAACCCCTTCTTGTCAAGGGTCTCTTGTGTCAAGTTACATGATTTCACGTACTAGATTCTGTGTTTATAATATAAGTTAAATTTCAAATCTGTATGTGTATGTTTGTGTCATATAATTTTAAGAGAACAAACAACGAAACATTTATATTAACGACGACAACGAATTGGGTTTTAAACCAATTCGTCTGGCTACCAAGCTATTGGCGCGATCTTCCACTGAGTAATTTAAGATCTAGTAAGCGGAGTTCACAATAAATGAGCATACAGTACACACGGATACTATGAGTTTAGTATAAATCACGTTGTACGATAAAGCGGTATGTGAGGCCAGTGTCCACGGAGCCAAGCCGTCTACCACCCACGGCCGTCCTGCGTTTGACTCACCAATTGTAACACACGTAATTAGCCCATTAGCACGCACGCACCGCTCAAATGCTCAATTAGATCAACGACCGACGGGAATAGCTTCAGATTATGTCCCTCCTGTCTTACAATGATACCCAGGATAAAATGTACAAATGTAATTGACAGTTCTCCGACGAATTACGCTTACTTGGAATTAATGTTATTAACACTTCTATGGTATTCTAAGTGTTACTTGTCTTGTTAATAAAAATGGCCCTTGCTTGTTTATCTGTTCGTACTCTTTATAAAAGGGGGAGCTATATATAGGCATGTTATTATTTTTAGGTGAAGAGCTCCTAAATCAATTAAACTGACGTCAAAAAAAAACTTCAGTTCTCATTTCTTTTTTTAAATATTGCTTTCTTATATATTGCACTATGTTGGACTAATACAGATCAGGCATCAAATCAATATATGATACCCTAGTCATAAATAACTTCACCCTTTAGCACTCATTTTGGCGGTGTAACCAAACGTAGAGTATCCAAGCAATCCCAATTTTGATCATTACAGATTAACAAGCCAAACTTTGTTTTAGGGTATGACAAGTTGCGCATTATTAGTCCGTCACCATACAGACAAATTTCTTTTGAATTGAGTTTCATATACCTATAATTTCAATCGTTATTCAAAGGAACCTCACTGTAATCAAATTACATTTTATTCTTAAACTCTTTTATCACATATCATGAGAAACATCTATTCACACGAATCGGTTATGTATAAAATACACATATTTGAAAAGATATTAAGATCTGCCTTTTAACCTATCAACCATTCTATTAAGTATCTATCAACCACCGTCCAAACGTTAACGGTTTCTTTCACTTCACTCCTACACTATTCCTGGTTGAATAATAATTGGCACAGTAATTTTTCACGCCGCCATATTTGCTTAGAACGTTATTGTTAATCACTAACAATTCATCAATACATCCCACAGTTACCTGCCTTTTTGAATTAGGAATCCGGAACGTTTAAAAATAGATCATCTTTTAAATATTGGTACACAGAACGTGTTCAAAGAAAAATAAATGTTTTAAAACAGTTTGTATGTAAACTCTGTTTTCTCATGGTCGAATTGTTCTATGTGTGCTTTATCTTATATTCTTAATTATTAACTGTTCAGTATTACAGAACAAATATATTTACTACTTACTATTATGTAGTGATTAAATATAATATGTAATAACATCGCAGTTTTATGGCTCACATTTTCATTTAACTGACAACAAATAATAAAATAATATGTTTAATTTAGACCTCTGTGGCGCAGTCGGTATATTACATGGTTGCTGCGCAGAGGTCTCGGATTCGATTTCCGCTCAATGCAAATCTTGATGAAAATAAAAATAAATACATACCAATTATGGGCATACATATTCATTGGGAAACACCTAAAGGTAGTGAAAAGAACTCATAGTATTACAAGGAAACATGAGTTTCAAACTTGGATGTCTGCTGTTCCAGCTTAATTTACAGCATAAATACACATAAGGTACTTGCGGTAAATAAGGGCCACCTTAATCTAAACCTAAATAATTTCTATAAATAAAGGAATATAACAAAATATTTAATATCACGGTAACGTTTATTTTAATATCTGCATCAGAAAGTACTATTACAAATATTTTCATCTTAATTAGGCACAGTAATCATGATTTTAAAAAACCCTCTCTATGGCACTTAATAAACGTCGCGTCGGTAGTTTTATAAGGGCCAAATTTTAATTCAAATATTAAAAGAGTAATCAATAGAAAAAATATTGTTTTCAGTTTCATTTGACTTAAATTATCATTTGCCATTAAATCACGCTTTTAACATTACTTAATCAAAAGAAAAACTAGCAATGGCTCTTAATAAACTAACGTATTTTATTTTAGGTAAAAAAAATTAAACTTGTTTTATTTTAGGTAAAAAAAATTAGTTTTGGCAAGATAAAATTATAGTGGAGCTGCGTTGTCTATCACTCTCAACTGACTCGTGGCTACTGGTAAGATTGAGGATCGTGCGACGACGCGAGTTTGGATCTTAGCTTTCCTATTGGTCATTTTTATGCATGTTTAAATGTAGGGTGCTGTGATCATTAAAAGTGCCATTTTTAAGCAACGGCTCTTGTTATCCACCGGCTCTTGTTACCCGCAGGTACCTTAAAGCATAAATATATTATATCAACATTGTCAGTCCCAATAGTACTTGTCAGTCATTCGGAAACTGGGGGTTAGTCGTTCCCATTGTTACTGGAGAAGGCACATCCATCTCTGGGATATTAATGGAATGTGATGATGATGACAGATGAATAATTAAATACATAAATAGACCTTTGTTAACACAATTTACAAATTATCTCTTTTGCACTAGCCAATTACATCAATTAACATTTCTTAGAAGATGTCATTGAAGCAATTATATAAATAGATTAAATGTTTGTCAAAGACTTGCTGAATTAATTAGTCAGACTATAAAGTGCTTTACAACGTTTAAGTTTAAAAACGAAGTTTGTTCTTAATTCGTATTTTTTTATGCACCAGTTTAGCTATTGTTATTTTGAAAAAAGTTTTGGTTGAACTTGACGCTGTCAAATAATTATTTAAAAAAAATACGTATTATTTAATTTACTTATGTTTTTTTTACTTAGTATAATTAATTCACTTTAAAGAAATAGTTAAACCTAATTTTGATGATGAACTCATCAAAATTAGGTTAAACAGTTACTAACATGATTCTGGTCTAGCCAGGTCGGGCACGGGACCACGATCAGAACCAACCATCTTTGGACCGATACTTCTATCATAGCACCTATAAACGTTTAGCACGAGAGTGGTAACAAAGAAATGCGGACGCATGTTATACGAGTGTAGGAAATTATCATATCATGAAATACAACTTATTATTTATAATTTTAAACAAAGCAACTGCCAATCTTGTCATTGTTTCAATTCATTTGAAGTAAAGGTATCTAATTAAATATCAAGTAAAGTTTCGGAGAATCGACTCTTTCCTGGTTTTGTACGGTTCGGTTCTTAGTATACAATAAACACAGCCTATGTAGACATATTTCTTACTCGTCGTTAAATGTTAACTGTAGTCTTCCTTGATGAAGGGCAATAAGGCCTACTAACACCACGTTGGTGTTTTTTCTTAAAGCTTTTTGGTTTTTATAAAAAAAATAAGGAAACTTTGTAAATCTTTGATTTAGAAATAAATAGGTATCAGATCCCTAGTCGGTTTTAATTATCTCAAAGCTAGGTAGTAGTCACGTTAGCCTAGTAAGTAGACAAGCTAGTGCGACAATAGTGTTACTACATATATTGTTAATACACAAGATATTGTATGACGTAGCCTTCTCGACACTTACAAGCACCAATGAGTTGACCTCAGTTGACTCTTGCTACCTCTACTACACAAACTATTTTAATATACCTTCATCATCGAAGAATTTTTCTTCTTATGGTTGTTCAAACTTGATAAACTGATAAATGTATAAGTAACAAGTAGAGCTCATGCTCCCCCATGCCCTAATAATTATTATTATGCACCAAGTAGCTTTAAATATTATCATTTCACTGACAAACATAATACCTACTAGGTACCTATACCTTGTTTTTGTAAAAACACCTATAAAATAAACTAAAAGATTTTTTCCAAATTTTTCAAAATTCTCATATTAATAGTGTCGTAAAATACATTTACGGTAAAGTTACTCAAATATTTAAAAAAGTTCCTTAATCATAAAGTAAGAAACTTAATAAGTTTTAGTATCATAAACAACTCAATACGTCTAGCAAAGAAGGAAAACTCTAAAGGAAACTCGATATCAAACCACGCTGGATTGTTGTTAGGTTTGTGTTTTCCTTAGACGCCTTTTTACAACATTCTCGTAATAAGGTCTGGTTGTATCATCATCACAATAGCCCATTAATGTCCCACTGCAAGGACGGGCTTCCTCCCGTGACGGAGGGATACTTGGCCTTCTAATACCACGCTGTCCAGACGGATTGGTATAGGGTTTTATTTCAAGTTTTCCTTCTTTTTATTTCATAAAGATAATATTCACGTATAGTCCATTAGTCGGTTTTTACGACACCCATGGAATGAGATGGGGAGGTGACATATTGTATTCTTACTCCGTCACCACACGGATAAGGTCGGGTGGTAATAACCTGTATTTATTTTTTCCTGAGGTAACTTTTACCCTATCCCAGGAAAGAGGTAACGTACGAGTATATTTCGTCAGTCACCTGTCGCATAATTACACCTTAAAAGATACAAATAAAACTGTAGGTAAGATAAGTCTGAATGACAGGAGGACACACATATTGTACGAGAGATAATGCGTCTCACCCATCTCAACCTTGAAAACACGTTATGCTAAAATATAATATCACGACCAAAAATAAAACTTAATCCATTCAAAGATCAATAATGAGAAATTCGTTAAATTAACCACTTTTATCTAACAATAAAAACATTATAGTATTAAACCTCTATCGAACCTATGTACCTAATATGAATATTCCTCACATATTCATACAACGCCATCAAGTCCTAAACTAAGCAGAGCTTGTATTATAGGTACTAGGCAACATATAAACATTCTCATATACCTTTTTTTGTAAATAAATAAATTATATAAATAGTAAACACCCAGATCAATGCAGGCTTTCATTTTGTTGATTACAAAGATTTGAATCCGAGGGAATTGAACCCGTCAGTGTTGTACTTTAATCTAACGCAACTTTTCAGTAATACACCTAAAGGAAAAAAGTGGCATCAGCCTAACTCATCCTTTCGGTTTCACAAAAGCCGACTAAAGGAATTATTTCAGATATCATAACAGCCCATGGGTCAGGCCTCCTCCCATAACGGAGAGATACTTGGCCAACTAATACCACGCTGGCCAAACAGATTGGTATTGGATTTAATTTCAAGTTTTTCTTCTTTTATTTCGTAAAGATAATATTGACGGATAGTCCCTTAGTCGGTTTTAACGACACCCATGGGATGAGGTGGGTGACATAATTGTATTCTTACTCCGTCACCACACGGATCTATTACAGATATAAGCTCTATTAAAACAAAGGAAGGAAAATTAACATAAAACTCAAGCCACTCCGTCTGGCTTTGTGATATATAATTAGGGCAAGTGTCGACGAAGTGCCGCTTGCAATCAACATTGTTGTGATGGATTAATAAATCCTAAAGTGTATACTGTATTTAATTGGGGTCATACTCTTTTTTTTAGCAAATAATAAGATAACTAAAGCAAAAGAAGGAAAGCTGGAAGTAATTAAGCCATGCTGACTGGGAGAACCCTCCCCGTAAAATATTTGTGGAACTCCGCTCTACCTTAGCACTAGACTCTTGACTAGACTTTGACGACCTCTGTGGCGTAAAGGTTATATTATAACATGACTGCTACGCAAAGGTCTCGGGTTCAATTCCCGCTCAATGCAAATATTTGTGTGCATGAACATGATTATTGGTCTGAGTGTTACTATGTATAATATGTATGTATTTACAAAAAAAAAGTATATAAGTACTAATATCCGTTGTTCTGTTACCCATAACACAAGCAAGTTAAGCCTAGGTTACTTTGGGAACAGATTGGCGCAGTGAATAGATGTCCAAAAAAAAAAAGGCTCAAGTCCACCAGCACTCTAAGTGTGGTGAATTATTTTTTTTAAATAAAATTATAGAGTTTATTTAGTGCTACTGGATTTTTATATAAAATGGCTCTAATCATTTAAAAAAAAAGTTATTTTACTTTCATTTACTTTAAAATAAAATAACAAAAGCATGTATAATTTCTATGTTATTGTTACAATGGACATATTACTTCCACGAAAGTTATGAATACTAAGACGAAAGTATCCCAATATGAGCCGTGCGTCGTGGGAAAATTAAAATCCTTAATCATTTGTTTTTGTTAACAATGCGAATTGCTTTCCCTAATAATTAAATAATGAGAATAAAATATATTGATGAATGCCGACTTTATGTTGTAATTGAAACAAAGTGTCGTAAATAAGCGGTTATTTGTTTAGACTGTACAAAAAGGCAAAATTAATAAAGACAGTCGTGAGAAAATAATACTGGAATGAAACTATTCTAGATGAGATCGTTTCCTAGTAGTAAAGTGCAAGTCTTACTTTTCGTCTAACCGAATTACGGTACCAAACGTGATAAGATGAACTTGACCGTTTATACCTAACTCAAAACACGGACTACACACTCAGCCCCTTGGAGCTCTAGCTATAAATAACTTATAGCCATAAATATCTAAACCTAGTTTCACACTTAATAATTAAAAGCATTTTAGAGCTCATTGAAGCAAAGTGCGCACACATAAAGTCATGGTTTACGACCAGCACTTCCTATGGGTGTTGCTAAAGCTGGCTAAGGAAAAGTTTGCAGGCCTACAAAAGTGTCATTATATCATAAAATAATTAAAAATAATAATCCTCACACATTCACACATCGCCACCTAGTCCCAAACTAAGCAAAGCTTGTACTATGGGTACTAGACAACGGATAAGCATACTGAAATACTTTTTTTTGTAAATACATACCTATTGTGTTATACATTAACTGAATTTAGACCCATATCTATTCTACCTATTCTCTCCAAGGTTCTCGAGAGTATTGTCCATAGTCAACTGTCTAATCATCTCTCCTCTAATTGTCTGCTAAGTCCCTACCAGTCTGGTTTTCGCCCTGGTCACAGTACAACTTCTGCATTAGTTAAAATAACGGATGACATTCGACTGGCCATGGAGAACAAACAACTCACAATTTCAATTCTTTTAGATTTTAGCAGTGCATTTAATTCAGTGGATTTTGACATACTCCTGGGAACATTAAGATCTTTTAACTTGTCTGGATCTGTGATTAGTTGGTTTAGATCGTATCTTCATGGGCGCTCGCAGTCCGTTCGCTTGGGCGAGACTTCCTCAGACTGGCACGGATTAACTGCGGGTGTTCCTCAAGGTGGCGTACTGTCCCCTCTTCTTTTTTCTGTTTTTATTAATTCTGTCTCAAGTATTCTATCTTCCCAATTTCCTCTTTATGCAGATGACTTGCAAATATACCGCCATTGCAATGTTCGCGAAGTCTCTGGGACTGTAGCTGCGATCAACGATGATCTGGCAAATATTGGCAAATGGGCTAAGTCTTTTGGACTCAGAGTGAACCCTGCTAAATCACAAGCGATCATTGTTGGTGGTAGGTATATGCTTAATATTTTGGGTCAGCAGGCAGTTCCCTCTGTTTACTTCGACTCAATTCTTATACCATATACGAAAAAAGTAAAAAATCTTGGGGTCTTTATCGACAATTATATGACGTGGGAGGTCCACATTGCGGAAGTAAGTAGAAGAATGTTTGCCACTTTCCAATCATTGAAGCGTCTTCAAAAGTTCCTGCCCATTCAGACTAAAACTACTCTTGCACAGACTCTTTTGCTTCCTCTTCTAGACTATGCTGATGTTTGTTTCCTTGACGCCAGTGAAGAGCTTCTTAATAAACTTGAACGATTGCAGAACTTAGGTATCCGTTTCATTTTCGGTCTTCGGAAATACGACCATGTTTCAGGTTTTCGTAAGGAGCTGGGGTGGTTGCCTATTCGACGACGCCGAGACTCTCATATTCTATCCTTTCTATATTCTATCCTTCATAATCCTAAGGCTCCTCCATACCTTCGTGAGCGCTTTGAGTATCTTGTCCCAAGGGGCCAACCCTGTCGTACATCTTCTTCTCTTCTCCTTCGTACACCATTTCACACTTCCAGTCGCTACCATGACTCGTTCACAATTCGTGGTGTGCGGCTATGGAATGCCCTTCCTCATACTATACGTGCTAGTCCCTCTTTGGAAGTTTTCAAAAGAAGAACAAAAGAGTATTTGCTTACATTGCCCTAAATTACCTTATCTATACTTATAATAAAACTGTAGAGAGATCAATTCTGTACATTGAATATATGTTAAAAATTAATATTGGAGGATGAATGGTGATCGATACTAATGCCAAAAATGCAATCAATAAATTTTTTGTCTGTCTGTCTGTCTGTCTGTCTGTCTGTCTGTCTGTCTGTCTGTATGTGCACGCATGGGTCAAAAACTACTGAAGGCATTTTAACCAAACTTGGTACGATTGTAGTCCATACTTCCGGGCAGGTTATAGGCTGTATAACATAACGCTAAGACACATAGGAGCTGAGCAGTGACGACAATTTTGAAGCAAGTCGGTTGAAAAAACGCGCGTTCGAGCTCTTATCATCGCATACGTTGATCATACGCCAAAAATATGTATTACAAAAATAATGGTCTTCAAAAGATGTACAAAAAAGTCCTGAATAGTATATATCTATCTTTTATATATTAGCCATAATAACGTGTTTAATCGTTAGGGTTTTCTTCAAAGTATATTAAATACATAAATATATTGTAATTTGCATAGACATATCTTTTTCAAACTCCCATATTTCAAAAGTACACTTTAATATCTTATTCATACAAAAAAAAATTATAGAAATCGGTTTATAAACACACAAGATATAGATGAAAGAAAATTTCCAAATGTCGCCGCGCCAGTATGAGTACGGCTGTACGGTTGATTTTTGTTTATCGTCCGAAACGGCCAACCGGTGCATCTATAATTTCATTCACATTGACTCTTAATGCGAACGGACGTGGTTCTTATTGACTCTTCTCGGAATAAGCGCGCTTTAGATACTAAAATACATAGATACTACTTTTTCGGTATTAAGTTTAAAGTAGGTAATCTATCTATCTACCTATACTATAATAAAACTGTAGAGGTCGAAATGTCTGTTCTTTTCGAAAATTCAGATAAAAATTATCTATATTCTTTCTTTAATCTGTCTATCTCTGCATCACCCAAGGTTGACTGGAAGAAAATTCCTTAGGCATTAAGTCCGCCTTTATACAAATGTATTTAAAGTGTTAAATAAAAATAAATAAATCTAGAAAAAAGTCAAAAGCAACAACACTACACACTTACAATTTTTAGAATTAATGTCTATCTGTCTGTCTGTCTGTTTGTTACCTTTAAAACGTGTTATCTTTAAAACGAATTTAAATATAATCTTAAGACCAATACATTGTATTGTAGCCTTTCTTATTAGGCTTAAGCTGAGGTATGTTTCATCAAAATCGGATAAGTATTACTCGAGATATCGCTAGATCTCTTTATTAGAACAGTCCAATACAAATCAGGGGTCATTAAAAATGGATTTGTTTCAATGTTGAATGAATTTAAATTTCGTTTCTTTTGTTCACAAGATGGCGTTACCAGTAGTAACCATAAAATAAATGAGTTTTTAAATAATCTATAACTATATTTTTTTAAAAGTGCTATTAATAAGTTATTCCTTTTAAATGTTAATAAAATTAACCATGAATCGTATGTGTAATGTCAATTATAAGTCTTATTAAATTAAATCAATTATAAGTTTTGATTGTTATATTTCTGTGTTTTTCGTAATTGAAACGCAATTTAATTAAATATAAATTGTATTAGTAAGCTATTAATCTAAAGTATCAATTATTCTTTTGGTATTAATTTAGTTTAAACTGTAGTAGTAATTACTGGTCAACGTAAAAGTATGCAACAGACTCCACCTGTTTTTATTAATGTAAATAAATACAAATAACCTTTTTTAGTTAATCACAGGTACAAAACATCTTACAAAAATAAATAGTCTTTCCCTGTTTTGCTAATATTGGCGTACAAACTTCATTTTTTAAAGTTAAACTATACCTATACTTAATCATAAATATTAAATTGAATTCCTTTTCTCACAATCTTATTATAACTGCAATTATAACACACTTATATAACTATTTAATAATTAATAATATATGGGTATAATATAACAGACAACATAATAAGTAACACGTTTTTTCTTTATAAAATCATTATACATTATTGCTATTTGTCAACATTAAAAACATACAAAACTGACAATAAAATATAGAAATACAATCACAAAACATTAATTTATTATTCAAAGTGTTTGTGTTTATTTTATTAAGTAATTCAAAAATACTGCACGCAGTTTATCTATAGATAATAATAATAATATAGTCGAGTCTAAGTTTAGTCAAATATTTTTTGCTAGATGGTAAAAAGGTGTTAGGTACAATAATTTATTTCAGCATTTTTTTTACAAAAGACAAATCCCACACTAGCCTTTAAAAATATCAATTTAACGGACACAAAGAACAACCAGACTAAGGACAATAGTTTGTGTATCACAATTGTCCTCCATGGGAATCGAACCCGCGACTTCATGCACGCCAGCCATGTAATGCGACCGCCGCGCCACCGAGGCAGCTAATTCTGCCGCACCATAACGTTGCGTGCAAATGTATTCATTCATAATTAATTAGTGATTATCCGTGTGGTGACGGAGTAAGAATACAATATGTCACCTCCCCATCTCATCCCATGGGTGGCGTAAAACCGACTAAGGGACTATCGGTGAATATTATCTTTACGAAATAAAAATGAAGGAAAACTTGAAATTAAACCCTATACCAATCCGACTGGCCAGCGTGGTATTAGTTAGTAGGCCAAGTATCCCTCCGTCACGGGAAGGATACTTGGGCGCGTCCTTGCAGTGGGACATTAATGGGCTGTTATGATGAAATAAGCGATGTCATTTATTTTAACGTCATTTTCAGTATCGCGGTGTTAAGATTTTCCTTGAAAGAATGACGTTCGCTCATGTCTTTCAGTATAAGTTTAGACGCAGTCTTCATAGATCTGTCTTTGTAAAGGTCTGTTTTTGAAAAGGTTTTGGTTCGTTTGTAGGTATATCTGTTGGTTATAAGGTTTAAAAAACGATTTTTTAGTATTAAATCGAATTGCGAAGTAAGTAACATCCGCCACGCGAACGAAGTCGCGGGCACAGCAGCTAGTTATATAATAAGGTAATTTAATACTAATATTAGTATATATTATGTATTCTGCCGTCCATAAACTATATTGCCGTTAAACCACATCAAGTCGATTTTTAGTTATTAATTCCACCATATTCAGAAAAAAAATCTCTATCGATCTACATTTAAGGTTCATTTTTAGCTGTTATATTTCTCGAGATTCAGATAGTTAAAACGCCGTTACATAACTTTTTTTTATTTGTATAAAACTCAAAAACGCAGTAAACTACATTTTGTAACCTTAAAAGCGGTTAAAAGCCCTTAATTTTTTATTTCACTGTAATTTTTTTGCAAGTTTCTTATCTAATTTGCCGTTAACTAACTTCTGTACTCAATAGTGCCGTTAAAACACTTTAACTTCATTGTAGATTAGCATTCGATTTTTTAAAATGTAGCTACTCCAACTCTATAGCGCCGTTAAATAAAAATACTACGCATAAATGCGGTTAAAATCACATAACTGCATTATAGAGTTTTATTCCACATTTTTTTTTTCGAACTTTACACACTGAACAAGGGAATAACGGCGTTTCCAAAATAATAATAAAAATATTTGAGCTGGATGGCAACACTAAAATGCGGCTACCCTACATTGCAACGCTAAATAACCGTTAACTGCTCTCGCGCCGCTCGTCGGTCATCGCGCGTCTTAGTACTCCGACTCTGTCGGCGAGAGCGGTCGTGTGGTGTGTGTGTGGTGTATTGACGCAATATTTTTACAATGGCGAACAGGATGCAGAGGTAAGTGTACTTTTATTCATATTTTAATAAGCAAGTGTTTTGTATAAATTATTGTACTAACTATATCTTACATAAACAATGAACTAATTATTACTATTTACGTGGTTAATTAATATTTTTCCGTTCACCTGCGTGAATATTTACATTATAATTTACTATTAAATATACTGTTTCTATTACATTTCATAAAGTATGAACTCATTATTACTACACACATATTTATGTCATACTCGTAATATAGTGAGTACCTGAATATTTACATTGTAATTTACTTTTAAATATACCTACTTACTACTTCTATTATATTTCATCAAAAATGAACTCATTATTACTGCAAATATAAGCAACTTATTTTAATATGAAGTAATATAACTTATTATTATAATTTAGCGTTGATATATATTTGTTACAGACGATCTGCAATGATTGAAAGAGCACGTAGAATTTTAAGTATGGTACCCACAGATATCTTGGTACCAGAAGAACCGTGCGTCGATATAGAAGAGACAACTATTTCGCCTAGATCGCCAATTGATTTTGACGACTCTGGAGATATTCATGTAGACAATCAGCAGTCCAAAGTCTTGGATAAAAATACACAGCCAAAAAAGAAATACATCAACACAAGTTACGACAGTAAATATTCCAAATTTTACCAACGCTACTCATCCTTGTGTATTTCGAAGGAGGTCATTAAATTGTAGTCAGTCTAAGAAAGCTACGCCACCGTTCTCCCGTCGACGAAGGAATACCATTGACACTATCCTTACGACTATTTGTAATATGTCTCAAGTATCTTTTAAACGAACCAGCTATGACCTTTTGTATAAAAACAGTTTTGAAGACGATTATATTACCTTGCGATTTATGAATGACAAATATCTAAAAAATCCCAAATAGTTAAACTCTTACGTTCCGTAGTTCTGCCAAAGGTATAGACCAAGAAAGAAAAGCTATCTAGTATTATTCCTCCACATAAACTTATATTTTGGCAAAACTTACCTGTTATGAATAGTTAAGTGATTAATACCTATGAAAAGTATGTAGGTAAGACTGATGAAAGTGCCATTTTAAAAACCTTTCTTGTGTTAATTAAAGATAATAATTTTTAGAAATATGTTTTGTTTTTCTATTTTTTATACTTATTGATTTTATTTTTTGTTTTTTTTTAACAGTTCAGAATTTAAGGCTGTTGTTACTTAAAATAATTATGTGACTGATCTGAAAGAAGGCTGTGTTGCTTAAATATTATTATAATAATTATAGATTTATTGAATCTACATTGCGCCTAATGATTGTAATACTTACCTAGTAATAATTGTTATATATTCCAGTCAAATTATTTTTGTATAAGTTCATTGTGATCTCATTTTAAATATATTTACTTAAGTGAAAGATTTTGTTTGTAACAAATAAGTACGAATGATACTTCATTAAGGATTACCTATTAGTTATAGTGAACTTACTTTTGTTTTACGTTTTTAAATAAATGACAATTTTCTGTATGCATACTATTAATAGGGTTCCCATAACTCTTCTGCCGTAAATACTTCACTATAACGCAGTTACCCGTCGGGGTTTTGTATTTAACTGCATTTTAGACATGTATTCTAGATACGATTTTAATAAAAAAACTAACATTTGTTTCTAATATTTATAATATTAGTCTAAAACGTGGCAAACGTAGTATAACCGTTTTTTAATCATGACTAAGAGCAAAAAAATACGTATAAATTCTAAGCTATAACGCCATTATGTGCTGAAATGGCATTTCAGTTATGTAGGTACTGATCGATAAATTTACATTGAAAAAAAAGTATGTAATAGTTACAAAGATATACAAGACAAAAACGCCGCTAAGCTACCCCTGACGTCGTTTTAGTGTAGTATTTAATGGCAAAACATGATAAAATAGCCTAACTATAAAGCCAAAATAGAATTTAAGGTTTATTACATAATGTTAATTAATTCGACTTTAGTATCATTTGATAGTATTTCAAAATACCTATATTTTCATATCAAAATATCTCTAATAAGTGATATAGACCTCAAGTGGCATGCTTTCCAATTTTATTTTTTGTTTTTGGCTCATATCTCAAAATGTGCATTTGTGGAATAGCGGCATTATAGTTTATGGACGGCAGTATTGTTTATAATCGTAATTGTTTGTGTAATTATTAATATACATCATTTTATTATTTTCTTCTTTTTTCTTCTCTATTATATTAGATGTGTTACTTATGTAGGGTTCTTATAAATGTACTTAATTAAGTATCTATCTTAATGTTATTTTAAATTTTATTTTTACTCCTATCTTACTTTTCTATTGTACACAACTATCCTGCACAAACTTCTCTCTATCACTCAAAGGTTTGCTGGAAGAGAACTCATTTGTGAGTTAAGCAAGTCTTTGTACATTTTCTCTCATTTTATTATTATTATTGTATTATGTTTTTAGTGTACAAAATAAATAAATAAATATTGTATATACTCGTAGAAAACACTCAGACCAATGCAAACAATCATGTTCATGCACACAAAGATTAGCATTGAGCGGGAATCGAACCCGAGACATCTGCGTAGCAGCTATGTATTAGGTAAACCGACTGCGCCACAGAGGTCATCATACATATCGTTGTGTAGAGATCCCAATGAAAAAATAAAGAAAGTGATATAAAACCATAAAACCTCTTTAGCCAGCAACGTAAGTTTCCCTCTTCGACTGAAAGCGGCCCGTACCTACTATTGGACATAAAGAGCTAATAAGAAATTACCTAAAATATGATGTCCTTTGTATTTTTTATATTTAAGTACATATGCACTCGCTTTTGTTTACTTTAGCACTTGCTTTCTAATTATGTAACGGGTAAACGAAATCGTAGCGTTCCAACGACCTTAATAGTTTTAATTGTGAAACGCAGCATGAGACTTCATCATTTATTTAAATTAAGTATGTGGTTGTATCGAACGGTGGCTCGAGTCTATAGGACCGGTTCGCGTACAAATGAGTATAGCACACACACATTCGTCGCAGATACATGTTGTTGCCACACGATCGAGGTCCAAACCTGCCTCCTAAGAACCTGCATGGATGTTGAGACAAAGCCCAGCGCAGAACTATTCCAAACCACTTCTTCACTACTCAATCATTAAGATTCAATAAAGCTTAAATGTTATTGAGCCCTTTACTACAATTAAGTGTAATTTTTTCTTGTTCTGTAAAGCCGTGATACGAGATACGTCATTTGTGGATTACTATGCGATTAACAGCACTAAGGAACTATTCTCATAATTATGTTAGCAGCTATATTTAGCCGAGGCATTGAAGTGTAAAATACGGAATTCCATAACACTGTAGGCATGTTATTAAATTATAGACTGTGAAGCTTTATATTATATACTTGTAAATACAGGTAGCGTCATCTTCAGTCTATTAATAAATATTCTGAATAAAACTAAATGCAAATCGGACAAACGAAACAAAGATTGAAAGTTAATTCACTTACCTAATTTAGAATAACGAAATACTTAATCTAAGTAATTAGAATATTACCGAAACAGCATTAAGTATATATATTATATACAGCATTACATATATTATTGAGAAACAACTGCTATTTATAACAATATCAAATACATAATAATATCAAAGTAAGCATCATAATTGGCTGCGTAAAAGAGGAGGCGTCAATGAAACCACCGAAGCGTGTACACGAAGGCCTTCTGTCTCCATGCTCTACTGAGTACCAATCCAACTCTACATTTTATTATTACATGTACAATTTACATTCTGCGGTTTAAACTAGTAAATAAATACTATGTCAGCAATTATAATTTACTATTTAAGGTTATTGGAGAACAGGACACTTTACGGAAAAATACTCGATTATATTTATTAATAATATTACTGACACTACTACGTGAATATGTTTTATAAATAAAAATTAAGTAAGTTTTGTTTATCTGCCATGGTACAATCATAACCAATATGTAGCTACAGATTTTCTCGTTTTCCAAATTACCTATAAGAAGATTATTTTCAAAAAGTAATCTTTTCAAAATTATGAATTATTTTATGTACTTAGTGACACTTCAAAATCGGGTAAAGGCTTGCTAAAGGAATATAATATTAACCTAAAAGACTATTATGTTCTGTAGATACTGACACTGAAACAAATAACTAAGTTTTTCTATGTACAGAAACATTTACAGCTGAAGCAAACCGTCAAGTGGGAACTAACTATTATAAACCTTTTACAGCAAAGCAAGCACTAGGAAACTCTACCTTTGGATGTCATACTGTTTTGGAGTAGGTTAATAAACCAATATGTACAAAGTTAATATGTACAAAAAATACATTATCTAAACCTAATTATATATTTATTTTTGACCTCTCGGTTTTCGACCTCCGACCTTACATGACTGCTACGCAGAGGTCTCGGGTTCGATTCCCGCTCAATGCAAATCTTTGTGTGCATGAACATGATTGTTTGCATTGGTCTGGGTGTTTTCTTTATGTATGTATTTACAAAAAAGTATTTAAGTATGTTTATCCGTTGTCTAGTACCCATAGTACAAGCTCTGCTTAGTTTTGGACTAGATGGCGTTGTGTGAAAGTGTGAGGAATATAATATAGTCATTTGGAGAAAGCCTGTGTCCAGCAGTGGACGTCCCACGGCTGACATGATGATGATGATTACATATTTATTTCTGTAAAGATATCGTACACTCCTAAAATCAATTTGAATTTCAAAAAAACATATTGAGACCAGACCCAGAAATCTACATATATTCATAACGGCCCATTAATGTCCCACTGTAGGGACGGGCCTCCTCCAGTGACGGAGGGATACTTGGCCTACTAATACCACGCTGGCAAAACGGATTGGTAACGAACGACAAACAAACATATTATTTTCAGATTTCTGATAACTCAATAGTCATGCAAATTATTTATATTTGCAGTATAATTTTATTACTGCAGCATGTTTGCTTAAAGTCATATCACAAGATATTAAATGTTAAGGTTCAAACATAACTACAAAGAAGGTCACTCTCTGACCAAGTATCTAATTATTAACTATTATTATTGGGTTCGTTGTGATCGCTCTGATTCATTATTGTTTCCTAATTAACTTTTATTAGATGAAATAGAACTAAAAACAGCTTTTAAGAAGACCTTCTAATTCTGTTTTGGTTTCTTCATCATTATGATCATATCAGTCAATTGACATCCGCTACTGGATTTGGTTTTATTAAACTTTTTGACCATTCGTACATATCTAGGATCCTACCCACTCGCCATATGACGGAAGCTTACCTTGAGCTTCCGTCACATGGCGTGTGTGAAAAATACTGTATGGTTTTAGTGCCTCAAGCAGTCAAGCCCCTGAAAGTCTGAGGACTTAATTCTTCGGGTCGAAAATCTCAGTTCTTCACGTATGAGAAAAAAGTAGGTATCTGAACCGATTGAATTAATATACTAAAACACATGGTACAAGGTATCTAAGGTTTTTAACGATTTAGTTTTATATTTGATATCAGTGATCTGGGTGAAATCAGTTTTTAATTAGTATATTTCTGCAAGACCCTCGCAACCTATGATTTATTCCAAATACATTATGTTAAATAAGGGATAGTAAAATATCATAACAAAGTTAAATAGCTCTCTGCAGGGACGTGCCTTCTCGGATTGAGGGAGAGGAACTTGCCCCGCCAATACCATGCTATCCAGACGTATTGACTGTACCGAGGTCTTGGATTCAAATACCACTGTATGCAATTATTTGTGTGCATGAACATGAAAATATATACCTTGGTACTTGTATTTGAAAAACAAAGTAATTTAGGCAAATGATAAACAATATGTCCCCTACGGGTAGGTTTGGGTCCAAAGCACACGCTCTGCTTACTTTGAGATTTTAAAGCGATGGTATGAATGTGTTACAAACATTTATACTATAAAAGTATTAAAAATAGTATTATACAAACTCCTTGCTACCCAATCGCTAAATTTTTCTCCACGTTGTGCATTGACCTTAGCGTGTAATTGATAAGTAAATTGTTCATCATCTTACCTATTATCTATATGTTACATCACTATAGATTCCTTTCCACAAATTGTAATGTCAAATGTGTCAAGATGAAAGTGTCTTAAGTCCCTTATAATAAAATTACAAGAATTTTGATAACGTTTAATGGGAATATGGTTCGCATTTTAGATCAGAATATGCATATGCATTTTTGTTCATTTATTAAAACTATCGTAAGACAAAAGTTTTTGTAGCGAATCGTGCCGACTGTAGAACTCTCGGCATTTTAGATAGTTGGCATGGCAGTATCATAAGTAACAGCCTAAGAGGTCGCAGGTTCGAATCACTTTATAATAATTAATATATATAATTTTTGCGATGGTGCGATACTAGAGGGTTGACGTGAGCCTGAATGGTCTTGGTATTCCTAGTGTTTATTAATTAAGCTCTTGACAATGACAATAATATTGTCTACCCGTTATGCAATTGTGAACCTCTCCCAAACATAAGGGATTTATAATAACAACAATAATAATGTTCCTGGAGCATTCTCCCTAAGATTCCTAACCAAATTAAAGATTATTTCCAAACCAAGCTAAGCTTACGCTATGCATAGGTACTATAATAGACAACAAATAACATATAAGACACCCAGACTAATTTTGTGGTACAGAAAACGAACGAGCGACTTCTGGATTGGCAAATACTTAACCACTATCTTATCTCATCCGGATGATCAACATATTGGATATTCAAAGAGATGCAACTTACTATCTACAATATAATTTATATTTATCAAAATCCGCAACATAAGCTGCTAATAAAGTCCTTCGTCAGGCACAAGCTCCCTCCAGTGACGTAGGAAAGCTTGACCCTCTAATAGCACAGTGTCCAGATGGATGCGGTTAAGGTTTTAGGAAAATTTTCTTTCTTTAGTTTTCGTAGATATCGGTAATTTTAAGTTTCTGTTAGAGGGCTTTTACAACACCGACGGGTTAATCATTATATGGTGCAAGAATAACCATGATTATGCTGCGGATCCCTTCATTTTAGATTTCGTCATCCCATACGAATTACTTTTACTGCAACTTTCTAAACTATCTATGTAATCACTGGATCACACATGTTTCCCGACGTTAAGAAAAATATGCCTACCTACGGCATTTTGTATTAAGTGGTTGTGTTAACGTTGTAGACTACTCACTTTACCTAATTTTCCATCGGTCCACTTATGTTTCAGGCGTCTTTTTAGATACTGCTTAGCTCTCTTCCGATCACTGTTCATCGCTTCGTATTTCTATTAGCTACATCATATTATATGGATCATAGCAAGACAATGACTTCCCCCAATTATAGAGTTGATGATCTATATTAAGTATAACTCCTTGACCAGGTGGCCTATTGTGGTGGCTTCTATCAAGTTTCTCTTTTTTAGAAGTAAAATTCTTATCGCCATGTTTTTTATTTGACGCTCCCTAAGGAAGTGAAATAACTACTTAGTTAACATAATCGAATCAGTCTATAAACGTTTTCTCCAACTGAAACTGTTCATCCAAAGGGGTAAAATTCCCGTTCGTTACTTGACTCTTCGTTGAGGAGGACTCTGCCTCATAGAAAAGGATGTATTCTCAACGTATTATGGTATTCATAATCTGGTGAACCCGTAGCTTCAAAACAAAACAAGCTTAAATTAAGTTATGAACTATGTTTAAATGTTATTTGATTAAACCTAAGTCTATTACGGCAATTGCAGTTCAGACCGTTTTATTTATAACTACATTTGTTTTCCTGTTATGCATTTAGATTCATTGAATTGTTGTTTACTTTGTGTGGTCAAGCAGTAGTCCTGTAGGTAATCTATCTGTACATGCGCACAGTATCTGTGACGTATGAGCGTCATTGCAAATCAGAGTCTGCTAGCAACTTTACTTACAAGACGTCATAGATTATTCGACTGTCAGTGACTTAATTGGAACAAGGTAATAATTTACATACTCGTATGTTATAACTTGTGTTATCAATGCGATTGGACATTGGATCTTCTCAGAATTCGTTTCCAACGTATACATTATTTAAGTAATGTTTCTACATGACAGAGTTAAATTTAGTTGTGCTCGATGATTGTTCAGCATTTATTTTTTACAGATTATGGAATTTTATGAATAGTACTCGTAATCTTTTTACAACTTATAAACATTTTAGTACCTTTGTTACTATTTGAGCTTAAATTAAAACGATTACAATATGCCCTTGCAAAACAAGCAAGACTATTTGATTGTATTTTCCCGAGATTAATAGGTAAACCTAATACATTAAATATAAAAAAGCACGGGTAAATCAATTAGGTACTAGTGTAGTGATCGAATAGGATAGTGTTAGGTATTCTGGAGTGAACATACGTAGCTCATCTCACGTCGTGCAGCAGTGGAGTGTGCTGGGGCGGCGACACCGGCACGCAGTCGCCGGCGGCGGCCAGCTCGCGGGGCTCACAACTCAACCGCGAGGCGCGGACGCAGATCGAAAGTTCGACGCGAGATCGAGCGCGCATATGTAAATATCGGCACATTTACAAGCGAAAGGGTTCACCAGAGCGGCGCACTAACGCAGCGTTGCGCGGGAACCAGTCCGGTGAGATTCCTACGGCGTCCGATAGAAAAATGTCGAATGAACTTCGGGTCCATCACTCGATACGGGTGTGTGGTACGTAACGCGGCCGCCGCTCGACTGCCGCCCTCCTCTCACCGCCAGTGCTGGTATATTTATCGCTTAATTATTGAACTCGTCTGTGTAACAATTATAAAGCAGCTCGGCGAGTGGCAGGCGCTAGCGGAGGACTAGCGGCGCTACCGCGTCTGACGGTGCGTACAGCTCGCACGTTGCGTCACACCAGCACCGCGTCGCGGACGCAGCCTTCAGATATTATCTCAGCCAAACAATCTACGACTCACCTGTTGTATTCATTAAACCATTAACCTCCAACTTACATCATTTAGCGATATCTTCCTGCCTTCTGTTTCCGCGGTATATTCATCTCAATTATAACAAGTATTGCACCGCTATACAAACAAACAACTTAAGCACCGTTTTTGCAATATGTAGGTATAATTGAGCTTTAGTTAACGTTGACATGATTACTGAATGCTTACATATTATTTATTGACGTTATTATTACTCTACTATTTGTATAATACCATCTTAAGTATTAAATTTTGTAACATACGAGTTTATTCTGAAGCGATGTAGTTAACAAGGTTGTCATTTATAAAAACGAGGTGATTGAAAAAAAACAACTATGTGTTTGTAAATAATGAAACAAGATGCATTGAAGTTACTTCTGCTTTTAGTTTTTCCCTAATAATTTTGTAAACATAAGATCATACCAACGCCTAGCTTTATCGACTTTTACAATGTACTTACTCAATATGCTTTTAGGTACTTTTTTTATTCCGGTATCACCACGCAAATTTTTATCTTTGCCATGGAAAATCCCCACAACCTACTCCCCTCTGCTAGGCTGATACCTAAATATACTCTCATAACCCATTACATACCCATGAGCAGTAGGAGCCCATAAAACTGGTGTACCAAGGAGATTTAGCCTCGATTCGTATGATTCCAAAGAGGTTTTGTAACTTACTCTTACGTAAATCGATGCACCGAGATCATGGTTGCAGATTATGAATGGGTTGATTATACAAACTGGGCACTGGAAAGAACTGTGTTAAAAATATCGTAACCCGATAATTGTTCTAGTACGAGATATACCTGTGTAATATGAATGGCGCATTGATCAAGATCATCGCCCTTTTTAAAGAGCACAATGATTTGAAGTAATGATGTGTGTGGGAGATACTTTCCACGCTAAACCGATGTCCGTGAAGTTTAGAAATAGCGTAATTTTATGCTACTATAAAAACTAGCCGGGCATATAAACTATCAGGTCTTCAATAAAATGCGCGGGTCAGTTTGCTCCCTTCGGTTTGTGGTCGACTCAAAGACATTAGGTAGCACTTATTATTTTCTCTGTCAGGGTTTTTTGGTTCATAAGGGATGTTTTAGTATAATTTTTATGTACGTTATGTAAATTTTGATTTTATCTAATCATTGTTAAATTAAATTATTAGTTATCAAAAAATACTAATTGTATTCATTTTTCCAAAATAATAAGTTTTTTTATTAATATGAACTAATAAACGAAGAAAAAATGACATGTGTCAACTGTCACTTTAACAACAACTACTATGAACTGTCAAATCAATGTGTTGTCTTGGCATATTTCGTTACGAAATATTACGGTTTCCTGCTTACACAAACAAGTTCAGGGCCACCACTCACCAAAAAATGTAAAAACTAACAAAGGAAATTATCCTTTACTAAGAACTTCTTTCAAAAGAATAGCATCTTCTGTTTCATAGTGTACCAAAGATGAAATTATTTTAACCATATGTTTTGTGTAATTGGCTGGCGCTAACTACAAAATGTTTTCCAGAGCAAAAATTAGGTAAGTTTTCGCAAATATATATTTCAGAGATAATAAGTAATAATTAAAAGACCCTGTGTACTCTGTTCTGAAACATAAAATTAATCCCTTATTAATATTTACTTTTATGTTATTAGTAACGTTATTATAGTAATTTTATAATTATATCATTTACAGTTGTGGCTGCCGCAGTGATTTAATATGTAGGTTTCTTAGTTCAGCGGAAGTGTCTACTGCTTTACGCCCTTTTTACTTCAGTGTACATCCAGATTTGTTTGGCAAATATCCTGAACAAAGAGTAAGTTTTGTAACCTTATCATTTCACACCGTTCACATGTTAAATCCATTCTGAATAGTTCTGACTTGTTCCCAACTAAAACTTAAACAGATACTTATTTTACATTTTAATAAAACAACTCAATTATTGATAAGATTTTCATAAACTTATTGCAAGTCGTTTATTTTATTTATTAGAATTTCACAGTTTATCCTTCTAAACATTACAGAAGGTCAATGAGAAGTCACTACAACAACTAAGTGCTTTACTAGAAGCCCAACAATCCAGTAAATACCAGTCAACAACTCCATTATCATTTTATTTAAGACAAAAAAACATGCCTGAAGGTAAATACATATTTCTATGAGAAAGTTTACATAAAATAGTTATTTTAATATCCCTTGTCTGGCTTATTTCATCAATTAGATTTCAATTATGTTGACAGGTGAGTTTAAACTAGTAAAAGTACAAGTGAACGGAAGCAATGTTAGAGATACAGTTGTCAAAGTTTTAAGCGCTTGTGACATGTCAACTACTTATGTGGATAAGATACCAAGAAACACGAAAACACCAGATTCCCAGTGAGTACCAGTTTGTTGAAAATTGTTATCTTATCATCTGTTATTTATAGAATTATGTACACATTACTCTCAATAACACATATTATTGTTATTGATATTTCAGGATGGAAAATTTAAGAAAAGCTTATCAAAAATATAGTGATGAATTTGATGTAGTTGCCAGTAAATTGAAGAGAAAAGTTGAAGAAAAGAAGGCACTTACTAATATTGTGTATGTATATAAAGCTGACTTTTTAGTTTCATAGGCACAACTTTTACAATAAACCATAAACACAAATTATTGTTTAAATTTAAAAGGAGGCTTTTTAAATGTAAAGTGATTGATATTGAAAACTAAATATAACTAAGTACATTTCCTCTTTTATTCACAATAATAATTGTGTTACATAAATAACAAAAGTAATATCAATAAATAATATAGTTGAGAAGTTTAAAACTCATAAGTTTGTAACTTAGATTCAATATTTTATCAAATCACATCACACAAATCTTTTTCCAGTGAATGGGTGTTTGCAAACAGTAGTTTGGCTAAAGGAAAATATGATTCTGCAAAAGCCACCCGAGACCAAGTGAAAAGTCTTATAGACCAACTGTGCAACAATTATGGTATTAAAGAAGTTGGTAACAATATAAATATTGATAATAAATATAGTTCATTGCCATCTTTATCATCTTTTTACATTCATATCTTGTTTTGGGATGTACTTTTGCTTATTTATTTCACTCTAATTTGTAAAACTGTTAATTTGTAAAAAAAGAGATTTATTCTTCTTAAAAAACATTATAATTATATTATAATTTATCATGAGTACAATCAAATTATGACACATTAGCACCATGCACATCATATTTTTTATGTTATAATTATAAAGGTAGGAGAGTTATTTATGTTTTCTTTTTCTGATACAGGTAAAATATGATAGAGGTTGGAATATAAGTCACATCAGAGGTGCTTTGCAGAGTCTAGTTTCTTTAGCCCTACAACATCCTAATGATATGTCAAATTTACAAGGTTAGTTAATTTAATACTGACTTATTAACAACTTACTTCTGTATTCTGTATGTACCAACTATTATAATGATAAATTAATATAGGTAGGTAATGGTATATCTATGCTTATATTCAGGCTTGTTTTAGCATGGATAGATTCCTACCATCGTGGGTAGGACATTATAGCTGTTATGTTTCGGTCTTCATGTTCCAACTATTTATAAATAATTTTCAATATTATAATTATTAACCTTTCAGGAGTATTAAAGGATCAAGTGTCCTATCAATTTGGCTTAGAAATATTTATTGTCGTTACCTTCCCAATCTCATTCTATTTCCACTGTATTCTCACACCAGTATCATCTTTGTTTTGGCAAAGTTTTCCTCTGTACAAATTTTTAATTCAATTATTATTTTATAGGTAGAATCATAGCTCTGGGACAATTTACAGGAGTCAGCTTAGATGGAGATGTATATCTAAACATAATTGACGTGCGTAATGAATGGTTATCTGTGAGTATAATAATGTACATTTACAGTAATGTTGTCTAGTTCCAAACTAAGCAATACTTGTACGAGAATAAACATAACAATATAAAAGTCAAGTAAGACTTTTATTTATTGGACTAATTCATATAGAAATACCTTTAATTCTTCTTCTGCTCCTTTTCGGGGACCCTCCAGGATGCACTTCGACCCCATCGGATCTTTTTTGCTGGTCCCCCGTTCACCATCCCACAGCTTCCTCAATCACCTTCGCGAAGGTGATGAGTAAGCCTAGCGGCAGCAATACCTTTATTTAATTAGATGGTACTCTGTAGGCAAAATTCATTTAACATATTATTATTTCATCACGACTTACCCTCTTAAAGTTGAAAATAACAAGGTAACTTGTGAAATCCAACAGATTGAAAAAAGCATTATTTTGTATATAATATGACAAAAATTTCTATTCTATTTTATTCTAATAAAATTACATTTTAATTTCAGCTCATTAAAAAAATAAGTCAAGAAGATAGTGCCTTAGTAAAGATACCAAACTACGAAAATACTTTGTCTGGAATTCTAAGGGACATTCATGTTCGTAGAAGGTAAGATATACTCCTTTTGTGGATCCTTACTTCACGATCCGTGCTAGCCAAAATAATATCATCTGTTTTTAGATGAAAGATATTTTTTGTTTTTTTACTGACTTAATAATAAAGTTTATTTTTAATGATTACAGAAAATTTATGCCTAAAGTATCAGCAACACAGTACTGCAGCCATTTGAGACAGTTAATTACATCTGTAGGTGATTTTTATGGAAAAGGATGTAAATTTCCTGAACATGTGCCTGAATCTCTTGACAAATATGAATTAGTTGTTGAACCGTAAGGCTAACTTTTTATTAGTTATAGGACTTTTTACGACCTTTTTATTCCAGAACAGCCCATTAATGTTCGCCATTGCTAGGTCGCTTCACATACAGCCTTTAGTTGAAATACCATAAGGCTCAATTTATACCGCCGCAGAATGGAACGGAATGGAAGTTTTTGTACATCGCATAATGAACTTTATGTCAAGTGTATAACAAACAAACTAACTACGAGCCTAAAAAAAGCCGCGCGCCTTCCGCGGAATCCTCGCGCATTCTCGAGAATTCTCCGGTACCGTCTAGTTTGTTTGTTATACGTACGTTGCATTTTGTTGTTTGAAAAATATAGTAGTAAATACTTTATTATTAGTATGTACATATTAGGAGATAGGTAATATGTGAGATCTTAAACAAAAATTATGCGATGTACAAAAACTTCCATTCCGTTCCATTTCGCGGCGGTATAAATTGAGCCTTAAACTTAAAAGAAAAAAATGGTCACATGACCATCGGCCGCTTCTTAGAACCCCAACAGACATGGAAGAGGAGCTGAATTGTATTCTCATATAACAGTTAAAACATAAAAGTTAAGTAGATTTGTTAATTTTTTAGTGAAGCTGGACCACTGATGGTATCACCGACTGGCCAATTTATCTCGCCATCATCATGCCCTGCAGAAGAATTAGTAGCATTCATAGCTAAGAATCTTGATGTAGCCACGGAACTTATGACCGAGTATAGCATGTAAGTTTGTTCTGATTAACCCTTTTTACTACAACAATAAATATTTAGATTTATTTATAGACAAGATATAGTGAATCAATACTATTTAGTATAGAAGTCAATCTGTCTATGGATTGCTCATTGCATAGTCTACGATCGGCCCGCCAAAAACACACACAAAAACAACATATTTTACAATGTCCAAACCGATTAGGGCAAGTGCAAGGGCTACATACGTTAATTGGCTAATAATATAAAAATAAATAATATAACCGACCGACGACCTGATTAGGACGGCGGGAAGCCGATGGATAAGGGAGGCACAGGACCGCGCAGGGTGGAAACTTTTAGAGGAGGCCTATGTCCAGCAGTGGGCGTCTATAGGCTGATATGATGATGAAATAATATAATAGTATAAGGGTCATAGCACATATAACGTAACGTAAGCGGAACGTCACCGTATCAACTCGAGTCGTTCAGTATTCTTTGTATGAAACTCCTTACTACACCGCACACTAATGAAAGCGCAGTACGATTCAGCGCATATCGCACACTGCGCAGGCGGTGAGTGGACGAAGATACGTAAGCTAGCGTACGGATAGCCGTAAGCGAGTGAACGGAAAGCCGACGGCGAGTTGACCACTGACTGTAACGCGGTGCCCGAGGCGATACGCTTACGTTACGTAGTGGACGACTGTTTGACAACGAGAAAAAAGGCGAGGCGGTGCCTATCCGTTTACGTTACGTTATATGTGCTATGACCCTAAATCTTATAAAGAGCTTAGAAACAAATTCTAACTCAGTTTTTATATTAAGAACTAACTAAATGTGATAATTTATTTCAGAAATAAACACGTAGAAAGAGCTCTACACAAAGAAGTCAAAGAAAGATTTGGTCTCCTTGATCTACAAAAAGATGACAGCATTACTCCTGCCTTAATGATATCCTGTTGTCAACGATTACTGACTAGAAGTGAACAATTAAGTGTGGTGAGTACCTATATAAATAATATTTACATTAGACTATAATATTTATAACATGATGTCGCATCCTGGCCACGAAGTGGGTTCAAATGTTCTGCGAGTCTGTTTCCAATTTATTATTCTGCATGTAATGGATTCCTTGTTTTAATCCCTAATGTAGTAAAATAATTAAATCAAAAAAAAAAAGAGAATCTTAGCATTCTATGGATTGTATCCAAATTCGGGTGCCGTTAATTCGTTGTGGAAAGTTTTTGTGACCGGACTACCACTTATCCTGATGATACGAACGTGTGCCACCTCGTCCTTGCTACTGCCTTATCCATATAGTTTGTAGACTTTCGAACAAATACATGTTGTATAGGTCTTGTTCTCGTCAGTTACGTGAAAAAATGGTTTAAAAGGCGAATTTTTTTTCTATAACTTCTATTTTGAAAATTATTTAAACTTAATACTGTTCAACCTAAAGCTTATTGTAGTTTAATATCATAAGCAACGAAATTAAATCGATTAATTTTTTGTTACAGAAACTCCATGGAAATATTCTTTACATAACTCATTACTACTCAGTTTTATCAGAAGGCACATTGTGTATACCTTGGAATTTTAGCTCATGAACTGTACTTATAAAAAACTTGTAAATATGTATAATAAAAATAACATTTTTATATGTTTACACATGTAGATACTATTAAGTTTGTTACCAATGAAATAATTATGTATACAAAACTTTTTTTTTATTACTTTTTCTGCCTTTTTTTGTAATTTTACATGTAAAATATTTAAATGTACATACTATGTATTTATTAATATGTTCCAAATAAATATAATAACTTTTGTATGAATATAATAACTGTGTTTGCTTTCTAGAAGTAATTGTTAGCTGCATTCAATTTGCTTCGAAGTTTATTTCATAGACCTGTAAACCTATTTTATGTAATTTACAAAACGTAATTGATATTATTATCCAGCATACAACAGTTCGACACTATAATTTCAAACTGTGCTGTAACTACATTTAATGTAGTTGCCTAACAAATTGTCTTAAATGGCTTTAATTACAAATGGAGTTAGAATGTCATTTAAAGACAAAGAATGAAAGTTAATGGGCATAGATGTACAGTACCCGGCCGTAAATATTGCACATCGACCTGTGGCCCTCTGTAGCAGAAGGACAGATACGCAAAATCCCGGAATAGCAAAATCCCAGATTAGCAGAAGGACGGATTAGCATAAAGGCAGATAATGTACTGTCGTGTACATTATAATACAAACCAAACCTGAATGAATGGAACCAGAATGTCTGGAAGATGGCTAAAAAAATTGGGTTAACTGTAGTTGAAGGTGGGCACAAAATAATAACTTTATGCACACAATTACCTCTATTGCCAGCAATTCTGATTCCGGAAGCCTACCTTTCTATATTTGATTTGTGTGCCGAAAAACCAAAATTTTTCTAATTTCAAAAGTACTTCAATAACCAATGGATCCTCAAAATCATAAAGAACATTCTTAGCTGTTACGACGAAAAATTTAGGACAACGAATGGTGTTGAGGGATGGCACCGGAGGATTAATACAAAAATACCTAAGAATCCTTCACTCTTCCTATTTGTACAGCTATTAAAGAAAGAAGCATATTTCCAAGATCTGAAGTTGACCGGCAATAGCATACCACAAAAACGTTCTTCTCTTATTACAATGAAATTTTATGCTAATCCGTCCTTCTGCTAATCTGGGATTTTGCTACTCTGGGATTTTGCGTATCTGTCCTTCTGCTACAGAGGGACCTGTGGAAAGAGACAATCGGTCAATTTCGGCTTCGTAAAGCGTCATCTCTGTCGCACACTAAAGGGTACGCATGCCAGTCGCAACTCCATACAAACGGAGAAAGTGAATTGCCCCTTCATTTGATAATTATAATCAAATAGTATTTATTTATATGTTAATATAGTATTTATTTATATGTTAATATTATTTGTCAAAGCTCCGTAAATAAAGATTTAAAAAAAAAAAAAAATATTATTTGTATGAAATACACTTTCCCTAAAGTTATTTAGAGCAATTTAAGCGTAGACGTTTTCGATAACGATCTTTAAGGATCCGCCCCACTAGCAAGTTCGTGTCTGTGGAATGCTTACCTTTAACAGTTGCTAATAAATACCAGACTGTTTGTATTTCGTGCGACAGAGATGACGTTCTACGACGCCGAAATTTACCGATTGTCTCTTTCCACAGGTCGATGAGCAATATTTACGGTCGGGTACTGTATATACTATTATTTCACATAGCTATTAGGGCAAACGTCCTTTTAGCCGAAAAGCGATTGCCAGAATTATGGATTACTCGATCGATAATTCTGGTTTACCGACCAAGTGTGTGTGCTAGGTCGAGGTAATACTTAAAAAAAATCATAGATAATGTTGATAAATATCATTTATTAAAAGTTATGTACATTTAATAAGTCTTTTGGCAAATATTTACATTGCAAATAGATATAATCAAATTTATTTACACATTAGAATTGTGATATAAGAATATTAGATTAAAATAGTCATCCATGACTGCTTATTTGTATAGTACACCATATCTTACACAATAAATTTATTTCATAGGTGCCATAATAGCTAAAAAAGCAAGTTAAAATACTGTAGCATTTCAAACTCAGCCATAAAATAAGAGTTCAATAAACAGTACGGAATATTTGATAAAAAAATATGTCAAAATAGAATTGAATAAAAATAAAATGATGAACAAATATCAGTGTTTCTTATTTTGCTGTACTATAATCAGCTTATTCTTCTCCTTGGTGACTTTTGCTACAGGCAGATTAGTAGCTGGCATCAGTTGTCGCAAATTTTGACTAGGTATTACAGGAGGCTGAAATAAGAAATGTTTTAATTAGGTACATGTTAATATTATTTGAGCAGTCTAGTCTTGAACTAAGAAGAGATTTTTCTATGGATCAGAGCTACTTATGAACATGACACTGATCACACGCCACTGATCGATCAAGGTACAATATTGAATGCCATCGATCCATTGATTAGGTGATGTTTTTATTTTCATAAAAGTCGGTCAATTATTGCCACTACACCCATCAACTGAGCTGGATTCACGTCGATTGTTGCTGTTAATTGGCGATCGATAGATTATTGTAACCGTTATATACTATAGAGTTGTTCTCAGTATACCTACAACTCCAGTAGTTCCTTGTCATTTTCACTAGGTTGTACACTTAAAAGACAGCATTGGAAAATATAGCTTTTACTTTACTTACCGGGGGATATCTGGCGAGTTGCTTCATCCGATCAACAAGTCTCATGGCATCATCCGACGTTTCTGAATCTGTAGTCATGCCCAGAGACAAAGCCCTTTCTGGATTGTTACTGTCCAAACATCTGTGTATTGACTGAAAATGTCTGAAAGAGATAATTAATTTAAATAAAAGAAACGTATACACAATTTATCGAACACAAAGAATACTCAGGATTCGACCCCAGTCCTCGTGGACAGCAGTTTCAAGCTGCGACTGCTACACCCGCAAAACTGTTTTAAGACACAGCCTTGCATTATTATGTCAAGTTACATACATAATTACAGTATGAGGACATTGATAATATGATTGGTTTTTAAAGAAAGACAGACAACAATGAGGAAGCGAGAAAGTGAGATTATAATTTATTGATGATTTTGAAATTGTATATTATAACGTTAATAATAAGTGCTATATTTTGTTGCACTGCAATGACTTTTTATCGAAGTGCAATGTTTCCGTCACCAGTGTCACTTAGTACTATGCGTTTCAAATAGGATCGCACTTGCTGCCAACTTCATGTGGCAACTGTCATTTTAGTACGACTAACAAAAAAATTCGTAAAATAATTGAAATAAAAATATTTAGCGTTGACAATTCCGATAGAAACAGATTGTTTAATTCAACGAAAAAAATTTTTCTTCGTTTTTTACCGTTTTATTTGTTTGTTACATTGAAACAAACATCTATCTCTGCATCACCCAAGGTTGACTGGAAGAAAATGCCTTAGGCATTAAGTCCGCCTTTATACAAATGTATTTAAAGTGTTAAATAAATAAACAATAACATAAAAAACCTTACGAAAAAAACCAGTTTTATTGAAAATTTTGCAGTTTGTTTCACAAAGAATCTGATTCGGATGAAGAACGTAGCTATGATGCCATAAGTGGTGGGGATGAATTGAATTTCAAATAAAATTTTATTTTTTTTAAAAATTTATATAACATATTGAAGTAAAAATTAATAAAATTTTGTGTTTATTTTTTTCCTACCGTACATGACATTCATGAAGTTCGTTAGAAATGCGAAACAAGATGGCGCTCTGACAGTCCTATTCTTATTTGAAACGCATAGTAAGACATGATGAAACATACAATGTCAATAGATTAGTTATTATGTAGAAATAAGGACGAAAATGTACCTACAATTTTATATATGCCTTTGCGCTTGTGCCTTAATAAACATTATCTTTCTTTCTTTCTTTAAAAATAGAAGTAAGTAGGGATTCAATCTTTTATAATTTCAACCTTATATCGAATGCCATAAGATACATCTTAATGTGATAATTTTCAAAACTTATGCTAAAATTATTCAGCTATTTTCGGTAATCGGATGTACTTTTCTTACTCATTGATTTGTTGTCTTTCTTTAAAAGCCAATCACATTATCAATGTCCCCATACTGTACATTTATGTCAAAGAAAATAAACAATGTCAATACCTAGAATGTGCATGTGGTTTGACCCTCTGTGCATGTCTCCAAGCGGCCGCTGCTCTTGCCCTCCAGGCGGCCGTCTCCTCGCTAGCAGCCGCCACACCAGCCTCCAATGCTGCGCAAGCGCCGCGTAAATCTACAACCTTGAGACAAAATATATTTGATAAATTGCTGTTTGATGCAAATAAACAATATTGAATACATGGAAAAAAAAATCTAACAAAATCTTATTTTATAAATAACTATGTTGTATCACGGCGCATTGGCACCTCGGCTCTGTCATGCCATGAAATTTAATTTTTAAAAATAAATATATTGTATTTTCTTAAGTTGAAATGAGCTACAATATGTTTCATCAAAGCCTTATAAAAATAATGTACACCTTATTCTATCTAAAAACCAATTTAAATAGAATTTTTTCAGACAGCTGAGTAGCTTAACACATAAGACTGTTCTTTATTAATATAAATATGGTGTTTCTCTAAAAAAGATCAATAAATTTAACATCCAGCACAAAACAGATAGAAATAATATTATTTCTTACCTTTTGGAAGTATCTATATAGCAAAGTCTTCATTTCATCATGAGACAACTTATCTAACCGTGCCATCAACATCTGCTCCCCTCTACTCCTCGAGTTCTTATTGTCTTGTGAATCAGATAAAGAGGCTGATGGAGATTTTCCACATATCAAATTATTTTTATATTCAATAGCTGTATCTATAGCTTCTATGGCTTCCTCACATTCAAGCAACTTACGTTCCTAAAAGTAAACGAAAATATAAATTAAAACAATAATTTTACTAAACAATAAAGCTATTAAGAAGTGTCAAAAGGATAATATCAATTACCTCAGAATCTGATAAAGATTTATACATTTTCCTTTTATGACCTAAACTGCATCTTTGTTCATGTAAACACTCTCTAGTTTTCCTTAAATTTTTAATCTCTTTTCTCAACATTAATTCCTTCTCTTTGGTCATTTCAGAATTCTCCAAATCATTGGTCTTTTCTTTTAAAATACTGTCTAGTTGTGAGATTCTATGTGTGAAATGCTTTAAAGAATTTGCTTTCTTATCCTTAATATCTAATGAAGTATCGGACAATTCATCTAATTTTAATTTATCCTTAACAAGCTCTACATCTAATGTATTTTTACGCTTTTCATCTTTTTTAATTTGTCTTTTTATTTGCTCTATCTGTTTCTTGTATGTTTTCAGATTAGTCTCATGTCTTTTAATCTCTCTCATTGTGTCTTGATCAATTAAACTTGATTCTAATTTCTCTGAATATGTCTTATTATGTGTGTGACATATTGACTTAGATAGGTCAGTTATGAGTCTCTCTTTGGCAATGCAAAGATTTATAAGTTCTTTCAACTGTGATTGGCTGCTACTAATTTCTTTAGATAGTTTTCTAGCCAGAATTTGCTTCTGAGTATACTTTTCCTTTGTCATTTTGTACTTCTTACATATTTCTTCAGTCTTTGGAGAATCAATCATTTTAAGAAGTTCTCTTTCAATTAACTTAGGTTCAGGATCAACATCCTTTTTATGAGATTCAATTAGTATCTTCTGAGATTCTGGTGAAATTGCTTTAGCTGCAACCTTGCGCAATAATTCTAACTCTGCTCCTGATAAACTTTCGCCTGGTTGTATAGTCCTTCTTCTACCTGAATTTGATTGAGATGTCATTACAGGTAATGACTGTGAACCACTTAACTCTGATATAGTTATGTCATCAGAGTCAGTGTGATTCAAATACTCCTCACATCTGTCAGCAAATAACTGATCATTTTTCTCTCTAAAATATTCCATAAACTTCTCAAGTTTGTCTTGGAATACAGTATCAGAATGAGAATCTTCCTCCGAGTCAGAATCCACATCTGACTCACTGGGTTCACTTGGTTCTGTATCTTCAGCTATTCTTGGTAATCCTTGTTTAGTGTTTGCATCTTTGTTATCTACACTAGCATCACCATTTAGACACTCATCACATTCAGCTTTCAAAAATAACCATTCACTAACTTGACTAATATCAGCCTCTGACAAAGATTTAGATTGTAAAATTTTATTAAATAGTCCCTCTGCATTAGAAACTAATTTAATCCATTGTGTTGTAGCAAATTGTAAATTGAAATTATTATCGCCATGTTGCATTACAGATTTTTCAGAAAACACAGGAGTATTATTGTCAGCAAACAAATTAACAGTAACAAAATTCTTGATGCCTCTACAGCAGAGACATAGATTAAGAGTTTTCAAAGTATCTTGATAGTCCTCTGGTTCTGTACTAATACAGCCTATAACCCAAGTAAAAGCTCTACCACCAAATGAGTCTCTAAGCATTGCTGTAAGTAGGCACTGGTCATAATTAATTTGTTTTGGTGGGTTGCCTGCCAATAATTCTTTTATAATGTTGTCTAGTGAAAATAATCCTGGGTCTGGATAAGCAGCAAGATCACAGAAACTTGCAGTAGACATTCTATGATTTAGGACACCATTAGTACTGACCCACTTCTGCTCTACACTTACAGTAAATACTGTATGATTATTCCCTGAACACCTTTGTCTCCAGCCTAGCTGCAAATACTGGAATGCCTCTTCAACATTGCAACATCTTACAAGTCCAGCACCCAGGACATCAAATATACTGTTATTGACAACTTGCATCCATGTTATGTGCAGAATAAATTCTCTTTCTGGCATCTGATTTAGTTTGTGAAATATTTCAGACAAAAAACGAGGGATAATTCCTTGATCACATTCACTATGAATACACTCAAAACCTGAAAAAGAAAAGATAATACATACAAAATCTATTTAACATTTAAATATGTTAAGGAGTTTGAATTTTGTTGTTTGTTGAAATGTTGGCTGAATTTAAGAAAAAAGAGGTATTTGAAAAGTGAACTTCAAATATTTTATTGTAAAATTATGTGAAAGATGTCACTCGCTTTTAGTATGTATACAGTGTGTCCCAAAACTCGACGTTAACCCGAAACCAGGTGATAAGGCAAGTCATGCTGGTTATCGGAAAAATAAAAAAAAAAATTAAGTTGCATGGTTGTAAAGTTATAGGGATTTAAAAAAAAACGCAAAAATTCACAACCTATGACAGTATTTTCACTCCTGTTGTCACAAATCTTAACTATTTCCAACTTTTTTTTTGCTGTGTTACCCTGAATAAAGCCTCTTTAAACTCTAATAAACATTTTAAAACCAGCTGGTCTAGTTTTCATATCAATAGGACTTATTTTTTAGAATAAAATTAATAATGAAAACATGCCCATTTTTAACTAACTGTAGTGAAAAAAAGTGTACTACGCGAGTTTGGCAAGTTATGCCAAAAGTTGCCGCATTTAGTAAGGATTCATAATTGGTAAATTGTTGCTGCTATCATGGACAAAATATGTAATACTTTTTAGTTAAATTTAGGAGCCGATTCCAATGCTGAATAAGTTAAACGGCTAAGTAGTTGAGCCGGAAAGAGTCACCAAATATCAAGTGAAAAGTAGTAGAAACTGTAGTATTAGTTAAAAAAGCCAAAAAATACAGCCCATTGCAATTTTAAAAAGCCAGTTAAGATTTGTGACAACAGGAGGGAAAAGACTGTCACAGGGTGTGAATTTTTGCGTTTTTTTTCAAATGCCTATAACTTTACAACCATGTAACTTAGCATTTTTTTTTTATTTTTCTGATAACCAGCATGACTTGCCTTATCACCTGGTTTCAGGTTAACATTGGGTTTTGGGACACCCTGTATAATAAAATAACCCACAACAAAATATACTCAATGAATAATCTAAGAATATAAAAAATATGGCAAACTAGCTGACCCAAGTCTCCTTTGAAAAATAAACTATGGTCTATAAAATTATCTTGTTTAATAATATTACAAGTTGTACATGATTTCATCATAACATATTGTTGCTTGGTTCTTAATGATCTAAGCATGACCTTTCGACACAAAAACAAATTCAAACCATCTGGTCCAAAATATCTGCAGTCAAAAGAGATAAATGCATATTGAAAAAGAATAATACCTGGTCCAAACAATGTATAAGTCTTTCCAGTTTTAGCTTGTCCAAATACAACAACTGAAGTATCACATCCATCTAAAAAGCAGTTAATCTGCGGATTCATAAAAGAGTTGAACAGGTGGGCTTGTGTGCAGTCCACTGGTAAAGCTCTGTTTACATGAAACGTTTGTCCACTCTCTGTGATAACAATCTGAGTAACAGGATTGCTGAAAATACATTGTGAAGAGTCTGCAAGACTTGGTGGCTTCAATCGAACAGCAATTTGCACTGGGATATCCATTGCCAAGAACTATCTTCCGTCCGACAGAGTTCGTCACTAAAATCTTGAAAACAAACACATATACGCTAGATGCTATCTGATATTCATTATTTTAAACGCTTCTTTATTACTGCACAATTATCATGATTGAAAACGACGAAGAAATGACCGCAATTTTTTAAAAACAAACGATATCATACACAAAACTCAGTTTTTATATCTCGGGCACAGAACATAATTTATAAAGGTAAATAAATGACAGATAGACTGAGTTTTTGTTTTTTTCTAGTCTTTGGATAGTATGGTGGATAGTGTAATACAAAAAAAGGCAGGCGGGCCATAGATATGCGAACCAAACAGTATTATCATCTATACTAATATTTTAAAGAGGTAAAGTTTGTGTGATTGTGTGTTTGTGGCGTTGTAGGGGGTAATCTCTGGATCTAATGAACCGATTTTAATAATTCTCTCTGTGTTGAATATTCCATTTATCGGGGAGTGTCATAGGCTATATAGTATCACGCTATGACTGACTAATAGGAGCGGAGCAGTAATTAATAATAATATGTTTAAAAAACGGACGCGTTTTTTCGCCGTCCAACGAAGTGGGCACCGGTCAGTTAGTCTATACTAATATTATAAAGAGGTAAAGTTTGTGTGTTTGTGAGTTTGTAACGTTGTAGGGGATAATCTCTGAATCTACTAAACCGATTATTAAAATTCTTTCTGTGTATTCTATGTATTCTTTTAAACCTGCAGCAGGTAGAAACTACGAGTGTAGCAGATATTACAACGCGACTTACGCAACAAGAACCAAATTTCTCGCCAGAGACTAGCCTTTCTTGTAGTAAATTTCATCTACTGGCTGATATTGTGATATATATGACCGTGAACGACCACCTGGGCTTTCTGAGCGTTGAGCTTAACCATGTATTTGTATAAAAAATTAACATATTGTTTAACTGATGAAAAACTTGCGAGATACCAATTCTGAGTTCTGCACCACAACATTTTCTAAATATAATAAGTAAATTAAAGAGAAAGGCAGCTCAGCTCAATCTGTCATCATGGCACTGTATAGGCAAGCGCATAGCCACAGAGTACTTGTTATTATATTTTATCGCATGGATAATGGCTGTTTATTTTCTAATGTGGAAGGGTTACCAACCAAACGTCAATGTACTGTCACCTGTCATTTTTCATATGTCAATTAGAAGACATTGATGATACTAAAGCCGTGTCTTTATTATTAATTTTGATAATATAAATATAGTTGTATTTGATATCTTAATACCAATACCATTTAACTTGACCTCCGGTAAATCAGTATTTGTTAATATCAAATTACACAAAGCAACTTCTTTTATACTTAAGATAAGAAATCAATTTCTTATCATATTTCAACTTACAAAAAAGAACTACGATAAAATTAAAATGTGAAACAGTTTTTAGTACATTTTGTGAACTCGAAGCAACAAGACGCGGTAGTGAGTTAGTAGTTTTCACGATGGAAATGGAGACAGTCGGCGATGTTGGCTTCGGCCATCACGAGCCGCCTAAATACGGATTAAAACTACCTTTGAACCATGAATTTCCTATTCAAAGTAAGCAAAGGATACAGCCAAAACCATTACAAGCTATTGAAATGATGCCATTGACTGCTAGGTGAGTAATGTAAAGTTTTTATAAGTAGAGAAAATTACTTTTGTATTTTATCAGAGAACAGTTAGTGTGGTGCTTGGTTGTCGTGGTTTTTGTAGATACCAATGTCTTAATGGTGTATAGAGTAGTGTAGTGCCTTTCTTCTCATTTTTGGCATAAGTACAAAGATTTTAATGTGTGATTTACATGTTGTGAATTTATTATTATTATGACCAGTAGAGACCCCTCACACGGTGAACCGGCGATCTAGTCAGGACGGCGGGAAGCCGATGGATGAGGGAGGGACAGGACCGTACACGAGGTCTATGCCCAACAGTGGATGTCGATTGGCAGATATGATGATGACCAGTAGGGATTTTAGGACAAATTTTCATTATAAGTACTGTAACTTATTTGTGCATGGAAACTTTAAAAGTATAACTTATTGTTTAGCTGATAATTGTTTTTTTCATGTTTACTATGAAATGGCAGTACATTATTTTTGTTTGTTTCCACTACACCCCTTACTGTTTAAGGCATAATCCTGAGACAGCCTATCATTGAGTTTTTTCTTTTGTTGTTACTATTTGTTCTTTTAATTAGATAGTTATTATTTACTTGTCATTATTAAATGAATTTCTTGTGTTTATAAATATGTTCTAATGCTAATAAATTGTTCACACAAAATTTTTCTTATCCCGTTGTTTAAAAGCAAACCATGATATTTAAAAATGTTGTTAACAGGTACAAGTTGGTAAATTAATTAAATGTCACTTGAATAACAAGAAAGTGCTCAAAAGTGTTATATTTATAGAAAGTCAATAAAAAGAGTCTAATTGGAACAGTTTACTGTTACTTGTTTATTATGTATCAAATTGTACAAACTTTCATTAAAAACCTCATCAGTTGCCAACTTTTGTTCATTGTTTTCTTTTTATAGCAATTATTTGAAAGTAGATGTTTAATTTGTTATTCTTCAAAATGTCTCTTGGCTCATCAAGACACAGCTGTTGGTGCTCTTATCTTAATCTTATGAGGCAATGCAGTCTTTTTGATACATTATAAAGTATGATTTGCATATTTTATACCAATATCTTGAAACATGTTGTCAAATAAGTTGATTATCAGATTAGAAAAATAGGTAATTTTTTTAAACACTTGTTCAATATTTGTAACCTAATAATAGCATATACTATAAAAACAAATCCTTTATTCTAAAAAATATTTGCATAAAGCTTTAAAAAGTAGACATAACAGGTGTACACTACACCCGACCGTAAATATTGCACAACAACTTTTGTAAAGAGACAGTCAGCCAATTTCGGCTTTGTAGAGCATCATGTCTGTCGCACGAAATACAAACATTCTGGTATCTATTAGCAACTGTTAAGGGTACGCATTCCACATACAGGAACTTGCTAGTGGGCGAAGCCTAAACGATTGTTGTCAGAAACGTGCACGCAAAATTGCAATTGTGTGACAGAGATGACGCTCTACCGAGCTGAAATTGATCGATTGTCTCTTTCCACAGGTCGATGTGCAATATTTACGGCCGGGTACTGTACCTCCCTACAATCATATTATGTGAAAACCATAATATAGGTGCATTATGCATTTATTAAATGAAATATTTGTTCTCCTATGTGTACTGTGTTTTGTTAACTGCCTCAGTGGCAAAGCAGTCATGTACGCGGCTGCCGTACATGACGTCACGGCTTCTGAGCCCATGCAAGATAATTATTTGTGGAATCCGCCAATTATTATCCTGGATATAGGGCTTTCTTCTTATGTGAAGCTTGGAAGTCTATACTCAAAATTCGATAACTTTTATAATTATTTTTTACAGGTATCTAAAATGGTATGTTGTGAAGAGATGGCAAAAGAAACGCCCTATTATGGATTATCTTCACATAATTTCGGCACAGAGAATGTATGGTAAGTTAAGGCAATATTATTAGTTACATAGAGTTTAGGTCCATTTACTTGGTCGGCCTGAAGTAAGCAATCAGAGAAATTCGCGCAAGTACAGAAACAAAGAACAACCTGCTCCTCACGTTCCTTGCCATTTAGTTGCGCAGTCATTTGCACCAGCTACAAGGCAGCCGACTTGATTGCACATACCGTAAAAAGAAACATGTTACAATGTTTAATAGCTTGATGTGTTACTGTGCAGTATACAAGCCATGGTTATTAAATTTTATGGCAAAAATAACATAAGAATAATTTATATTGGTTTAAACACTTGGTAAAATCGAAATAATATTTTTTGGGTATGATTTAAGCTGTCACCAATTTAATTCATTTTGTGTTTCTTAAATAATAGGGTTTGCCCTCAAAATAGTAGATTTGTCACCAAAATGTAGTCACCAAACAATATAAAATCAATTCCACAATAAATTACCGAAAATCATGGAGATATGGGGTCAAGTACCAAATAAATAGTTTTGTATGTATTAGAATAGGTTTGTCCTAATAGTATTTAAGCAAACTAATTTAAAGAGATCACCAATAAATCATATATTATATCACTAGAAAATTTCATGAAGGTCTAAAAATGTAGGGTGGTCGTCATCATCCTTTCAATCAAAAGAGTCTACTACTTAACTGGCCATGTGCCTCCCCCAAGGGTCTTAATTTCTACAGGTAGTATAAATATATTTAAATTAAATTTCTAGCTGAATAGTAAATAAAACACTTAATTAAAGTCAAAATAATCAATATTTATTGTTAAAAATAACAATCACTAAATAATCAGCGCTGGTTTGGATTTTGAAGGGCGCCCCCTTTTTCTTTTCTGGCCGATAAGTAAAAACCCTTTCCTTCCTCTTCCCTTTGAACATATTTTCATTAAAATTATAAACTGATGTATTAAATTGGTAACGATTACATTATTTTAATAACTGAACGAAATCAAATGTAACTAATGTATTGGTGACAAAATAACAAATAAAAAGGAGTCGCAGTCAGGGATCGATTAATCGATTTATTTGGTGACAGATCTACCATTCTGAGCACCAAGCTATTTTTTAAGTAATAAAACTATTATTATATGAACGAAGTTTATATTTATGTAATGCACTACAATTTTATTGGTAATCCATCTCATATTTTACACATTATACTAACAATAATTTGGTAATTCATACCTGGGAACACTCTTTGTTTATCTGAGAACGAAAATATTTCGTGGCGATAGATCTAAGTATTTATTAGGTGATACAACTTGATGACAAATATAAATTTTGGTGACAAAAAATATAGTTCCCATATTTTTTATAAGGTATGCATGCCTTTACATATAACGCATGCTATACATAAACTATTCATAGACTTAACTTCTTTTTGAAGTCGTTAAATAGAACGATAATAATATGCTATAAGTATTAGGTTTGTATAAACAAAACCTTATTGATTTTTGCATAGTAACATCTAGTACCGTGATTCGATTAGCTAATTAGTGTGGTAATCTGCGTATTTATTCTTATCTGGGAAGATAAGTAAATTATTTAAGTTATGTAAGGAAAATATTATTGCAATAGGAAGACTACAAAGTAACTATGAACTACTAATGGCCAGTGCTAATGGTCTGTATATAAACTTTAGTCATAATAAGTAAATTACTTATGAAGTTTGCTATGTTTGCTATTGTTTATCGAATTAAATCGAAAACCAATGGAAAAAATCTAAAACACGAAGATCGAACCTGCGTCTACTGCAGCTGCAGGTTCTACCACCTTCTCTCTACTACCCCCGTAGCTTCAAATTTTGCTCATGAATTTTCGAAATAGTCAAAGCATTTAAGATCGGCATTAAAATTAAAAATGTACTTAGATTTTTAATGTTTTGACATAACAGCTTGCGGTACGGGTGTACCGACTTATCCGATCTTAAATAGACCGAAACAGATTTGCATTTTAAAGACAGAATATAAACCTACCCTAAATTAAACCCACTGGCATTTACCACAAAAAATCGCAAATTAGAATCCTACCGCATATTTATACATATTTTTTAAGAACTATTAAGTATCTAGTTTATATCCATAAATAGACATGTGACACAATAGGCAACTATGATACAAGTGACATAATTTCCGGGGCATAGCTGATTCACGCTGCGGTGCACCAAGCTCAATAAAAACAACGAGACTATGATCTACATAATTAATTGCTGTGAAGGATGGTAGCTTTTTGATAGCCTAAAACTCCGCATTGTTTGTCAAACATTCCTCTGAATGCACATTAATTTATTAGGTTTCGGTATTACTATAGATAAATAATGTTACAAAAAAGTTTTATTCGCTATCTAGTACCCGTACTAGCTGTGCTTAGGATATTATAATGTAAGAAATATTTAGTAAACTTTGTTACTTAAACATATAGGTACTTACTAGCAGATTAGATGACCACACAGGGTTATTACCGTTTCGGTTTAGTCTAATTTCCGTGTGGTAACGGAGTAACGATCTCATCCCAACTCCAGCTCTCCCTCTCCTGTAAAACACAAAGGAAAAGATATTCAAATATATATTCTATGAAAAAAGAAGGAATATCGGAAACTAATTCATGTCCGCGCATTCAACGTGGTATACCAAGTAGTACCATAGTAGACCAAGATTCCCTCTATTTCTGGCTGAGGTTTATCGCTGGGGGGATACAATAAATGTTGATATTCTTATGTAAAATTTATTTACTTCTTCTAATAAGCTCATATAATTATTACTTTTAATTAATGTCTACCATTACTTACAATCTGTAGAAGTAATATAATAACATTGTAATTATTTTCTTTTTCTCAGGCTGTCCTATCGGTGGTATCGGTGGTGGAACTATAGGAAGAGGGTTCAAAGGAGAATTTTGTCGTTTTCAACTAAGTCCTGGGTTATATGAATATGTTACTGCTCACGACTGCCAGTTCATTGTGAATATAAGAAATGCTAAAAAAGAAACCATATTTCAATCAGTATTGTCAACTTATAAGTAAGTTTTTGTTTTATTATTTTCCTTAGTGTATTTTGGATAACAATTCTTATCATTTGCTGAACGCAGTAAAAAGACAGTTTATAAATAGACAGTAAAAAGTTCTGGAATGGGGACCATAGCTACCAAGGATACCAAGAAATGAAAGTACCTAATTGTAGTTCCGATGTAAGAGAAACTCAAATTAGTACAAAGTAAAGACACTAGAAGGTTTACTTGAAGAGTAAATTATAGTAAATGTTAGAAATGTCAATGAATTCATTTTTAAACTGGTCTGACTATTTTCTCTGTATTATATGGAAGTACGACTATGTATTTACAAAACAAAAGTATATTAATAGCATACGGTTTGCCTAGTGTGAAACTAGATAGCGATGTGTGAAAGTGTTATCACTAAGAAGGCACGTGGCTGCTGTAGGAGGTTTATGATTGAAATAAAAAAACAGTGATGTTTTTATGATATCCTTACAATGTGTTTAGACTACAATGTTATGCTATCAATGGGATTTCGTGACTCATAAATATATCTATAATATACCAATGATAAGGCAGTTATCAATTTAGTATTAAATTTATGAGTAAAACGTTTCAAAACCTTCATCCATAAATGAATAGATTCGATACATATCAATTTTAAGTTTGCTTCGTAGATTTATTGTGACAGGCTTCTGTGAAAATGATAAAGAATGAAAATGATTCAGGGAACAGGCCTTGTAGATAACAAGCGCCCTATTTATAGTTAACAAGCTAAATTAAGAAATAGAACGTTCAAGAACAGAACCTCCTTTTTCTTGGTCTTATGTACCGAATATAATAAAAATTTCACTAGGTTTTGTGGACGTACATACTTTAAAGTTTGTCAATTTAGTAGCACACAGACGTCTACCCTGCGCCACCATGTCGAGATCTATCCAACTTAAAACACAATTCTTTTTCTACAAATATTTAAATGCGTAACATAAATATTTAACATCATATTTTAGCAAACCAAAAAAGGCGCCTTCTACGTGGGAATGGAATTTAAATGGTGCTGAATGTGAATACACTGCTTTATACCCTCGTGCATGGACTACGTACGATTTATCGAAATACGGTGTGAAACTTGTTTGCAGACAAATTTCACCCATAATACCTCATAATTATAAGGTAGGTTTTTGTACGAAAAAATGTTGTCAATGATTTTGATAAAAATGTTTAGTGGAGAGGAAGGAATTTGATAAATAATAATTTGTAGTAGGTATTGCGATAATAGTCTGACTCAACATGAGTACGTTTAGCCTTGCACTAAGGTGTGACCAATAGATATATCTGGGAAACACGGTGACGTTATGTATTGTTTTAGTGCAAATACTTTTACAATGTCTGACTATTGGTGATACCGATAAACATACCACGTGGTTAGCCCCTCTTGAATCCGATTTGGCGATTTTGTACTTGCTATCTAAACTGTATTGATAAGGAGATCTGTTACCGAATTTTATTGTATTTCATTGTTAAATTTGTTCACCAAACTATTATTTTAGTATCTACATATAAGTACATCGATTTTATCTGCGTAAACAGTCACTCAGCTTCACTGTAGCGACTAAAAAGTCACTATACCCACGAGTTGATATTTTTTTTTAAACTTGATCAATGCGGCAGGGACCAATAATATAAATAGGAATATCCAATGAATCAGGGACGCCGCGCCGCTTTGATCAGTTTGTTTGCTTACCGATAAATATACACAAATTATTACAAATCTTAGGTAAATATGATAGATTAGAATTAAAATAAAATTGTAATTAGTAAGTATTTTATAATTTACATTGTAATATTTCTCGAACGTCGTAACAACCCATTAATGTCCCACTGCAGGGACGGGCCTCCTCCTGTGACGGAGGGATACTTGGCCTACTAATACCTACTAAGCTGGCCAAACGAATTGGTATAGGGTTTAATTTCAAGTTTCTCGAACATTTCACTTAAAATACGAATACAATCATGTCGAATTTAATGCTAAACCAGATATTACATGAAAAATGCACATCCGTGTCACCACGAGAGTATCGTATTTTTTAAAATGATGTCTTTTGTTTACAGGACAGTAGTTTGCCATGTGCAGTTTTTGTATTCACAGCCATCAATCTCACTAATGAACACAGAGATGTGAGCATTACGTTTACATGGACCGAAGTTTTAGGAGGTCCTAATAAAAAGAAAAATATTGGTGAGTGTTTATTTAATATCTGTCTTTTAAAAATTTCGACAATTTTGTTGTTAATTATTATATGAAACCTTAATTTCTTTAATTACATGTAAAAAATCCTAGCGCCTTCCTTTTGAATCATAGTTCTTATTAGCTCTTAAATGTCCTTCTGTAAGGACACTGTTTCCTTCAGTGTAAGCAGTGGTGAACTTGACCAATCTAGACTTATCCGGCTAGAGAAAGAGATTGGTATAAGTTTAATGAAATTACGACGATTGAAACAAAAAGAAGAAAGAAAGAATATGAATAAATTAATATCAGATGTTTGTTTTAGGAAAGTTAGACTTGGAAAGATATTCCGAAGAGCACACTTGTGGCGTTACACTAGAACAGAAAATAGTAGATACACCTTGTACTTTTACCATAGCTAAAATGAAAGACGAAAATGAAACTATTCACGATGGTTATTGTTTATGGAACGCCGCTAAGACATCTAACTATGTATGGGAGTGCCTTAAGAGTCGTGGGAAGTTGGAACCAGATCCTAGCCTTACGCCACCACCGCCTAAAGTCCCCGATAAGGACAAACAGAAAGAAGAATCGGAGAAGAAAGATAGACAAAGAAAAATTTATAAATGTAACTATATATTTTGTAACCTAAATCAGATTCATACGTAGCTTTAAGTGTTAGTGACATATTATTTCGCTAGCTCAAAGAACTATTGTTTATGCCTGCTTTAGCTTTATTAAAAATTAAATTACGAAAAATGGATGTACCATTTTTCGTAAATTAATTTAGTAACTAGTTACAGAAGTTAATGAAGGGGAAATATTAGCTAACTCTTTGATATTTTACAGGTGATTCTATAGCACTATCGAGTGTTATATCGTTAGATCCAGGAGGATCGGGCTCCACAGAGTTCTGTCTGGCTTGGGACATGCCTATTATTAAATATATGAAAGATACTAAAGTACATAAAAGGTAAAAATGAACACAATTTTTTAGACGAAATAGGTAGTATGAGAGCAATCTTCCTTTCCGTGTGTATAGTTCCTTGATGTATTTCCAATTGACCGTTAAACGTATGGGTCAAGATATTTAATATTCTCATCAGACGCAATAATTTACTTATAAAAAAACCTACACCACAGTAGGTTAGATAGCTATAAGATTCAAGTGGACCTCAGAGACACATTGATCATAGAGGCTTGGCCAGCTATAAGACATGAATACTCTGTTATTTAAAAAACTTTTTATACATTTTAATTGTGGTTTTTGTGAACTAATGATAATATAATTTGTTACAGATATTATACTAAGTTTTTCGGTAGTGATGGCATAGCCGGCGCTAGCATAGCTTCGTATGCGCTTAGAAATTATAAAAATTGGGAGAAACAGCTTGCAGAGTGGCAAGATCCCATTTTAAATAATAGGTTAGTATGAATATTTAATAATTTTTAAAAAACCCTCGTTCAATAACAAATTATGATGAAAAAGCCTACGCTCGACAAAATCATTTGTTGATCACATAAATAATTCTCCTGTGTCCTTTCCAATCCGCAACAACGTGCACGAAAGTCGCATTTATTTGATACAGCTATAAAACGATTTCATTTGTTACAGTAATATACCAGATTGGTTAAAAAGTGCCTTAATGAATGAATTATACTTTGTCGCCGATGGCGGTACGATATGGTTTGATGCTCATGATGAATATCCCGAATCGGATCCAAGGTAAGTAAATACCAAATCTTTATGTCTGTCTACGTAAAAGGCTGGAAATCCTAGCCTTTTACTGGCCTATCCCAGCCTGGGATGGAACAAGACTTTATCTTTATCATTAAAGGAGAACAAGAAAAAGTTTATCGCCTTTTTATTATCGAGTTCCGAGTATCGGTTTTTTTAATATCTTCTGTAACTACTACAGACATATTATTAACATACTCTACCGCTTTGCCATCGAAGTAGTGTTTATTTGATAATAATAAACATTAAGAAGGCTCATTCTGTCAAAACCAACTCAGCTGTCGGCGAAGCCTAAAACATTGTTGTTTCACCAAACGTCGCGTGAGAAAGAGAACAACTTATAGAAAAGCAGTAAGAAACATGCACACGCACACGCGCTCGATTGTATTTATTACAAATCAAAATGTCGTTCAAAATATAAATATTGTTCTTCTTGATTGTTAGGGTTGACACTAATACTAGCTGTAGGTAGTTACTCAAAAAGTAATAAATCAGGAGTAAATAAAGATAACTAAAATGGGTTTTTAAAAAATATTTTATTGTAAGTTTGAAGACACACCAAGCGAGACATCAATTTATCTTGTAAGTGGTGTAGGTATGACACCGTAAAACATTATAATTTTTTGTTTTTTTTAAGTTAAACTGTTTATTCTTGAGGCAGTTTTTTAGACCGTGCATCGTTAATAGGGGTTCCATACAGTACACAATAATATCTTACTTCACATACAGTATATGAAGTTAATTTTAGCTGGATTTAAAAAAAAAGAAGAAAAATCATCTAATTTTCTAATTAAAAAACCGACTTCAACAGGAGTCGGTTAAAAACCATGCTGATTACAGTTTCTAAGATTAGTATTAAATAAATTTCTGCAGTTGTCTTCATCATAAGATCATGTTTGTGTAAAGTTTTCATTAATACGAATAAAATAAGCCCAAACACAAGGTAGCTGCTATATGCCGTTGAGGTGTTCCCTCGACTCTCGGTGGTCTCCAGGATCTGACCAGTTCTAACTCTTGATTATTTTTATTAAAAATAAATAATAATCATAAAATCTGGAAATGATAGTTGACAAGAAATGATACTTGATCAGTCATTCAGATACCGGGGCGGGGGTGAGTCACGTAAATATAAAAAAAAAATACAAAATGAATTACAAAAAAAAATACAGTTTGTGCAATGTGACAGCCTTAGCTATGCTCTATTGACTATTGTAATAATAGGTGAATTTTGACAGTTGATTTTAGTCAAGAATGTCACTGATGTAGGTATTTTATTTAACTGGTTATGCATCTGATAATAATTGGATCTCTTTGATAAAAGAAATTACGAAACTTCTTACTGGCAAGCGATACGTAATTGTCATAAATGACATAAATTAAAGTTTATTGAAGTTTAAAAAAAATATTCGGTAACATTCGACGACGGTCGGCTCGCTGTCGTACCTCCCCTCCGCCGACCCGAGGGGTGCAGAAAGGGGAGGCGAGATGCAAGATGTCGATGGCGGAAACGAGCACGGTAAAATTTCCTAAAATGGTTTTGGGAAAAAGGTTATTGCGTACAAACTTTAGAATGTATCTAGTCAATATAAAATTATTTGAATTTTCGAATAAATAATCTATTCCTAGTCCCAAAATATATTTACCTTTATAAACGTTTAATCCTATTTTATTACGCTAAAAGTTGTCATAAAATGTGCATAGAATTATGAACTTTGAAGCCTCATAACTTGTAAATGAATATTTTTTTTACTGTTTTATTAATCAATAAGACTAGATAATAACGAGACAAAACGATATCATCTATAGTTTTGAGTATTTATTATCTAATGAAGGAGGAATTAACTTTCTTTGTTTGTATGGAATTGCGATTGAATTGTTTCCCCTTAATAGCCCACTGCAGGACGACCGTCTGTGGAGAGTAATTATGTCATGACTTGATTGTGTGTAAAAAGTTGTTAATTTGTTTTAGGCATCACTTTGGTCTGTTTGGATATTTGGAAGGACACGAATACAGAATGTATAATACTTACGATGTACATTTTTATGCATCGTTTGCCTTAGCACAACTGTGGCCTAATTTACAAGTAAGAATAATAATGTAGTAGGTATTTAAAAATATATTTATAGCTCTAAATTTCTTACTATAGTTTCAAAGATGTTCTTTTGAATTAGACTTTGTCTTGAGTTTTGAATTTTCAATTTAATTTTCTGTTTAACTATTATTCTAGTGAGTAAGTCACTAGCCCGTCTCGTGGCTATAAAACATGTAAATACATGTTAAATTGCATGCAGTAGTCCTACTGCCAGTAAGTCGTTCCAGTAGGACAAGGCTGTGAAGATGATTAGTAAATAACATTTTGGTTTTCCTTTCGTGTACTATCTAATGGAGAATTATTTAACAGGTTGTCTTACAATATATGTTCCGCGATACTATTGAAATGGAAGATGAAAAATTGCGACCATCACTTTACGATGGTAAAAGTGTCAAGTTCAAAATTAAAGATACTATACCTCATGATCTTGGTGATCCAGGTAAGAAAATTTTATGATTAGAATTTACTTATAGTATTGCATTAGGGAGGCTGAAGATCCCATTGATTACGCTTTAGCTGTTTAAATGGCCTTTGTAAGATAGACTTAATAAGCTTGATCATTAATTGTATATTTTAAAATTACAGCCGACGCGCCATTCTCTAACATAAACGTATACAACGTACATGACGTGAGCGACTGGAAGGACTTGAATCTCAAGTTCATATTGCAAGTGATACGGGACTACCGGCTGTTGAGGGGACACACGGCTCCGTTCGGCAACGAAAGGTACCGCTCTATGGCGTACATTGACGACGTGATTGACGGCACTGAGGACGATCTGTACTCGCGCAGTACGGGCCAGGCCGAGCCAGACTCGTCGCTCGACCAGTCGCCAGATGACAGCGATCCGTCTACGCCGGTCGCGGAGCCACAGAGACCGTACGGCGTTGGCGATATTTTAGATCTACTGTACAGGTAACGACGACATCTTTTACAGAAGGTGGAAGAAGATTTTATAGCTATAAATGGATATGGCATGCGGTTTTATTACTAATGTATTATGTAGTTATAATTAACATAGTGTGAAAGTGCTTATTGAATAATGTCGTGTGAGTTTTTTCTACGTTGAAATCAATCAGAATCAAAAGCGATTTGGTTCTGATTGATCTGCATTAGACTTCCTACCTAAAGGACTATTATTTTTTATGCACACTCTAGATTACATTTTTATTTTGATAACATTTACGTTTGATTCAATAGGTATGTTAATCTGAAAATTTGTATGTCATGGTAAACAGATAGCACAGGTGCTAGATGTTTTTTTATACAAAAAATGCTATGTAATGCCATTATATTTTTACTATCATGTGTATCGTAAATGAAACTCATACTAAACATCTAAATTCCGACTTTTTAAATACCCACACCTATAGTTAAAAAAACATGTCTTTAAATACAAAAATGTATTTATGTTCAGAAACGTGGATGCCGAAGCAGTGGAGACGGTAACTCATCCGCCTCAGGAAAGAGCGGCGGCTGTTTGGGAAGCTAAGAAATATTTAGAGGATATGTATTCAGCCAGTGCGGCGTTATTGAGACGTGCGTTGCAGTGGGACGTTGATGGCGATGGTCTTATAGAAAATAGTGGTTTTCCCGATCAAACTTTCGATGCTTGGGTCATGTCTGGTCCAAGGTAAGGGCCCTCTTTATATATGTTTTAAATAGACAATGTCTATCCTATGTCCATATAAATACAATTGACGTGTCTGTTTGTAATATCTAACTCACAGTTTTTTACTATAGGCCGACCGTTTATCTCAGTCCCCGCCTGCGGTATGAAAGGGACGAGGGGGCGGGGTAGCTGTGTCCGTTATGGTAGCGTACACAAGAGCTATATCGAGTTGATTACTATGCCAAATAAAATAAGTTTTTACAAAAAAAAAACGACTTCAAAGACAAAAATTGCACTAAAAAGTAAAAAATAATTAGTTGTATTTTGGTTTTGCAACATTAATCAGACATTCTTTTTACTTAATTATAATCTAAAGAATAGGTTCTTTTAATTATTGTAAAAAGTAGTGTTAAGGATATTTCTTGAAGAGTCTACAAATATATTTATTTGTAGATTCTTTAAAATATAATCAAATTATTACAAATAATGTAATATTATTGTTATTTTGGAGTCGGTGTCAGCCACGATAGTTATATTCTATTTTTTATTCCTGACTTAAAATTTGAAGAAATATGGCGTCCTGTTATACATAGACTAAAGACTAAAATGAGAAATAAGTACTACAAATCAAAGACAATTACTTAAAACTCGCATGCTAAAATGAAACGGCCGTTTTTGTTTTAAATGCAATTTTTATCTAATTAAAAACCATTTAAAGTTATCAGAAAGGAATAGAATGGAATACAAAACTTTATTGCCTTTTCTAACGACTTTGTAGACAACATTTTGCATTACTGATTCTATTCGCGAATTACGATTTTTTTCAATTGACGGTGCTGGTTAGCCCCATAAACGCTCATAAGTTATGGAAAGCTTTAATCAGTTACTAAATAGGTATATTAAAACTTATTAACGGTATATTAAATCAGTTACTAAGTAGGTATATTAGAGCTTTTAGGTATATTAAAACGTTTGAACGTGACACAGGTATTTTGAAATATATTTATTTAAATCTGATAAAAATAGTTATTTAATATTTGTTTAATTTTTAAACCAATCCATAAACAATCATAATCAATGTAACTATGGGCCTTTTAAGAAGGCCCATGGTCACTCTCACAATGGAGAGAGCTATGTTGGGAGTTTCCCTGCGTGATCGAATCAGAAATGAGGAGATCCGCAAGAGAACCAAAGTAACCGACATAGCGCTCAGAATTGCCCGGTTAAAGTGGGGGGGGGGCAGGGCACATATCGCGGAGAACCGACAGCCGTTGGGGCAGAAAGGTTCTGGAATGGCAACCGCCTACCGGAAAGCGCAAGGTGGGGAGACCCCTCACACGGTGGACTAACGACCTAGTTAGGACGGCTGGTACCCTATGAATGAGGGAGGCACAGGACCGCGCAAGGTGGCAATACTTGGAAGAGGCCTATGTCCTGCAGTGGACGTCGATTGGCTGGTATAATGATAAACAATCAACAACTTTATGTCATAATGTCGAAATTATATAATAATATAATCTGTAATTCGCGGCCGTCATTCTATTTGCTTAGGTATTATCGTATTTCGTTGGCTGACACCGACTCCAAAAATAACAATAATATTACATAATTTGTAATAATTTGATTATATTTTAAAGAATACAAATATATTTATTTGTAGACTCTTCAAGAAATATCCTTAACACTACTTTTTACAATAATTAAAAGAACCTTTTCTTTAGATTATAATTAAAAAGTAAAAAGAATGTCTGATTTAAGGTTGTAAAACCAATATACAACTAATTATTTTTTATATATTATATATGTTACAGCCAAAGTAATAAATATGAATATTATACATAATAACTAGCCATTATGTATAAGGGCTACTCAATTTAGATAAAGTGATAAATGTCGAAGAATTAATCACATTAACTAGCCATTATATATGGCAAAAATACAATATTAAGGCAAAAGTCAGAAACAGTTGGTTAGGTTAGGTTAGTATGGTGACCAAAGGACGCTAGAATATAGTAATACTATATTATTCTAGTTTTACATAAAAAAAATGTTTCTTGCCTTCCTTTGGTCACTGTACTCACCTAACCTAACCAACTGTTTCTGACTTTTGCCTTAATATTGTATTTTTGCCAGTACTATAACATATAATATAATGGCTAGTTAATGTGATTAATTCTGCGACATTTATCACTTTATCTAAATTGAGTAGCCCTTATACATAATGGCTAGTTATTATGTACAATATTCATATTTATTACTTTGGCTGTAACATACATTAAAACAGGTATGATTTAAACATATTAATTTGTAAGAATCAATCTTAGAAAATAATTACAGATAATAAGAACAATAATAAGAGCTTTTTTATTTTTACACGCTACCATAACGGACACCTAGTCAGTATGTCAGTTTGACACTAGTGCAGTATGCTAGTCCGTCTTCTATACAATTTACAAATTTCAAAGATGGTGGCGTCATCTTCCCACTAAAAATCGTACTTTCTTAGAGAAAATTTATGCAATCTAAATTATTACACAATTTAAAGCCTGATCAGAAAAATAAAAAAAACCTCTCCAGGTATTTAGATTGGTTTAGGGTATAATTTCGATTTTCCTTCTTTTTATTTCATAAAAATAAGCTAGCTAAAAATTAGAGCTGTGTTGTGATGTGATGTAGTTCGGGTCACAATATCTAGATGGCGCCGTTTTGCCAAAAAATCAAGAGATAGCTCTCTCCTTTGTCCTCGCCCCCCGCGCACCCCTATTACCGCAGGCGGGGTCTGAGTTAAGCGGTCTGCCTATAGCTGTAATGAATGTTGACACGACACCTATTCCAAATAACACAGGTATGTATTACTAAAAACTATAAAGTTGTTTGTTTGTTCCGAGTAACCTCCGAAACGACTAGACCTACTTTGATACGGTTGATTTTCAAAAGTTAACAGGTGATTTAAGGGCGCGTAACTTAGGCCAAAAAGACATCGCGAAAGGCCAATTTTCTATCTTGTGCCGGCAAAATCGCCTCAAAAAATGTGTTAAATTTACATTTTTTCAACTAATTTGTTTTTATTTTTAGTGCATATTGTGGAGGTTTGTGGGTAGCATCAATAAGTGCACTCTGCGTCATGGCACGCACTCTTGGTTACGAGGAAGACGAGAAAGAATTTTCAAAACTGCTGGAACAGGCACGGCATTCTTATGAAGAGAAACTATGGAATGGATCTTATTATCTTTTTGATACTAAACCTTCTAATAGTCGCGTAGTGATGGCTGATCAATTGGCGGGACATTGGTAAGAAATGTATTAAAATTAAAACTTTTAAATTTAAATTTGAGTGACCTGAGGACCTCATGACGAATACATGGCGCCAAACTTAGACCAGATTTATTTTTGTTATATTTCTGCTCCATATGGCAATCTGTAATACAACAATAAGTCACTGTGTTGTTCGACGTCTAGTCAGTTCTATGTGAGGAGAGCTTCCATCTTAGGTGTTACTCTCTCATCTCCTTATGTAAATCTATTACTGAGACTCGGAACATCATATCTCCTGAGCCTTCTGTACTGCTTTCCTCCCTCTCCACTTAGCGCGAGTGCAAGCTCGTTTTTATGTTGCGCTAGTCTCTTCTGGTATCTTAGGCTGTGGTTACTTATTTCCTGCTTAACAGTTTTCACTTTGAGATCCAGGTACATGTATTTGTTGCTAATACATTGGGGTATGTTCAACATTTCTTTGGGTTTTGCTTTGGAATCTATCTAAGATGTCTATATTGCTATTGCTTGCTGTACCCCATAGTTGTATGCCGTACGTCCAGATTGGTTTTATTATAGCCCTGTATACCATCATCTTACTCTCATTGCTTAGTTGGGAGTGTCGTCCAATTAACCAGTATGTACTTCGAAGTTTGTTGTCAAGTTGTTTCCTTTTAACCCAAATATGTTTTCTCCAAGTCAATCTTCGAGCCAAATATAGACCCAGGTATTTTGCGTGATCTTCTTAAGGAATTTCGTCATTGTACATCTTTACTGGTGGACAATTTCCTGTTTTCAGTGTAAAAGTGACATGTGTAGACTTGGTGTGATTTGGTTTTATCCTCCATAGTTTAAACCACTTGCCTAATTCGTTTAAATGGCTTTAAAGTTGATATGAGGCAGTTTCTGGGTTAGAGTGTACTGACATGATAGCAGTGTCCTCAGCATAGGTTGCGGTCGTTGTATTTTTATTTGTTGGCAAGTATAGATCACGTAGAGGACTGGTCCCAAGATGCTACCCTGAGGGACTCCGGAGCATAGCTCGTGAAGAGAGGAACACTCACTATTACATTTGAACTGAAAATTTCTTTTTTTGAGATACGATAAGAGTAGGTGGTAAAATGAGTTTGGAAGTGCCTTTTTTATTTTGTATGCAAGGCCATCATGCCAAACCTTGTCAAAGGCCTGACTTATATCTAAGAAGGCTGCAGAGCAGTACGAGCGATTTTCCAGGCATTTACTGATGACGTCAACGGTGCGATGCACTTGTTCTACAGTGCCGTGCTCTTCACGAAATCCAAATTGATGGTTAGGGATTGTCATTCAAATGTTCCTTCATGCGACTAAGGATAATTTTTTCCATTATTTTTCCAACGACTGGTAATAGGCTGATAGGTCTATATGAGGTCCTTTCATGTGGTGGTTTTCCTGGTTTAGGAACAATGACCACCTGAGCAATCTTCCACTGTCCCGGAAAGTGATCAAGTCTGAGACAGGCGTTGAAAATGTTAACTAAGCTCATAGTAGCCTTGTGTGGAAGATGTTTCAGAAGAGTTGCATCGACATCGTCATAACCCGGCGCAATGGTTGAAAGACAGCGCTTAGATGTTTAGCAAAGGTATAGGCTTTCTCCTTGTCTGACTTCGCTCAATCGCCCGTGTTATCTTTAATAGGCGTCATATGAGCCTTTGACTTTTTAAGGTTTTTAGTTACTAGACCAGAATGTTGACGTAAAATTTTGTAAAGATATCTTATAGGCTTTATGCTTAGAGCATGATTTGCTCGGCATGGCAATATCTTGTCGACTTTAAAAATCTTTATAGAATTTATTTTACTATTTTAGGCCATGATGGCTTAAAATAGTAAAGTCTAACACATGACAGGTTTTGTAATCTCTAATCATCATCATAACAGCCCATTAACGTCCCACTGCAGGCACGGGCCTCCTCCCGTGACCGAGGGATACTTAGCCTACTAATACCAAGCTGGCCAGACGGATTGGTATAGGGTTTGATTTCAAGTTTTCCTTCTTTTTATTTCGTAAAGATAACATTCACGGATAGTCCCTTAGTCGGTTTTTACTACACCTGACAGTCTGTTTGGGATCACACGTTTCAACAAAGACCCTCTAATCCATATTGTCGTAAAAACCGACTAAGGGACTATTCCCTTAGTCGGTTTTACGACACCCATGGGATGAGATGGGGTTGTGACATATTGTATTCTTACTCCGTCACCACACGGAGTTGTAATTATTAATATGCGGTTAAAATAGGTATTTGTCTAATGTTTACGTAACAAACCGGTTAAGGGAATGTTCGCAGATATTATTATACGCGAATAGAAAAGTAGGAAAACTTGAACATAGCCGTAAGTCAGGTATTTCTCCGTGATTGTAGGAGGACAGTGCAAACTGTAGCACATTACTAGAATCTTATGATAAATTCTCTAATAATTCCTTTTAGGTTCCTCCGCGCATCAGGTTGGAACGAGCAAATATTTCCCGAAGCGCACGTGCGGAAAGCCCTAGCGACTGTATTCGCGAACAACGTTCAACAGTTTAAGGGAGGTAAAATGGGTGCTGTAAACGGTTACATGACTGGTACTAGAGGGCATATTGATACTACCGCGCTGCAGAGTATGGAAGTTTGGACCGGGGTTACTTATGGACTTGCAGCGCTTATGATATTTGAAGGTATGTGTTAACTTAGATTGTTATTGTTAAATTACTTTGATTACAGTGCGCAATTGATGGATTGTCAGCGTACTACACACATCAAAAAAGTCTAAGCAACATGCATGATATTACAAATTTACCATTTATATTAATTTATTTTACCATTTATTTTAATTATAACGTTGTATTTTATTTTTAAAATAATATTTTTAGGGTTCTATGATGTAAAAATAACAGCTGTTTTCTTTATAAGTTCTTTTAATAACAGAAATTAACAATATTAGAATATACAGGTACATAAGAAACTAAACTTTTTTTTTACAAATTGAAATTTCTTAAGAAAATGAATTTATTGTGAAAGAATAGGACAATTTAATACAAAGTATGGCCTCCTCTGCTATTCAGAACTTGTCGGCAACGATTATTCATTGAATTAATGAGACTGTTTATGTCATCTTGCGGTATTCGCTCCCAATGGAATTGTAGCAAATCCTTCAGCTGTTGGGTTGTTGTCACTCCGTCCAAGTCCTTCAAAACACGTCTCTGGAGCATGTCCCATGCGTGCTCGATGGGGTTGAGGTCTGGCGATTGTGCAGGCCAGGGCAATACCTGGATGTTCTCCGTTGCCAAGTATTCACTGGTTCGCCGAGCTGTATGTGAACGCGCATTGTCATGCATTAACGTAAAATCGGAGCCAAAGGTTTGTGCAAATGGATGGACATAAGGTCTGAGAATATCCTCAACGTAATTTTCAGCGTTCATGTTTCCATTTACAAAAACGAGCTCAGTTCGCCTGTTCTTCATAATACCCGCCCATACCATAACTGTTGAGCCGCTGTATGGATGAACTTCCTGAACGCACCTGAGTCTTTCAGTATTTCCGGGTCGACGGTACACTCGCACCCTTCTTGTATCAGGCCTAAACCCGAATCGCGACTCATCGGAAAACATAATTTTATCCCATTGTTCCTGGGTCCATGTTATGCGTTCTCTACACCATTCATTTCGACGAGCGCGATTCCCGTGACGTATCGGTGGGCACCTGATAGGGCGTCGAGCTCGTAGGCCGTACTCATGCAGTCGATTTCGCACAGTTTGGGGACTTACATCAACACCACTTGAATTTTGTAGCCTCAAACTTATCTCTCGAGCGGTTAACATCGGCTGGCGTCTTGCAGTCAGTTGTATGTACCGGTCTTGCCGAGTGGTTGTACTCCTTTTACGGCCTGGATGCTGTTCAGCGGGTTCCCCTGTATTATTGTAGCGCTGCCAAAGACGACAAATAACACTTCTATGAATACCAAAATGTCGAGATACCTGAGATTGATTACTTCCCGCTTGCAACATCCCTACAGCTCTTTGCATTTCATCTGCCGTCAAATGACGTCGCTCCATGACGTAAAGAATATCTAACAATTCAATTTTGTCGCCAACTGTATTTAAATGGTTGGTAAAATTATAAAATCAAGACTAAAACGTAGCAATTAACATGCACTCAAATTCAAACAAATTCGCAGTCATTTGAATTTTATGAAAAAAAACAAAACATAATCGAAATTTTTTTACCTATACACTTGAAGTTTACTTACCTATACACTTTGAGTGAGTAAATACTTAGAAATTAATTAATATAAATGGTAAATTTGTAATATCATGCATGTTGCTTAGACTTTTTTGATGTGTGTATCAGTGGCGAAGGGTGGATTTTTATAAAAGGGAAGCCGAAGATTCCGTGGACTTTTGTTCTACTTTATATTACTATTATTCTGTAGTTCATAGGTATTCGTGAGAAAATGTTTCGATTTTACCTAGTTGTCCCGAACTCATAAACTTAAAATACGAAAATGTTTCTCTGTTTGGAAGACTTCTTTGATCAATTAGATTAATTGTTTATATTGCTATATCCTAAATGATTCTACATACCTACTTACTTACTTTTAGAATCTGAGAATACTGTCTGTAAGCCACTTACTTATACGTATCGAAATGAGATAATTGTATTAAAATGTTTCGTAAATCCACAGCGCCGGCGTTTCTTATATTTATAATTCAATTTCGAGAATGATGTTTTATCGCACATCACATAATAGGATAGTCAATATAATATAACACTATTAACCTGTCCCTTATAACAACAAACTATTAAATTTGCTGAAAACAATACAAACAAGTACTTACAAAAATATTCCATAGGATCCCAACGCACTACGACAAAAATAAAGTCAACCAATGCACAACACATAATACACAATCATAAATAATTAAACATACAAATTTTACTACTTTAAACAAGAAAGCGAATTTTATAACCTATTTGCAGAAAATAAATACAAATATCTGTTTTTTCTTCAAATGGTCCTATCGTTTACCGATGATTCTGCCAAAGTCAAGACGCAAGCCGTATAAAAATATAAAAACAAATAAATATAATTAAAAACTAAAAATTCAGAAGAAAGGCTGATTTCTATCAGATTTAAATAATTGATAAAAACAAAGGAATGTCAATGGCAAATTAAGTACTTAACGTGAAATGAAATGAAACTTCGTTACAATTGGTCGGTCCACTGGTTGCAATAGTGCTTTCTCGCTCTCGCAATGTTGTAGTTGTATCTTTTATCCTTGTCATAAGCCGATGGCCACCGGCTTATATGGTACCTTAGATCGACGAATACAAAGTGTCACGTGACCGTACGATTTCCGTACAGTCTGTTGTACTGGATTCCTAATTTCGCGACCGGCTTACTGCGCTCCGCGCATGCGCGCTTTAAGTACTCTCTGACTGAACCATAACAAGTTGTTAGTTGACAACCTTTAATTACAAGATGGCGTTATGAGTACGTAAATAATTATATTGAAAATTATTATTACTGTAATTATTATTGCGATTTACGTAAGAGAATACTTTTTTGTTTTATATTATTTTGTATTGAGTGGATGTTGCGTCATTGATTTATAATTGATTAATAGACAATGCTAAGCGGTTTTTGCAAAGGTAAGCCGGTAGGAATCGAGTTATATGGACACTTCGCCACTAGTGTGTATATAGATACAGAAATACAACAAGGTTAGATTTGACGTTGGCGATCTGTTTTATAATACAGGGGGAATTGTGGTTAGCTCTATCTGTCTGTTTGTTCTGGGCGATCTCTAAAATGGTTGGATGATATAATTGGTAGATTGAAAATTTAATAGTGCATAACTTACTTTAGGAAAAGATGAAGGCTCATAGCTTATATAACGTAACGTAAACGGATCGGCACCGTATCAACTCTAACCGTTCAGTATTATTTGTATGAAACTCCTTACTGCAACGCACACTAATCGGAATCGTACGGATTTGTGACGTTTGACACCGAGGAAAAAGGCGAGGCGATGCCGATCCGTTTACGTTACGTTATATGTGCTACGACCCTTAGGATGACATTATTACTTTATTAGTCCATCACTCGCGAACAGATCACAATATTTATTATTAATGAATTAGGTACAAAACAAAACTTATGTAATTATTTTTGTTATCTCTTTATTTGATTACGTAGATAAAAAAGGCACAGGTGTTCTTATCAATATCGTTTGTTATAAAAATACTAAAGTACATGTCAATCGTGACAAAATATTTCATTCACGATATCATTGATAACATATTTATTCCACGTGTGGTGTGTTCGATATGGTTTTTGGGAACGGGTTTGATTTAGAAAATCTTTAGAATATACATATTATCGAAGTGTGGAATAGAGGATCTTTTTTGAAACGTGTGATCCCAAACGGACTAAATAAGACTGAAGGCTGTCAGTGTCATAGGCTTGATAGACTTGAACCGACTAAAACTACAGGGTGTTAATCTCAGTTCTCATGTGTTGTGGAAGCCCCAAGTAAGCCCTAAGCCTCGCGGCCATGGAGAACCTGGGCATAAATCAATTAACGCCGCCTAATACGCGCGCTCAGAATTGCCATTCATAGAATGTACTCATTTCGTTTAACCAAAACAAATAGGTATTCTTATCAAAATCAATTAGTCTTCATTAAACTCTCTTATCAAAACAATCAATAAAGATGATCTTAAAGTTTAATTAATACGTAAACAAATATCTTGTTTTATATAATCCATGTTGCCATAATACAGATATTGAGAGTTACAAAATTATATTAGCTACAAAGCGGTTATATACAGTACAGTATGTACGCTTTGTAGCTAATGTAATTTTGTAGTACATATAGTTGGATACAGAAGCAAAAGCGCTGTAAATTTGTTAGATTTAATCTGTTAATTTATCCAATTGGACATTTGTGACACCGAACCCTGACAAACAAATTAACAGATTAAATCTAATTCTAATTAATTCTAATCGCTGTATGACGGTATCGAGCAGTTCTTTGATCTGCTCGATACGGTCATGTAGCTAAAATGCACTTTATTTTATAGACTTACCGTCATTTTTTAAAAGGTACGCCAACTTTTTTATATGTCGAACTATTAAGTTGTGTAAGAGTTTTTCAACTTTTATTCCCTACTTCCTATGATATTGGGTCCTTCAAACTTACCGTTCTAACAACGAGTTATTATTGTTACAGGTATGCACGAGGAGGCATTCGTAACAGCAGGAGGAATGTACAAAACAATGACTGAAATGGGTTTATCGTTTGAAACTCCCGAGGCACTCTATGAAAACGGGAATCATCGCTCAGTTGCTTACATGCGTCCCTTAGCAGTATGGGCCATGTATCAAGCCATTATAGCAAGACCACCACCGCAGCAGCCGGTAGCTAACGGCCATCCTCCTCTTACCAAAGAAAAATCTAACTTATAGTTACCCTACATATTACTTTTTGTAAGTAAGATGACAAAAACCTTTTTATACTTTGGTACGGTCAGCAAAATATGTATCTGTATATCTTTAAACATAGCATTTAGTAAAGGACAACTCCTTTACTAAATGCTTACGTACGTACGTTTCAAAATATTCTGATACTGTCCTATGTTCTTGAAAGGCAATAAAAAGTAAAAGGTAGGTTAAAGTTACTATTATTTTGAAACTTTATTCTTATTTTTAGTAAACTTTTTTTGCTGACGGTACATGAACTGAATTATAAAATATGTAATACGTAAATTTTTTGCCATTTCGAAAAAGGATTAGATTGGCTAGAAAACTGTAATTTGTAAATTATTAGTATTAGTTAAATTATAGCGGACTAAAAGTACGTGCAATAAAATTTTGTATTTGTTAAAAGCTTGCTTTATAAACAGCCTGAGAGGCGTCGTTTTCTCGACATAATATTTTATGTATATACAAACGACGTATTGAATACAATGAAATTATACAATGAAGACATTTTGGTCTCCATGTGTATATTAATTAAATGAATTTTAAATCAGTTAAAAATTACGGTTTTACATCGTGTTTTGGTTTTCTTAGGCCGGTGTCCCTGTCTATGGGTAAACCTTTAATAGCCATTTGTACTAAAGAGATTTAATAATTGACTTAACTTTCGTTATTATTCATTAATAGTCCATGTAGACTATGCAATATAGCTTCATTTAATGTCTTTTTACTTGTAAGAAAATAGACGGACTGTTTATTTACAATAGAAAAAAAAAGAAAGAAATGTTCTATTTTTTAAAATAATTCATTTAAAGTTATGTTGTTCGGTTATTGGGGTTCGCCGCTCTAAGACGATTAAAAATACGGTTTATATTTAAATAGCATTTTTTTATTTAGGCAACTTTTATCAAGATACGCATTTAATTAAAATTAGTACTACTAAAATAAGTAGGTACTTCTTATATTATTTCGAGTTTTTTATACTTATTTGATGTTTGTTTAATTGTTTAATAATAAACGTGAAAATGCATTTAAGAAAAGTACTAAGCCTTATTCTGGTTTTTGGTGCTATATTTAGGTATTCCTTGTTTGAGCACAAAATAATGTACTTTTATTTTGATTATACAACTTTTCTTGATTTCGTTTTTCAATGCGTATCTTAAATAAATTTTACGCCAATAACAATCAAAAGTAGTATTATTTTATTAACATATATTATGTGCATTTATTCACATTATTATTTTAATAGATAATTTTATTCATGAATTGTTTTATTAGTATAAATTTCGTCAAATTCTATATTATTTTAAAAGAACTTATCAATTATAAAAATGTCTGATAAATATAGTTCTTATACTTAATAAAACTAATTGTGTTTTTGTGTTTATCATTTTGGCACTTATACTTTTTCTCTTAAGTAGGTGCCAAATAAAATACTTAAAGCAACTCAAATATTGTTTTAATCATTCTTCCGCAACCACTTTATCTTATCTACTTTTTAAACCTCGATGACGTAGACGACACAGTATGTTAACAAGAGGTTCGAATCCTACATAATATAAATAATAAATATTCACGGACATCTCTACACAGCGTAAGCATCTTCTAAAGAAAGCTAGGCTGCTTGTATTATGGGTAACAGAACAACGGATATTAATACTTAAAAACTTTTTTTTAAAATAAATATATTATACATAAACACACAGACCAAAACAAATAATCATGTTCATGCACACATAATATATTTGCATTGAGCGGGAATCGAACCCGAGACCTCTGCGTAGCAGTCATGTTATATAACCACTACGCCACAGAGGTCGTCAATAATGCAATTGTTTGTACTACTCACAAGTAAAGGTTAGGCATGAAATGATAATACATCCAGAATGCTTTTATTGATCTCGAAACTCACTCACACGAGATACGGAAAAATTAAAAACGTTTTAGATAATTAAAATATATTTCCACAGTACACAGTTTACATAAAATAAATGCATATTGGAAATGTTTTAATACAAAAGTATTAATAAAAAAAAGCTTCAAGCAGATTACTCATTCTTTAATGTACTTAAATAATCCATAAAACTTAATATTATTGAAAATTACTTTAAATTTAAGCTATACGATAGATTTGTACTAAATATTTATATTATTACGTATCCACATTCAAGATCCATGAATAAATATTAACCTTTAAATAAACATTTATATACAATTATTTACATACATTATTTCAGTCTTAATTAATTAAAAAAGGGGAAATTGTATTTGAGTACAACTTTTAAGGACTTGCAAAGCGAAATCGCAATTCGAATAGACAGGCATAGAAATCAATTCTCCTTAAACGCTTATTAATATAACTATCCAAGACTACTAAGATTATATTTGGCACAGTCACTACATAGAAAAAATACGCGTGTAGGTATTTACGCAACACTACTATAAAGTCATGTCTATTTTTGAATGACAACACTTCGTTGTTATTGTGCGCTTGGACGACACAGTTCTTCGCTTGTGGTTTTTTTCTGTGAACACCATTGATGCGTCATATTATTTATTCGAATAAATAATTATACATATTTTTGAAGTATGTATTTCTTAGGTATGTGTGGCAGATATGTTCATATACATGTGGGCTCCATCCCTGTCGTCGCATCGACTAGGCCCATTGGATCTGTCGCGCGGGCCGAAGTTTAATCGTAAATGTGTGCCGTTGTGTATGTCTGCTTCTCTGTCGAGAGTTTCACGTGAAGCTGATGTTTCACGTTCTACGATGGTTGCCATGTGTTGGTTTCTGTAATTAATAAAATTACCCATTAAGTAGGACTAGAAGGTTATTAATACTAATGCAATAATGTAAAGCGTTTCTGACAGATGTAAAACATCTTTAACCGAGGCACATCTTTCAATGAGGCACAACTTTCTTCGAAGAATGGTATTGATATCGATGTTACTTGTCTTAATACTATCAAAACACCAGGCGACGATAATTTGCAGCCGCCGTCGTTGCCCGAGGCTGTTTAGTCGAATAGTATTTAATTTTTCCGGTTAATGATTTTACAGACTGTAGTTGGGCTTTGAATATTTTTACCTGTGATCGTTCTTAGGATGCCCGAAAGTCGTGAATTGCGGGCATCCCCCATTGAGCGGACGAGGTGGAGGAGGAATCAGATAGTCATCCATCCTGTTGTCGCCGTCGCAAGCCGAGTGCATTGTCAAGGTACTGGACGATATCTGCGAAAAGTAATCATCAGTATACAGGGTGGCTCATTCAAAGGGGTCAGTATGGGAAAGTCTTAAACTATAAGTCATACGAAGATTTGTTCTTAGGAACCATGACACCGATTTTGATAAAAAGAAAAACTGCATTCATACATTTGAGAAAGATACTGTACCCAGCTCGGGAATCGAACCCGGTTGTTTTGCAAAAATAAACTTATACTTTTTCTATTGAAATATCGATTCCGTAGGTCTTAAGCAGTAAATATCTCTATGAAACATTATGTCTAAAATGAATAAAATGCATTGTTTTCACATACTTCAATTTACCTTATTAAGTAGGTGTTCGTAGTGGCCATCGTTTTTTTCCAATACAATATTCAACACGTTTAGGTAACGATCTTTTTTTTTCTTTTTTTATTGGTATTCGAACAGTCACACTGAAACGTTCTATTTTCAAATAAGGCTTAACTAAACACGTCTCTGTATCTACAATATCTACATTACTTACATGGCTTTTCAATTGATTGTTAGTGTTTGATTAAAAGAAGTAAGCAGTTGTATCTAGATAATAATATTACTGTAGATAACAAAACTTCCTTAAAGGTTTAATGCAATGACAATGGCCATATGATATGTAACACGGTGTATGTAACAAGTAGAGGGGTACAAACAACCGTAGAGATAATTTTAAATACCTAAACTGTTGAAGATTGTAACAGTTCAAAGATTAGCCACTTCGAACACCTACTTACTATGATAAATTGAAGTATGTGAAAACAATGCATTTTATTCATTTTCAACCGACTTCAAAAAAGAGGAGGTTCTCAATTCGGTTGTATTTTTTTTTTTTTTTTTTTTTTTTTTTTTTTTTGTGTTTGTTACCTGATTTCTCGAAAACGGCTAGACCGATTTGAAAAATTTTTTTTTTGTTCGTAGTGGTATGCTTCCCATTTGGTCCCATTGTCACCAGATCTGGATCTAGATGACGGGATCCCAGAGAAATCGAGGGCATCTCTTGAAAATTGTAGGGACGCATTGTGTAAAATCTTGTCATACATGTGCATCTTTGACGTCACTACCAAATAGTCAAGAATTAGAACTGGTCAGATCCTGGAGACCAGAGAGAGTCGAGGGAACACCTCAACGGCATATAGCAGCTACCTTGTATTTGGGCTTATTTTAATTGTATTGATGAATACTTTACAAAACCTTACACAAACATGATCTGATGATGAAGAAGATTGAGGGTCGAGGTAACTCCTCAACGGTATATAGCAGCTACCTAGTGTTTGGGCTTATTTTATTCGTATTGATGAAAACTTTACAAAACTTGACACAAACATCATCTGATGATGAAGAAGATTGAGGGTCAAGGGAACTTTTTAACAGTATATAGCAGCTACCTAGTGTTTGGGCTTATTTTAGTCGTATTGATGAAAACTTTACACTAACATTATGACTGTAATTGTAGGTATGGTTTAAGACTTAATAATGAAGTTCTTATTTGAATTTAAAATAGGAATTAATACCGGATTATAAATAGACTATAAACAAATTTTTGAATTGCATTTCATTTATTTTAAATTATTCTTTAGGTACAACAAATTGATAATAATAACTATTATATTTATTTGATTTATTTTTATGTCAATTTATTTAAATTATCAATTTAGTGTGCATGTCGCACAATAAATTAATAATTTTTATTACTAATTAACCACGCCGAGACGGTGTGGCTACGCTTTTCGATGTTCTCCCTATTTAAAACTTTTTTCATGTAGGTCCTTTTTTGTGAAAGCTGATTCTTATTTATTACGTTGTTCACTAGTCTCTTTTGAAATGGCATTGGAGGTAGATTTCCTACTTCGAGAATGGCGTTTATTCCTTTCTTCGGTTGTCATCGAATCGAACCCGAGGCGGGCGCGTCAAGTCTTGTGACCTGTGACGCGCACCAATGAACATACCGCGGCGGCGCCCGCGCTGCACTCTCCGCGCGCCCCGCGACCCGACGGTGACCGGTCCGCCCGCTACCGCTCAGTCGCAAGCGACAGTGCGAGACGTAGACCGACGGCGAATGCACGTTCGCCCGCGCTTCATGCGTACGCAATTAACTCGATCTCTAGATTTTAATCTACATCTTGTTTTCTACTCCTATATACTCGTAGTCTAAGCTACGTCTAGCTAATCTACATCTTGTTTTTTATTCTTGTATAACTTAACTTAACTTCAGTGCTGTGAACTTAACTAACTTAATAACTGTGTATTCTCTTTCATTCTGTGTCATTAGTAAATAGTCTTGTAAATAACCGTCACGTTTTCTTTATCACCTCTACAGTCTCATACAATCAGCGCTGTCTCATGAGCAGCGCGTTTCGTAGGTCTACCCATATTCAGACAAAATAATGTCCCACTGCAGGGACGGGCCTCCTCCACTGACGGAGGGATATTTAGCCTACTAATACCACGCTGGCCAGACGGATTGGTATAGGGTTTAATTTCAAGTTTTCCTTCTTTTTATTTCTCAAAGATAATATTCACGGATAGTCCTTAAGTTGATTTTTACGACACCCATGGGTTGAGATGAGGTGGTGACATGCATTCTCACTCCGTCACCACACGGATTTATAGAATTGGAATTCACTAAAAATTTGAAAAAAAAATTGATTTTTACAAAAAAAAAAAACCGACTTCAAAAACACAAATTGCACTAAAAAGTAAAAAATAATTAGTTGTATTTTGGTTTTACAACATTAAAATCAGCCATTCCTTCTACTTAATTTTATTCTAAAGAATAGGTTCTTCTATTTATTGTAAAAAGTATTGTTTAAGATATTTCTTGAAGAGTCTGTAAATATATTGATTTGTAGATTCTTTAAAAGATAATCAAATTATTACAAATAATGTAATATTATTGTTATTTTTGGAGTCGGTGTCAGCCAACGCAATAAGTACGATAAAGCTATACAAAACTTTATTGCCTTTTCTAACACACTCGAATCACTTTAAATGGTTTTTAATTAGATAAATATTGCATTTAAAACAAAAACGGCCGTTTCATTTTCTAATGCGAATTTTAAGCAATTGTTAGTCTTTAGCCTGTGTGTAACACGACGCCATAATGTTTGTTTAAATATTAAGTCAGAAATAAAAAATGGTAGGTAGGTATATAAACTATCGTGGCTGACACCGACTCCAAAAATAACAATAATATTACATTATTTGTAATAATTTGATTATCTTTTAAAGAATCTACAAATCAATATATTTACAGACTCTTCAAGAAATATCTTAAACAATACTTTTTACAATAAATAGAAGAACCTATTCTTTAGAATAAAATTAAGTAGAAGGAATGGCTGATTTTAATGTTGTAAAACCAAAATACAACTAATTATTTTTTACTTTTTAGTGCAATTTGTGTTTTTGAAGTCGGTTTTTTTTTTTTGTAAAAATCAATTTTATAGACATAATGTTTCATAGAGATATTTACTGCTTAAGACCTACAGAATCGATATTTAAATAGAAAAAGTATAAGTTTATTTTTGCAAAACAACCGGGTTCGATTCCCGAGCTGGGTACAGTATCTTTCTCAAATGTATGAATGCAGTTTTTCTTTTTATCAAAATCGGTGTCATGGTTCCTAAGAACAAATCTTCGTATGACTTATAGTTTAAGACTTTCCCATACTGACCCCTGTGAATGAGCCACCCTGTATAATATCAGTGCAAACCAAGTGCAATAATTAAGTGAAAACGTCATTAATTTGTTTTGCCGATAAGCGCTCTTAGGAACAAAGTTCCGTGATGCCTGATTAGCTTGATAAACTTTATTGATACTTACAATTGACCTTGCTTTGTCGTCGTTTTCCGATTGAACGCTATTAGTTTCAGCTACGCTCCCTCCACTGACTGTACTTAGACGTCCCGATGATGATGAACCTGTTAATTCACGCATTATTATTATCATGTTACATGGTAGATGCTACATAGGTACGAAGTCAAAGTTAGGCCTACGTCAGTCAACTAGGAAGGCTAAAGGAGAGCTCATAAGAATTTTTAACTCACTTTCACTGAGACTGCTGTTTGGTCTGGTGCTGCCATTTCTTTTTTCAATTGTACCATTGTTGTTATCATGATTGTGATCTGTTAAATATAAAATGATAATTTTATTTAAAATTGACTAATTGAGATCTGTCCTTATGCAATAGTTTTCTTGTGAATTCAACTTACGTTTATTTTTATTTTTCGAAAACATTTTCTTGACTCTTTCGAATGGCGTCGGTCTTTTCATATTGTCTTTTATTTTTTGCTGTATTCTATCATATTCATCTCTCATTTTATTTAATTGTTCTTGCTTTTCTTTAAGTGATTGTTGGGTTTCGTTTCTATTTTTCCACTCCATGACTAACTTTTCCACTTCTGATATAGTAAAAACATTGTTTTTAAAATCGTTTATTATTTCAGCTAATTCCTCTTGACCTGTAAGAGGACAACTCTCTTTTCCCGACTTAACACTACCACTATTTCGTATGTCTTTGGTGTTTAAATTAATTTGGCTTATGTCACTAGTTGGTGTATCAATGGTAAAAGTCTTAGATTCTTCGGTGGGCGAATACAAGAAAATGTCAGATTGGTGGGGCATCAGTCTTGAGCTGTTAGCGTATAAGTTGCTCTGTCTAAATTTAGGGCTTTCTACTTTAATATTTGAAGGTTGTACTAAATAATCATGTTCAAGTGCTTGTTGAATTCTATCTGCGGTATTGTCATGGAGCGGGAATTCGTTTTGGTAGAATTGTTCTTTAACTTTTGGAAGTTTAAGGTTGGGTCGTTGTTTCTTTTCGAATATGTCAGTGTTCTTCTCTAAGTTATGGGTGCAAGCTTCACTGAATGGATCACTACAGTCTACATTTCTATAATCGTGTGTAGGGGAATCGACAGTGTCACATGTTTCAGTAATGCGTAGCTCTATTTTAGATTCGTCTTGGCTTTCTTCTTTATCATTATCAGATATGTTTTTGAGATAGTAGTACATGTTAGAAAACTCGTTGATTTTCTGAAAACATTAGAATTATACTTCATAAATACACAGTTACGTTATTGGTCAAATAATAATGTAAAAATTGTGTAAACATTTACTTACGAGATGGTCGGCTAGTACATCTGCGAGAGCGAAATGTTTGTGATCTCTGGCGAGATCTGCAGGTGTTCTTTGTCTTACATTTCTTAGAGCTACAGCCGCTCCTCCCCCAGGACATTCCAGGAGCTGCCAACATAACCTCTCAAGACCAAAACGTGCTGCCCAGTGCAGTAAAGTTGGATATTCTTCTCCACCTAAAAGCAACAGGATTATTTAGCATGGTCATCATTATATTGTAGGTACGGTACTTTATATGCGGTAAAGAAAGTGTCTTACTAGTCAAATTATCAGCCTTTGGGTTAAATTGTTCAGTCGATGCCAGGAGGTTGAAATGCGGTGGTATATTTTTTTGGAACGCATTCAGCATCCAACTGTCTAATTGTTCCTTGCTGGTGGTTTTGAAGCCCAAAGTCTGCAAAAAGGGAAATGTAAGTTTTAAATTAAAAATTATACTTCTAAGTTTTAATTTAGTTCAGTGACTGCATCGGCGATGTGGTGCTCGTGGTGTACGGCTGCACTGTATGAGGTCAAGGGTTTAAATCCCACGCAGGCAAATTGTTTGTGCGATTTGCAAAGGATTGTTTTGTCTTGCTTATTCCTAAATGCCAAATAAGAAAAAGATAAGTACTTACTTGACACATAAACTCTAGAGGATGGTCTGATGCTCTTAGCAATTGGTCCAGTTCTCTCAGCCGGCTTTCACATTTGATTTGCCTCTTGCCAAGGGACTGTCCATTCTTGCTAATACGTACCCAAACGAGCATTGACACGTCAAGGCAGGATTCTGTTAAAAACAAAAATATTTAGGAGATTAGTTTGCGCTATATTACAGGTATGTAGTTATTGAAGTATGTACTAGATTTTGAGATATTCAGCTTGTACTTAATTGCTTTAGAATTTGTCAGGTAACTCTTGGTAGAGTAAGTTAAACTACACTGTATTTGCTTTATAAGGCTTTAAACGACACTATGGGGGTAATGGGGTGGTATGCACTGTGTACATTAGGTACTTTGTCGAGACATGTTAGGTACCCACTTATTTTAGTCCTAATTTAAACGAAAACATTCAAAAAAAATTTTGGTACTTCACCATATATAGAAGCCAGCGGAATTTATAAAACTAAGCTTTTTCCATGTAATTAATACGTATCCATTTAAGCTTTAAAATGTGTTTGCAAAGTTGTTTACCTGGTATATCAAATTGCAGTGTGTATGGATTCCTCTTTTTGAAGCTATTTATATGAATGACCTCGCCTTTCTTGTCCACCATTATCTTAATGCTGTCTTCGTCTCTAATAGGGTCGTTGAGTAGCGCTATCACACGACTTTGTCCCTGCGTAGAAACACATTAATGAACTCACGTTTTGTTTAGGAAAACAATCTTGTACAGTATTTAATCGATAAAGTATACTGGAAACGATGTCGTAACACCTAAGGCACATGGATGAAAGTTGCTTGCAACTGTATTAAGTAATTGATACGATGTTTAATTAAGGTATCCTTTATATCTGGGTAAGCCGTAACTGTTTTGTACACACGTGTAAAAGTAGGTAGGCAATTAACAGAACTTTTCTAGGAAATAAGTAGCTGTATTTCTATTATTAGTTACATCATCGTACCTACTTGCTTTTATGCAGATAGAGTCCTTCTTTAAGGATCAAGGGAAACTTGGGATTTAGGATTAGGTATATATCTAGGATACTTTCCCACAAGAATTCCTTCTTTCTTTTAGATGTAATAACTGTTGGTATAGATCTTCCTTAGTACCTAGTTCACTTAAGACACTTAAGTGACATAATGAATTCCTATTCTATGACTACAGGGATAATGGAACACAGGTTAATATTACAGTCATAAAACTGTTTATAGGGGTATTATACGTGCTCATATTCTATGTAATTAATTCGAATACCTGACTTGTGGAAAATCTCATTACATATGCGTACATACATACCTACGTACAGTCATACCGACTTAATAATTAACAACTAAATGTTATTTTAACGATAATGATTTTAGATAAATGAGGAATTCGAATGAAATTCCTTATTACTGATGAGGAATTTGATTTAAAAGCCTACAACAATTTTTACTAGATAACTATATAGCAAGTATTATTGTTGCATTATGGAAAACAAACCATTAATTTTATTGGAAGCATTTTCATCTAATTGATAAATTAATTTATATCGGTTGGAACCCTTTTACAATACTTATGATCAATTTAGGATCTTAGATCATGTTACATTATGTATACGTAGTTATAATAACTTACAATTTTAACTTTCTTAGGAACGATAGAAAAACTGGTTCTATCTGTGGCAGTATCTTTGCAATCTTTGGTACGCAGTATACCGACCGCAGCAGTGAGGAAAGTATCCACAAATGATGTGTCCTTTTCTCGTACACACATCATCTGCCATTGTTCTATTGTTGGGTAATCTGGAAATATTGTTAGGGTTAATATTGGTGTGGTGATAATCTAAAAAAAGTACAAGTTCGTAAAAAGGTCTTTGTGTTGTCAGTTGAGGCACAAAAGATTGAATGGGGTATAAGTGTATCCTCGAGGGATCCCCGAAAAAGAAGAAGAAACAAGAAATTTATCAAATAAAAGCAATGCTTTTATTAGGGGGCAAAGGACAAATTGAATGCGACAAACTAATTTTATCAAGATTGATGATTTGATGCAACGTCTATGTTTCGTGTGGACCATTGATCTTTCTTACAACTTTACGAGGACCAAACAATAAAATAATTATCAATCATTAAATAGTTACCTTCAGAGTTACTGGCAATAACTTGATTCTTCTCGACACCCAGTAGCATGACTAGTACTTTGTCAACTTTGAACAGATTTTCACAATTGACATCTCTTTTCAATTCCGACATCTTTGCTGCGAGGTTTGGGCATAGAATTACTATTTGTAATTGAGCCTTTGCTAACTTGTCTGAAGTCTCTTGGGAGTCGGAAGCTAAAAGCTCTTCTGCGATAATTGGCGTTACTCTGAAATAAAACTTTAAATGAGGTTTTTCTTTCATCTACCTAGATGAAAGAAAAATAATATACCTATATTACATTGGAGAAAAATGTGAAAGAATTTTATTCACTATCTAAGTAAATCTAAGTATATGCTTATGCTCCTTCAGTAAGCGCTAATATGAAGTGAATTTACTGTAGGTGTATCTTTAGTCTATCAGCACAAATACCTATTAAGCACATAAAACTTATATTGCATTGAAAATCATTACAGAATCTAAGTATAGAAAACAATAAATCTTAGAGAAAAAAGGAACAATTGATTATATTTTGATTTACTTATTGTGCTAGGAATATAAATGTATATTGATTCCATAAAGGTCGTAACTACATAGAGACGTACCTATAGTGGTGTCTGGCTCTTTGTGACATGATCTTATCAAAGCTAGCGACCAAGTAGTCAGACCACAGCGCACTCTCCGGAGACCCGGAGCTCCACAATATTGCAATGTCTTCCATTTCTGAAACAATCACATTTCATTTTAACATAGACCTTTGAAGTTAAATTCGACGATTTTGATTAAATTTCTCTGTACCCTGGTTTTATTTTATTTTGTAATGTTGAAATTGGGTCTTTGAAAGAGTTGGAATAGGCTCTTTCCATGTTTAATATTCACAGTACGTTAAAGTTGACAATATAATGCTCGGGCACAAAAAAATACTTTTTTGTCTTGCTACCTATGCTATGGTATTGCATAAATTTTTGGGAGTGAACAGCATTCTTAATTATGAAATTAGCCTAATAATAAGGACCATAGTCGGATTACGGAATTTACTTAATAGGTACCTACGAATTATGTGATATATGATCGAAATATAAAGTAGCTTAAAAGTTCCTCAGCCAATGATTTTCCTGAACCATAATGTAGATCTTTGAATTGGGTTTATGATCTGGTTGTTCATTTCAAGTGCAGCTGAATAATATTTTGTACATACTACATACAACATTACATTGGTAAACAAGATAACATTCTCAATCATATCAACACAAAGGAAATGTCACAATATGTACCTAGCTAACATTATATTATCAATGTATCTGTATATAATGGACGTCTTGCCACCGACATCAATAACTCTCCGTGGCGATCTCAAATGTAATACCTAACATAGAAAGGAAGTGTTGTCAGGGGATAATCAAGGCATGAACGATGTCGTTCTCTTGATATCGAATGGGGGTCATTGGCTGGACCGAAGTTCAGAGATCGTATGAACACTACGTATAAACTTAACGCCACATGTGGTTCACTTTTATTCTGTAGCTGCATTATAAGATTTGTTTATTTGATATTAAATACAATGTTTTATAATAATAATTTCATAAATAAACATGTCATTAAAGTATTATGAGTTAAATCTTTAAGTAAGCATGCTGAAACATTTTAGATAAATGATAGACGCTACCCACGGAACGGTAGATGCTAGAAGACACTCGTATTTTAGGCGTTTTAGTCTTACGGTAGAGAAACATTGATGACAATGACAGATGAACTTACGAACGATGAAAAAATGTAAAAAAAAACATATAAGTAAATAGAAAAACCCAGAACAAATCAAACAGCCATGTTACACACACAAATTTTTGACTAATGCGCAAATGGAACCCGCAACATCCAGCGTATGCCACCATAAATTACGTTAGCCATTTCACAAAATACAACTTTCATAACATAGTAGACAGTATTTAACAGAGATATGCCAGGACATACTCATCCTCAAACTTCTATAAGTCATTCACTTTGAATAACAACAAGGCCAAAGTATAGAAAACGCAAAAAGCTAAATCCCGCATGTAATTTTAATTAATGTTGACTGTACGTCCTTAGTTTAATTGTAAAGACACTTGAGATCAATCTAACCATATTGATTCATGAGTGCAATGCATTTAAGACTCGATAAAGTCAGAAGAGGCAAGATACTTGATGTATAACTGTAGTCCGATCTTCTGTCTGATTTATTATCTAGCTAGCTAGGTACTTATTTTGTCAACCCCTTGGAATTTAAATCATAATTATCAGCGCATTAATGATTAAATTCAAGTTTGTACTTTTAAGTATTACTTTTTAATATTTGCATCGACGATAATAATTCTTATGCATCATAGAGTTGCTTTAATTGATTAAATGTCATTTGGCCAACGAGTCGAATTTATTTTGAATTTGGATTATTTAGGTGTATAACATTCTTTAGAGATGAGAAGGAAATATTTTACCTTAACTTAGATATGAAACTTTCGGGTCGTGTGGCTGAATATTAAAAAAATTATTTTACTTTACATTCAAATATTTAAAAATGTGGTGACGGAATAAGAATACAATATGTGACCACCCCATCTTATCCCATGGGTGTCGTAAAACCGACTAAGGGACTATCCGTGAATATTATCTTTACGAAATAAAAAGAAGGAAAACTTGAAATTAAACCCTATACCAATCCGTCTGGCCAGCGTGGTATTAGTAGGCCAAGTATCCCTCCGTCATGGGAGGAGGCCCGTCCCTGCAGTGAGACATTAATGGGCTGTTATGATTATGATTTAAAAATGTCCTGACTAGTTAGCAACTAGGTATATATATAATTTGTGCTTACTCCAGGACACAAGTCGTCTAAATGACTGAATGTTGCCATAAACAAAACAATGGTAACTTGGCCGTAAATATAATAAGCTAAATAATTTCAGAAATACTGAACAAAATATACAAACTATCTTACCCTACATTTGGTAAGCCAAAAAATAGGAGGAAACATTAATATTTACACATTTGTTACACAATTTAGGTTATTTAGGCTAAAGAGTGTTAAAACCATTAAACAACGATGCCCTAAAACATATTTATTCCTTTCTTAGCTCGAATGAATGGAAACATAAGCTCGCTGTTAAAAATTTTATTGCATCCAGTGGCACGCATACGCATCGGTTGCTTACAAAATATGCTATGCACCACGCGCGCACCGGAAACTCGTACGGGTTTATACTTACCCACCTCTGCCGCCAAATGAAGACCCGACTAAATGTAATATCCGTTTCCTAAATAGACAAACGTCTATCAGCGTCGCCCGGAATAACTATAGCCGATTAAATGCAGTGGGTAACAGTCTAAGAAAGCGAGGGCGGAATATGACTCCCGCGATATGCAGTTATCCGTTGCTATGAGACTATTTTATGCTCAAGTAGAACGGAAACACTTTAAGTTTTAATTTAGATAGACATTCAGATTCATTCCTGTAATAGACGTATGCAGATGAAGGAATTTTATGCAGTATTATAAGTAAAAACCTCTTTTTTAGTGAGCATGAAAGATTTTTGTTTTCAAGATGTTATCGGATAAGCTTACGCGTTTATTAAAAACCTTCACACGACCTCAAGTCTCAGTGCTCCATTGTTTTCTTATTATAAGGTCGTACTTCACATTTTTTAATGTTTTTTTTCATGACGTATTAAATAATTCATAGAATGATTGTATATGCATATCGTCGTTGCAGAAATTGTTATTTCTATCTTACAAAATAAAGTAAATACGAATTATGTAGCTTTTATTGTTTTAAGACAAAAAAACATGAAGATTGCTTGTTAAGTAACATTTTTATAGGATTACATTACTTACAACTTAGTTTTTACATAAATGCCTATATGAAATAGGTAGGTAGGTATCACATTTTGTTTATGAGTGTTAGAAACCCCACAAAACTTGCCTTAATGGAAAACCATAAACTGATAACCGCTTGAGTCCCTGTGTAATGCCAGCTACATTGTTTTTACAATTAATCTTTGAGTTCATTCAAGTACGCGTAAACAGATCGGCTGTAGACACTCAATACTTTCTGCTTGTATTCCGTCATGTACCACTTACGACCCTATTATTACCACTTCAGAATGAACGTTACGCAAGTTTTAAAGTGGAACAAAGCAGGTACATATTGTAGCATTTGGGGCATACAGTCGGTTGTGCTCACTGTTCCACCGCATTCAGTTTTCAGTTCAATGCCCGCCGCGGACGTCTTTGATGTGCCGGGTGAAATATGGTAGCTCCCTATAACGGCTCCCAGGCCGACAGGTAGCTTTTTGATGTAATGTTTTCTTTAATTTGGGTATCGTTTTTCAGGAACCACGATAATAAAACATAAGAAACGCAAACAAGCTTGACATAAAATATTGCAATAATCGAATAGACCGAGAGTTAAAATGACTAATAAATAGATTAGGTAAAAGTCGCGTTTAACAACTACAATGGCCACAATTGATGACCCCCCCCCCGATTTTCGATTGAATTTAGGGATTTCAAACACCATTTTACCAACCATTTTTTTATGTTTCAAATTTACAAAGTATGATTTACGAAGTTTAATAAACAGAATATCTGCCAAACTAAGTACTTCTACTTCATGGATGACTTTAATAAAGCTCTGACAAAAGTGGCCATAAAACATGAAAGTTTGACTTTGTTGTATGTTAAAAAGTCATGCAAGTAAAAACCTGTGACTAAGAAATAATATAAAGCAATATTTTTTCTTTAATGTAGGTTATCATAATATGAACAAGACTCTACTTATATAACATTATTTATATTGAAAGAAAATATTTATGTACTGGTTATTGCAGGATATTATTGTTTGCCAAAAATGTGCTAATACTAAACATTAATAATACTACTGAACTAAAGAGTGCGGTTGTTGCTCTACCTACACATTATAACCGAGAACAAAATATGATTCACGACATCAAAATAAATAAACTTTTTCACATACTACAGTTGCCGTTGGAAAATAATCCTTTTCACTTTTAATATAAAACACATTTTGTAATAACATATTTTAATGTTGACTCACTATTCATTAGACATTCTCATTAAGTTTGTTCCAGGACTGTTTGTTCATATCATACACGTGTTAACTTAAATAACTGATTCCGTTAACTGGCTCATTTTAAAATAGGGTAATTGCCACTTCCCTTTGTACCCAACGAGCCCTGTGGCGGAAACTATTGTAAGTAAATAATTAGGAATGTTTTTGTGTCCGCTAGCATTTCTACTCGTAGTAGAGACCAGCGTAGAGCAATATTATCGGATGCAAATGTTTGAAGTTGCTTAATGTTTATAAAGCAACTAATCTGTTTTTTCTGAACTGTCGAAGTAGGTGTGGTTATCCACAGGTTCAATAGTCACACTATTTTCTATTTATTTACTTAAATTTATGATCTTTGGCAGAATCAATTTTGGTGCTTGTTAAGTTTTACCTACCTGCTGCAGAAAACGAGCAATTTTAGGGGCGGTTTATTTTTAGTCACCACAAGGGCATAGCATGGTAAAAAGCTTAATGTTAGTGACTATAAAGCCCAGTAATTAATAGCTATTCTATAAAAAAAAATATCAACTTTTACAGGGAAAGATACTAAAAACTATTGAACTTAGTTCGTTCGAACTCTTATAGAATTAGGTGAATGTACTTTTCCAACTTCCTCTAACGTTAAAAACATAATTAGATAATTTCTTAGTATTAACTAATTGTCTTTCACGATAAGAGGCCATCTTGCGTCTTCCATGTCACGCACGATACGACGGCGGCCGCCGATAGACGTCATAAACAATGTTATAATTCAATACACTCGTAGATAACGTGACAACTGGTTGTAAAACAAAAGAACTGCGATACGCTCATACATACATCATTCTATGATGACCATTAAATAAAATAATATCGATAAGTATTGGTGTGATGTGATGATATTCTTATCATAATTGACATAAACATAATCTTAGTGTGGTTATGGAAAAAGAAAAGAGTGTTGTGAAACATGGGTAAGGAAGTTTTACCTAACTTTCTATGAACGCATATTCAGAGAGACATCTCTAGCAAACTAGGAAATCTTGGCAGAAAACCGACGGATGCCAAAACTGGTCCCGGATTTAAATCAACTATAATTTGGAAAAAAAATTCAAAACCATAAACCGTTGTCTTAAGCCATAAGTTGGAACAACTAGGACAGAATAAAACAATGTGGTAGATCTATTTCTACGATTTCTTTTCACGATAAACAATGTTTTCTAAGGATTGCCTTTAAAGTATTAAGTCTGGCGCCTGTCCAACACATTTTATAATCTTTTTACGGTCAGAATAATTAAGATTTCATTTAATTGCTTGCTTAATTGAAGATTATACGATTAGATTAGCTACGTCCTACTGATTTGACCTTAATATTGTAGGGTAATCTGTGAATTTAGTGAACAACTTTGTAATTTGGCTGAAATGGTAATAATATAGGTAGTTGTAAAACGCGGAATTCAACGAGTAATTTCACGCTGAGCGTGAAAACTTGGTTAGCAAATCTTTTTTGATTTAAATTATATAATATGGTAGTGTTTCGTCGTTTTTTTTCCATTTCGGTGAACTTATTTAGGTATTTAATTTATAACATAATTTGTTTTCCTTTTACCTTTATTGCCATGATTATTTTTCCATGATTGCTACAAAATTGTTAAACATCTTGACTTGACTCTACATTTTTAGTCGGTCATACAACAATATTACAGAAATCTGTTAGCAAATTTATTGTTGTCTTTTAAAGAAAAATACATTTCATAATATATCACCAAATCACCGCGATACGATACTCACTAAGTTTCATTAAATTAATTTAAAAAAGTATTTGGTGAAATCTGACAGCAGATAAAAAATTTAGCATATTTTACGTAATTCTCTTTGACCAAAGATTCTCTAAACTTTTTATTTAAACAAGCACAAAGGCATTGATTTACGAAACTCATGATTTGACTATGTTTAACTTAAGAATCTTAGTAAAACAATAGAAGCAATCCTACACTAACAATAAATATTTTATGTTGAACAATGTTTGTCGTGCTTCATTCATCATTTAATGCAATCTGTGGGAGCGATCCTTTCCCGCCGATATAGACAAGTTAAACAAGACGTTTACGCATTTACATTCCCAATGCGAGTACATTACGGGAGTCACTTCGATGCATGTAAATTAAACTATGTTTATTCAACCATACATGCCATCCTGCATATTTAATGTGCAGCAATTGGCATCATCAGATACAAGACATTCTAGAAGTTTCCTTCCTAAATCTATTATAATAAGGTTCATAGTTGTATAAACATTTGCATGGCAACGGTAAACTTAATTTGGTAATGTTATACTGTGTTTCTTTGACATTGATTTTGGAAGGAGCTTGACATTTTTTTAGTTACTAAGTGTGACGTTAGTAAAGTGAAGGCCGGTGGATCTCTCTACAATGAAGACAATAGCATATTATCTATGTAGGTCTGTGTATCGTAGTTGCTGTACATATTAGAAACTTATGACCCTTTGTTTAAACATATAAAATACAACAACAAACAATATCAATTTAAAATGTTTTATCAATATCATCAAGAACCTCCAATTGAAATAAAGAATTTGAAAATTAAAAGCATTTACTTAAATCGGTATAAAAAACTAAAATCTTGCGAACCGCAAAAATACTATTATTACACTAGGTATCAACTAAAGTTATAAAAGAATTCTTGTAAGTATGAATTTTAAAACAAAGTATAATATTGTAAATCCATTCACGTTTAATCTCCTTTACTTAGCCGGATCTTGCGTACATAATGTAGGTATTTAGTTAAACACTGATTAAGATCCTTAGACATATTACTAGCATAATGTAAATAATCCGCTTACTACAGCACGTAACTATTGATTAAGACGTATTAACTCAAAATTCAGAGAGGTACATGATTTTAATTAAGTACGGACCATTTAGTTTCAATAGCTCTACCTCTGTTTGGGTAACTTAATTTACAAACTTCCTAAAGGTATTCAAAGACCACAATTGTCATCATTTACACACAAATCCATACACAAAAATGCACGAGAACAGTATCCATTGTAGAAACTTTGTTAAAAGTTGTATAAAGTTCACTTAATTTTAAAATATATTTTAAAACAAACTTACTTGTATCAGACAATATTTCGGTTGTCTTGTCTTCCATGTTGATAAGTGAAACAAGTCCTTAGTCCTGACAATTTCAAATTAAACGGTTCTCATTGCACTGATATGCAGGCGAGCACTAGAAAGCGCACTAAATTAATACAAGAGCCCTCAGAACTGTGACAGAGAGAAGTGTCGGTTCGCGATCATGTGCCGCGCGGCCGGCAACTGCGAGTACTGGCGTCAGGCGGCGGCGCAAGCGCACGCACTTCGCATACTAAAAGCTCCTCGCGACAACGATAATCGCAAGTCGCAACCTCGCGCCTAATCGCTTCAAGCAAATTTGGGTTCGTGTGTAAATATTCCCCATGCGTTATCGATGTCCAAATACGACACAGTAAACACTAAACACGTTTTTATTATATTATTCTGTTCGCGTTTCGCAGATATGCCTAATCTGATTACAATTATGATCCCTGAAATCGATAAGCTTGTTGATAACGAAGCGCAGTCAACTTTGTTTATAGGCTTAAAGAGTTCATCTCAGTAAACTTTTTTGCTTCGTATCATTTTGTTGATAAAATATTATTACTGTTACGTAGGACTCTTCAGATAGCTTTTGTGAAAGGGCAACTAATATCAATAGTACCGCTGAAGTTATTGGACATTTCGTAGATGCTATTGTATTGTTGAGCTTGTGTACGCGTAGGGTCGAAGGGCGGCTCGGGAGCAACGTTCTCTCGTATCGACTCTAGCTTTCGATTGACTTGTTTACGATCATTTATCATTATAATTCACTTCCATATACCTACCTATATAATTATCATCTATTTATAGACTTTATAGCACACGTTTCCTTTTAAAGTTAAACATCCAATGAATATTCAAGATTTAGTGCAAACAATTAAATTGCTTTTATGTACTTGGATGATGTTTTCTTGAATAACAAAACAAAATCACTTTATACTATCGTCTATAGAAACAATTACTACATGTCACTTAAAATATATCTTAATTATCTGAAGTCTACAATAATAAAAAAAATGAAATATCAATTTTCTTTTATAAGTAGGTACGTAAGTAAGTATTTGAAGTGCCAGTAAACTTAAAGCTCACTGCGATAGATGCTAATACCAAAAGTAAAGTAGTCTTTCACGAGATACAAAGAAGACCCAGCAGAACATAAGAAGCTCAGGACTATGTGAAAACATTTCGAAAAGGAATAAGTCCAGTTTGCATGACGAAGTGAATGTTTAATTTGAATTAAACTTTCCTAATTTAGAAACTGAGTTAAAATAATATTGTAGTAGTGCTCTTTAATTAACCGAGTAATTATAAGTTTCCGTCAAACTCCCATTAATTACGATATTTAGTCTAAAGTTTACGTTCAGTCTACAAATTTCAAAGCTCAGTAAATACATCATAGCATTTAATATTTTGTTTACTTTCATACAATCTTCAGTCAATTCTATTACATGTTTGATAGATAACAAATAACCCTAAGTAAATATTATGTGCAAATAAATCACAGTTTATTGAGATAAATCTTCCATGAGACACGCGTCAAGATATTTTATGATAATATTTATACTAAGTAGGTACTGCTCTTGTATCGGCATCTAAAGTTAGTCTTACCTTTAAAAGTAAAATTCTTTGGCCGTCTTCTCTTGATAGTATCTTCTTCTTTTTGATTGAACCTCGGTGGGGGCATTCTTGGCACTTCGCTGGGGACTGTAGTTACTTCACCGGCGCCGGCAGCGCCTGTTGCCAAGTATCCACCAACGGAATGTCTTCGTCTGCCTTGGAGGGGTATAGTATAGAACACTTCCTCGCGTTCCTGAGGACCTTCTGATGTTACCACTGTTGTGCTTATTTTCCCCTTCCTGTATACAAAACATAGTAGTAATAAATTTCATCTAAAAACTAATCTACTTAAGTCTTATGGCGACTTATTGGTTGTTCTAAACTTACTTGATACGTGGAGCAGTAAATGTATGCCTCATATCGCCAGGAGCACAATCTCCGGGTCTCGGTTGTCCTTTCAAAAAAGCTTCGGCTTGTTCTGGCTCCCTCGCTGACAATGACCGCAGCAAAGCCCTGAATTCTTTTCTTCTTGGACTTTCTGGTTCTCGTCGCCGCGGTGAGCCTAGAGATCGCCCGCCTTCTGGCCAAACACGGCCTGGTGCTGATCGGGAACATGATTCAGACGTACTTTGGGTTTCCGTGCTATCAGTCACATCTTTGTTGGGCAATACAAAATACGACGGGTTATCTGCAAGAAAGATAAAAGAAAGTTTAAGAACATATATTCAATGATTTACGATATAGGAACTAATTATAAGACGAAAAGTCAGAGATAAGTACCAATACTAAGAATCATAAAGTAGTTTGATGCGACGTTATACGATGGGCAATGGTACACGACTGCGACACACGGGAATTATTCAATAACCCCAATGAACTAACGGCTCTCGATTACGTCCAGTGCGGGCCGAGTGTAGCAACCTACTTTTGAAAGCCGGAAAATGCGAATTGAAGGCAATTTTCGCCCATTGTCTACCCTAACTAGATGTCTCACTAGTGCAATGATAAGCCATTTGACTAGTTGACATTACATTAGATGTGTTATGTAATTACATGGCTAGCATAGCATACGGCTTTTGAAAATTATGTCACAATCAAAATTATGGTACAGTTTTGCTATTGCAAAGGTCGTTGTACTTTTGAGGCAAAATCATAGCAACAAAGTCGTTCTTATGTAAATATATACAAGAGGCTATATACGAGATTTGCCCAATTTGTCCTTGACGCGAATAGCATAACAATTGTTAGAAGAATAAATAACTAAGTACTTTATGAAAATAAGAGATTAATTCTTCACAGGCTTTATCTCTGGTAAAATTGAAAGACTAAGTTAGCTTGTTGTGTTAATTAGCTTACTTAAATTATAATACATGTGACAAAGGGCATTTTGAGTGAGGAATGTGGCAACAACAAAGGGGAAACTGCATGAATAGTCACATCACGCTTGCTCTACTTATGCTGTAAAGTTCCGTGGGCCGCTACACTATCTACACAATGAACTGCAAGTTAGTGTAACATTATTTATATCAATGTAGACAGACCATTCTGTCCTGAACGTTTGAAATTTTGTATCACAATGACGCAACAAGCACTCGCCCCAAACATGGCCCTAAAACTGTTATTAACAATGCTATTTCTTCTACTATGAGTACTTTCTTTTTTAGGTAGGATGCTTGTTCTTTTTAATAATCATCTTGTACCCAATTAAACAGAGCTCGCACTACATACACATACTTAATACAATTCTCGTAAATACTTCTTATACCCAGAAAACGCCCAGACAAAATAAAACAGCCATGTTTATGTAGACTAATGTTGGGCTTCTACGAGGTTCGAAACCGCGACCTTTGCGTCCTGTCTTGTCCATTCGGCGTCCTTATGTTTAATAATAAAACACTTAGCACAGACTTCAGTTTGTATAGAGACTAGAGTAGAGTAGGGGTTTTCGAGAATTGAAACAAGGGCTTCATAACACATCAATGTTGGTAGAGTTCTAAGAGATATTTTAAACAATCTTTTGCTTGGCAATCACTTTACTGATTGATGTTATCCAATAATTGTGAAGAATATGATCTTCAATCATCAAGAAAACATTAATACGAATAGTTAAAGTGACAAAGAGATAAAGGATGTTGAATAAAGATTTATAAATCCCGGTTTCCCAGCCGTTTAGCTACAGGATAACTTAAGTTCTTTTAAAAATTTTGTAGTTTTTTTGTCAGGCCCGCATGTGCGTGGTTTTGTGACGGTTCAGGTCACAGGGTGGCATAGAAATGCCCCTTAGCACATGTGGCTAAATAAAAACAAGTGAGTGACAATAGCGGGCCCACTCCTAAATAATATGAACAATGCGATGCACTGTTATTGTTGCATTATCAACCTTTAATGGCGTGGGAAGAATTTATATTTTTATAATTAGATTGTTATCTAATCGAATAAAATAATCTTAAAACAGTCATTAGTCAACTCACAAATAAATGTCATTGTATTTAATAATTTATTTAATTGTCTTATTTCTTTGTTGCCAGGCGACATTGTACAGTGAATATGAGTGTGATGTTATGGTATTGTGTTTTTTTTAAACTATACCTATCCCGCCAACCTTGAATAAACCACTTGGACTGCTGATTTCAATTAGTTCAGAAGTTCTAGCGTTATTTGAAAATGATAGAGCTACACTTAAACTTAAATAATAATAAGTAGTTAGACTAGTTGTGCCTTGGGGTTTCTTCTCTATTATTTTTTAGATAAAAATATCTACAGAATATAAAGATCTACTTTAGTTTTAAATATAAAATTATTACAAACATACATAGCCATAATTTATTTTGAATCAGAAGTTCCTCATATTACTGCATCCAATGCATTTTTGATAAAAACTAAGTGCGATTTGATAAATTAAATGTTAGTTAAGGTAATAAAGTCAGACTTTTTCATCACTTTAACTGGTAAATCAATTTCGGTAAAATAAGTTACAAACATAGGCTATAACTATAGAGCTTTTTCGAAAGGAAGAAAAGACGCGCCCATGTTAAAATAGCTTATTATAACAATGTTTGTTAAAATAAGATAATGATAATGTTTGTTTAATTAAGATCTCACAGTCAAACTGTATATCACACAGTTTTGTGGGACACAGTTTTAGTTTATAAGTTTTTTTCATGTACCGCATATTTAATAATAATAAATAATAAAATAATAATAACGCGGGCAAACGGAATTCATAGGATATCATCTACTTTCCAAAAGTATGTAAATATATGCGTAAAAATTGGGCCAGGTCTACATCATACATGAATCAATCTTATTTCCCAGGAAACGTAAAACGAAAGAAATTACCTTACAGTTTCCGAGAAAGCAATGTTTCAAGATTTTCATAGAAATGTTACGAAGTTGATCATTATTCCAATAATCATAATAATATCTACATACTAGTAATTGCAAAAACACGGATTTATTTGAGCATGATTTATTTAAATTTGGAAATAAATAAAAGTGGTCATGCAACACATAAGTACACAGTTATCACTAAGACATCAAATACTACTATCAAACATAACTAATACTTATATTATATAGACAGAATTGCTCGTAAACACACTTCAATACATAAAAGAAATTTTTATTTCTGTACCAACAAACTTTTGCCAATTACAGTTTTACTTTTACACGATACTTTCCGTAAATAAACTACATTTCCCCAACAATTTCCCCATCGGAAAATCAAATAACATTTTCAACTTATACCAGAGAGGCAAATTGCTAAAGTTTAATATCTAAATAAACTCTACGACCTACGTACACAGGCGGGTCTGATAACAAATTTTCATAATAACACACACACAAGAAGTATGAATATTATTGATATGATAACTCACTGGTAGCACGGAGGCAATAGTCAAATTGGGGTCCCATGATTGGATAACACCGTACACTATACACGACACATCTGTTCGAACGCGCGACGGGCTCTGAGCTTGGCTTGTTCTGCGTATCTCATGGATCCCGCGCGGGCGCAGGTGTAACCAAACGCGGGTTTTAGGCGCATACACCACACGTGCGTCCTTTCACGAGGAAGCAAAGCTTTCTTAGCACGCGCGCACAGGAAACGCAACGTGTATACATCAACTGAGATGCGATATTGTAACCATGGATTCGTTAATATTTTATTAACTGTCGATTTTGCTCTGTATTTTCCATTAAGCTGATGAATAATAAATTTGTGATTGACAGGCTGAGCATTAAATTAAAGTACTTATTCATTATTGTTCTGTTTCTATGGATAATTTTGATTTTCATATCTGCCCACAAATTTAATGTCCTCTGGCAAGGTCAGACCTCTTCCCTGTACGGAGGTAAAACAGAGAGGGCCTACAGACCAGGCCTATGCCAGACTGTGCTAGAAATATTAACAATTAAGTGGAAATATGTAAGTCACTTTTTACTACACCGTTAAAATGAAATGCGCCGGAGACAAATTGTTTTTTTTTATACCTTAAACAAGAACGGTCAGATTATACAAAAACATATTTTAGAAGTATGTAGTTATTAATTGTTGCTATTCTTTATAAACTTTAAAGTACTTTAAACGTTATGTAACTGAAAATTTTTTACCAGGACTGTCTCGGTTCTTAAGTATGATATGGTAAACATACATTTGCTTCATGAAAAAAGGATTGTGGCAGCAGTTTTAATTTTAAGTGTTTATGCGTGTGCTGCGTCCGCTCATGAACTCAGTACAGGCAAGCAAGCCGTTACTGTTTGTAAACACATCCCATTCATGACCGGAGCCGTGGACCCCTCGCCATGGCTAGCTCTACCAACGGTAATTATAACTGCTTCTAATAATAGCTATGAACCTTATATACTTTTACAAGGGTTACAATGTACTGTACTTCATTTAGGTAAGTATGTTAGTTACTTGAGAGTGGTTTAAGCCTTGTTTCAGAAGAAAGAAAGAAGTTCTTGATCTGATTAAACTTATTGAACATGTGGCGATCGTTACAAACGGCAAAAGATATTATGAATGCAAATGATGCAACATTTGCATTCATAATATCTTATATTCAGATGGAACCCCAGCCATTCTTGGACATGTTGTGCTAAAAGGCAAAATAATGTGAACTTTTTTGTTAATATTAAAGTCGCAGTCCCAAGAGTTTAATAAATCTGTACTCTACATCTAAAATGAATGTCAACGTTCATTTGTGCATGACGCAGTCTGTATTACAATTTCAATTTCGTCCCGACTCCCGACCGTCGACCCATTCGAAAATGAGAACTGTGACGTAGTACGTTATTACCTAAACATACTCCAAATACCGTAGACATTTTTTTATTCATTATGAAGCCCTTTTGATATAACATTATATAAAATTTGGTAGAAATGCCAATATTTAGAATATTTTCAGACAATTTATAAGCCTTCCTTTTGTAATGAATTTATATATTAGACCTCGCTCCTACAAAATGGGGAGTGCTTTAGCCTTTAGGCGGCAGACAACGAAGTAGACCTCCACATAGTAAAAAGGAGTATTTTTGAAGAAGTTCAAAATTAAATCATAGTTGAGTTTTCAGTCAAATTAATATTGGCATGAGGGACGTTTTTTGCAAAGTTACGTTGTGGGCTAAAAGACAATTTTATTTTCCTCCAGGGACTCATTAAGTGTACATCATGCTCTGTGCTTATGGAAGGGCACATTGTTGATTTGTAGACTCCTGTCTGATGTGGGATAGGCGGTAGGATTATTCCCATAAATCCTCTTTTTTACCGCTTTCGAAATTTATATTTTGATTCGAAAACTGGGATTACTTAAGTATGTACTCGGAGACGGCTATCTACAGTCGTCGGAAGTCATCAAAAAACCTACTTAATCAAAATGTTGCCTAAACTTAGTATAGAGAAATATTTCATATTATTTTGTTAGCATTTATTGACAGAAACAAGATGAATAATTACTACTACCTAGTGCATAATAGTTATTCTAGATATTCCTATAGAAATTATGAACGTATATGCAATTGCTTATTCCTCATATAACGTTAGCCTGAAATGAAACTATCCAGACATTTAGGAGTTTAATTTGTTTGGGAAAGTTCTGTACAAACAAGAGAATGCCGGAACGGTATCCTCATTTAATTCTACAACTAATATTAAGCTCTATGTTTGTACTACACAAATAAAGCTCCAGCAATATAATAATACTACTTATTTAGTTAGTACGGACAAATAAGTACTGTTGGTTGCTCACATATTACGAACTCTATATGAACTTTTACCTTATTATCCGAGATCTCTATTTAAATGCATATTCTTATGTTGTTAACCGACTCCAAAAACCTCTAGTCCAGTATGTTTTACTATCTGTTCAACCAGTTGAACAAATTAGAAGATTTTTTCGTGAACCTATTCCTGCTCTACCCGCGGGAAACTGTTCCCACTCACCTCTAGGGACCCATTTCCCAGGTTCTCTCAGGTTCCCAGTCTTCCCTCGGGAACCTATTCCGGGAATTACACCGGGACTCTTCTCCCGGTCTCCCTCGGGACCTTCTCCCGGTCTTCCGGTGGGACCGGGAAGAAGAGCGGGAATAGGCTCATCTTTTTTTCCGTTTTATTATTGAAATGAATAAATAACTATTTTAAGCCTTTATTACGCTAACATAAATCGGTACTAAAACAGCTAAAACTAACGACTATAAAGTTATAGCATGTTTAAAATTCCTGTCTATTTTGAGAGCCATGTTTTTTAATCTTTTGGTGAGATATGTTTACTATATTAAATAAAGTTCTTACAATATATATAAATGGTGCCATTATTTCATTTAAACATTGAATAAGTTTAGTCATCTTGTAGATACCCTAGAAGGTACAAAATATCTTTATACGTTTTTGTCATTTTGTTTCATATCATATCATAATGAAATGATTTTTTTTACAAAAATTCTTAAGTCTGACGGAAATACACTCCGCCAGTAATTCTCTTTTTTACATAGGTAGGTCACCTAACTAGGTCATGTATTATATTTTGATTTTTGAGGTTCTTTCCTTTATTTTCGGTAATACGTTGAAAAACAAAATACTATACTTAAACACAGTATAAACTTAAAGTTTAATTCTCAAATTCATAAATTCATGTGTACAAAATTCATTAAAACCAGAGACGTATCGGCTGACGCCGAAATTGGACCTTTGTGTGCAGTGGAAGTAAAAAAAATACGCCAGATGTGGAGTCTCTGTGTTTACTTGCATCTGCTTTAAAACAAAGCTCACTCTGTGCAAGGATTCACAGAGGGCACGGACTTTATAAATATGTTCAGAAACATAATGAAGTATGTAGTTAATTTACTAAGTAAGTTTATTATTATGTGCCAATAATATTTAAAAATTAGTATCAACTCTATAATTAAAGAAATTATATAATTAATACTAAGTTACTGGTCTCCAGGGCACAAGTAGTTTTGGAGAAAGACAACTAAAGATATGAGTTTGTGTCGTTAAATCGATTTTAAGAGACATTTAATTACATATTTAATTACTGACTTTGATTGTTTCTGTAACAAACAAAGTAATCTCATGTTGCTTTTAGCGTGAATATTCACAAAGACGAAATGTAAATACCAAGAAAATACTTAACATCAATATACCTGTAAAGAACAAAATTACCTAGATACTCTACCTAAAATTATTAAGATAATGTGAATAACTGATGTTTATAACATAAATATGCTTTACATAATTCCTTTGAGTTATCTTCTTACATAAATACGAGTAAGTACGTTATAATATCTACTAAAATAAATACAAAGTTATCCTAAATTGCGTAACAATTTTATATAAGTACAAAAGCTGTTCGTTCTCGTAATTATGGATATTTTTTACTTCTTTGTTTTAATATGTAGAGCTTATCGTCTGAAATGGGCGTACATTACCGCCTCAATAAAACTGAATTTAAATTTAATACACGCGAAAGTGTGGATTGAATTCACGAAACAAACGACGAATGCTATAAGGATGATAATGCCAATTTATACATTCCACAAAGTGCTTTAAGTTTCTGAGGATAATCTCTACTACTAAGTAAAGTAAGCACTTACACTTTTTTGCAAAATACACTTTAACCATTACTCTGATTGGGATAGTCAGTAGATACATAATAATTAGTGAATTAAAAAAAATCCTGTAGATAGTTTTTTGTTAGAGATTTTTAGATTTAAATCTCTTGAGAAAAATACAAAAATACGTCGCCCGCATTCATACGGAATAATCGACCTAATTTAGAATCGTTGATTAAATTTACGCATTCCTATTTATTGTCCTTGCGTGTAATTCAAAATCCGATAAAGAATTTGAAGTATGTACGTTCTATGTAAAATTTTCAGGATTACGACACTTTTTTTATATACTCTAAGAGATGTTTTAGTGCCGTTTTATCATAATACCCAGGGATCGTTCATTGCCTACATCATTCCAAATGATAAAAGCTATCGACGTTTACTGGTAAATATATACTTATCTAGGTAAATCTGTGCTCGCTCCAAATGTTACTCACATCGCTACTTACACGTTATCACATCATTATAATTCCGAAAACTACATTAGATCATACTAATTTCTAGTACACAGGACGATACATATAATAAATAACTTTTTTATGTAAAAACCCAAAATCTTAATACACAAACTTCAACACATTTAGTTATTAATATTACTTACAAGAAGTGCAAAACCCGTGATACAAATATGTTTAAAGAATGCGCAACAGTTTATTTTTGCGAGGCGCATGTACTCATCGTTCTGAAATCATAAGATGTGATTAAAATCCCTCATTAGTCACCATATTGCGATTATTTGTACTAACATGTATTTCGATTATTTGTGAAACCCCTGGAGTTATAATTGGCGTTGTTGTTCTGCTAAATTGAATTTACTGAAACAAATAATTATTAATAGAAGGTAGGGAGGCAGTCTAAGGTTGATTTGAAATTCAGTAAAGCAATAATATTATTGAAAATGTGTTAATAAAATTCTGCTTTTACCCGAAGCTGCGTTACCTTTTCATTTACCATTACAGACAGGAATATTCGACTGCAGGGTCTGGGCCTACATATACCACGATAGGCATACAGGTTGGTATCAGACTTATCACGTTTTGCTTAATGTTCAAAGAAATCCTTTATTGTCTTTTACTCCAGCAGATATGACATGTTTTTTCTGTCATTTAATATGAAGAAAGTTTAGGATGCTCTAGGTCGTTTTGTGAACTTCCTTCAAATTTCTCTCTCTGTTATTACGAGCTCTCTATTGCTGCAGACATCTCATTCTTGCCAAGGCAGAAAACTTAGTCTCCTTGGGTGAAATATACTTACTAGGCGCATGGCTCTGGCAGTTTTTTTCGAGTTTCTAGCCTCGAGTGCCTATAAAACGTGGCCCTGGTATTGCAAACGTAAAAATTAGATAACCGATTAGTTTCGTCTATCGATAAGTTAAGGCATAGTCGTTTCCATAGCTCGCTGGTAAGTATTTGAATAAACTATAGCATTGTTTTAATAATTTTCTAATGTATTTCACACATATTTGTTATATTAATACGTTATTTTGATATATTAATACAATATGACATCGTTTCTATTTTACTTCCTGCAAATTCTAATAAATGTGGGCTAGCTCATAATCCCTACTGCGGAAGTTGTCTTTTTTAAAAGCAAGGTGCAATATTCAGAAAGAACTTCCTACATATGTTCGTGTCAAGTGAATTATCCTATCCGTTCTTTTATTTGTGGGTTTGTAAAATAGTATAAATTAATGTTTAAAGCTCTACAAGAGTAATTCTCATGGTAACCTATTGAAACCTCGAATTTCTGTTACCCGAATCTTAAAACCCAGAAAACAGTTGGTAGAACTTTTAAAAGACAGATGTAATGAATGACAACTTTTTAAAATTCCGTTTTTAATTTCCCAGATGAATCGATTTCCAGATGCACTAAAACCAAATTTTCAAATAGTATTTTTTTGTTTCCCATATTCTTATAATCCAGATTTAGTTATACCAGATTCTCAGAATACTTTTTTTGGTTCCCATCGTACCACTTTCTAGATAAACTATTACCAAATTTTCATAATCTTTTTATTTGGTTCATATATTCCAGATAAATTTTTGCCAGATTTTCATAAACTTTTTATTTGGTTTCCATACAATAGTGTTCCAGCTAAATTATTGCAATACATCATAATATTATTTTATGTGACCTAGGTTAGATTAGAACTGCGAACCGACTCACTATTGTATAAGTTACCTATTACATATAGGTTTAATTGTCAAATTCGACTCATTTGGTTAGGTTAGGTTGGAACTGTGACCCTTCGCACGAGCCGAGCGAGCAAAGCGAGCGTGCCGCGGCCGGCGAGTGCCAGAACCGACTCGCTGTTGTTTTACTTGCCCATTAAAGATAGGTTTTATTGTCAAATTCGACTCATTTGGTTAGGTTAGGTTAGAACTGTGACCCTTCGCACGAGCCAAGCAAGCATGCCGCGGCAGCGGCCGGCGAGTGCCAGAACCGACTCGCTATTGTTTTACTTGCCCATTACAATCAACACTGCGACCAGGGGCAAATCGTGCCTAGATCATGTCTTACTAAAAACGAAATCTACCGCCTTTACTTTCACCCTAGGTACCAGCATTACTGATCATGAATCAGTTTTATTTAGTTTAAAAACTAAAGTATCAACAAATTTACAAAGAAGACAAAAAGAATATAGTAAAATTAATAAGGAAAAACTAAAAACTGACTGTAGTTGTTACGACTTTAGTGAGATTTATCTTGAAACTAATTTAAATAACGCAATGAACAAGTTTGTATCTATACTTCAACAACTAATTGTGAATAATACAATAACACGAATAACTTCTAGGCATAAATTTACAATAAAGCCGTGGATCACAGTTGGTATGTTGCGTTGTATACGTACTAGGGACAGAATGCATATAAAATTAAAATCCAATAATAATAATGAAATATTAAAAACATCGTATTTAAGATATCGAAACTATTGCAACAATCTTTTAAAAAAACTTAAGAAGCAGTATGAAAGGGATCAACTAGTAATGTCAAAAAATAATTCAAAAAAACTATGGTCTACTATTAACACTATAACTAATAAAAATAATAAAAATAAACAACCACTGGAACTCTTAACTATAGCTGGCCATCCGCAAGCGGGGGTTAACATGACAAATGAATATTTCTCTAGTATTGGTAAGCGTCTATCTGATAAAATAAACCCTACACGGTATCCAAATTTCAAAAAAGTTATAGAGCCTCCCGTAAAATCGTTCGTTCTCCTGCCGACTGATAATAGAGAAGTAGAGAGAACAATAAATAAATTAAAATGTGATTGTGCACCAGGTTGGGACCAAATTAGTGCTGAAGTTCTTAAGATAATTTGCCAGCCAATAATACCTGTGCTTACTGACTTGATAAATCGATGCTTGGAGTCGGGGGTTTTCCCAGACTCTTTAAAAAGGGCTGTGGTACACCCAATATACAAGGCGGGTGATAGAAACAGTGTAAGTAACTATAGACCGATTGCAATCTTACCTACCTTATCAAAATTATTTGAGCGCATAATTAATATTAGACTTACTAAATACCTTGAGGACGGCAATTTACTTTCCAGCTCGCAATATGGGTTTAGATCTGGACGTTCCACCAACCAGGCTGTGCTAGACCTTGTAAATTTTTTGGCTACTAATTTAGATGAAAAAAAGAAATGTCTCACTATATTCCTCGACCTCGCCAAGGCTTTTGACACAGTTTCTATCCCCCGCCTCGTAGATATCCTAGAAACCCATGGTATAAGAGGTACCCCTCTGACACTCCTGACAGATTATCTACAAAATAGAACTCAATGCGTAAAAATAGGTGAAAACATTAGTGACATATTACCAATAACGTATGGTGTGCCCCAGGGCAGCATACTCGGACCTACTCTCTTTCTCTGCTTTATTAATGAGCTTTGTTCCCTTAATCTTGACAATTGTCGAATCTCTGCGTATGCCGATGATACAGCTTTGACATTCTTTGCGGACTCATGGAGTGAGCTTTTTGATTTTGCTCAGAAAGGTTTCGATACGGTGTGTCACTGGCTGATATCACACTCCCTCACTTTAAATGACGATAAAACCAATTACATTGTGTTCAGTATCCAAAATAGAAAAGAGCTAGCTAATCTCCCCAATAATATAATTGCTCATAAATGTAACTTTCCCTCTATTTATAACTGCACATGTCCCAAAATTACAGCCACTAAATGTATTAAGTACCTTGGAATAGAAATTGACGCAAATCTAAACTTTGAAAACCATATCAATGCTGTATCTACTAGGTTGCGGAAACTTACATATATATTTAAAACTCTCCGTGATGTGGCAGACAGACAGACAATAAGGTTAGTTTACGAGGCCCTAGGGCAGTCAATTATATCCTACTGCATCACCTCCTGGGGAGGAGCATGTAAAACGAAGATGATAACCCTTGAAAGAGCTCAAAGATTAATATTAAAAGTAGGATTATCAAAACCACGTCTATTTCCCACAACCCAACTGTATGAAGAAGCACAAGTCCTTACTGTCCGTCAGATTTACATAATGTTATCCATATTACATAAACTCAATGACGTTTCAGAGGACAGAAGAAGTCACATAGCTCAAAGAAGAAGAAATTATGCGATTTGTGAATCCGTTGCAGTAAACAAGTCGTTTGCACAAAGATTCTTTCCATTTCGAGGAAGTATGCTGTTTAATAAAATAAATAAAATAGCTCCATTCTCAAACTATTGTAAAGCTGAAAGCAAAAATGTAATTTACAAATGGTTACAGAAACTAGATTATGATGAAACAGAAAAAATTCTAATAGTTAAAATATAAACATAGAAAGACATAATAATTATTTAAAATTTTTGTATTGTATATACATGCACATACTCACAAACATACACACACGCACTCACATACACACACGCACTCACACACACACACACGCTCACATACACACACGCGCACACGCAATTATATTTTAGTCACAACCACAACGCTCAATACATCATCTCATTGTTGACAATCTATCCTATGTTTAAAACGGGGGGCCTGGAGATCTATAGTACAGGCCTAGGCTTAGTTTAGACTCCAGATCTCCCACAAATTACTTATAAACTTGTAACCTTTCTGTCAACTGTGTATGTACATGTAATTTGTGGAGATGAATAAACGTTTTTATTATTATTTATTATTATTACAGATAGGTTTAATTGTCAAATTCGACTCATTTGGTTAGGTTAGGTTAGAACTGTGACCCTTCGCACGAGCCGAGCGAGCGAAGCGAGCGTGCCGCGGCAGCGGCCGGCGAGTGCCAGAACCGACTAGCTATTGTTTTACTTGCCCATTACAGATAAGTTTAATTGTCAAATTCGACTCATTTGGTTAGGTTAGGTTAGAACTGTGACCCTTCGCACGAGCCGAGCGAGCGTGCCGCGGCAGCGGCCGGCGAGTCCCAGAACCGACTAGCTATTGTTTTACTTGCCCATTACTCATAGATTTTTATTGTCAAATTCGACTTAGTAGGTTAGTTTAGGTTGCAATTAAATAGGTTAAGTTAATAATATTAGTAAAAGATAAAAAGATTTAGTTTTTCTGGATATCGTTTATTTGAATTTCAAAAATCTTGATTTTAAAAATCTGGATATTGTTTGTCTGGATTTCAATAAAGGTATTTCAATAAATTGTGTTTTAAAAATTTGGCTTTAGTGCATATGGATTACGGTCATCTGGATTTTGTGCATTTAGATTTTATATCTGGAACTTATTCATCTGGATTTTAAAACGTCTTACAAATAAATAAATGGGCAAATGAAATTCGGAGTTGCGATTATTTGGCAAATAATACTTCGAAATTTTAAAAAATGGGATAATGACGAAATGTCCAAACGTTTTCTGGATTTTGATATTCGGAATATTAAAATTCGGGATTAAAATAGGTAACCAATTCTCATACATTACACTAACGACAGTAGCTGCCAAAATTCAGGTAAATATTTTTTACATTCTGAATGTTTATATTCTACTTAAGCTACTACTGTTTTGCCATCTAACCAGCTCTTTATGGTCTTTATATTCAGTGACAGGTCTCCCCAGGGATAGAGGTAAGTAACATTTTGGCCTCGCTAGCTAAACAGGGTTGTTGAAGAATTCCTCTCGCTTTTCCGACACCTACGGGAGGGAAAGATGGGTGACATGTTGTATTTTAAGACTGTCAAGGCTGTCCTTGATAACAAAGATACAATAAAAAAGTCTGAACTAGGCTAGTGTTGTTTTTTGTCGCCTTTGTATCGTTACATCCTAATTTAACAGTTCACTTAAATAGAATATTAAATTATTTACGCAGACAGGTTTCAGCTCTTTTTTTCTCTCTCTTATATTTATAGGGTATCTTATGTTGTCTCTATGTATATTATTATTAAACAACAGAACGACGAGCTTTCAAAACAAAGGCCAATTTGGAAAATCGTTGAAAATTAAATGTTATCTTGAACCTGTCAAAAAAATAACTTGAAATACAAAAAAATCTAGCTGAAAATGGATTTAACTACTTTTTCTACTATAATAATTAATGCTATTCTATTTCTAAGCTTTTTTATAATATTATCAACTAATGTTTTACTTTAAATATTACTTACTTTTAAAACTCATTTTAACAAGTTCACAATGGTATTTATATTATCTAACGCGGGCTATAATAGTCCATTATACGTAACTAGTAAATATTACAGTGACCTACATATTACAATAAAAAGTACAATATTTATCTAACAAGCACCTATGCTTGTCATCCCACGCCGGGCTGTCAGCTGCGGAAAATTGTTACAGATCGTTGGTTGGTGCACTACCTACACAGATATAATTATAAAACCCTATATTTCTCGATCATTGTTATGTTTTGCTTTCGCAATAAAACGTTCTAAATTATTGAATGAAGAGTGAATAATTTACACACAATAGTTGTTTAAACTTATCATACGACCGTTGGAGTAGAGCTTGCAGTCTTTGGCCTGGATAGGAAGGTCTCAGGATTGATTCTCGCTTAAAGCAAATTATATTTGAATTATATTAAAGAACCGGTAGCGTAGTCCGTCCAGTCGAGTACGGTTCTGTAAATCTTATGGGTCTTCTAGTCTTTTTAATTGCATGTTTGTAAAAGTCATCTCAAAGAAATTCCTTTTATCCTTCATGTCAATTCTCGTTCCTAAAATTCGGTTAAGTTAACTTTTAGTTGTCATGTTTTTTGCTATTGCAATTGTAATCTTTTGTGGTCGTGTTAAAGTTTTATTTAGAGTGTGACAATTTGACAACTAAAAGTTAACTTAACCGAATTTTAGGAACGAGAATTGACATGCTTATTAAAAGTTTTGTCTCTACTCTACAATATACGAAGATTGAAGGAGTCTGGTGAATGACGATTTTATAAAGATCTTTTTGTATTATATCATAGAAATTAGTACATGGATATAACTAGTAGTTTACTCGAATTTTATGACTCTCTGGAATGAAATGGAGGGCCGTTGACATTGTGTATTTTTAGTCCGTCCGTTCATGATTTCCCTAAACAAACTTATGCCTTATTTCCGCAGCAATGTAACGTGTTATTGCCCAATAAAATGTACCCACCCGTGAAACTTGGAAATTAAATTGAAACTATTGGTTGACATGATGGAGAAATCTAACCTAAAATTACCCAAGCTTTGTTTAAATTTCTTCTAAAGGATAATGTTATTGATCCGAAAAACACTTTTCTTATCCACAGGTTAGTGATGGTACTGTATAGTTTATTGAAAAGTATATATTCATATCCAACCTCAAAAGGGCAAGGGCCGTGCGTGAATCATCCGTGTTATAGTCTATATTAAGGCTTTGGTTGGAGTCAGTTTTTAATTATATAGTAACTTATTTATATGACATGATTAAAACTTTCAACTAGGCTTTTCATCATATCTTATTAAACTTTCAAAAAACTTTACTAAGTAAAAAAATGCAACTAAGCCTGTAGATATTGGAGCCTACAGAATAATGCCAATAATGGAACCAATAAGGAAAGAATATAAAATATCAATGCAACATAGTATAAAATAAATATTTAGTAAATACATAGTAAAATTTGTGGCATTATCAAACCGATACATATCGAGTAACCTTTGAATGTTCTTATCGTATAGATAACGAGTCCCTATTTCTACAAACAACGGGTTTCCAGGAAACAATAGGTTACTACGTTTGGTACTATAAATAGGTTTATTCCTTGTTACAATGGATATTTCCCTTGTTAGTTTTGAATACAGGATCTGAATTAGGATTCAAGCAATTTTCGCCCTTCTATCCTACCTACATATCTTCAATCCTAGCTACATCATTAGGCTAGCTTTATTAGTTTTTGAAATATCGCAATTTATGATAGTGACCCAAAAGTTTTGCTCTCGAGTAAAACACGTAGATATATTTATCGGATTTGTCACATTGAAAATATACTTTTAAGGAAACAGAAATAGAAAAGATCTTTCGAAATGGAATAAACTAAGTAGGTACATTAAATTATATAAAAAATACTACCTATCTTTATATACAGTATTCCCCTTATTCATAAACGCCTCTTAAATTTAATCACTGCCTACAAGAATTGTATTAGTAAAATCAACCTTATACCAAGCAAAACCGTAAGAATTTAAGCTAATCAATTGACTAAAATTTAGGAAGCGTTTATGAGTAAGGGGGTTGGAGTCTAATATAAGTATAAATAGATGCCCTACTGATTGTAACAGTATTGTAACATTGCTATGCCTATGTGGAACAACACTTCTGATATTGATACATTGACACTACGCCATCTAGTCCAAAACTAAGTAGAGCTTGTATATGAGTGATAGATAACAAACATAAACATAATCACATAATTTTGTTTTGTCAAGATGGATCAATCCACTATGCTACAGACAAAAGTCATAAAAATAAATGTTTTAGGAGGTTCATATCATAATACCGAAACAAGAGGCGGATAAAAGTTAGTAGGTATCGGTAAATAAGTAATATATAAAAATATGAAACATACAAATACTTAATACGATAAAGGAATTAATTACCTTATAAAATAAGACGACAGCCTCATTAACGAAACTCAGTAAAAACGCTTTTTAATGGACGTTGCGTACGACGTTTAAATATTAAGGAAAAAAAAGGAAAAGTGAAAAGAAGTTGCTCATAAAAGTAATTTTAAATGTTTAATTATATTAGTCCTTTTATACTGACAGTTGGGAAAAGTTTTAAATTAGGAATCGGGCGGAATAGGGATAGGGGCGCTACCCACCGCTTACATGGCGATCAATACAGAGCTACAAGTGACAACAACATTCTTTGTATCTACATGTAATATTACGATTATACTGTATATAGGGATGTATTACTATAACACTTGTTTGTTGATCTAACTGTTCAGTATTCTCTAGAGACACAAAGATCCTGCCACGCCTTTACTTCATAGATGATAGCTCTATGTCTATGATAGTAGGTATTTATAAATACATTGTATAACTAAGAGCAAAAAAATATAGTGAGCTCCTGGTGACTTAATTAGGGTCAACCCTCGAAATACTTCAGCTTCGTAACTTTTTAAACTATCCGCCGTTAAATGTCTCACTTCAGGGACGAGATTTCTTTATTGATCCAGGAAACCTTGGCTCACTAATATCTTGCTTGCCGAGAACTCTAGTATGGACCTACAGTATATTTTGAGCTTTCCTCTTTTGATGATATTATTATTCTTTACCACTATTTGTATTTAGAACACCATACATTAAATTTAGATACACATAAGTCAACGAGCAGATTACCATACTCTCTTAAGTGAAACGGGTACCCAGTGAAACATCTTCAACATCATTATAAAAATAACAGTCAAAATAACGTCCTATTGCAAGGACGAGCCGTCGTTACTAAAGGGGGTAAAGTTATCCTACTAAACCCAACACCGATTAGTAGGATATTACATCAAGATGAATTGCTTTTGTTTTTGCGAATTAAATACGAGTATTTGAGAACTTTTCTTATTGTTTTTTCATTTCTTAGGCTTTTAGGACTACGAGGCATGAGTTGGGACATTAACAATGTACCTACTCTTACTCCGTTAACATACAGAGTAAAACAAACAATGTAGAGTATAGTAAAGAAATAATGTAGAGTATATCCCATCCCATGGTACATACCTACTCGTCGACAGATAGCTTATACACAATTGGATGTTTCCGTTTCTCTTGAATCAATTTACTGTAGACGCGTACATACTTAGCTGTCTTAAATCAACATCACATGTACTATGGAGTATCGGATCAGTCTATTGAAATCTGATAAATGGATTTGATACAAGAGACCTTTTCGATTTGAATATTTTTGTATTTGAATATTTGTTATTGACAACATTTTCATATCATTTTCGTATAAATCATTTCAAATATAACTAGGTACGCGTAGCAAAAGTTGTGACATTTACGACACAATTGGCATATCTATTTTGCGCTAAAATTGGAGTTTGATTTATTTGATGTGAAATATTTTGTTGTTGCGTAGGTTTTACCTAACATTTTTTCCCTAATGAGAATGTAGGTGGGTTTAAATCTATACATTTTTATATTCGAATATATTTTTTTATTAGCAAAAAGCTCTGATTTGTTAAATCATTTTAACTGTGATAATAATGATTTTACACTTTTCATTGATTTTTTGACGAACAACGCCTACTTCCGACTTATATTATGCAACTTCTGATACCAGACCTATTTTTAAAATTCTATTAAACATCATAAAAAGCATCCTTTTTGCACCTATCCTTTTGCCTTTAGCATGGTCGTAGAAAATGAAAAATGGCCTACTACTACGAAGGCCTACTCGCACGTACCCACATGAGGAAGTAATCATATCAAGAAGTACAATATTTACTCAACAATATAAATTAGGCCTACTCCTTCGCACATAATACAAAACATACTTATACATATATTAAAAGTAGGTTACTTACTAAATTAATTTAAACCAATAAATAGAAAGTTTCCTGCATACAAGCGCGTACAAGGAAGTTAATCTAAACAATGAATTATGATGAAAAACAGACGTTATGAATGATGAAACTGAAAGTTCATTGACCAACCTGTCTTACAGAACACATCGCAGACACGTAAATGATTTGGACCATCGCTTCTCATCGCAACCTATATTTTTTATTAGACCGTGCGTCGTCGAAACATTATAAAGATGTTGAAGTAGTAGTACATTTGTAGAGTGTAAACTGATATAAACATTAATTTAATAGTTATAAAGAGCAAGGCGCTTAGCTGAGGTTATGACGACCGACTTTTTTATTACGCAATTGTGACGTAACGAACAATTTTCTCGCCTGATTGTAAGCTTCGCTTGTGCTTACCACTACAAAAATATGAAGCTCAGTATCTCATATTCTTATTTATGGTGTACCTCTGCACTGCGCTTGTCATGCTCGTCACAGGGAAACAAGCTGTTAAGTCCCATATTATGCTGGTCATTTCACGAGTTATTGTACCCTTTTTTGTAAAAACCTGCTTATTAAATCTATACATATTTGACGTCTTTAGTAGTGATGAAGATTTGGTACGTGGGTTTTAAAGTATTTTAAGAGCTTTCAATTAGCAGAATTATTGTTTGAGAAAATCAAGAAGTAATTTTTCGAGAGCTTTAGTATAGAAGAAGGACTGTTATTCATGAAATCACTGCCTAAGAAAGCGGATGTACAAAGGAAATTCAACCTAATTGCTTATGAATGTAAGAAATATATTTGGGTCATATTTATTTTACTGAGTAGGTATACAAAGTAACTGATTGGGTAAATCCTTCATCAATACAGGTATTCACTGAATTATATAGGTAGTACCTACACAGCTATTTCTTCAAAATATCATTTTAGGAATCACCCTTAAAATATAATATAATGTTACACGATAAACGTAGATTACAGTCACCGGCAAAAGTGGCTTAAGAGATGAACTTAAAATAATCATATTTTGTGATCATCATAGCGGGCTAAAAGTGTATTATTCGAATAGTCCATGAAAATCTTCCTTCGAATAGTCCATGAAAATCTTCCGGCAGGGACGGACCTCCTCCATAAGTGGATAGAAAACTTGACATACCAAATTGACTACGGCCGGCCAGGCGGATTTCAGCGGTTTAATATGACAAGGTTTTAATCTTTTGTTTATGTAGAGCTGGCAGGCAGGCCACCGTTAGTCGCGCTTTTCAGAACACTCTTGAGATAAGATAGGATGCTGATCCCAAAGACGATATTGTAATGTTATTCTTAATCCGTACTTTTGTAGGTAACTGTACAAGTACCTAAATCAATATAAGTATATAGCGTACACGTTTATAAATATAAATTAGCTTATATTTAAAGATGGATCGTTATCGAGTCTCGTAAAAGTCCTCCCGAGCAACATACAATGAATAATAAAGTTTTAATTGACGCCTACTTTGTATACTACTTCGTAACTCCTTAGATAGATCTATTTGGCACACATAACAGTTAACTCTTATGTCAATGTCACACATATTATTCTACGGTACATGTATGAGGACGTACTGCATAAGCCATGGAGGTAGGTTGCAGGCTACGTGTATTTTCAGGCAGGAGACGATGGAGTTGTTTATGACTTTAGCTATGGAGACATCGTTGTTGCTTTTAACATTACATAGAATAATTGCGTGAGGGGATTTCGCGACCTCATAAATGACTCCCTACAGATTCTTTTCTACCGAACACAATGTACTAAAATTACAAAGATATATTTGTTCAGTATGCGTTAAGACTAGATTTTCTGTTGTATGGTTGACCCCAGTCGTCATATTAAAATTAATATGAAATCGATCCGAGACCTGCGCGGCCTGCGCCCGAGGTCCGCCTTAATTGCGCGCTCATTGGCATGAAACCCCGTAGTAATCATTCTCCTTTAAATAGTTTTCACTACTTCATTTTTTTACTGTTATTTGGCTCTTGGTCTAACGCCTTATTTTTCAGGTCTGGTTACTTGATGATTAATTGTAGAACTCATCAGAGAAGAAATATTTGCATTGGAAATACTATATAGAGATCACGGCAATCTACCGAGCCCGATGAAAACGTAAATCCAGCCTAGGAATGAAGACAAAAGACGGTAGCGATGAAATAACATTATTCTAACTCCATTACTTTATTGGTCTGGCCAAATGTTTTTTTTACACGACTGCATTTGAAAGACCCAAAGTAATTGGAACGCGACAACACATGTGCAGAGTATGTTCCACATTTCCATAGTTCCATAGTTATAGTAAGTATACTGTTCTGTGTCAAGTTTTCTATTTCATGTGCCTATTATCCGCGTGGGTGTCGTAAAAACCGACTAAGGGACTATCCGTGAATATTGTCTTTACCAAATAAAAAGAAGGAAAGCTTGAAATTACACCCTATACCAATCCGTCTGGTCAGCGTGGTATTAGTAGGCCAAGTATCCCTCCGTCCCGAGAGGAGGCCCGTCCCCGAGGACATTAATGGGCTGTTATGATGTTTATCTAAGTAGGTACCGACTTAAGTCCTTTAGTCGGCTTTCTCGACACCCTCCATTCAGAGACGTTGCCTTATCATAGTCTATGACACCAAGAACCATACGAAAACACTTTTATAAAACAAAAAACACAAAAACTATTTTGTAAGTATTGTTCACAAAGTAAAACACGAAAATCACACAAATCTGGTGTTGGTTAAACATTCATTAACATTAAAACTTTATCTGTATACAGTTTAGAAACCATTAATTAAATTAATTATGTAATCTATAGTAGGTAGTTACCTATTACGTGTGGTTTGTACGCCTGAATCTACGTGATTTTGGAATGAGACACAAGCTTTACTATTCAACTAAAGATATAAATAGACATCCCTTAATCTATATTAGAAGTTTATATTGTTCCCAATACTACGAAACGGAAACGTAACCGTTTTCCGATCGAGATCACATTAGATTGTAATGAAATTGTTTTCTAGAGAAATGAGTTGTATTATATTTACATATTTGTTATCTCATAGATATTACTGTTCATCCGACAATAAAATGAGGAGGAAATTATTTTCTCCATTCGATTAGTTTTTTTTTATATTTGTGTAGTAGTATTGATACTAGGTCGCGTCGTCGACGTGAATTTACTTCTTCTACTAAGTATTTGGGGCTCTTTCTTACAATAATAGGTGCTAAAACTATAACATATTATAACAGAAATAATGAAAAGAAAGCTTACTTATAATAGCTAATAAGCCTGCTCTACCATGTTAATCTTTGTGTTTTTATTTTAGTATTGATTTTCCTTGTATCCTTTGTACAATTTTACGTAATAAATTGTACCTGCGTAACCATTAGAGTAAGAAAAAAAGGGCTGTTTGAATATTTAAGTAAGTGGGCCCTTACTAATGGGGTTAATACTTAGGTACACAATTTAATAATGTTTGTTAAATCGAGTTTTATTCATCAAAACTGGAACAGTTTACCAAATAAATTCCTTTTTATTAAGTACGAAAATTTGTAAGAACATACAATACGATAACAAGGCCTACTAGAGTCGCCACCTCAATTTATCCCAAATCGATATATCGAGCTTATCGAGGGTTAAAGAATGTTCGACGGAAAACTGTATAGGTACAGTCACGAGCAATAATATGTACACATTTTCAAATTTTCTAAACTATCTGCACGTTTATCTAGACATTACAATATCAAAATGAATTCGTAATTTAGAAGAGGTTCCGTACAGTTTTGAATTAATCTTCGAATTTTCAATTTTGGATTGGCAGAACTTTAGATAACTGGTTTACAAAATGCGAAAATGTGTACATATTATTGCTCGTGACTGTACCTATCAACCCATCTTATTTATTGGGCGAAGACCTTTCTAACTAGTTTATGGTTTAACCGATTATTTGGTCGGCGAAAAATCGATGTTTGTCCCTGGAGTAGATTGTATTTTATCCAATTTATTAAGTAATATTATTTTTGACGTTAACAAAATCGTCACAAGGCACGGAAACCCTCGTCAGGTTTTACTTATAAAGCGAATTATACTTAGTAACAATAAAACATCAGCCAAAAAGCTTGTGAGGTAAAGCGAATTTTATAAATCTACACTTAAGTATAAAGTTAAATGCGAACACAAACAAAAAATAAAGGTTGACAAACTTTCGGCTGGGACATGGATCGCATAGAAAATATGGGAACGAAGCTGCGAGTATTGTTGTTAAGCATTCATATGCCACCGCTCACCCATTGCCGGGACATCCGCTGCTACTTCCGCTGCCAAAGATGGAAGATCTTCGAGCGATAGTTCGTTGACAGCGACTACTGATGACTTCAACACCAAAACATAATATAATTCGTTTATTATTTACGTTCACTTCACGAATAACGCACACACGTTTTCAGATTTTTATTAAATAAATATAGTAAGGAACGAAACGCACGGCCGCGGCGGCCGCTGAGCCGCGTAAACTTACGTTTTAGCGCGTCTTCAGTAGCTATTTTTGATGCAAAAGCGCGTTGGGACGCCAATGTCTAGAGCATGCACGGAATATGCAATGTCGTCAGCCTTCACGATTACACTAACGCGTACATTTCAATGATGTCGTTATGTTGTAAATCACTGACTATAATAAATTAAACGCAGATACATTTATTAGCAGTTAATACGATAATAATCAATCATGGTTAATTCAAAATACTTAAGTACATTTATTTTTGTATAGAAACCAAAAGACGACTTTTTATAAGTATATTTTTTTCAAATAAGAGTGTACATCCCAATTATTGTCAAATCAGAAAAAAACAAGACGATTTGACAAATCGTCTTGTTTTTTTCGTAGGTACACAGGTACATTTTCCGACAAATTTATCTCTTGGATTAGTTTCATTTGAAGATCGTGAAAACCCTAAATAAAATAACTACCTGAGAGATTACTTATCTGAGCATAAAATAGTAAATAGAAGACCCGTTTGATGTTCGCTCCGTAAGCCGTAAAATCTCGGACATTTTGATTTTATCTCATTTTTACCAGTCCCTTTTGCATTTTATTTTCTATCTTTAGTATATACATACTTAAAAATCTATAAAAGACAACCCTAAACATTTTTGGACATTTATTAAAACCCGTAACAATACGAATTCAGTGCCAAGCTCAATGATATTTAACGATAAGTTATTAACCTCAGGGGGAACCATCTGTGAGGCTTTCTCATCATACTTCAACTCTACCTTTCTTGTCTCAACACATACTCCCTCTATATCTACTGATTCTACTAGTAATGACTCGGCTTCCTATATTTCATGTGTTGAGGTCAAAGCGGATGAAGTTGCTAAGTTGCTTAGTAACTTGGATGTAACTAAAGCTGCAGGTCCAGATTATATTTCGGCAAGATTATTGGTGCCTTGTGCTACCACAATATCTTGGCCAATTTCACTTCTTTTTCAAAAATCCCTGACATCCTGTAGCGTACCAAAAGTACGCTACAGGATGGAAAGCGGCTTTTATCACTCCTATCCACAAAAAGGGATCAAAAGCCGAAGTTATTAATTATAGACCGATATTCAAGCTTTGCATAGTAGCAAAGGTGTTTGAAAGGCTGGTTTATGATCAGGTTTATGCCGCTTTAAAAAACTCGTTTAGCCCTTCCCAGCATGGTTTTTTGAGAGGTCGATCGACTGTTACAAATCTAGTTTTATTTAATGAATTTGTTACAGATTCAATGGACAATGGAGGTCAGGTCGATTGTGTGTATACAGACTACAGTAAAGCGTTTGACCGCATTGATCATAATATATTAATTTTAAAACTTAGTAACATGGGAGTAAATGGCAATTTGCTGAGGTGGTTTTCCTCCTACATAGAGAACAGATCACAGGCTACAGTGCTCAGCAACTACATGTCCAGCTGGGTTATTGTTCCCAGTGGTGTCCCACAAGGTTCTTTGCTTGGCCCGTTGCTATTCATAGTGTATATTAACGACATAGGTTCCTGTCTTAAATCGTCTTGTCTATTATGTTTCGCTGATGATATGAAGGTCTTTTCCTCTATATCATCACATGCGGACGTAGTAGCACTACAAGCAGACCTTTCTCAGTTAGAGAGTTACTGTAGGACTAATATGCTTGATATCAATCCAAGTAAATGCTCAATAATTACGTACACCCGTAAACGCTCCATCATTTTAAGTGACTACAGGCTTGGAGGTCAAACACTTTCTCGATCAACGTCTGTCCGAGACCTTGGTGTGATTCATGATGCCAAATTATTGTTTGACGAACAGATTGAAGAGGTAGTTAAGCGAGCTTCCAGGGCCCTAGGTTTTATAATGAGAATGTCAAAATCCTTTACTGAAGTCAAAACACTAAAAATTTTGTACTGCACATTTGTCCGCAGTCATCTTGAGTATGCATGTCAGATTTGGAGCCCTTGTTATTTTATATATATCGATCGTATAGAGATGATTCAGAGGCGCTTTATAAGATATTTATGTTACCATCAAAAGATGCCGTACAACTCCGAAAACTACTACGATTTGTGTAGACAGCTTCATATCCTGCCTTTAAAAAGTAGACGTGAGATTGCAGACTGTGTACTATTATTAAAGACATTGAATAGTGAAATCGACAGCGCCAGTTTACTATGTAAGTTTTCCTTGAATGTCCCAAGAAAACTCATAAGGTTCAATCCACCTATAAGTATTCCACCTGCTTCTACAAACTACAGACAGAATTCGTTTATAGTGAGAGCGAGCCGCAATTTCAATAGGCTATGTAGGGAACATGATTTTGATATTTTCTCTACCGGCGTATCGTCGGTAAAGAGATGCTTGAGCCTTGACTTCTTTAGTCACTCAAATTTGCAGCAGTGATTTTTATTTTATTTTATTTTATTTTTTTTTGGTCCCATCGGGCAATCTGCATTTGTGTATATTCATTTTTTTGTCTTCTTTTCTTTCTGTACTTTTTGTTAGCGAGACTGTTTACACTTTTCTTATTATGTTTTATATAAGTGAAAACTTGTTATTGGCTGTCTGTTACCTATAAATGTTCCTAATTATGTTAATTTAGCTGTAAGTTTTCCATGTAATAAATAAATAAATAAATAAATAAATAAATTAAGTACTTAGTCACGTTTTATCACAATGTTTCATTGCTCTACTAGGTAAACATAGGTACATATATAAACTCACGCCTTGTTTAAGTGCGCGTAAGCAGACTGCTGAGCGATGCTGCATCGTCTTATCTTCGTATAGGCCTTGTGGTTCCGAGTGCTACGCCCCTTCTGTCTCTTCTTTTTGGATGTCACTAATTAGAATTCTGTGAAACTTTCTAGATCGTCTTGTAGCGTGATCCCTGCTGTTTCTCTTTATTATTCTCTAATTTACCTACTCTTTTTTTCATGCCTTTTCTCATTCGCAACGTTCACGCAAGATAATGATATTAAAAATCCTTTTTTGCTGTGAATCTCCTTCTACTCATCTCATACTTTGTTAAAGATTCTAACTGTTTAGTAGTAACACGTACCTAGGAAAGCACGAAATAACCTTCACGACAACCTCAGAGCAACTTTGGGGTAAAAACGATTCTAATTTTACAAGAGAAAAGTTAAATAAAGGTCCTAATCTAAACATTAAAACTTTTTCATTTGCGATTGTGTAATTTTAAAAAATTAGGCAGCGCGGCGCTACTAAGCTTAGTTTTCATCGAGAAGTTGCATGCTCGATGAGGCCAGTCCTTGCAATAGGACATCAATAGGTCGAAGATATACAAAAACCTTTCTATACCTACCTAAATGCTTCTTTATAACAGTCGATATCGAGTTCCTTTCTTAAAAAACCTATGTTATTAGGTAACTACATTATGTACTTACGTCCTTTAAATGTCTTAAAGACTTTCTTAATACATAACTCGTCTGTGAAATCTATACTTTATACCTATAATCTTCACTTACCCTTGTAGAGTTGTTATATTTTCGCGCCCATTCGGCAGTGTATATTATTTTCTGTCAGCATAATTTTAGTTCAAAGAGAGGCAACGAGGTCGACTTTATTGTCTTAATTGAATATTATTTCCATATTTATTGGAAAAGCATGAATTTGAATAAATATGTATTCCCTTACCTACAATATTTTAATTAACTCTGAAATGTGGCTAATCGGTGAATGTATTAAATTTAATAGATGTCAACGTATAGAGTTTCTTTCAAGTATTAAGATCTTAGTTTACATTTATTTACTAACAAACATAATTTCAGTCGAAAATAAAATTGTTCCTTTACATGCCAAAATATTATCTGCGCTAATTACCTATATTAACCTATTCCCTGATCCATGTATCATATATGATACATACCCATTGTTTTGCTATTGTGTCTACAGGCATGACAGGCAACCTGTTAAATACTTATGCGATTTTTAATTTACCTACGAAACTAAACGGTGTATCCTTAGTTTTTCACCAAACGAAAAATACAACTAACTTGATACTGAATATATATAAGCAATGCTTTATCACAATAAACAATAAAAATCTTAACAAAAGCGCCTGTTGTTTTTCTCATACTATTGCCATTTTAGTGGAATGTATGAAATTATAGTCAGGCGACTTCATATTTTAATGTATGATGTATGGGAAACTAAAAGATTCTTTTGTATCAATGCTGTACTAAAATGTGATGCGTTGCGTTTAATCTTTATTGATTTATAACATCTTTCTATTATAGTCCACCGCCTTCATTACCTCACGTAAAAGTTGTAGACTAGGCACTACTGGGAAAAATTAACAAAGTAATTCTGTAGAAATAATAAAAGATGGTCAACTTAACTTCTGCGGTAGTTTTACACCACTCCTTGCCGAGTGCTTATCTCTGCGTTTTAATGAAAAAAGACAAACGATTAAGCCTGTTAGATAGAATAACTATACCAAAAAAATATATAAAGAAATCATATTAACAATGTACTGTACAAGCTTTGTTAAAGATAATTAATAAGGCAAGAATAATATTGAACTTTACCTACTTTGGTTTTCTATACAATCTCTTTTGAAACGCTTAATCAATCGAACTGAAATGGGAGCCCTAAGAGATTTGAACATAAAAGAAAACCTATTTATCGGAACTTTGTCCTTACCTAATTAAAATACGGCAGGCTTTCTTTAAATTTTGTTTAGTTTTTCAGTCTAAATGGAACAAAACGTAAACGCCATGATAAAGCGGGAAAGTCTAAATATTTTTTTAATACGTAGGTAGTAGGTACCTAGACCTACCCCTACTAAGCATTGCCAGAATTTCGAAAGATGTTTTAACGTTCCCGAAAATCCTTTAATAAACTCGAGGGTAGCTACCACCGTGGATGTTTTAATGGTATAACAAATATACCGAAACCAATGGGCACCCGAACTGTGCTGAAACTGTAAAAAAACATAGTTAATTATAGGAGAATAAGCAACTAAACAGTAGATCCTGTTCCGTTTTTCTATTTTATTAAATTCATAATTTATTAATCTTCATAAAAATGTCGATCATTTACATAAGAAATTGTAGAAAAAAAGATTACTTAATTAATATTGTAATAGTACGCCCTTTTTATGAAAAATAAATACATAAAAGAAATAAATTACATACACTTTTTCATACTACGCGTCGCGGAACAAAATAGTGCTGTTGATGCTACTTACGTAACTATCGAATAGGCGATTAATCGATTAAATCTCACTAGAACTTATTTATATATTTTTTTACAGATGAATTTATGAAGTAAATATACAGTAACAGGAAAGTGATCAAGCCCCTGAGTGGTCAACGTTCACGTGTCAATTCAACAGATAAGTGAGAGGCACATTAGCGCAGTAAGAGGTAACATTTAATTGTGATGTCAGATGTCACTCACAACGGTCTGTTAACAGTCTAGTTGCAGAGAGGAGTAAAACAGAGCTTGAAGCAAAAAGTTACTGTTATTACGACCGCATATTGAAAGCACAGCGGCAAGGTACCTTGAGAGGTTGAAAGGTGGCGGGAAGCTGATAGACTAGAAAGACAAGGCCTTACAAAGTGGAAACATTGAAATGTTTCATAGAACGACCATGAGCTGATGAAACTTGTGTACCTCGATGCACAGGTACCTAAACTAAACAGTGATTTAGTTTATTTACGACGACTTCTATTGCGCGTGGTCGTTTTGGTTTATGATTAAAAAAATCCTAGGTCCAGTCCTCATTATTTAAAGAGAAGACTTGTGTGTATAATGTTATGGTTGGCACTATTGTTTGCTAATTATAATACGTATTTATTTTAAAAACAACAATATATCGCCATGTTTATTTCTTATTTAATATCCATAGTTATAATAATAGGACTTTATTTACTTGGGAATAAGGTTCTACTCCATAGACATGTCTGTAAGGTCAATATTATTATAAAAGTAAAAAACTGCCGAAAAGTGTACTATACCCCTTCCAGCGTAAGTTTAGCTTTTTGACAGTTCACGTCCATGAAGTTTCGTAATACTTCCGCTTATTTTTCGAACAAATTATATTGTATTTCATGGACGTACCCATGTTTTTTTCAGTTACCATGGTTACTTAGTGATGGACACTCAAAACGATTACCACCATTATGAAACAAATTACAAATAATCGGTAGAAATAAATGCTATGAATGAACCTGAACTCTTTATAATACGTTTATAAAATGTTATATGATATTTTAGATTAGCTATAAATCGCGAATGTGTCACGATAAATTATGTATTTTAAATAATACCTAAGCTAACTATAATTTTATCATTTTAAGCTATAGGCTAATTCTCTTATCATAAAAGAAAGAAACAATAATAAAATGATAATGTAAGTTGATGTAAGGATCCAAATGTGTAAAATAAAGTAATTTGAAAAATCGCGAAATCGCTTACAATCGAATGGCATTACATTCGAGATAGTGCTGAACGTCACTAACGTCAATCTGTCAAATGTTGTTAAATATAGTGGAAAAGGTATAATACTAATTTACGTACAAAGCTATGTAATCAACGAAGTTCTAAGAATTGAACTGTTTGACAGAGGTTTATTGAAATAAAATTAATCAGCTTTATTCCGTTCTACGACCCTTTTCGTTTTCTGTTTTCAAGGGAACATTCATTTGTTCAGTTTTGAAATATTACGACATTTATAATTAGTTTTTTTTTATGATGGGCGACGGGCAGAATAGGAATTAATCTACTAAGGGTCATCGCCACTACTGCTATTAGTTGTTTACATCTGTGCCGTTGCATGGGATAAGGTTGGAGATAAATCACTGTGTTGTCTAAGTTCTTACGGAGCAGAGCTTTCAAAGCAAGCTATTTGCATTCAATTTACCTTTGTATAAATTTTCGGTAAATTTATGGATCTGGGAGTGTAATTGTTGGCAGAATAAACGTAGTATAGTGTTGGACATGTAGGGTTTTAAAACATCTTTTAATAACAATTTCAATTATTACCATTCATTTATAGTAAAAGTTTAACCTTAATCGTACATAAATGTCTTAATTCTTAAATAAATAAATCCACTAAATTAACACGTGAACACTCGAGTTATCGATTATTCGACTACTGTGTTCTCAGTTTAGTACGCATTTGGGTGGACAGCGCTTCGCGCAACAAATTTTATTTTAGTATCCATTTGGGATTTGTGAGGGAGGGACGTGAAAATGACTGGTGTTGATGAAATAATAAATTTTCAAAGGAATCCCGACGACGACTTCTACGCTCTATTGGGATGCGATGAAAATTCCAGCGTAAGTACATAATAACAATTATTTTTAAATTTCCTTTCAATAAACTAGTGTTTTGTTTCAGCTAGTTTTATTGATTCCATCCAGTGTTCAGTGTTCTGCTCAATGACCTTATTTTGCCGAGGTCCCTGAGACTTGACCTACATCTGATAAAAAATAACAGCTTTTGTATACGTTTATGTTTTGGTTGATTGTTACAACAAAGTGAGTGGCCGGAAAAGGGATAAATTAATTAAAACTCTTGTTGCGTCAATCTTGATTCTTGTTTGGGTTTTCCGAGTCCCCGTTTTCGTTGTATTCTAAAATGACATCACAATAATTATTAGCTTTAACGATTTCAATTTTAATGACAATGACACGCAATTGTTTTTAATTGACCAGTTTAGCGTAATTATATGATTGATAATAATATTAATTTACAGGTAGAGCAAATAACTGCGGAATATAAGGTTCTCGCTCTGCAACATCACCCCGATAAGAATGATGGGGACAAGGATGCAGAAGCCAAGTTCCAGAAACTGAAGGTCAGAAATTTATTAAATTGTTACTGTACATCATAAATTAGCAACTACTTTAAATTGTTTAAAAACATTGATGCATACCATACAGACTTGAGGATATTGTGTGGTAACTGAATATGAAAGCACATGCTGTCGCACCTCATCTGTGCCCATAGATGGCAGAGAAGCTGACTAATAGACAATTTACAGATATTTTCTTTGCAAGATCATGAGTAGGAACTTTATGTAAAAAGGTTACACCTTTACAGAATTAAATAATTAATAGACACAGAGTATTTGGTATAAAATACACAATTTGTTTGCTGCTTATTATTTCACAAGAACCTCTATAAAATTCATTGAAAAGTTGAAGAAAGTTCACAAGACTTTCGCTTTCTGACTTACTTATACAATGAGTTGAACTTATACTTAAATGTAAATAATTAATTAAATTTGTCAAATTCAAGGTCTTTTGTATACAGTTCATATTGATTCTGAGTTTCTTTATTGATGTATATAGGTAATAAATGTAACCTTTAGGTTTTTCTTGGATGTTAGTTATTATGAATTGATAGAACAAACAACTTGCTCGCTTGAGTTATGCTCTATGCTTGTCAAATGAATGAAGTCTTTGATTTACATGTATGTAGCAAAGTATCTGTATATTATGTTTGTTACAAACATAAAAGCTGTTGGTGGAACAATCCATTGCTCTATCTTTAAAGATATATTATGTATAATAAATATATTAACCCCCTTAACAGAACAGTCTGTGTTCTGTAATCAATACACATTCATTGTGTTAACTGTGTATAAAATTATAAATTTGTTTTCTTGAATAAAAACTTATTAAAATATCAAAAGTCAACCAAATTTTTAATTACTTTTTTGTAATGATAAACTGCTAATTTTACTTACAACCTATTAAATTTTTTTTAGCTATTTATAAATATATTGCCTGACACAGAGGTGTGGTTTTACAGGGTTACCATAAACCTAATAAAATAAAAGTTTGTACAGGCAGTCAGTATTTTTTTTTCAGGGAAATTATTTTTTTTTGAAAAGGATATTTTTAAATTAACATGAATATTTTTAACCTAAGAGCTATCTATTGAATTGTAATTTCTACTGATTTATGGCCGGGGTGGGTTGAAATGGTTCTGATAAATGAAAGGAAAGTTCCTATACATATATCAGAATGTAAGAACTGCTTCCAAGTTACTGCCTGTTACCGCCCGATGTTAGCTACAGTATGCGCCAAGTAAGTCGACCGACCTGAAGTTAGCTTTCAAAGAATTTCGCGCATGCCAGAATCAAATAAAACACCCACCCCGGCCATTTAATTCGAAAACTGACATCTGCGTAGGCAATTGCAGTAACATCAGGCCGGCCAAGTTTTTCGGCGAGTACCTACTGTATGTAGGTTCAATCCAGATGAATTAAAACAATATTAATTGACAATTATTGTATTTTTTATGTTTATCAGAATTGTTCCTAAAATTGTCCATCTGGGTACTCTGGTATTTACTAAACGCTATTCTATTCCACACTTAGGTCGATAATTAACATTTGGCAGCGATTGGTCCGCTGTGGCCACTTGAACGGGTCATATCACGTCACGGTGTCTATTAACGTAATCACCACTTGAAACGCTATCCCATTGAAATAATAGCTTTGCTTCGAACATTTAATGATTTTTTTGTTCAAAGACAATCGGTCGGTAGAAATGTCCACCATGTCCGGCTTTGGAAAAAAGCCTAAGTTTAAAGGAATAAATACTCTGTTCTAGGTAAACACAGCATACGTTAATCAAATTATAGAAACCTTTACAACAATAGTTTCGTTAATATAATAAGAAATACCTTCGTCAAAACGTAATAGCTGCCCACACCCATAATGACTTACTAAACAATTTACTTTTATTGAAACAGAGAAAGGCCATAACATACCTAATGTAATTTTGTATTCAATAGAACTCGTTTACGTAAATTATTGATAGATGTAATATCCTATCGTGTTTCCTAAAAGAAACACAATGATAAACGACACAAAAGAAATTATATAACTACCCCTATTATGTACCTACTACTGTTCCACAGTATTTAAGGCCTCCTTAAAAAAAACAATATTTATATTCCTTATCCAAAAATCATAAAATAATGTAATTATTTTTTCAACAGGACGCGAAGGAGACGCTCTGCGATCCATCTAAGCGTGCCCTGTACGACAAGTGGCGTCACAGCGGCATCGCCATGGGGTACAAGCAGTGGCTGGGCATGAAGGATCATGTCCAACAATCCATGCATTGGTCCAAGCCCAATACTAAAGATCGTATGTTGGAGGGAGAGTGCGGCCGAGCTTCTGGACCTTCCAGCCTTGGTCCGAGCAACCCTGCTGCTCGACGTGCATCCGAGGGCGGCGCTGCTCTTTGGGGCCGTTGGGGAGCTGGAGGCAACCAAGAACCACCATCGGAAGTCATATCCAAGTTCCGCAACTATGAAATCTAAGACCTAAAACATGGACTCATTACAGCCTGGCTTTATTTGGACTTATTTTAGGGGCTAGTTACTTTAGTTGTTTTATGGAGAGATTATTTGTGCCCTAATCTCTTTCAGTGATATGTACTTACATTAAAACATTTAGTCAAATTATTAAGAAAAGTTTTGTAACCAGGCTATAATAAATTAATATTATATTACTTGCCATTAAAATTTTATAAATTTAGTATTTATATTTGACAATGTATTTATATTTAAGGAATATTAATTAAGGCACAATATTCATCACGTCAGCTCGCGGTACGTTTCTCGAATGTAACTCGATATTATAGATAATTACTTGCTGTTTTATGAGTGTTTGGTGTGAAAATAGATGTATCTGTATTCTGTTGTATTTAGAATCAATTAAATATTAGAGAGCCCCAACCCCTAGAGTGATTAAGTAGGTTTAAACACTCCTAGCTGTTACCCCTAGGTGTAAGCTGTGCACATTCCTGATAAACTTATGAGTCTGATTTATTACATTTCTGCTATAGAACAATATTTAATGTCTACTTAAAAGAATCTCGGTATTTTGAAGATTTATATTTTTGAACCTCTTTATCTTACTATAAGTATGATATTATTTTTAATGAGAATGAAGAATAATTATGTGGAAGTTGTTGTGAGAAGAATACAGGGTATAGTTGCGAGACAGGTCTTTGTTTGTGTTTTACCTTCAGCATACTTGACAAATTGTACTTTCTTATACTTAATATTATAGTGGTCAACTCGACATGATAATAATATACTCATATTTGTTCCAACATAAATGTTGTGTTTACTGTTAGTTACGTAGATTTTAAATGTTATTTATGTGTTAAATGTTTCATCAGTATTTAATTTATGTATTTAAAATATATACTTAAATGTTAAATGGGTAGTGGAATTTTAAAATTTAAATGTTTTTGTCTCGTTAAAAAATTTGACAAGCTAAACAAAGCCAAATGTATCAGATGTTTTTATTTTTTGATGTAATTCATCTAAAAACAATAAAGATTTGCTGAGCACTACATACTTTTTATTACACATTCATGATCCTTATTGTCGCGTGTCCTTCTGAAAATATAGCCATTCAAAATTAATGATTTCAAGTCTGTTAAAAAATTCACGACAGGGCTGTAAAAGACTTGTCTACAAAGAAAATACTCGACTGTTTCATGGGCTTATGATCGGGTACTCATTTTTTAGACCTAGGTATTTATTGGTACATCGCGGTGGTACACTCGCCACTTTGACTCTCATGATCTTGAAATAAAATATCACAGCCTATGACCGGAAGCTTAATGCCCAAAATGAGTACCTATATTGATTCGTGCATACTTTCAAAGACGTAGTAAAGCAGGAACTTTACTATAATGGAACAGAATATCAAATCCATTAACATAATAAGCATAAAAGAAAGCTTCAAGTCGTTTAAATACTTTTATAAAAATTGTATATAGTAATTAGGCATCCGAAATATACAGCTGTACCTACATATATTGTAATTTGGATTAGCCATATCTACCTACTCTTATAAAGAAAGGATTGCTACTGATAAATAGAAATCAGCGCCTAAATTAAGTAGCACTACATATTAACGCAAAAAGAAATTAAGCAGGCGTTTCTTTTATTTGTATCTAAATGATCCTGAAATAGGGTCGTCCCATGATATCCTGAAGTCTAAACGGCATAACAGTTGTCGAAACGGCATAACAATTGTTCTTGGGAGTGTAATAGTTTACGTGACGTCAACAAAAAATCAATACTGCATCCGTACCGTGCGGTACATCTGTACTTAAATTAGCGAATAGTAACTTCCTGCGCATAAACGACATCTCTAATTTTATTGTTGTTTTAATAAAATGTTAAAGTCATGTAGGTTTATTCGTATTTTTAACCTTTTTTTATATTCTTTAGTTGAGTGAGCGGCCTGCTTGTTAGTACCTAAGCTATACTTAATCGCCGGCGGCTAATGCTGGTTAGAGCACAGACAAGAACTAGGCACAAACTGTTAATCTCATTGCGCTGTAATATCACTAGCTTATAATGCATTTATTTAAAAAAAAGTTTAGCTAGGTAGGTAATAACAGCAACTAATAAGTTTAGGAAATATGATTGCTAAAGATCGAACAATTACCAATGAATACACTTGTAAGTAGGTATTTAATGCTTGGCTTCTTCGCCTAATTTAGATCACTAGATGTCTTAAAACCTAAGTTTTAAGTAAGTAAACATTATCTTTGATAAAGAAAAAAACTTTGACACAAAACTTATACTAAACTAGACTTACCTACCAAAATGGTATTATGCGACTAAGTTTTTCTGCCCTACATGTCAAGCCTCGTACCTTAAAATCGTTAAAAATTCGGTTGTGTTAACTTTTAGTTGTCAAATTGTCTTACCTATTGTGTGACAATTTGACAACTAAAAGTTAACTTAACTGAATATATTTGACATGCTGTTCTCTGCCTGTCACTTCAGTTATATATTTCCATTATGTATTAAGTATAACAGATTCTCTTCTCTGTCTGATGCTAAGCAAGCAGCATATTCATAAACGCGCCCAACGTGCGTTTGCAATCATTATACATAACATGATATATTCCACTATGGTGGCTGATGGTGGCCTTAGGAATCGCTTTTTCAAGCTGTGTTAGAAGGGTCGAAGAAAGTAAGTAGAAGGAAACAGGTAGGTATACGAGTTCCAGCTTTTAATTGGCGTATTCCTGCAAATAATATACCTACTATAAAAATATGTATGGGATTCTTCAATGTTTACTGAAGACTTACCTACGTACTCTTGCAAGTGTGAGACGTATGCGGATTGGTATGTAAAAGTAGCTGAAGTTATGCTTCTTTGCAATTATAAAATCAACACAGCATTTTTCAGAAAAAAATATTTTGTAAACATTGCATGACTTACCAATAGATTAAATACTACAAACATGTGAAAAAGAAACAACATGTCTTCGCATAAAGCCATCCTGTTTAAGAATTCCGTGCATTTTTGTGTTACAAAACATTTTTGACGCGTGCTCGAGTCATAACAGAAAATACTTTAAAAAGTAATAAATGACAACATCTACGGATGTTATAGGATGCCAACTGTGAATCAGTTGTTACGTACTTTCTTAAGTATTTAGAAAGACATACCTGCCCCAATTGACGACCTCTATGGAGGAGTTGTAGGTAATAATACCTACATGGCTGCTATGCTGAGGTCTCATATTCAATTCACGCTGTAAGGAAATCTGGGTGTTTTCTATTGTAATATATTGTATATATTTACAAATTATAAAATGTAAAAAGTTCATATTTTATGGTTTTAATTAATCTTCTTTTATTTGAACCGAATTTATTAATCTTGAAAAGCGCTTTAGATAATGTAGGTGAAAGAAAACAAATACCTTTTCTACCGACAAAGATACCTATGCACCCATCTAAACTTAATAGCCTTTAAAAGTCCGTCTAAAGTGTAGAACTTCCGCCATGAATGGCCTATAAATACCACTCTAACCAGATGAATAAGGTTTTATATCAAGTTTTACATATTTGTTAGTCGAGGTAATTGTACTTATTGTTTTTTATAGTCATATTACGCACATGACTGATAGCTATATGTCGTTCTTCCATCATCACACTGACAACCGAAGTCAACCAGACTAAAATTAGGTGAATGGCCGGCTTCGGAACTTTGGTTCACCAATCCCTTTTGCGTATTTTTTGCCAAAGGTATTATTTTTAATGTAATGCTGCAAAAGGACTGCACCTCTCCTAGTATAAGGTAGGTATAAACGTAAACCAATTAGGTATAGTGTAATATAATATATAGTTTTGCAGAAAATCTTTCGAGAAAAGAACGAGAAAATGAAATTAGTGACCCCAATAAGCAAAAAGTAAGTCTGCCATTTTCACAAACTCTACAATTCTAGAAGAAATCGCTGACAGACGGACCTGGCATGATCTTACTAATACATTTATGATAAGATCTATTTATAAACATTGATAGCCATCTTAACTGACCAACAATAACGTGAGAAAATATCAGATAAAACACGTGCCAGTGTGAAAAACACCCACTTTTCTAAGAGATTAATGTGAACATAAAGGTTAGAAGAAAAATACTTTGTAAAGAAAGCTTACCTACCTGTCGCGTACCTATTGTACTGAATATATGGGACAACTGGGTATTGTGAAGTTTATGTGTGTTTGTAACTGGTCATATTTATATGATTCTTTTTGATCTTTAGTTTTTTACTAACGTAGGAACATTTTTAAAGGCAGTGAACCTACTTTTTTTCTGACAGCCTTTATAGTGAAACCCCGTAGGATGCAATAGGTACTGTAGGTACCTACAGTATAAAATAATTTTTTTTTTTATTAAATTATTAAAAACCATTAATTATTAAAAAGTTCATAAAACGTTCTTAACTTTTACCTCTCAGGGCCAGATTCAGAGAGCGCACTTTGACTTTACTTTGAAGGAAAGTTCGACTTTGATACAAAAACGAGATAGGCCCAGATTCAGAGTCGTGACTTTACTTTCTTTCAAAGTAATCTTCCCAAAGTAAACTTTTCATGCGAAAAGATTACTTTAATGTTTTTCAAATTCAGAGATAATAACTAGACTTTGCTAAAGTAAAGTCAAAGTGCGGTCTCTGAATCTGGCCCTAAGAAAACCCGGTCAAAATAGACGAAAAAGAGCAAAACTTATAAAACTCGTATAGGTAGAGCTGAAAACTTGTGCATGTCTTATAAATAAAAATATCTTTAAAATGCAATGCAAATCTTTGTGTGCAAGAACATTAAGGTTTGCATTGTTATGGTTGTATTCTAAAGTACTTATAGGTAAACTACCTATTTTCAAAACTTGAATTTAACCCAAAGTGCAAACTCTGCTTACTTTGGGTTACGAATGTAAAAAAAAGTATTATTATGTAATACCTTTGTACTTACCAAGTTATTGTGAATATTATAAAACATAAAAGTAAAGTGTAAATACGAAGAGTATTCAACCTATAAGGCGCTTAATGCTGAACCTGGCGCGTAGGTTGAATTCCTTTGTTTGCACAGATTTTCCGTCTCATTGTCAAGAAAATCCTTATATTTTTATGCTCGCCTTTGAGATGTTTAAGTAAAGACGTTTTTTTAGATTAAAAATGAAGTGAAAAACAAACAAAACTAAATAAAATATGCTTTACAGCTTCTAGTTTCAACCATAAAGTTTTTTATAAAAAAAAAATTAAGGCATTCCTTGCGCTGTGCTAAGGATGAACGTTTTTTTACGAAGAACTTAAATAGCTAATTCATAATGTGAAGAAATTAGTTGACTCTGCTTAATTTATGTACCTACCTACTTAATATTTTTCGATGTAAACCTAAATAAATATCAGAACTATTAATCAAACCAAGAACGAAAAAATAATGCTTTTCACTTCCCAAAGTAATCAGACTAAGTACATTTTTGTCCAACATCATGCGTTATCTAAAGGTGAACTACGAGTATTAGGTAAATTGGCACGGTGTGGTGCAATTCATTTAGTCGGTTGAAAAATAGGTACATCAGTGACTGAGATTTAGATAAAACATCACAAAAGCCTAGTAGAAGTAATAATTCCGGACCACCTGCGCACCCAACAGGTGTTATCTTAATGTCGCATATAAACGTAATGAGGGCTTGCGCGCGAGTGTCGACGGTGTATCGGCGACTGTCCGCGAGGATTCCACTCACTGGATGTTTACACTCCAGAGCTCCGGTTTCATCGTTACCATCGACGACCGACTCCTCTAGACATCAGTTTGTTGCCAGCACTTGGCTGAGGCTGATTGAAAAGTGTAATATTAAGTATCCATTTAATCACCGGAGACCACCCTTGAAAAAAATTAATTGGCCATTAAAATTCAAATTAGTTTTTTGCTAATTATCGGTCAGCATGGAACGTTCAAGATTCAATAAAACATGACGAATATAAAAAAGGAGGTTTAAGAATGAAGTTCTTCTTCAAAGAGGTGAGTTTCTTTTAATATTTTACAGGATCTTTTTACAGTCCAACCTTTTCCAGAATTCTAAGAACTGATATCAATAATTATTTTGTAATCTTAACTTTAGTTGCTTTGACATAATATGGTTTATTTTAACTTGAGTTAATATTTTAGATTTAGATGTTATGTAATAACAAGTTTACCATGATGGACTTTTTAATACGAAGTGGTTTCCAACATCCATGTGTATTAAGTATTATAAGTTGCAGAAACAGATACTGAAGTTCGAATTCAGAGAAGTTGTGACAGTAATATTCAGTTACGATGGTTTATAACACATTACTGAATATAATATTATTATGCAACAAATGAATAAGTGGATGATAAATGCGTTAGTTAATTATTATGGCAGTTAAGTCTGAGACATTTATGTTCTTGTATTTGAACACATTTCTTGGACTTTGCAAACACTTACAGGTTGATATTATTTTTGCATTAGGTATAATAGATTAAGATGTCGATCTCTTAATCGATTAGTACTTACAGATCACGCATCCGGATCATTTAGTGACAGTCTTTCTTTTGTTGTCTGAAGATATTGCATTATATCGCCCGCCGTAATGGTTGCAATTTCCCTGAAAAATTGTGACGCATTGAAATAGTGCACTTTCAGTTTCTCACAGATTCGTCACGTATCTGAGCCATGGTCCAGATAGACGAAGATGTTATTGAATTTTTCGTTCCGAAATAGGTACCTATATACTTTTGATTAGCGGGTCTGAAACTGAAAATAACATCGGTAAGCGCCAAAAGGCAAAACATCTTTACTGCATATTCTCCCAGATAGCTACAATGTGCAACCTGAATTGGTGAGTTGGATGTCACAGAACATCAAAAAGTTTATGGTTTGTGTTTTAATAAATTACCTACATAATTTATAGAACACCTACTCAGTTGAGTAGTAAGTAGTTACTTAATATAGATTTAGCTTTCTCAAAGGATTTTGGTTCATATAGAGAATAGCTTTTTAAACGGGCCGAGAGAGCTTCTGTAACTGTTGCGTTTCGCTTTCGTTAGTGTTTTGAGGATTACGCTATCAGACTGAAACTTAATATGTATCGATTTTTACGTCTGCTAACCCCCAAGGTTAAAATCAACACCTTTAATGTCTTTGGTATACTTAGATAAATCACATTCATATACGTCAGATGCTAATTATTGCAAATTAAAATTTATACAACCCTAGTAAGTTATCTATTTTAACTCACACAATGTAGATACAACACCTTATTCTAAGCCACCGAATACGTTATTCTTTTGTAATAAGACACGAAAATTTCGAATGAAAACATAATATACCTACTTAGCTAGTTGCGTGAAGTGCGTATGTTATAGACAATAAAACTTCATTGCATCTTGAAAAAAATAAATAATTTCAGAAATAATTATTTTTGTATCATAACTTCTTATCACTGTCAGAGAAATGAACGAAATTATATTAGGGTACCGTTTCTTAATCTCAGAATAACTTTTATTAAGTATTTGGACTACAATTTTTTTTTTAGAATTTAGAAGCGGGATTTTTAATAGATGATTCAAGAGGAAGGTGGTTTATGTTAGGTACCTACATGGATAACATTATAGCCGTGCTGCGTCGGTCGCTAATTCTAAGTAAGATGAAAAGCGTTTGGAATTTTAGTTCTTAAAAACAATCTTTATAATGCAAGCATCTCCAGACAGCAAAATATCTGCCACTTAATGTTTCGAACATCGGATCATATACTAATCGACCTCAGTTTGGAATCCGAACTACTGTTCCGTGAGGCAACAATAGCAGATTAGTCCCTCATTTTGCCATGAGGCTTCTTTCTTGAGCCGGACTACATATTACACAACTTTATTGAAATTTAATTGACACCTAGAAGAGTCACATTTCCGTGGTAATTTATTTAATGTTTGTCCTCAGAAACCAGTCAAAACTTTAACATTTGTTTTTGTTTGAATGCTTAGATCATTTGCTTGGGTTTGGTTCCAGCCTGCATGGTTAGACGTCTGGATATAGAATCTTGTTACAAGTTTACTCCTACTATATTAATTAGCCTGTCGCAGTCTGCTGCTAAACATAGGCCTCTCCCAACTCTACCTACTACCTACTCTCACCTATTGGACTATAGCTAAAGACAAGATCAATATTTTTACAAAGACCCCTTACTAATTATTTTATTTTTTACGCTGTTATTGTCCTGACCTGATCATCAGATCATACAAAATATCAGAAACTATTATCGGAACATCAGATTTATTTACTTATCAGTTTACTGTTCTCCCTTTTTGTCATCATAATGCCGTTAATTATCAAAAAATATTAGGTTAAATAGAAAAATAAAATTATAGGTTTTTGGTATCTCGGGATTTTGAATGTTTAGAAACTTATACTTATCATTACAATTGCTATAAAAGTAAAGACGAACAATATAGAAATAGTAACAGGAACAGCAGTTTAGTGATCTGTGAAAATCTCGAATGTGGCCCATCTAATCTGAGTTCATTAGGCTTCTAGCAATTAGATTGTTTAATGTGAAGTAACTTTTCCATAATATTATGGAAATATTATAGGTACTAATAAAATAAAAAAATGTTACAAGTATTAGGTAAAAAAAACCTCGTCTTAGAGTATGACGATAAGAAATATGGTTAGGTTTCGCAGGTCTGATAAAAGGGGCACGGTGATTAACGAAACTGAAAAAGTTTTCCTCTACCTGCTTGGAGGGTATTAGAGGTCATTCAATTGAGTAGGTACATTATTATGGTACTTAATTAAGAAAGTCTGTTGCTTACTACTTAATAGTATAACCTACATTTTCTTTTCTCTTTCGGCGTAGGTAATTTTTCTATACCCAATAATAATAGATCATGGTAGTTAGTAATTCGAGCGTATCCATTTTAATATTTTTACGTGTGTTATAAAATTAATTATATAACTACCTACTTATAAAACTAAATAATTAATTTTTTAACACACATAAAAATATTAAAATGGATACGCTCGAATTGCTTGCTAAAATATAAAGTAAGTAATTAAAACCAGTCATCAATGTAAAGTACAACAAATATTAAAAAAGAGCGATTTTATTTTGTAGAATAAGCAGTGGCACAGCTCCATCATAGAGCAACTACGTAACAAAACCTGACCAAGTCGTACAAAATTGTATACTAACAATATTTTCTTGCGGTAGCATCTTATTTAAGACCAGAAAAAGTTATGGTGACGAAGTGAGAATACATTGTGTCTCACTCAACCCTCCACACCACATCCGTTACGATAAAGTCGACTTAGGAAGCTCCCAGATATCGTCTCAATAACACCAAACTATCTTACCAGTAAATAGTTGTAGCCAAGTTTTCTTCTGTTACAAGCATCAGCATCCCTGCAGTAGGACATTAAACGTCTATTAGGATGTTAAAATAAATATTATATCAATGATATTCCCTAAAGAAATTATATCATGAATCTATTCCTACAAAACAAACCAATGCATAGAATTTGGAATGAGCTCTGTTGAGTTCATTTCGAATTTAATGCATTAACACAACCTCATTATAGCAATGGTAGGTACCTCATCCAAAATATAATAATCGTGATTTTGTGTTCTTCTATCAGTCAATTTTATAAGTATACTTATTAAAAGGTACCTAAGGTAAAGGCACCTAATTCCGTGGTGTTTTTGACAAAACACGAAAGAACATTAAAAATTAAGTAATTATCGTACCTTTGTATACAATTTTATATTTTTATCAGAAGCGTTAACTATCTAATTTTTGAAAAATATATGCAGTTTGTCAGTAAAAGGTTTTTAAAAATGATAAAATAAATAAAAATATGAAAAAGAACGATGCGCCTAATTCCGATGTAAAAATCGTAATTCCGATGCATTTGGTTCCTAATTCCGAGTATAAAAATAGAAAGGGAACTACCTATGTAGGGTTCTCATACATGATGTTCAAAAATAAAAGGAGTTTATTTTTTATGTTAAATCAGTTCTTTTTTTAATCATAATCCTTAATCTTATAAAAATCAACATAAAAATCAACTTAAAAATCAACATAAAAATCTACTTGTATCATGATTACAAAAATAATCTAAACATGTACTTAAATAAAAAAACTAAAAAGTAATAAATAAGTGAAACTAAAATGCAAGTTTAAGACTTTTGAATTAGGCGCGGTTATGCTAAACTTTGAAGCTCTATAAATCATGAAGGATTATTATGCAATAAAAAAATGACTTAGGAAACCTAATAATGATGTATGTAAAACTATCCAGGTCCAGTCAATAAGTGTGTAGGAGGATACAAAGAAAATTACATAAACACACACGCTGAAAATAGTCTTCAAATAGGCAGACTGACAGACAAAAATTCATTTAATTGCTGTAGTTTCATAATTGGGTTAAAGAAATATGAATACACGCACACTCCAATTTTATGTGATTGTACTATAGATGATTAGTATTCTTTCAGTTACTACGTACTAAGCACATAAAAAAAGGAACACTCTGTATTTAAACAGGGTCAATACTCTCTATGACCGGGTCAAAACATCGGAATTAGGAACTCATGTAAGCTTATTCCGATGTAAATACATCGCAATTAGGTGCTCATATAACCTTATTCCGACGTATATACATCGGAATAGCGTTTTATGATGCTAAATCAAAGTTTCTAATTCCGAGTAATAAAAATTAAAAGATTTTTTGATATTATGCAAATTAAATAGTGGATAGTTGCAATATGAAAGGGAAACAAATATAAGACACATACATATAATAACAGAACAGATCAAAAACCGAACGTCTTCATAAATTTTTTCCCGTACAACGTATTAAGAAAGTACCTATAATAGTCATTTTTAACCTGCTATAATTAGTGAATCCGACGCCAAGGTGTACCTCGCAATTACATTATTAAATGCATGAGTTATTTAATAAGTCAGAACTAACACATTTAACTTTGTAATCATAAAACACACACCGAAAATTTAAAAAAAGTAAATGTCTTAAAATTTGTTTTTCCGTGGTATACATCGCTTTTAGGAACACACTAAAATATTTTGCACATAATGCCGTGGTGTTTTCAACTCGTATTTTCTTGCTAATTTGCAAATAAAATACTCAAATCTTAAGTGTTTTCGATAAAATATATTCTCCTTTCAATAATTCAATCTCAACGAAAACTCGCATTGTATAAAATTATCACGCAAAACACTATTTGGCAAATCGTATTACTCACGTGCATGAGGTCCTAAACGTATGAAGTGTGCTTTAAAGGCGGCTTCCCGTGGCAAAATGACCGATTATTCTACAGTGTGAACACACTTAACTCTCTTTTGTTTATATAAATATGAACAGATAAATTATTAATTGATTATTTTATCATGCAGACCAAAATAACTAGTGAATTACTTTAAAAACCCGTTTTACTAAATACCTCGGATTTTACTGCCATTTTTAGAACCCCTCGTAGTTAGGTGCTTTTACCTTAAATCTTTTTAAATGTTTACACACTTACACTCACAAAGTTAAGAAGTTTTACGTTTGTCTGCTGGCTAGATTTACAAAGTCATCAGAAGTTCAGTCTCAAAAAAAAACTCACATTCTTTTTTTGATCAATATATTTTTTTAAGCTATACTTAATAACCAATTTTAGTCTAATACTATCAAGCAAAAACCTAGACATAAGTATAAAAGAACAGTAAAAAAGTATTGCCGATGAATGACACATTAAATTACCTATAGATAAAAGTTAAAAAAGTAGGTAGGTACTAAATGTGCCTTTCAAAATCTCATAGATATCAGAACAAATATCTGCTATCATCCCCTGGACTGTTAAATATGTCTGACAAGATCTAACACCGAAAACAAAATCTTATTTAATGCTAACACAAATTATAAATGGTAGAGCCGCTCTTACACAAACATTTACCATACAAAATATAATAATTGTAGCAAGCTACTGCGTATCCCAACTATTGCAGACGGAATTAATACCTACATAGAAGCGAAATTTAACGTTGTTTAAATAATCAGTTGTTCTGTAACTACTACCACTAAATTAACCTTTTTACAGGAATTTGAACACCAGCTGTTTTCATGTCTTCCTTTAAGTTTTAATTCCTTTGACTTTCCGCCTGTGAAACATTTTGAACTGTTATAATTTTAACTGAAATCAATCAATAATATCCTTTATGTACTCAAAAGGTCTAAAAGTAGCGTACCTGAGTTTATTTAATCAATAAAAAGCTGTGCGTAATTATGATCTAAAAAGCGCTAAGCGTTACCTACCTGTGTAAAATATTATTTGATAGATAGTGTCTAGCTACTCCATTTCGTAATTGTTACGTCTTTGATTATTGATTATATTTTATATAACTTAACGACGTGAATTTCATTATATTATCTTACAGGTACCTAGAGACACCAAACGAAACAGTAAAGTTGATGTAAAAAGCACCATAATTGTTTGTAGACTTTTTTTTAGTTTTCTCTTAATTATTTATAATAGTTATCAGAAAGGAATCATTTATCACCTAACACTTTCGTTAAAATAGAGAAGTAAGATGATACATTTTACTTTTAATTTTTTTTCTCTAATTTCCAGAGCACAGTTCTACATAGCAACCTTCTTGGTAACAGTATGTTCATTAACGGTAACATTTTTACAATCAATGTTGTGAAGTATCGAAGAATAAGAAGGAAACATTAACATTTCCGTGAATGTGGAATCCGTGGAAGAAACACGAGAACCAATTTTCCAGTCATTATACTATTGACCTTAAAACAAAGAGCCATTATTATGGTGACAATGAAATGCAATGCCAAACGTTATGACGATGTGAATTGAACTTTATTTGAAAGCTACATAAGAGCGAAAATTAAATTCAAAAAGTATTTATATTTTGCAAAATTAAAAGATTACAATACAGCATATAGAGCGATATGACATGTAAGAATAGAGTTCGTTTTAGAATTATTGGAATATTATTTATAATTTCAAAGTATTAGGTACAGATACACGTGACGATAGTGACTATTAAAACGTGGTCAGTGATTTTAGAATATCAATTTTTCTTACTTATAATAACTCAAGAATCGATTAGAAACGGATAGTATGATTCAAAATATTTCTATTAGTTTCTATAAGGTCTACAAGTTGACAAAGACATTTACACTAGAGCCAATTTGAACGCAAAATATTTATAAAAGAAGCAATGACAAAAAAGTAAAGTTTGATACAACTTATATAACTTAGGAAACAATTATAATAACTCGTTCTCTACCAACTCACTGCCATAAACAACAAAAACAATAAGAGACATGTTTTGATTAATTTCGGAACATTAAATTAAAGTTGCTTATGGGCTTCAAGTACTTACAATATTAAGGAAAATGCATTTTAAATAAATTGAGAAATAATGGGAAAACTTTATACCTAGCTGGACTACGTAAACGTAATAAAAAACTCAAATTTCAAATACGTAATAAACGACGTAATATTATTGCAAAATAAACTTTTGCCTAGGATAAAAAAATCGAACAATTATTTTGTTTAAAGTAGGTCAATAATATTAGATAGGTATATTCATGGAAAAAATCACTGAGTTTTTGTTTGTAGAGGCCTAAATGAAAATAGGCGATGTCATCTCCCAATTTATTAGAAGAAAACGAAGAAGTCATCACGCGATACTAAGAATTCATCATAACAGCCAATTAATGTCCCACTGAAGAGACGGGCCTCCTCCAGTGACGGAGGGATACTTGGCCTACTAATACCACGCTGGCCAGACGGATTGGTATAGGGTATAATTTCAAGTTTTCCTTCTTTTTGTTACGTAAAGATAATATTCACGGATACTACGAATTTGATTCCCATTAATAAACTTTAAAGATAACCATGTACGTTTCAGGCACATTATCATCTGCTAAGATTTATGGGATCGGCTTAGTCTGTTTCCATTATTAAAAAAAAAGGTTGAAGCACTGATAGAGACACAATAGAGTAGTTATAGTAGGAACTTATTTTTAGTATACCTATAGGTGCTTGCCTATGTGGAGGCCATGTTCAGCAGTTGTATATCTATGTCTGAATAGGAAACGTTACAATAAGGCTAATATTATAGAAATTATAAAAGGACATTGTGTATTTATACCCTTCTAACGTTACTTTTTATTTAACGTGGTAATCTCCGAAACGACTTGTTTTTATTTAAAAATACTTTATGTTATGTTTAATTTCTTTTTTATTTTCAGTTCATTTATCGATCAAAGAGCTTATAATGCCATCTACGTTCAATACCAGCGAGGCATTTATGAAATAAGTATGTTACTAAAATCGAGAATGCTCTCTTCTGCTGAACTTAAAACGACAGATAGAGCTCTTGTAATACTATATATTTGGGGAGCTGCCTAGGCTGTTACGAGTAGAGCTCTTAATACTGTAAAGCTGGAGAATTTACTTAGAGATAATCTATTTTGTTGTGTGGGTCAGCTGATTTAGGTACTCAGCTTATTCAGTAGCCAATATATTAATGTATTTTTACTGGGGTATATATTTATACACAAGTTTTTTAATCAACCTTTAAATAGCAAAAATAAATTACAAATACCTAGAGATATATTTTGTAACGTTCGAAATAGAAAACAATATTTTTCATTTAAGACAGTATATTAATGAAGAACATAACTTAAGAATTAAAAAGAACACATGAAGAGAAGAAAAGAAGAGTGTTTTATAGCAAACACAGTAGTGTGCAATGCTAAAGTCTGACCATGCATGTACTTACTTTGTTTGTTCTGAAATATTCTGACTGCATCAGAATCTGCAAGACACCACAAGACTTATACCAAGTAAGAAGCTTTAGGGTAATGTATAAACAACAGGAATGTTATGTACAGTATACGTTTAATTCTATATGTAACGTTTTTGTTGTCTTAAATTGCTCTCCGCACAACTGAAGATTATTGAAGAACTACTTTTGTTAGAGTTGATTACTTGACGAAGCCTCAAGCATTGGCAGATGTTACTTTGTAAAAACTGTGTCTAGAATTGGCATAAGAAGATAGGTAGGTATGCCAATCCTAAGCACAGTTTTCTTTTTTTTACAGATCCCTAAAAAATACAAATACTTAATTAAAAACAATGGATTTTATATCGTAGACATATTTAAATCTTTTTTAATAATTATTTTATGTATTATTAATTTTATATAAATTTACTAGCAAACCTGGCGAACTCCGTTTCGCCACCAGATGTCTTCGTTTTATGTACTTAGGTTTGGTGATTAAAAGATGATGATGCTATAAACCTCACAGAGCCCGAGACCTTTCCAACGAATGCAAAACCGTGGAAATCGGTCCGTGCGTTCTGGAGTTATAGCGTCAGGAAGGAAAACTCGACTTATTTTTATATGGTAGATTTTCCACTTTATATTAAATAGGTAGGTATAGGGTATGTTACGGGAAACTGTTTACCTACGACAATTTTGTCCTGTTTAAAATTGTTTTGCTATGTTTATTTTATTTTGTGTTTTATGTACAGTCACGAGCAATAATATGTACACATTTTCACATTTTGTAAAACATTTATCTAAAGTTCTGCTAATCCAAAATTGAATATTCGAAGATTAGTTCAAAACTGTACGAAACCTCTTCGAAATTATGAAATAATTTTATTATTCTAATGTCTAGATAAACGTGCAGATGGTTTAGAAAATTTGACAATGTGTACATATTATTGCTCGTGACTGTACTTACTTATTTAATTAGTTTTACCAATATAAGAGATATAAAGTACAGTAAATATATTTTTATGATTCTTGATTGTTGTACAGTCACGAGCAATAATATGTACACATTTTCAAATTTTCTAAACTATCTGCACGTTTATCTAGACATTACAATTTCAAAATGAATTCGTAATTTAGAAGAGGTTCCGTACAGTTTTGAATTAATCTTCGAATTTTCAATTTTGGATTGGCAGAACTTTAGATAACTGGTTTACAAAATGCGAAAATGTGTACCTACATATTATTGCTCGTGACTGTACTTACTTAATAATTATTAAGTAGTAAATTATGAAAACGAAATACTTATAGGTATAATAATTTGGTATAATTATAGAATAAAATTTATTATTATGTAAGTAGTTAATACTTATATTTTAAATTGTTTTAAAGCCATAAAAATGTTTGATACATGTAGGTATAATAATATAAACTTTATTTAAGAGAAGTTTTACTTACAGTCCTATAGTCCATACACGTAAATAAATATTTTAACCTAACAGCTGTTGTTTTCATCAAAATAAGACATTGCAACTGATAGTCTCTACCTAACTCCCCCAACAGTGCCCACGTTGCTGAAACTGTAGGTAGCTCGAACCCTAGACACCCTTACACAGAAAACTATTTTATAGAAGTGTTTAACTCGCAGGGTTAACTAATAACCCCTTTACTAATTAATGCCTCTTAAATTTAATCACTCTTTAGCGAGATTTTTATTAGTAAAATCAACCTTATACCAAACAAAACCGTTAGAATTTAAGCTAATCAATAGACTAAAATTTAAGCGGCGTTTATGAGTAAGGGGATTAGAATACAAAAATGTTTTCGATTACCTACTAAAATTTGTCAAGAGACTCACACCAAAACTATACCTACACAATATCTTTAAGCCCTGTGAAGTAAATAATTTGCTTTCAAGCTCTCTTTTGCTCCATAACCCTTTAATTATAGGTACTTACTTACCTACACCTAAAATAAATCATAAAGCTATGATATGCCTTTTTCAATAGGTACCTAATCACCCTATATAATTCATTATGTGACATTCTAGTAGGTACAATAGCTTATTAATTTTGGACAGTTCCTGCTTTATTGGTTCGTAGTAAGCACTTACATAAACTAAGACAGAAAAGATAAGGGTCATATCATATCACATGTCACTATACTGACAATCATAAGTCATATTAGTGATCCAACCAACGTCACTCGGCCTTGGTTAATTTTTCATACGATATTATTATACAAGCATTGGAATCGTAATAGCGAGTCTTTCTCGTTCAAGGTACTCCGTAGGTAAGGTTTCGTAAGCTTTCTTTTGTTAAAAAAGTATTACTTTAGTGAAGGATTGTACTTAGCTCAAATGTAAGTCCAACAAAATTGGGTAATAGGTAATGAGCAAGCTAAGTAATACGGAATTAGGCAAGATACAAAAAAAGCTGCATTACGCCATTTATGGAACGCCGTCTATAACCATGACTCCAAAAGCTACTTCAGTATTCACTCCAGGTAACGCCGCTCCAATCACCACTCCTGACGGCGTTACAGACGCCGCGCCGCTCGGAACTCCGGACGCCACCTACTACAGACACAGCCCCAGATGCCACTTCAATGATTGCAACTCCAGAAGACATTTAAAATGTGACTTTAGATACTGACTTTACAGACGCAATCCTGGATGCTATACTGCGGACGAAATTGCACCTATATCTGTAGGTACCTTAGTACTTAAATACATATAGGTAAATTTACTGTTTTTATTACCTATTGTAGAAATTTTAGAGCTACGCCTATCAGTTAGTCAAGCAGACTAACTAGAATAGGAGGAAACTAAAGTGTTTATCGAAGAAGGTTAACTATATTTTATATTTTGAAACAATATTAAGCTACCTACACCTTACCTATGTATATGTTATAGGCAATGTGTATAATGCAGGTATTCTATACAATACCTAGGCAATGTATAGAATACCGGGGTCGTTCAGGCAGTGTATGAAATAAAATCAATGTTTAAACTATTTTACACATTGCCTAGGAAATGTATTGAATACCTAGGCATTGTATAGAAAACCGGTTGAAGCATTAGGTAATGTATGTAATCCACTTTTCTTCTGTATGATTTAGTTAGATTAGGTGTATACTAATCTTTTGAGAGCTAATCCTAATTACAACTTCCACTAGCAGATAGTGCTAGTATATATGCCTATGTATCTACGTGTTTAAAAACATGTGAATTTACATTCACTCACAAGAAACACCTACTTCCTACTAATATTGAAAATGCGAAAGTTTGTGAGAATGGATGTTTGGATGGACATTTGTTACTCTTTCACGCAAAAACTACTGAATGAATTTTGATTTGAGAAATTTGGAGTACTTATAGGTTTACTAATAGTTTGGGTGTAGAATAACATTTAAGGCACTTTTACCACGCGGGTGAAGCCGCGGGCATCAGCTAGGTACTTCACAATAATTTGTATGTGTAGGACAAAAACACGCGTTTATAAAACGATATTTTGAAACTTGAACTTGAAGTTTTGTGTTCCCAAGAGGATCATTACAAAATACAGTAGAACCTCGATAAGTAAAAGTCCAAGGGAAACACAAAATATTTTGAGTTATCGAGGTTTTTAGTTATCGAGTTTTTAGTTACCAAGGGTTTAGGTTAATATGTATAGAGGTAGGTATGTACATGTGTATGTATGACCCCTAGCTCCTCTTTTCCGCCACCGCAAAGCTTTAAAGAATTTCGAAGAAGCAAACAATAGGTGACATATGTATTGTTTAGGTTATCAATTTAAGTATGTAGTGAACACGTGCAAGCCATAAATACCGAAAACGTTTGTTATGCACAATGATCAAAAACTAAATGATTTAAGTAAGCCTTTGTCTTAAAGCTAACCTCCGCCGCCGCAAAGCTTTAAAGAATTTCGAAGAAGCAAAAAATAGGTGACATATGTATTGTTTACGTTAAGTATCAATTTAATTATGTAGTGAACACGTGCAAGTCATAAATACCGAAAACTTTTGTTTTGCACACTCATTCAAAATGACTCATTGATAAACAATTTTATGTTATAGAGGTTGTAGAAACATTTCTTTTAGTTACTGAGGGCCAATACAGAGATTACTTATTTGACTTATCGAGGTTGCGAATTTTGAGTTATAGAGGTTTTGGGCTCTGAAGGGACGGGAACATATTATTTTTTTAAGTTACAGAGGTTTTTGAGTTACCGAGGTTTGAGTTATCGAGGTTCTACTGTAATCTAATTTTCTATTTCTTTAAGTGGTAGTCCAAATTAGTTAAAAAAAGCTTACATTTCTAGTTAGTGTTAGTGGGGAGAGCCGATAATCTGGTGCAGTGCTAGCGATTGGAGCACCTCCCTTACAACTTACTTGTAGATAGCCATAGGCTCTTTAGGCGTTTCGTGCAGTGCTGACACTACGTAAATTCTCGGTACGGACGTCGCACGGCTGCAGGATCTGGCATTTTAAAAGAGAAAAATAAGTGCGTTTTGTATGAAAATACACGAACGTACTTTTGCCGTTTAAAAATCACACCGCTGCGACACCGAAAACATCCGACATGAAACGCCTAAATTGAAAGAGCCCGTAATAGGTATAATAATTCTAAAAAGTCAAATTGTACATTGCCACGTGTCATAAGCTCCTAGCTCTACTATAAAGAAAATTATAATTATAAAGTTGTTGTGTTTCATAATAAAAGATCTTCCTGTAAGTAAGTACCTATATTAAAAGCAGTTACTTATTCTAAACGTGGTCGTCCATTATACACATTGCCTGATGCGCTTCAGGCATTTAATACAATACCTAGGCAATGTATGAAATTGATCGTATTATACACATTGCCTGATCGTTTTAGGCATTGTATAGAATGACGATTCTATACAATGCCGGATTATACACATTGCCTACAACATATATCGTAGGTAAGGTAAAAATTTAACTGGGTTGAGTAAAAATAGTCGTAAAGCATTCGTCAAGTCATAGTTTTCGTTTATGGATCAAAATGGCAGGTACCTACAACTAACAGCATCGCTACATAAAGTCGCCGTGGGCCATCAGTTGACTTGCTGGCTCGTTTGCCTCCTATTAGGGCCATCGCCCACGGCGACTTTATGTAGCGATACTGTTGCGCTTTTTAGTAAATCCGCGACTGCATCGCTACATAAAGTCACGCATTTACCTATACCACGAAAGCATCGGCGACTTACGCGTGTTAGTCGCGCTGCTGCATCGCTGCAAAAAGTCGCCGTGAGCGAGGGCCCTAAATGTAATTCGTTTAGTATAAAAAAAAGTAAAAGTGTCAATAAAAATATTTTTTTAATAATAAGAAATTTTAAACAACTATCAAAATGAAAAATAATGTTTTTTTTACATGCATCATTTATAGTTTGTCCCCTAGTGAATCTTTGCTTTTCTTTGAGTTATAATGTTCTGAGTTTCAGGATAATAGCGACAGCAATGGAGTTCAATAAAACAATTCTCATTTTCTAAATTTCGTATATATTTTAGTCAATAGGTTACGAAAATTGTATTATACTAACAATACATATTTTAATTATATTCTTCAATTAGTACTTATTAAAGAATATTGACATAATAATATCTTAGTTATATAAATGCTTTCAATGAGATTAAACATTGTTATTAAAATAATGTAAATATCTACTTAAAATTAATTAATGACTGAGTTCATTTTAAATAATATAAATCACATGTAAACGGAACATCAACTATTGTTAAGTTTGTACATTATTACGTAGTATGGGATAATTTGTACCTATTCTGTTACATAACTTGTATCTACTTCAAAGAAGTGGTAGTCTTTGACGGAAAAAGATTTATACATAAAAACAGTTACAGTAATTTATAACCACTGTTTTTTGTCCATTTTCACAATGAAGGACTTTTGGAAACTGGGTCGATTGTATCAATTCACACTTATTTTCTACACTGGTAATAAATTATTAAGCTATTTTTATCATTAAGGGGCAGATTGAAGCCTCAATTGTTATAATAATTTCTACTTATTATTAAAATTAAATTTAATGATATTTTTCATGATTAGGCAAGACTTGTTATACAGTAGATAGACACTTAGAAACCGCTTGAGAGCAACAACTCGCCTTATGAGACGAAGTAAAGGAATTAGTACTTTACTATTTTTAAATACATACATGAGTACGAAACATTAAATTTATATAGGCAATTTACTTTCTGTACCTACATTATACAATGACGCACTTTATGGCAAAGATCAACCAGGCAATCAATTGTAGAGTGAAATATTTTTTAATGGAATTCATAAACACAACAGTGAAGTTTTAAAACATCCTACTACTATTTCATATAATTATATTAGTGCTATTTGTAGAAATATGGCGAGAATACATTTATTAAACTGTTTCAATACAAATATTACAATCTTACACTAGCGATAACTTTCATTTTTAACTTATTGACTGGTAAAAAAAAACTTATCACTGTATTTTGCACTACTTCAGTGTTTCTAGTACAAGATTAAATGACTTGCAGATAATAGTTCATTGTATTCTCCTTAGTCTGTCAATACGTTAAGAGCTTACGAATACTATATATTGATAAAAAGACCTTTAAAACTTATTGGTGTTAAATAAAACGTTTAAAAAAAAAACAAATGTAAATGTAATGAGTAAATGACTTCATATTTTGTCAGGTTCTACATAGTATTCGACTTTTTTCGCATACAATAATTCGGAGTAAGAGTCTGTGCCTCTATTGATTCTATGCATTCGGAATCTGTACTCCGAATAAACAGAATAATGCAATCAGAGTGGCGAACACAACACAACTAATTATTTCCTTGCCGTACACGTTTGTACAATTTGTTTATTAGAATGTATTTGTAATTCTATCTAGACGTCTTCGGTATTGGTCGGGGAATTTTACGGACCATGTCCTCCCTTTGGTATTCTAAGTCACAGGGCTTGATAAGTTCTTGACCTCCTTGATGAAGCCATTTGTTGCATACTAAAACAATAACATAGGTTTAATTATAAAAATGCAGAATGTGACATAATTATTTTGCAAAAAAATTACTCAAAAAGTAATTACAGTTTGTCCAATTTAATACGTCAAATTTGACACTACACGGAAAATTACCTATATACTTAACCTTGCAACAGCGGACAAACACTAATACTTGTTTTACAAAACAAATCGTAAAATATAAGAAAGTCAACATACCCCACTTAGAGCCCTGCAGCACGGGGCAGGCGGCGTGCCTGGTGGCGAGGTCCCCCTCCCCCGACGCGTGCAGGTTGAGCCAGAACGCGGCGCCTCCCTTCACCGGGAACACGCTCAGCCCGAGCTCGGTGAATACTGTCGCACCTCCTTGCGCTACGTCTGACATCTGAGGGATAGTAATTTAATAGATTAGTCTGTTATAAGTACCGTTTACTGCATGTGGTGACTGAATAAAAAGACATAATGAGACTATCCCATCCATGCCGCTGGTATAATAAAAGCGTTATAAAAATTCTCGAAAAACACTGTACACATAACTCTATAACAATCCGTCTCGATAACGTTGTATTGTGCCAACTTCCTTTCGTTGGTATAATAGCTAACTCAAAGAAAAACATCTCTGTGGGAAAACGAAAAAAACTGGATGCAAAACTCTCTCCCAATCCGTCGAGATATTGTGGTGTTAGTAGTTGAAGTTTACTACAACTTTAGGATGCCCCAGAACTGTGCTTCTAACCTTCTAATAACGGATACCATTGCTTAAAAACTTAAGACATGTTTTCACTTTATGAATTAAATTTGATAAAATATAAAAATTACTTACATAAAACAGTACAGTAGCAATTCTATTGCCTCCAAACTTGGTAAAAGCATTCTCCCTTTTCTGTAAGTAAAAAAATATTATTAAAATCATATTGTAATCAAAGAAATGTAGTGAGCATGACAAAAAAATGGTAGTTTCTATAATGATGTTTCGAATCCGCCTCAGGCCTTTATACAGGGTGTTTGGTACATCGTTTGCCAAATTGAAATAGCTGATACAAGAGGTCATTACCCGTCTTTCCTCACTCACCTAGCCGGTTTTAACCTCAACATATTTTAGATATCGATGTAAAGCTATTTTAAAAAAAAAAACCAATATTTACCATGAACACTTAAATTAAAAAAAAATATCTTCCGTGAATCCTCATAATTATGTTTTGTTTTAAAGTTTAATACTAGGAGCATCAAATAAATTCATAATAGCTCACCAAAAACGTCAACTTTTTGTTTATTGACTTATTATAACTATAGAGACAGGTAAAATTTAAAGGTATGATCAACTTCACAGTACAATAAAAAAATAAATAAAACAGAGAAAAAGTTCTTCCATTTTCTGAATAAATGCCTTACTTTACCCTCTTTCCATTGGTATACAACATGTTATAAAATAGTAAATAGTTTTTGTACAAAACATGTGTAATACATAATTTGAAGTAAAGAAAACACGTTTTATGAATAAGCAAAGGTAAATTTACTAGCTATAATTGCTATAATTGATTCATTCTAGCGTACTTACTTAATTACTTTAGCTTTTTTTATCACTGCAGTGGGTCTACCTTATCACATTAGAGTTATTTTAATATAATAAAATAAAAAAAAAATCATCATTTACTATAGCGTCAATAATTACGATAAATGTTATGCATCAAACGTGTTTTCTTTACTTCGAATTATGTATTACACATGTTTTGTAGAAAAACTATTTACTATTTTATAACATGTTGTATACCAATGGAAAGAGGATAAAGTAAGGCATTTATTCAGAAAGTGGAAGAACTTTCTCTCTTTTAGTTATTTTTTTATTGTACTGTAAAGCTGATCATACCTTTAAATTTTACCTGTCTCTATAGTTATAATAAGTCAATAAACAAAAAGTTGACGTTTTTGGTGGACTATTATGAATTTATTTGATGCTCCTAGTATTAAACTTTACAACAAAATATAATTATAAGGACTCACAGAAGAATTTTTTTTTTAATTTAAGTGTTCATGGTAAATATTGGGTATTTCATTTAAAAATAGCTTTACATCGATATCTAAAATATGTTGAGGTTAAAACCGGCTAGGTGAGTGAGGAAAGACGGGTAATGACCTCTTCTATCAGCTATTTTAATTTGGCAAACGATGTACCAAACACCCTGTATTGTTCGTATTATGTGCCCTCTGCCACAATCTTATACGCTATACTTTGGTTCTTCTGCTAATATCTTCAATTCTGATCCGATATATGAGGGCCGTAGAAGGTGACACTAATCAAAGAACTTGGTTATTGACCAGAATGTGTGTTGCCAGTAACATACTAATATACTCGCACTAAAACTCACCCTAGCAAAATCAAAATGCGGTTCATAATGTCCTCCAATACCGTAGTTAACAACTTGCAACTCCTCCGCCGTCTCCATACTAAGTCCTGTCATGTAGGTAACACGACGTGACACGCGGTCTATGACGTCAGACTCTGTGTCGCGTAACCAAGCTGACTTGCTTATACGGTAATGAGCGGGAACCAGCTCTCCTGTCTTTGGATCGTGGACTACTGCGCGTTTGAACTGTGAAGAGAAATTGTGTTTAATTTCCTTTAGATTCCCTGTCCCTGCTGGGACATTAGTATGATGGACCGCAAACATTAATATTAAGTAAGTATAGTAACTGTGATCCACCGTGAAATATTTACACAAATCGAGTTTCGATTTATTTTTGCATGTTTATACTCATAAACTTGCAAAAATAAATTGAAAATTGAACATGCAATAATAATATCAAGCGAAAATAAATCGCTGGTAGCCCATGAACATAACGCAAAACAACTATTTTGGGACCTAAAAACTACAATCTTGAATGTGGATGTTCATTGTGCCCATAAATAATAGTATGCCTCTTGCCATGAATAACAGTACATGGACCATAAGACAGACTTGTCATTTTTAAAACAAAGGAAAGAATATAATACTTACTCTAGGCCTAGCCATTTCTTTAATAGTTTCAATTTCAAAATCACTCAAAACATCGTGGAATAACACCACATCAGGGTTGAGATACATCATTTCTACTTTTATAGGTCCTATTTTTAAATACGGATGGCTCTCACTCATATAGCGGCATGTTAGTCTGAAAACAAAATAAAAAACATGTTATATTATTACTTTACATAGATAAAGTATAGTTTGATGTACTTGTAATTAACTAATCACAGTTTAGTTAGGTGTTAATGTACTTAGTATGCCTTAATTAAAATTACAAAGCCTGTCTTATTTTATACTAATAGCTGAATTAAAGAATAAGAAGTACTAAAGTTTTCAGCAACACAAATACAATCTTATCCTGTCGTAATAAGGCATATATTTTAATGTCATCATAGAGGTTAATCTTTATTAATGTGTGATATTACTTTAAAATATAGTTCTACATGCTAATATGGTAAATGTGACTAGTCCCACCCACGTTTTTATATTTATTAATGTGCAACCGAATTTCGTTTCCAATGACTCAAACTTGATATTTACCCTTTATGATCACAATGTCTACACTGTAAAATGACTTTGAAGCAAAATGCCTCAAATCAATATCTCTAAAGTGTTTTGACTTATTTGCAAAACATCTGTATTGCTTCTTGCCTATGCAGCATAATGTCTCAAAATTGAAAACGACTTTAAAGGATAATACACAAAACGCCATTAGGACTAAGAATCAAAACGACAATAAATCAAATAATCATATTTTTTATTTGTGAATTATTATAAATGAAATAAAATGTTGCTTTATTTATTACTGCTTATTTATTTCCTAAAGTAGACGAGTAACAGGTTTGTTCAAATAAATGAAATAGTAGATAAACTCCGTTTTCAAACAGCCCTTTTTGCAGACGACACAGCCATTTAAGCCTCTGGCACCTCCCCTCCCCCTCGATATTTAGGCGACTCCAATCAGCGTCCAACGCCCTTAGCAGTTCCAGAAATGGAGGATAACAGTCAACCCCGAAAAGAGTCAAGCGGTAATGTTTCACAAGAAACAAAGCCACAAGACCCTCTCGGCAGAGACACCAAAAGTCAAGATGTTCGGCGCCCTGATCCCTTGGACGAGGGAAGCCAAATATCTTGGACTCATACTCGACGATAAACTCTCCCTCCGTCCCCACATAAACATGGTTCGCAAGCTGGGCTCGTTTGTGATGGGACGGCTGCACATGCTCCTCCGGAAGGAGTCTAAGATGTCGATCCGAAACAAGGTTAGCTTATACACGACTTGTATTAGACCAATTATGAAGTTTTCGCCCACCTTAGGCTACACAGGGTCCATAGGTTACAAACACTTTAGAATAGGTTAATGCGCAAAGCGACGGGAGCACCGTGGTTCATGCGTACACATAGAACTCGAGTTGCCGACTATCCAGCAACACATGGAACTCTGTTCCCGTCGCTACTTTGAAACGGCTGCCATTCACCCCAACCTAGATTATCCAAAATTCGTAGACCTAGGCATGCTCTCGAAGAGCCGGATGATAGGATCACGATCGCTCAACGTACAGCTCAAACGGCTCGCTAAGCCACAACAACACGTCCGCGGTTCCGTCCTCGCCGTCGAGGCCGGAATACGCGCCGCGTTCGGTCCTAGAGGGCGTGCCTTCCGCACGTCAGTGACAGTCCAGGCCGAGGTTCGTGACCCACAGGGGGTGCATTTTCGTGTTCTGGTCATAAAACTACCTACTGAGATGTTTTGCATTTTAGGTATTTTGGATTTCAAGTCATCTTCACTTAAGACGTTTGTCTTAAAAGTCGCGTTACTTCGTAGTCATTTTACTACAAAGTCATTTTCATTTAAAGGTGTATTAGTACTAAGTCGTTATGATTTGAGGCATTTTGCTACTTAGTTAATATGCATTTTATGCGTAATCCTTTAAAGTCATTTTACAGTGTAGACATTGTGATCAAAAAGGATATTTACTTCTATAATTTGTTATAAGCAAAAAATCAAGCTTTAATCTCAAAAACATTAATCAAGATAAAAGTCCAAAGTACTACGCAATGTTTTATATTTATCAAGTTGTTTTATAAACAGCAAATATGATTCAATGTATTTTTAAAGTACCCGTGACACAGGAATTATTCTAACTTAGCAATATTCTTTGTAGTCCTTAAAGGGATGTAATATGTGACAACGAATGCCACGACCTCGTAAGTTTACTACAACGAATCACGTAACAACAAAAGCACGCCACAACGAATTTCTAGCAACGAAGTCATGCGACCTCGAATAACACGACCCCTTTTTTCATTAATAGGAATCACTTGAAAAGGAATAAACGCCACAACGAATAACATAGCACCGAAGTCATGCGATCTCGAATAACAGAACAACGAATTCACTACTAAGAATTACTAGGGAAATGCTGAACTTTGAATCATGGTCTGATTACATTCTGACCACTTGTTCTTTGATTATTTTATTATGGTATCGCTATGTCTATTTTAATCAAAAATATTTTTTTTCATGTTACACACATTTGATATAAAATCAATGTGGTCTACAATTGCCACAACATAAGAGGTTTTGTTGCAGTAAGGGCTGGTTACATACCTACTCGATATTTCAGCAGGAATATCCATATCACCTCGGCAAAGCGCCTCATATGTTTTTCTCTCCTTAGCGTAGCCTGTCAACTCTACAGGTTTCTCCTCTTTTTTATCTTCTCCAAGATCCTGTAATTAATATAAGTTGGGTTATTACAATGCCCCGGTTATTATAAAGCAGACAGGGCACACTTCTAAAACTATGCACAGATGGCCTGATAAAGGCGAACTTTGAGCCAGTAGTAGTTATTTATGTTTGAAATGAAATGAAAATGAAATGAAAAATAGTTTATTTGTTCTATAAGGTTTTCTTTACAATGCATTGTGTTTGGAGCCTCCTTTTAGACAAACAATGTCTGTGTTAGGAGATTCCGCTCTTCCATATAAATTTTTAAAATGTTACAGAAACAAACAAATAAATGAACAAAAAACAATCTTTTTTTTATATAATAATTAAAACTTAAAAAGCTAAAGTTGTGAATCTATTTCTGGTGGTGTAATTTAGGGTAGTGTGTGAAGTATTGTGGTGTAGAGCTATTGTGCAGTGTGTGTTGCAGCAGTGGGCGTTAAACTTATGCCTACAAAAGCAGTCAAGACATAGGACAGTAATCAATACTCAATTCTTTATTGCGTTCCACAATATTTATATAGGTACAAGATGGTAAAGAAAACAAATGTTTCAAATTGTGAACCCTGTCAGGCACAGCAGCAGCAGTGTAGGAGAGAGGAGGAAGGGCGCTAGAATTTTACTTAATATAATTATCAAGCATAAATTCCTAAATAAATATGTACCTATTTTAAATTATTAACTAACCAATATTAAATTCAATCCTAGAGCGCGAGTTAACTTTAAAAAAAATCGAATAGCCGTGTTTCAATCATACTTTTGCGGGAATCGATTCCTTGACCCCTAGCATGACAGGCACATTAACTATTACCACATCCACTTGCCACAGCCTGATAAATGTTACTGTTATCGCTTTTTCTTAGAGATAAATATTCAAATGAGTTTAAGATTATTCAACTATTATACATAATACATATACATATTATATAATTCATATTTATATAAAATTCGGCCGTGTTATTGACCTCTGATAGGCTTACTTAATTTTTTTATTTAATAATACTATTGTTAGAATAGCGGCACGCCGTAGCAAGAATCAGTAATGCCGAGGTACTTAAGTATTACAATAATTTCAGTTTTACAACCTCAAAATACCACTCTAGTCCTCTACTAAGGTGGTATTTTGGCAGTAGGTACCACTCTAGTCCTCTGGTAGAGTGGTATTTTGGCAGTAGGTATGCTAAAGTCCAACGGAAGCAGTGACGGGATGGCCTAAAATTTAATTTAGACCATCCCGGCTAGAGAAGAGAAAATATTTACATAAGCCCTGTATCAATCGGTGTGGCCGGGTAAGGCTCCTTATATAAAAAAGAAATATTATCATGATTTTAAAATACATAAAGCTACTATAGTGTGACCACAGGAGCTGTGCACCCCCTGAGGTATGCGGGGCGAGGTGGGGGACGAAGAAAAAATAGGTGTCCGTTATGGTAGCGTACACGTGATAGTTCTGATAGAAAGGGTACTATTCTTTAGAAAAATTCTTTAAGTAAAAATAATGCGTGAAATTCTGACTGAATTAGTGTAGGTAAATGCTTTATGCAAATTCACAGTGGAATATGTCAAAAATCCATGTTAATTTATGTTCATAGTACTGGTACAGATAATATGCTCACAAGTGATTTGAATATCTCGAGAACTACAAATCATAGGTACAGTAATTCTGTTAATACAGTAAAAATGTAACCCTGAAATAACGCCTGTGTATTTCAATACAAAATTCAATATTATCGGAGATATTAACGGTTCTTAGGGGCCGGGCTGGAGTTATTTCATTACGCTATAATATTAAAACTACAACCACTATTTTTTTTTAAATGGAGCTACAGTCTGTCCATAAAGTCCTAACAAAAAATTAGGGCGCCACTGTGCTACACGTAGCAACCCTATTTAGTCTGACAAAATAGTTTTCAAAACAATTATGTTCAAATAACACTACACTATTAGAGCACTTATAATACTAGGGCATTTCTTGTAGGTAAGCCTATTGCATTTAAAGTTTTGCGTAGAACTTCAAGACTACAATTAAAATCCATCTCAGTTCTAGCTATCATCTGCAATTTTCTGAGGGTTGGAACTCGAAATTTTACAAAAGTTATGTAAATTGAACATTTGATTATACCTACAATAAATTTAGGCATAACTAGAAACAAAATACAGGTAAAAGAAGAAAAATGTTATATACCTCTTTTTTACTGTAGAACATAATTGTATTTTGTGGGGGAGAGCAGAAATATAGAAACATACATTTCTTTCTTCGGCCGGCCTTGCCTGTGTTTACCAGGAGTTTCAAGCTTTTCATTATTTTTAAATCTGTTATTTTTAAATTTAATAATTCTAATGGAATGGAAAGAATAACTACAATACCTAACTAAAATTTATTCAGTGTTAAATATTAACCAACAAGATATCATTTAACATGGATTCACTAAGAGCTAAATGATATAAAATTTAATAAAATATTGCAATTAATTATTTTTTGTAGACAGACCAGTCGATGCGAAAATGACATAGTTTAGTTATCAATATCAACCGTAATATAGACATAAATCATTTAATTCAAATACAAATTGGGATAAATCTTGACTGAATTATACTAATGCAACTGATAATGTATCAACAGAAATGGTCGTACTACGATTTTTTTTACTTACAATGAATATCTATCCTAAAAATGTGCTATGTACACACAGTAACACATCAAGTTAAACATTTTCATTTGAAATTGTGTCTTATTTCAAGGTATTAAGGTACACGAGTGTCTAGGTTGATTAGTTGCTGTGTATACACAATGCCTGTTTTTGGTCTCTAGATCTCAAATAGAGTGAATTTATTACTTGAGACAGATTACGAAAAACAGTAACACGATTACATACCCATCAAAGTTGCAGTTCGCCCATAAACATCATCAAAATCGCATAAAAGTTGACCAGAATCGTGCTCCGCTAAACATCGCCTTATAACTTTAAAAATCACTTCCCGGTGCCACTTTGATTTACTCTACTCATTGTTTACATTGTTCTTCGTAAGTCAGTATTCGTTTATTGTAGATTAATGAACTAATAAAAATCACAAATTTGACGACTTTATAGATATCTCTGTAATATATTACACTTACTTAGTTGATCACAATGTAACCTAAATATACTCATATTTTATTAAAAATATGCAGGTGATAAATGAGAACTCACCCCTTACTCATAAACGCCTCTTAAATTTAATCACTGTTTAGCGAGATTATTATTTGTAAAATCAAACTTATACTAAACAAAACCGTAAGAATTTAAGGTAATCAATTAACTTAAATTTAAGAGGCGTTTATGAGTAAGGGGGTAATCTGTATAAAGTAATTCCTAGGAATACTGTAGTGTTAACGATTTCTAATTCCTTATCATTAATCTTAACAATTGGATTTTTTTTTATTTTTATTTATGCAGAGTTTTTTGGCATAGTAACCAACTCGATATAGCTCTTGTATGCTACCATAACGGACACCTACCTGCTGTCACGAGTTTTGACGGCAGTGTCATAACAATTCGAACATTATATTTTTCTTAAGAATTTCATGTTCTTAGAGTATTTGATACATTCCGCTAGATGTCATTTTTCTCAAAGTTACATTATAAAAACACAAATAATGCTCCTATTTACGCTTAAAACTATACAACAATGTAAATACTTTCTTGGAGTTTTTAAAAAAACTGTCTTTGAATAGAAAACTGCTACAGCCGCTCGTGCAGCGACCAGTACCAGCCAAATAACTTAAGTATATTGCGTCAGATGTCGCTAGTAGCTACATCATAGACTGTTTATTCTATACCAGTATTTATCATGTACTCTATATGTCCACCCCCCTCTCGCCGCGGCGCATACCTCAGGAGGTGCACAGCTCCTGTGGTCACACTATAGTATGAAATGTAGCAGTAAGCATAAGGATAAATTGACTTGTCATAACATAGTAATAACAGTAAATAAAGTTGTTTACTTTGTAATATGGTAAGGACTTGCGAAGGTCGTTTTACTAATGGTCGCGAAGGAGTTAAACTAGTTAGTTTGCATACCTGATTGCCATTTAGTACAATAATTGAAGTCTTTGACCGATTTAAAATATCCTAAAATTTTATTATGATTTTAATTAAATGTTTTAAAATAACTTGAAATAATAATAATGAATGTAAAAATATAATTTTAATACTGTTCTTTTAAGTTTTAATTTGTTATTTTATTCTTATTTACTTTTATACCTAAATCACATCCCTTTTTCCGATTGGGTTATTCAGTTCTCTAGATACTACTGAGCGCCAAACACTGCGACCCTTACAAAGCGGCAATGCGCAAACCACTTTTGGCCCTGTGGAAACCTTTGGCGTATTGTGGCGAACATCAATCTCGCCACCTTATTCTTATTTAGAAATACATGTTTTATTTTATCATTCGTAAAACTTACCCCTCGTCTTTCCTTCCTTAGTTTAGCCTCTTCCTCGGCAATACTTCTTTGGTAATGTGGAATGTTGCCCTTAGCTCGGGAATGTTTAGGATCTACTTGTAGCAATTTGTGTGTCCACTGCAGTGCGGATCTTGTATCTCCTATTAGAATAAATATAATTTTTTTAGATAAAATATTCAGGTTTAGATATTAATATAATAAAATTTCTCACATTCACAATACACCATCTAGGCCCAAACTAAGCAAAGCTTGTAGTATGGCTACTAGATTCTTTATCATCTTAGCTAAAAGACATCCACTGTTTGATTCGGACGTCCTTAAAACATCTTCTTTTTGTCTTTCAACTCATATGTCGGTTATAACCCTAACCAGATCGCCGGTTCACCTAGTGAGGGATCTGCTTAGCTGGGACGACCTATATGCGATCAACATTCCAGAATTTTTACTGTGGCCGGTCTGTTCTTAGTGCTACTTGCCCTGCCCACTCCCTCTTAAGAGAGGCAATCGTATTTGCTGTCTGTTGCTTTTACTATCGGACTTACCCATCAAATAATAAGAGAAGCTAATATACTCCAATATATCAGCATCACTGAAAGGATATGGTACATTTTCTTCGTGATATTTCCGTAGTGCTTCAATCATCCAAGCGCGCGCGTTGCTAAAATCTGACTCCTTGTATAGAGCTCGGCCTAACTCGTAACAGTCTCCTGCTGTCATCGGTGTACTGGAATTAAACGATCTAGTATAAGAATCACTCATATTAAAATATGTCATAAATAAACTCTCAATGATCTTAAGATGAAAAGGATCTTTTGAACTACGAAATTCTAGTCCGTTAAAGACATTTGACTTTTGACATACTTCTACGTAAAAAAAATACAAATTATATTGGTTGATGGTCTACCTTTTCAATGTCGTTTATGAAACTATTGACGACATCGTCTAGTACTGGAGAGCGACCTTTATCGTTTATCTTTCTTTTAAATTTCTTGGTAGAAAGATAAACGATAAAGGTCGCTCTCCAGTACTAGACGATGTCGTCAATAGTTTCATAAACGACATTGAAAAGGTAGACCATCAACCGATAAATAACGTAAAAAAAGTCTGGATATACGACAACTATTTAACATCACGTCTCAATTGGCCTTTCCTTGTGTATGATTTAAACCAGAACCTCTTGAAACAACTAGATGCTAAAGTGACGAAAACATTGAAATCGTGGCTAGGGTTAGCTCAATCTGCAGACTCTTCCGCTCTGTATCGAGACACAAATAACTTTGGGATGAAACTAAAAAAACCATCGGAACTCTACAAACATCTAAGAGTCACTAAAATGCAAGTCTTATCAACATCTAAAGACGAAATTTTAAAATCCATCCCAACTGATAAAAATTCATCTGCGCTCGAGTCACGGTTACAATTCCACAAAAAGTTCATGATAGGCGCACAAACTAGTAGAGTAGGTCTAGGAAACACGGAAAGTCAATCGGACAAAGAAATTATAAAATCTTTCTTAAACCAAGATGTAACAGCTACAGAGTGCACGCAATGAACCTAGAAATGCAAAATGAATGGGTTACTCTAGGGGACTACTGTATACCTTTAGCCTTGAAGTGGCGCACTTTGCTTTACGACTGGTCACCAGCATTACTTAAATTCTACCTCAACGCCTTCCAATTGACTCTTCCCGATCAAAGCAATCTTGTAAGATGGGGAAAAGCCACGGACAAAAAATGCACAGAATGTGGCAAAGAAATTGGTACGGCAAGACACTTATTGGTAGGCTGCAAAGTGCTTTTGGATAGGGGTCATTACTCGCAACGTCATGACAAAGTACTAGGGATTATACGCGAGGCAGTGAGTCTGTCGATTGCCAGAGCTAGAAAAGGACTGACTACGAATGAAAGACTAAACATCCAATTTATTAAGGAAGGCTCTACTAAAAAGACCACCTACAAGCCTTTTTCGGTCCTGAGTCCGGCAGACGATTGGACCCTACTGGTTGACACGTATGAAACACACTACAAAATCCCGGAGGATATCTGCGTGTCGTCGTTGAGACCAGACATATTCCTCTACTCAAAATTGAAAAAGCGTGTAGTACTTATTGAGCTCACGGTACCGTGGGAAACTAACATCCCTAAAGACCACGCAATTAAGACAAATAAATACTTTGACTTGACAAATGAGATAACCAGAAATGGCTATAGGGTTACTCTGTATGCCGTGGAAATAGGTGCGAGGGGTACACCAGCTAAATCCCTCTACAATCTATTAAAAGAACTAGGACTGCCGAGAACTTCAGTAAGCTCTCTACTATCACGAATGTCCAAAACGGCATTGTTAGGTTCCTACCAAATTTGGATAGGTAGAGGACGGAACATAGCAGACAGTGAAGGTGACCGCTAACGCGTTGTAAGGGGGCCTCCTTAAACCTACATCTGGGTCGTAAGTCCCAGACGCTGTTACGCCAGTGTTCCGTCCTCTATCACGCGATGGACCCGGCACCCGCACGGAGAATCCATGGAATGCTAAGATTAGGTCTTATCATTATTTACGAGAAAATAGTATTTTCTTTCACTGACAGATATCTGTTTGAATAATTTAGGCTAATTTTATATGTACCTACTTGTAAAATTTTGCAAAGTGTTGATGTATCGGGAAAGGATATAGCAGCTAAGAAGAGTTGTCTTTTTAAAATAAGTAAAAAAGCAAATAATACGTAAATGACAAAAAGATTTACTCAAAAAAAAATTTGAGCCTATGTTACTTAGCCTTGAACTGTGTGAATTAATGATGCTGCATAGATGCTAAATTGTTGTGTAAATATTAAGGCAATCTTGGGCAACAAGCGACAAAAAGAACTATCTTGCTTCTACATACACATTAACCCCCTTACTCATAAACGCCTCTTAAATTTAGGTCAATTGATTAGCTTAAATTCTTTCGGTTTTGTTTGGTATAAGGTTGGTTTTCGTAAAAAAAATCTCGCTAAACAATGATAAAATTTAAGAGGAGTTTATAAGTAAGGGGGTACAGTGTTACTGAAAGCAGTATTACGATACTTAAAATAATCAAAAAAATTATTTTTAATTGCGTGGTACTCAATATTTCTTGCATAAATTGGTGACACAATATCTTGAAATCAATAAAATTTAGTTACCTATAAGCCACGCCATTCAATTTTCCTTCGGCAAGTTCCTTAACATCTAAATGGTAAGTTTCTTGTAATCTGGTGAGCGCTTGAGCTGCCCCTGTTAAGTCTTCCAGAGCTGGATACTTCACGTCCTCGTGGTTCATTGTTATATTTTTTATGTAATCTGAAAAAAACAGATCAATTTAAATTCAATGTTTCTTTTTGTTTTTTTTAAGCATGTGTTTTGCAAGCAAGCAACGTATACCTAAAGTCTATTTTTTTATCTCGGACACTAAAATGACAACTACTAATGTCAAACGTAAAACTAATATAGCCAGCTTTTAAGAAACAGTGCTGTCCCTGTGTTTCGATTCGTTTTGTAATTATTGTAAAATATTTACGGTTGTTAGTATAGTCGAGAACTAAATGCCTTTATCACCTCTAGAGTTAATGTTAGTTGCATTTCATAAAACTATTAGGGTCAATATCGCACAACAAAACATCAGCTAAATCATGACGATACTTTGACATAATATCAGTTCTCATGTATTAGCAAATAGTTGTTAGATATTTATAAAAACAAATAGTAGAAGTTGCTGATAGAAGAGGTAAGTACTTTATCCTCTTTCCATTGGTATACAACATCCTATAAAATAGTAAATAGTTTTTCTACTTATTTACCTTTCTATTTATTCAGAAAATGGAAGAACTTTCTCTCTTTTATTTATTTTTTTATTGTACTGTGAAGTTGATCATATCTTTAAATTTTACCTGTCTCTATAGTTATAATAAGTCAATAAACAAAAAGTTGACGTTTTTGGTGAGCTATTATGAATTTATTTGATGCTCCTAGTATTAAATTTTAAAACAAAACATAATTATGAGGACTCGCGGAACAATTTTTTTTTTTAAATTTAAGTGTTCATGGTAAATATTGGGTTTTTCTTTTAAAAATAGCTTTACATCGATATCTAAAATATGTTGAGGTTAAAACCAGCTAGGGGAGTGAGGAAAGACTGGTAATGACCGCTTCTATCAGCTACTTTAATTTGGCAAACGATGTACCAAACACCCTGTATAATTACGACGACCTAACTACATGATGGCGGGGAGACGACTGAAGGCAACGCTAGTACACACAGCAACACATCAAGTTAAACATTTTCATTTAAAATTGTTTCTTATTTCAAGGTATTAAGGTACATGAGTGTCTAGCTTGATTAGTTGCTGTGTGTACAGTCGCGCGCCTGTAAAAGTGATTTCTCAGCAGTCGCTCAAATTACAATGTTGTGTCCCTACAAATCTAATGAATTTCTCTCTTTTTTCCTTCTATGTCCATCCCTATAATTTCTTGCATGACGTCATTGGCGTATATTTCTATTTTAAGTTTTCGTAATTTTATAACATAAAACAAATTAGGATAAACCACCTAATCGTTAGAAGTCCTACAATTGTTGGCACTTAACCCAGTTGGATCGACCGACCCATGTATGGGTTTCGGGAAATAAAAAATTCTGCCCCCTTTATACGGTTTTATTAAAACAATTTATAAATACTTTTGGAATCGACAGTTAATGACTGTTAGCTGTGGTGACAAAATAGGTAGTAAATTTAATTATTTATATGTAGTTGTTTTTTCCAAGTGAAAATGTCTGTAGTGAATATGGTAAAACATGTCCCTTAAAAAGTGAAATTATATTACATATATTGTTATATTTCTATTAATATAATATCAAAAATATAAAGCTTGAAACATAACAATATTTATACTACAAAGAAAATTCATGCTTTTACTATGAAAATCACTGGTATTTTGCTGAATATCTTAGGAACCCATACATGGGTCCGTCGGAACAACCACGGAATACGAGATTTTCGTAAAACAATATATTTAAAAAAAAATTCTAATTGAATTCATTATTATTCTACAAAATTTTGAATGAGTTGAGAATGGTAATGATCCGATAACGCAATTGCGCTTGATACCGACAAAGATTCTAGAGAAGAAAACACTTCGATTCAAGCCTAAAACACTTGCGAAAATGAGACCATGGTTTATTTCACTGAATCCTGTTTTTCAGGAGAATGAGACTATGGAAAAGACGTTTTGCATCGACGATGCTATAATATCTTTATAACAGAGGTCACAGTTGTTAGCAGTTCACAGGGATATCTCGATCAGGCCGGGATTTTTCAATCAAATTCGATCAAAATCGATAATATTATTTTCAAAACTGTAATAAGTCATAAACTTAATAGTAATACATTTGATTTAATTATAATTATTTAATTTATTATTTTATTTTAGTTGTAAAAACGTATTAGTAAAGTAATAAGTAAAGTAATTATGTCTTCAAGTAATAGTTTTATTTTATTCTAGTTTTAACGAATAAAGAATAAAAACCATATAAATATCAGTACAAAAATAACCTTGTCCAGGGATGGTGATTCGTTTCTATAAAAGAATTGATGTTTAATTATGAATTATATATTAATTTTATTATGAAACAAGATTATTATTATTTTATTATGCAGACTCAAAGATTAATTGTACTTACAGCCAAATAAAAATAAATTATGTACCAAAAATAAATTTTGTTTCATTTACTTACCTGAGTTTAAAATTAGAATTTGCACATTTTATATTATTACTTCCAAAAAAACTGTATAAAATTTAAATTTATCGTTAACTGTTGATAGTGGTGGTACATCACCATACATAAATTGCACAAAAAAAGGTAACAGTAATGATATTTTAGTATTCGAGATTAAAAAACAGCCTATAGTCTCTATTTACCGTAATCGGCGGTACTAACCTATATTTTTATCGGTAAGTACCGGCTGTACCGCATCACTATTTATTAGTTGTAAAAAACAGGCAACACATGAAATGTCATTTTAGTATCTGAGATAAAAAAATAGACTATAGTGTTTGTTGTAGCTTGATTCATGGGACAGAGGGTACTCCAGAGTAATTCTTAGATTACAGATCGAAATTAATAATTTAGCATCTTGTTCAGATAGCATTATTAGATACTTTGTGTACATTTTAGAAAGTTTGATTTATTATTATTATTCTCTTTTCCAAAATACTCAGGTCGAATGTCGCCTATTGTCATTAGACGAATTGTAAATAGGCATTTATGAAACTTTCAGTTGTAATTTTGCAAAACAACTAAGTAGGTATAATGCAATACATAAAACATATTTCCCACTAGATAATTAAATACAATATGCAATGCTATTGTCACCTTTACATTTTAGTTTTAATTACGCTAATTACCTAGCTCGCTCAATTCTTTGAATTCGTTAGTTCTATTGTTTTTGTTGAATGATCATTAAAGTTTTCTAAAATGTGACTAATGTAAAAAAAAGGAGTATATACTAATCTAACAGCTATAGCTGTAAGGCTTTTAATATTAACACTTTCACATTCCTGTCTGCAGACACAACAATAAACAATACGAATGAACTTGGTTCAAAGGACTCCGAGAGTCCTGAAAGGAAAAGCTAAGCGCGCACAGAAATATTCTAATATTTGAAAGTTGCGAAAATAATAGGTAAAAGTACTTATTCGTGAAATAAACGATTCTTAATTATAAACGAATGGTAGTTTTGAAAGTAATCTACTAAAAGGGTTCCACCTGTAACAGATACGGTGTTACAGTGTTAACAGTTACGGTGATGCTGGCATTGAGAAGTCATACTTAGTCGCGACAATTTAAGTGGGATTAAATGTAAAGATAATGAACTAAGACAATAACACTTCGATAAAAATAAAAACTCGCTACAAATCAATGGTGTAGTGCTCGGTTAGCTTAACATAATACATTACGTGAGTCAAATAATATAAACCTCTAAAAATAAAATAAGAAACAGGAAAAATACTTGAAAGCTTACGTTGAAGTATTGTGACTAACTACGTCAATATTAAAGAACGGTTTATCTTTGTGATAAATGAGTCTTTTTTGGGATTCCGTGATCACAAAACGGCCACTTTATTTTCCGTGTCTGTTAGTTCATTTTTTCTTAGAAATACGTAGAAGTATAAATAAGGCACAAATTGATACCAAAATCCACAACATCTCTGCAGCCTCAGGGGCTGCTGCCATGCCCTACCTTCAATATCCACATTGGATGTCGGTCCTTCGTGACAGTTATTGTAATGCTTGTAAATTCCCCGACAAATAAGGTTTCTGTACAATACAAATTAAATTCTACACTATACAGTTGTGCTTACCTGTTCCGATTTTAATACTATCTTCTATATTATCTAGATCAGTAGTAAGTCTTTTAATTAGGGTAAAAGCGTTGATCGGATTCCCCAGGTAGTTGGGAATGTCTTCCATGGCCTTCTCATGTTCTCTTTTATATATTTTTAAATGCCTGTAAATAAAAGGGCACGATATAAAATATAGTTCGGTAATAAATTATGAATATTCCTCCTTACATAATCACACAGCGCCCTCTAGTCCAAAACTTGGAAGAGATAGAGGTACCTACCTACCTACCTACTATGTAAATGATAACAAACATTAAAACACTATTTGTAAGTTTTTGATATACTTACGTAGCATAACCAAATAAAAACATGAGCAAACCAAAATATACAACCGTGTTTAGCGACACAAATGATTCACTTGCGTGGGAGTAGCCTAGAAACGTGAAATGTCAATAGATGCAATAAACTTTATCAGCATATTAATCAGCCTACTGAGGTCTACTGCTAAACATAGGCCTTTCTCATCCATGAGTATCCCGCCGCCCTAACCAGGTCGTCAATCCACTACCCTATAAAATTATAAATACGTATTATAAACTAAAATCTTTGCTCTAAAGTACCTCTTTAATGTTGAAAGTCTTTGCTCTTCCTTATCAATATAAAAATCCAAATCGTCTATAATCCTCTTGTGTGTTTCTAGTAGGTATTCGACTTCTGCTATTGCTGTGAATAGTTCTGCTTGAGTTCTTATGCACACGGTGATGAGTAGACCGATGCTTATCGAGATTATATTTATATAAGGAGCCATTTTTTTATCTGGAAGTAAAAAAAATATTGTAACGTTGAGATGTTTTTCTAATAAGTTTTAAATGATAAAAAAAATAGGTATAATAGACTTGTGTGCCGTAGGGCGTTCACTGCTGGTATTAAGATTGTACCAAAAATTCGCAATCCTGTGTGTCCATCCACCACATCGAGAAATGTGTATGTTAGTCTTTCAATTCAAGACTTGATTTAAGATTAACCCAGACCTACACATTATGCAATGTCAAGACAAATGTTTGAAAAACAACTTTGAGTTATTAATCAAGTACGAGTATCTGGATCGTGTGTTTTTATTTAATGCTTTTGTTTTGCGGAATGAGTCTGATTGTTCATAATGTATCGTTGGGTCAATGTTCTGGCGCCACGCTTTTAATTTATGCGCCTCTTCTTGGAAGTATGAACATTTAAAAGTTGTTCAAACCGAGACTAAACTAAAATGTTTTAAGAAAGGCCCTAAATATCAAAATAAAATAGGTAGTAAGACTATAGTTCTTTACGAAATATAAATATTGTTTCTACATTTTGTATGACCTACCTATTGACCTACCTGTAAAAGTGGTGGCATAGATAGCAATTGTGTATGCGGGTGATTGAAAACTTGATTCAATTGGGTTTACAACTTTGGATATAAGTACTGCCACACTTTCCGGCACCAAGACCCGACAGCTACTCTACATCGTAAAGACTACGTCACACGTGATTCAACTTTCTATTTCTAAGTACTTATGTAGGTTTACCAACAGCCTCATTTTATAGATTAAGTCGTTTTATGCGACTGCCGTATACCGACGATATTAGACTTGATGGATTTAATTTATATGAACCTATTTGGGGGACATGTATTAGGGTTATAAATAATAGGTATGTATGTCCGTCAAATGCTGGCGATACCTATTTTAAAGGGAAGTAGTTCTATAATAAACTAAAACAACATAGGTAGATGAGTTTAGGACTTAGTCTAGCTGGTTTATATACAAGGATAACAGTATAAAACACAGCAACATAACAGTTACATAAAAACTTGAAAAAATATAAATAAACAAAATTAGATAGAATTGTGCAAATTTTTGACGGTCGGGGTCGGACAATGACTGCTTACGGTACTGATCATTATATTTCGGAGCTCATGAATTCATTAAGATATAAACTTGACTCTGATTTGTACAAAAAAATATTAGGTTCATTTAAATGTATAGGTAGATCTGTTTTTTAGGTTACCCACATTTTTTACAGTTCCATTAACTCTCTCCTGTAAGTCAAGATCAATAGCATGACCTTTAAAATTCACTGAGCATGACACTCACGAAATCCCGGAATAAAGCTAAAAAACGCATTGGGGTTTCCAACGAATATAAATAGAAGACAATCGAGAGATTGATGCGTTGTTTTGAGCAGACTTAAATGGAGGGTTTACATGTGTAAAATGGAGGGTTTACATGGCAGCTAGCGAACAGGAATGAGAAAGCACAAGGAAGTTGTGTAATAATTTTAAGGATATAATAATAATATGTATGGAAGAAATGCCAACAAAGTTACTCATAGACCACACCAGATCCACCTAGTAAGTCAACCCCAGCTGTTAAGATTTCTGACATATTAGGATGTTCATTTTGCCAAATAATACCTACACTCTATTCTGATTTCATATAAAAATATTGTCTATTAAGTAATATAAGAGGCGATTCGTTTAGGAGACCCACGCGGGAGTAGAAGGTAAGAGGCGGAGGCCGCCTACGTAGTTATTTTAATTACCTATTTGACATTTTCTATAGACTGATATTAAGCAATTAATAAAGTCATTATATAGGGATAATTAAAATAAAACTAATAATTAATAGCTATTTTTATATCATTTATATCTGACGCATTATAATACTTAATTAATTTAAAAAATTAAGTACTAGCAATAAACATAATTCAGCGTGACACACGTCTTAATATTTATACATAATTAAACAAATATGTAATAATCCTGTCACCAATCCATATTTTGATAACGATCTACGTAACAATAACAACCCATAATCTCATCTGCAGGCGTTCTCCAGCGAAGGAGAGAAACTATGCCTACTTACGACTACATGGTGACCAAAAAGGTTACTATGGGGTTTAATCTATCCAATTTCTTTTTTCGTAGGGATACGATACGTCACTCAGTAATGAGATGATTTGGTAACATTATGTATTATTTCATACCTATATTATAACAAGATATTAGCTAACTTATGTAATATTATTTAATAAGTCATAAGCATAACATTGTAACTTGATACATAATGGTGAACGTGATTCCGTGTACGTACACATCCAGAATTGTCGTATTATCATTAATAACAAATGATAACAAATGGGATGCCACTATCAGTTTGGCCCACATCTACTTTTAATGAACTAAATTCTTTTCAATCTTATAAAAAAAAGTTCGAGAAAAAACTATTAAGTATATTTAATTATAAACACTTCTAATATTTTTATCGGATTTTAAGTTTTATAATATTAGCCAATGTATTAGCCATTGTTAAGCGTTGTTTTTTTTTAACTAACACGAATCTAGTTAAGCACCAGTCTCTACCGCGTCCCAAAAAGGATAATTAATACATTTTTTTTTCTGATTTACGCCTTGCTTCTGTGGCGGTAAAGCAGGCAGTAAGGAACACCATTAATTACACCTCTCGTTAGTAGTCATCGTAGGCATTATTACTAAATTTAAATCGTCTACATTCATACATAATATCTTCATTTTCAAGTGGTACCTACCTGCCTAACCTGGTTTTTCTAACATAATGTCACGATCTCCACTTATACGAGTATGTACATAATGAATTTGAAGACGCTAATGTCTTTATACTTATCCCTAGAGCCAAACTTGTTTCTGCCTATATTTTACACAAAATCTACTAAAGCGATTCCAAAACTCACACGGGTATACTATACATACATGTATATGCCACATTTAAACACGTAGGAGAGCGCCTAAAACTATAGTTGACTGAATTTAGATTAATGCCATAGTTAAGTAGAACACAATACATGTCGATTGAGATTCCTACATGTCACGAATTGAAATGTCATTTCTGAGAAGGTATCGAGGACACAAACATTCTTCCATTGTAATAAGATAATTAAGTAACAACATGCAAGTAAGACAAGACAGACAATAGTATTATTTTTTAATGTAAGAAGTTGACTTCCGCAAATCTCAGGAGTACATCAAGGTTCAATCAGAATCAATCAAAACAATAATTTGTGGATCGCGCAAATACATATAATTTATTTTAAGAGGGATTTGTACCCGAGACTCGCGCATGGCTGTGCAAACACGACCGCTTTACCAACAAGACAGTTGTCAGTATTAGCTACATTTATTAGTAAATAAGCTCCGCTATATCTCTTCTATTAGCTGCATGCTAAGTAGGTACCTACTGTTATATTATACCACATCTTATCGCCGTCAAATACCAGTAATACTAGATAGGTATTACTGGTATTTGACGGCACTGGAAGGACTTTTTATTAAGTATTATACCTATTGTAAGTAATGAGAAATAAATTATCTGAGATTCAGCCCAGATCACAACCGGCACATTCGGGTTAAAGAATAGCCTATTTGACCTTATATGGAAAGTATCATTATTATAAAGAAAGAAAATAAATCATGACTTTTTTTTATCTACAATTTGATATGAATATAATCTTTGTTTGTGTAAATATAGCGTACCTATGTGTTTATGATCAAAAAGTCCCGTCACGAGTCACAACACAGAATGTTCTAGAGGATCAGATAATGTATTATTACTCAATTATTAATAATTTAACATGGAGAAGATGAGGTCTATAGCAACAGCTTCATAAAAAGCACCTTAAAGATGAAATATAATGGATAATACGTCATTGTTCGCAGTGTTATTTTAGTAAGAGGAACTCGTAAAACCACAACGGCACATTTGGTTGAAGTAAACCTAATTTCGTACTTAGCGCAAAATTTTTTATTAGCGAATAAAACTAAGTTAGCTTGAATTGGCAATAATTAAAAATATTATAAGTGTAATTTTTAAGTCCTGTCCTGATAAGTACCTATACACTGCTTACCTTAAAAACCTACTGTTAATCGTTACCAATTTATGTAAAAAAAAACACTACAATAACACACTTTTTTCACCCTTCTAGTTTGTGATAAAGTATCTGTTATTCACGTATATAATTCTAGAATATTATATTCAAATTAAAATCAGGGCGACCGATAAATTGGTCCCGCGGTGTCCGGCATGCGCTAGCGCAACCGTTCGCGGGTCAACGAACAAACTACTGCACGGACTGCCAATGAGCAAGCTAGTGCGAGCCGGTGACCTTATCTAACTGCCGCCACTGTAAAGAGATGACGTACTTTATTAATAATGTGCTATTCACATTATGGAATGTATGTTTCATAATTTTTCATTGATCTGCGACCACATGCGTGAAGCTTTGTACATTTTGTGCGAATTGGCTACAAATTATACTGTGTGTTTCCTGTAAGATTTATATCGAACTATGAACAAATCAGAAACTGTTATATTAATATTATTATTTATGTACATAGTTCAGAGATTAAAAAAGTACATTGAAAAAATTGTTAAATCAAGAGTTATTTTTGACGGAAATTCGTAGCAAAATTTCTACATTCCAAACAGACAAGGGGTGCAACATCTCGTTTTCTACCTACGGCCTGCCATGCCATATTTTGGGTGCTTTGTTTGGCTTCCCTTATAGTGGAAAATTTCTATCAATTGTTCTGTTGTGGACCTCACGATCTTAGGAAAACTAGATGCCTGAGCGGCAGCAGGTTGTACATTGCTAAGGATAGAAACATACCAGTGATGCTTCTGGATGGTTGTTAGGGGAAAGTATGTAAATTTTATCTCTATATAAATCAAATAAGGAAGGAACCCATGGACTTAAATTAACCACAAATCCAGAAAACAGAGGAGCAAAATTAAACGGTAGACTAAGCTGCCCAAGCATAAATGTTTAGTAAGGCAAAGCAATAATGTACTTTAGTAACCTTTTTGGGACAACTTGTGTAGAAGAACAATAAAAATAAATAGTTAAATACTGTCACATAAGTTTAAGTATATAATTTTGCTACAGACAGCAATCCATCCAGCCTATTTTTCTCAGACTGCCCACTTGTTTGAGGGTTTATTTGTGATTGACTAAATGTGTAATAATTATCATTAAATAAAAGCAGAAATATACATAAAATTACCCAAAATGACAAAAGTAAGTACTATACTAAAGACAAAAATATCTACATATTAAAGCTGCTCAGAAAGCTCACATAGAATGAAATTTCAAGCTTTCATTTTACTAGTAAGCAAAGTATAATAATATGAGATGATTCAAATTCATTTCTTCAAAAAATTAGAAAAAAAATAATGAAACAGCATAACATTGACAAAATTATTATTTACAATAAGTCTTGATATTTTATTATAAAGGTTTACAAATAAATAACATTGTGAGAACATAAAATAAAATTATAATTTATGTGTAAGCTCTATTTCTAGTAAAATACTATTTTTGCCTAATAAATTAAATGCAGCTTCAATTTATCATTCAAATGAGCTAAGAAATAACAACTTACAATGAAGATAATTATTTTATTACCTAACAAATTATTAAATTAATTTAATTTTAATACCTTACAAATTGTAACAATTTAAATGCATTTTGAACAAGAAAGATACTTTACCTGGTATACAAATTCACATGGAGAACATCCAGCACAAAAAACAATTTATTGTATTATCCTTTCATTAAAGTTTTATTTTATTTTGTATACCAATAATTTCCGTATCGATGAGACACGACTTTCTGCCTACATTTAATAAACAAAACACCACAGAGTAAATATCGTCGTACGCTACACTCACACCAATCAGAAAGCTACACTCTGTCTAACTTACGTTAGTACATATTCTTATCTATGAACTGTCTATTATAAAGTCCTGACAATAAATGAGGGCGCCACTGTGCTACACGTTCACGTAGCGTAGCAACCCTTTAAACTAACAAAATAGTTTTCATATTATGTAGTAATTTATTGAAATAAAATAAGTAGGGGCACGCGTCCTAATGTTGGCACTGCACCAGATTATCAGCATCCCCAACTAAAACTCAAATTATAAGCTTTCTATTAATTAATTTCGGCTACCATTTAACAAACATTAAAATATGATCCTTTTGGAATAAACTGATCCAAACACGACACTTTTTGAAAAAAAAAAGCGATGTTTTTAAAAACGCGGGAACATGTCCTTCACATTACTTTCTTTTGACAGTTTCTTAAGATCGTAGGTAAGTTCAGGTTTTTTTATTTTACTTTATTTTAGATCTTTTAGATATTTTTTACTGAACCTTTAGGTTTTATTCATGTATAAAATGTTTTATAAGGCTTATCTGATAATGGAAATGAACGTTATCTTGTTTTTATGTTCATAAATGAGGTGCCGACTTCTGGGTTCAATTTTTTTGCGAATTGCTATTTATCGGCACTGGTACTGTTACATGACAAAGTGGTATGTAAAATTGTTAATCCATATATTTTATTGTAAAGCGTGATTATTTTATGCCTAGAATTCAATATTCTTGGAAAAAGTACTCTATGATTTCAGATTTTATATCCTGGCATGGTGCTGAAACTAACATTGCTAGTTATTTTCATAGTGTTGATATTATAATCAAAAGAATGTCTATTATTTTTTGGATTTTTTTATATTTATGTATTTATTTTTCTGAAACTTCGGTTGTTAGGCTAGGTATAAATAAAAGAGATTTTGCTATAAACATTGGATTATTTCATTTATCTACCTAATTTTATGTCAAAGGAGAATGGGCGGTTTCGTCCCATGTGTTGTAACACTTTGTGACCTATATCATTTGAAAGATCTCAGCGAGTGCTATGTTTTATTGTATGGGCATAACTCCGTATCTCGTGCAGGGAAACTGTTATAGGGTTTTAAAAAAATAAAAAAAATAATTAAAAATGTCTCAACTAATTGGTCTTTTAATAACTACTACTAAAGAGATTTAAAGGTAGAGCTTACTTTGACCCAACACCCTCTCTGCCACCATTGTAAGCGCAGCGTTGAGAAGATTGCAGACATGTAAAATGTGATTTACGGCGGTCCTTCTGGGTAGAAGAGTTCTCAAGCTTTCAGAAACGTTTGCGCAATTACATGAACAAAGAAAAAACAGCTCCCTATGCTCCCCGCCATTTTGTTCCAAATATGACATCTGCTCAGTCAGTTGCAACAACTTCAGGTCGGTCAAATAAGTTTGCGCTTAGTGTAGATGCCATTATTAACTTACTGGTGAAGTGTTGCAGTCTCTCCAACGATACCAAGTACACCAACGATATTTCATAATACTGCAGTGCTTAAGTATACGGAAACGCCATGATGTTGGCTTGTTTCGAGGATGGATTATCAAGAACTATGAATTTGCAGCAAGGTATAACGAAAATGGTGTCATGTCATAGACCAAGGAGGACCTTAATATAATGTTCGATGACCCTAATAGTATCTCTCAATAAGTGGGTCTTAAAATGGACACGGACAAGACCAAGATCATGGCAAATGTTCATGTTGCACCCACTTCAATCACGGTTGGAGGCGCTACACTCAAAGTTGTCCACGAATGTATTCACCTGGGACAATCAGGCCAGATAAGTCCAACTTCGAGAAGGGGGTCACTCGTCAAATCACAAGGCTTTTGGTCATCAACAGGGGAATGCAGAGAGCTTTATTGGGAGTTGGCCTGCGTAATTGAATCAAAAGTGAGATAATCCGAGAACTAAAGTGACCGATAGAGCACTCAGGATTGCCCGTTAAAGGGGCGACATAGCACGAAGAACTTACAAATGACGATGAGGGAGAAACGTTTTCGAAAAGCGACCGCGTATATCGCGTGATATCGGGGTGGCGCCAAGTGATAAGGTAGTCACAGGATCGGCAAGTAAAGATATTTGTAGGAGGCCCATCTCCAGCAATGGACGCCTATTGGCTGAGTTTTGTTGCTGAGCTGTACTTTCGTGTTTTCAATATATTTTGAGAGATATGTGAATAAAACAGGTATATTTAAAGGAGTTGTATATTTATACTTACTGTCATTATAATTATGACAACCTTATCAACATCAACAGCTATGTAGAGAAAAATGCGCTGAGGATTTATATTTTCTCAACCTCAACTCTATAACGTATCTATACATTTACGTAAGAGATTTATTAATACTTATTAATAACGGTCTAAGCTAACGATTACTGTCTGTAAATTGTCTCATTTTGTGTTTTTGTGTAATTTTCATCAGTTATTATAAGTGGAATAAGTTTAATGTGTGTGACGGAGTAAGAATACAATATGTCACCACCCCATCTCATCCCACGGGTGTCGTAAAAACCGACTTAGGGACTAACCGTAAATATTATCTTTACGAAGTAAAAAGAAGGAAAACTTGAAATTAAACCCTATACCAATCCGTCTGGCCAGCGTGGTATAAGTAGGCCAAGTATCCCTCCGTCACGGGAGGAGGCCCGTCCCTGCAGTGGGGCATTAATGGGCTGTTATGATGATAATGAAGTTTAATGTGTTTCCGTGTCACAAAATGTAAAAAAGTACGATTAAAGCCTTATATGAAAAATTGTTTTATCATTAACAGCTCAGTACTTTTGACTTGCACACAATTTTAATAAAAAAAATATATATTTATAGAAAAAAAATCTAGGTGAACATGTTTATGCTAGTCGCAACATGTTAGAAAGGTTGGGACGCAGAGAGCAGATGTCATATTTAGAACAAAATGGCGGTGAGCATAGGGAGCTGTTTTTTCTTTGTCCATGTAATTGCGCAAACGTTTCTGAAAGCTTGAGAACTCTTCTACCCAGAAAGACTGCCGTAAATCACATTTTACATGTCTGCAATCTTCTCAACGCTGCGCTTACAATGGTGGCAGAGAGGGTGTTGGGTCAAAGTAAGTTCTACCTTTAAATCTCTTTAGTAGTAGTTATTAAAAGACCAATTAGTTATGACATTTTTAATTATTTTTTTTATTTTTTAAAACCCTATAACAGTTTTCCTGCACGAGATACAGAGTTATGCCCATACAATAAAACATAGCACTCGCTGAGATCTTTCAAATGATATAGGTCACAAAGTGTTACAACACATGGGACGCACCCCATATAAAACTGCCCATTCTTCTTTTAAGGTGCTGATAATTGGCTCGGTCGATGCCAGTAATTGGTGATGATGGTGCCAATAATTGGTGTTTGGGTAATTATTTAGTCAAACTCATCTAAATAAAATGTGTATGCATGAAGACAATTTTTTATAATAAAAATCAATTAGGTACTTATTTAATAGTGAACCGAGAAAGCATGTTGTTAAAGGCGTTATCAGTATTATCACTAAAGATAAACGATATTAAAGTAAGACTAACTCTTACAGTGCTGATAATTGGTAGCATCACCCTAATTTTGAAACACATTAAATCTAATACTCAAGTAAGAAATTCACACAAATCATAATAAGATAATTCATTTCATTGGTTAAAACCATAAGTGATTGAGAAGAGTGAAATTTTAATTATTGTTATAACATGACCTTTGTAGAAGTCTTCTGGAACCACTGAGCTGGTCTGCTGTTACCATTATGGCGAAAATAGGACATTAACCCCTGCCTTTTAATAAACTTATTGAGTTTGGGCTCGTTAGATTTTTCATAACTAGTTCTATTGGTTTCTTTTTATCGATCGAGGTTTTTTTGAAATTATTTATTTGATTTTGTAGTTTTCTGTTTTATTCGGTCTTTTTAACCGACTTCAAAAGAGGACGAGGTTACTGAATTCGACCGTGTGTATGATTATTTTCTGTGTTCGCCGATTATTTCTTTGAAGAGAGAATTGAATTTACCCATACAAAAATCATCAAAATAGGTTCGGTAATTTAGGTTTCACCTAAAAACTAAAGAAATTATTAAAACACGTTTTTAGTTGAAGTACGTTTTTTGATGAGTTATTTACACCATGATTTTGGCAGAATCATTGGTACATGACGAAGCCATTAAAAGAAAAATTAGAATAGAGCAGAGCACGTTTTTATGACCAGTGTTGGATTTCGTACTATAATAGTAGTATTTGTACTACATTTTTATGATTCGTACTACATACTATCACAGTCTTAAGATAGTACGAAAAAATACTACTATTTTTTTTCAATTAACATGACCTCGTACTCACTAACTAATTTTGGTTTATTTATTTATAATGGCAACATTGGAAGACAAATCACGTTATGAGAGTCTGCTAACGGGGATTCCCCGCACGAACTTCTGTCTGTGTGAGTAGGATGGATATATTTTCGGTACGTAAGCGTGACAGAGATCTGAATATTGCCTGCATTATTGGCTGACGTTGAAGTTATCATACCTACATAATTACCTTTTCAGTTATTTTATAGTTTTTCAGTTATTTTAAAATATTATATAGTTAGTAAGTGATTAAAATAAATAAACAGTTACCTTTTTGTCTTACGTTTTTTATTTATTTCAATGAAAAACAAAACGTGCTTGACGGTACTACTATTTTTTGGTAAATACTACTATTTTAACGGCCATAGACAACAATTTTCTGAACGCCTAATTCCAACACTGTTTATGACGTTAAGTGTCATCCATGACGTTAGGTGACAGCCGACAGGTGTTTATTTTGGCGCATGTTGTGCTCGTGTTAATTTTGTTAGATTTCTTGAATTATATTTGTTTTCAAGTACTTACATGCATAATCTTTAAATTGTTAAAGATTATTCTATTTGTAACTATAATTTAAGGAATTTATAGTAAGCAGTGAACAATATGTCTAAAGTGAAAATAAAGGTTATCAGCCGCAATCCTGATGATTATTTGCGTGCTACAAAAAGGGATATTCACAAATGTAAGTTACAGTTGGTTCATTATTGGTTATTTTACTATTAGTTTCCTTTTTTAAATCTATACTTAATGTGTTAAATTTACTTGTTTATTTTAGTGCCAAGAAATTACGACCCAAGTTTACATCCCCTAGAAGCCCCGCGGGAGTATGTACGTGCAATGAACGCTGTAAAGCTTGAAAGAGTTTTTGCTAAACCTTTTATCGGTAATTTAGACGGGCATAGAGATGGTATATCAAGTATGGCTAAAAATCCAAAACGACTAGCTGTTCTAGCAAGCGGGGCATTTGATGGTGAAATAAGAGTATGGGATTTAATGATGAAGAAATGCACAAGAAATTTTGTAGCTCATGAAGGTTGGGTTCGGGCTTTATGCTATACTCCAAATGGTGAGACATTTACAAGTGTAGGTGATGATAAAACTATAAAAACATGGAAATCTGAAGTTCAATCATTTGAATATGAAGAACCTCTTAATACTCTTCTTAGTATGTCAGTAGCAACAGGTGTAACTCATCATAGAAATAAACCAATATTTGCGACATGTGGTGAACATTGTCAGTTATGGGAGAATACTAGGAACGAGCCTGTGAAAGTGTTTAAATGGGGAGTAGACAGTCTCCATCATGTATCATTTAATCAGGTAATGTTCTAATTATTTTTTTAGATTTAATGGTAATTGTTTTTCCAATAATTAATAACAGTTTATTTAGGTAAAATAATTTTGAAGTAATGTTTTGGTAATAAACATTTTGTTTCTACATTGACAAAAAGACACATTGTATGTTAGTTACATAGGATTTGTGAATGCATCATAACATCCCATTTTGAATAAGGTTATGTAGCATTGCTAATAATAACTAATTGTAACTAGGATAAGTAACATATTTATTAATTAACCTAATTATTAATTTCTAAGTTTGTAAGCATCAATGAACGTCTGCTCATCAAAATGCTCAAGCGCCGGCCAATATTGGATGTGGTTAGATGTATGATTTGTTTAGATGCAGGCCGGTTGGTGAGGATGGACCTTTACTCTATCATAAAAAAAACCATTAAATGAATTTTAATAAAACTACAATAATAAATCAGGAGAACACATTAGCAATAATTTCTAAAGATATTGTGTGAATTATCTAAAATATGCAGATGATGTTGCAGGCTAGTAATCAATGTTGGATGTTATATTAGGTTTATCTTACAGGTCCTATCCTATCCTTGCAAATGCCAGTCCCAAGGCTTGAAACTTTTAGGAAGAACTGTATTTATATGAATCCACTAATTTTTAATGCTCTGCCCAAATCAATTGTAGATTTGCTGTATGGCATTTCGTAGGGCTCTGCGAGTGTGGTTGATTGACAAAAGCTTCTACAGTGTTAAGGACTTTTTGGAAAAAAGTTCGTCTCGATTTTATAAATACTAAGAAACATTGTATGTTTGGATATGCTCACTGGGGGTGACATAGTAATTTTTTAAATAGGAATCATTTAATTATAAATTAATTCTTTTCGTAAAATGTATTTCAGGTTGAACACAACTTACTGGCTGCTTGTGCAAGTGATAGAAGTATCATTCTCTATGATTGTCGTGAATCAGGTCCATTGAGGAAAGTTGTGATGGAGCTCAGGTCCAATGCTTTGTCTTGGAACCCAATGGAAGCTTTCATTTTTACTGTTGCTAATGAAGATTATAAGTATGTATCTGCATTTAGACCATAAATTAAAACTAAAATCAAGTGCATGCATAAACTATAAGAAATACTGTGTTTTTTTCTGTTGTTACAATTTTTTTCATTGGAAAGTAATTGTTAAAGAAATAGAATGTGGTAACTAAGTAGGTATGTTATAATAAGTTTGAATTTTATAAATGAAAAATGTGTCATGTAGAATATCTTTCTATTATGCATGTTATATACTGTTCTATTTAAAGTTAAATACTAAAAATATAGTAAAAATTACTGGAACCTTTCTAACTGGAATATTTTTACTTTACAGCTTATACACATTTGATGTAAGAAAACTAAAGCAACCAATTAACATCCACATGGGGCACACATCAGCAGTAATTGATGTTGACTATGCACCTACGGGAAGGGAATTTGTAGCCGGTAGTTATGACAAAACTGTCAGGTTATTTGAAAGTCTTAAAGGGAATTCTAGGGATGTATATCATACAAAAAGAATGCAGAGATTGACATGTGTCAAATGGACATTAGATAATAAATACATATTGTCAGGTTCAGATGAAATGAACATTAGAATGTGGAAAGCAAGAGCTTCAGAAAAACTTGGTGTGGTGAGTATTTACTTCATTTTACCAATCTGTATGGAGATTGTGTATGAGTGGTTGTCATGGATAATTTCTCTATATGAGTTTAAATGTGTATGTCAGTTTTGTTAATTTGTGTGAAATCCCAGCCACACATAAATTATTTGGTGCAGGAGATGTTGCAATTTATATATTAAGGCTGAGCGCACATTGGAGACTAGACTGTTTCAAGACTGTTATATATATTAATGTGGGTAGTTATGCTCACTTGTTATAATAATAAGTTTGCTAAGTAGGTAGTCACAAAATATGTATGACGCTCACACTCTCTTTTTGTAATGGCTACCTAGCCTAATACAAGCACTTACCGAATTGGTGTTTTATTTCATTATTCCAAACATAATAGTGGCGACGTAGTAAAAATGGACTGTAAATCGGTTAAATTCAGTGAGTTTAATGTGCAAACAGACAATTGGGACAATTACATCGATAGATTGAAGTACTGCTTCGAAGCAAATGGCGTCATTCTAGATTCGGCCAAAAGGGCAAATTTTTATACAATATGTGGATCACAAGTGTTCGACACGTTACTTGCGCTCATTACACCTAAAAAGTCAAGTGAAGTGACATTTAATGAAATCGTAACGGTTTTAACAAAACATTTTAGTCCAAAGCCTAACGAAATATCGACGTCATATAAATTTTATAAGTGTGATCAAAGTAATGGTGAATCGGCTGCTGACTACATTGCACATATCAGAAAATTAAGTGTTGATTGCAATTTTATTGACTTAGAACGTATGCTACGAGATAGACTAGTATGTGGTATGTTTGATCACAAACTACAATATGATTTATTAAAAAAAGACAATCTAACGTACGACTGCGTAGTAAATGCAATGTTATCATCAGAAAGCGCGGGAAGAGATGTTCAAATGATAAAAAGTTCGACAATCATTCAAAAGACTCCCGTTGAAGAAGTACAGTCGACGTCATCGAGTACAGTTGAACCTATGGACATCAACGCAGTACAGTCACGTACAAACATACGATTATGTTATCGTTGTGGAGATCGTCATGGTGGCGAATGTCGTTTTTCCAAAGTTACATGTCGATTTTGTAAGAAGATTGGTCACCTAGAAAAGGTTTGCATTACGAAGAAAAAAAGTCACAACAGTAATCGAAATGTTAACTACACACATGAAAATGAAGAATCCTTTCAATTAAACGGCGTATACAGTTTTGGCAGTGGAAGTCTACGAGTTCCAGCTTACGAACTAAAGGTCCGCTTGGACGGCGTGCCGGTGACAATGCAAGTGGATTCAGGCGCTGGTTTCTCCATCGTGAACGTGCGGACATGGCGAAGGCTGCGCCCTCGTGCTTTGCGCACAACGCCACTTTCTCTACACACTTGGACATCGACACCAGTCACAGTGCTCGGCCAGACTACTGTACGAGTACAATATAAGGGCAACGAATGTACCCTCCCTGTGATAGTAGCTAGAGGCAACGGGCCTAACTTAATAGGACGTGATTGGTTTTCAGCTCTTAATATTAAAGTGTGTATTGACTATGTTAACTCTTTTTTTTTCGACAGATATTTCAATTACGATGTCAATTGTAGAAAAGCATGGGGATGTTTTTAAAGAAGGCCTTGGCACCTACCGAGGTGACCCAGTTACTATACATTTAAAATCACAGTCCACTCCAAAGTTTTTAAAAGCACGTCCGGTACCTTATGCTATCAAAGAACGAGTAGAAAACGAAATAGATCGTTTGGTAGGTGAAGGGGTATTACGTCCAGTATCTTTTTCAGAGTGGGCCACACCTGTGGTACCGATAATTAAAAAGACGGGTGAAATTCGTCTTTGTGGAGACTATCGCAGCACAGTAAATCAAGCTACTGAGTCTGATACCTATCCTATGCCAACTGCTAGCGAAGTCTTCGCAATTGTTGCAGGTGGTAGATATTTCACCACACTAGATTTAGAACGAGCTTACACACAAGTGGTCGTAACGGATGATACCGCCAAGTTATTAACATTAAATACGTGCAAAGGTCTTTATAGCTTACACAGATTAGCATTTGGAGTTAAGGCATGCCCAGGCATTTTTCAAAGACTCATGACCGCTTTATTAGCTGGCATCCCAGGCGTCGCGGTCCTGATAGATGATATTATCATAAGCGGTAAAACTTTACATGTTATGAATACACGGCTCAATACCGTATTAGACCGCATAAAAGAAGCGGGCCTTAGACTAAATAGGAGCAAGTGCAAATTTGCAAAAGAAGCAGTAGAATACTTGGGATTTGTAATAGATGCTGAAGGAATTCATCCAGCCCCAAGCAAAATCGAAGCTATTTTGAAAACGCCGGAGCCAAAGACTGTTTTACAGTTGCAGGCTTTCTTAGGTTTATACAACTTTTACGAGAGGTTCATTCCTCACAAAGCGACATTTCTGGAACCTTTGCATAGGCTGCTAGACAAGGGTTGTCAGTGGAAGTGGACTGAAAAGGAAAGTAAAAGTTTCCAAGTGGCTAAACGCATGCTGACATCAGATGTAACGTTGGTTCATTACGATTTAGACAAGCCATTGACACTTACCTGTGACAGTTCAGAGTACGGGGTCGGAGCAGTATTGTCACATATAATGGAAGACGGTAAGGAGCGTCCTGTCGCTATGAGCTCGAGAACGCTACACACTCATGAACGTCGTTATTCCCAATTGGACAAAGAAGCAACAGCAATTTTGTTTGGCATTCAAAAATTTCATAATTACCTAATGGGAAGATCTTTTACTATAATCACTGATCATAAACCGTTGATCAGCATCTTTGATCCTAAAAAAGCTATACCTAATATTATTTCTCCTCGTTTAACAAGAATTTCTATAATACTGACAAGTCATTGCTACAACATTATATACAGACCTGGACAACAAATAGGAAATGCAGATGGTTTGAGTCGTTGGCCACAACCAATACCAGAACAACCTGAACAGCACCTCGGAGATATTTTATTAATGGCTGAAACTCCAGAAGATTTTCCCATTGATGCTGAACAAATACAAACAGTCACAAAGAAAGATCAATTATTGTCAAAAGTTATGTATTACATATTGAATGGCTGGCCTGCTAGAGTTTCTAATGAAGATCTAAGACAATATTGGTTACATAGAGCGGAACTATCCATACATGAGGGCTGCATTTTGTTAGGATGTCGTGTGGTAGTACCACAACTCCTGCGAAAAGCGGTACTGTGTGCCTTACACAAGACACACAGCGGCATTGTTCATACAAAAGCACTAGCTAGAAGTTATATTTGGTGGCCACAATTAAATGATGATATTGAATTATTGGTTAGAGAATGTAATAAGTGTCTGGAAAACCGACATATGCCTCCAAAGACTAGCTACCAGTGGATAGTACCTACTAAACCCTGGTCAAGAATTAATGTTGATTTTGCCGGGCCATTCCAAAACAAAAACTTTTTAATTGTGGTAGACGCTTATTCCCGATGGCCAGAAGTTTTCATTATCAATAATATGACTTCTGAGACAGTGATACGGCATTTAAGAACTTTATTTGCTAGACATGGAATATGTGAAACTGTGGTATCTGACAATGGTACAGCATTTGTATCGGCTGAAATAAAACAGTTCTTAAAAGCTAATAATATAAGACAGGTAACAACAGCTCCGTATCACCCTGCCACAAATGGTTTAGCTGAGCGCATGGTACAAACAGTCAAAGATAAATTAAAGAAAATGGATGGTTTATCATGGGATATTAAGCTACCAAATATGTTATTAGGCCTAAGAGTGACACCATGCTCTGGTACTAATAAAAGTCCCTCAGAAATGCTTATGAACAGATGTTTAAGAACATTGTTAAACACAATTCATCCTGACTACTTACAAAATAAAAGAAGGACGGAACAAATTGTAAAAAATACAGAAATTAAACAGAGAGATGCAAACATTGGACAAAGTGTTATGTATAGAAATTATGGAAGAGGTCCACGGTGGTTAGCAGGTAAAGTTTCTAGTAAAGATGGTCCATCCAGCTACCAGGTTATTTCTGAAGATGGAGCCACAGTGAGCCGGCACATAGATCAAATTATAAAAAGAAAAACTTTAAGTAATGAATGGGAAGAGATGAAGGGTCGACAACAAACAAGTAATCATAATGAAGGGAGGAGTGATATAGAAGTAGATGAATCAGATATGCCAGTTGAAAGGGAAGAGACAGACTCAAGCTATGAGAATCAAGAAATCATAGAGGTTCCGAGTTCTGAGAAATGGGCTGAAATGTTAGGTATTCCTGTAGGGACAGAGGCGAGTTATGGTGGGGGTAAGCTTAGAAGTAAACTGAGTGTTTATCAAAAAACTCCCTATGCTAGATCTGATGACAATTTGTATATTAGTTAAATATTACTTAAACTTTATTTCTTATTCAAGTTCAGACTTTGTTAGTTAATTGTTTACTTTATGTTGTTTATTTAAGTGTGTGCATACTTGGGGGAAAGGTATGTTATATATATTAATGTGGGTAGTTATGCTCACTTGTTATAATAATAAGTTTGCTAAGTAGGTAGTCACAAAATATGTATGACGCTCACACTCTCTTTTTGTAATGGCTACCTAGCCTAATACAAGCACTTACCGAATTGGTGTTTTATTTCATTATTCCAAACATAATAAAGACTGACTTGCCTCATATAGACAAGTCTGTCTTAAAACTAAAACGAAACAGTTTTGACTACGATACGTAGCACACATAAAACAAAACTGTCTATCTGAGACAATATTGTCTATACGACGTTTTGTTCCAAGTGTGCGCATATTCATACATATTGTAAAGCAATAGTCTGTCTTAAGACTGTCGTGTTCCAAGTCTGCGCTCAGCCTAAGTAAATCAGAATTGCTAAAGTAAATAACATAAGTATTTTATGTCTAATGTAATTCTTTGTTGTTGATTTGCATTACATTCTGCTAAGAATTTATTCTTTATGCTCGTATTAAGCTGATTTTCCACCAGAGGGGCGAGACGAGAATTGAAATATGTATGACAAATTTTCAATTCTCTCCCAGCGCATCTTTGGTGGAAACAGTGTGGGCAAGGCGATAATTGAAATATTTATTTGTATAAAAATAAACTGTATTGCTTCAGTAAGTATAAATTAACTTCGCAACAGAAGCATGCTTCTCGCAATAGGGTTTTATTTTTCTTTGTTGCTACATAATATTTGTGTGTAAAAATGAACCATATTGCTATATGAAGCAACATGGTTCATATTACCAAAAAACGCGCTTCTCGCGACGTAAATTTTTAGTGGAAAAGGGTCGGTGCGATTTCAATTCTGTCCTCACCACTCTTCGTCTCGCCCCTCTGGTGGAAAATCACCTTTATCCTTTTACGATTAAAGTCACCTTAAAAATCTGCTTTTAGTCACCCTTACAAAGCAATACTTTATTCCTTTTTCAGTTGAAACCTCGAGAAAGAACAGCACTGAACTATTCAGAATCATTGAAAGAGAAGTTTGCAAATCATCCGCAAGTTAAGCGCATAGCAAGGCACAGGCATGTACCTAAGCACATATTGAATGCGCAGAAAGAACACAAAACAATTAAAGATAAAGCCAAGAAGAAGGAGTCCAACAGACGTACACATAGTAAACCTGGTGCTGTGCCATTTTTACCTGAACGCCAAAGACATATTGTTAAAGAAGATCAATAAAAAACATTTAATTTTGAATTGCTGTTTCATTTGGCAGTAAGTATTTTATTTGGTTTACAAACTTTTAGTTTCACATAAAAATTTTAGTCAATTATGTAACGTAATATATTACAAAGTCATAAAAGCATGCTATGGCTACAGTATCGCAACAAAATTTGAGTTGTTACGAATTCAATACGACACGTACGACGAAATGTTTTGCCGCGTCAAAAATCTGCACTACGTCATTTCATAAAAAGAAGTGGCGGTCGTGCTTTGAAAGTTAAATTAAATAATTTTTATTGCGTTCGTTAATATTTTTATTAATCTTGTTTTGTTTAAACTTAATATTATAATAAAACAAAATTAACAATATCTATTGTTTTAAATATTCTCATAACTAACATAAATTCGAATAAAAATAACAATTAACAAAACACGGAAGTTTGACACAAAGAAAATTATTCAGTACAGTATCACACTGTAACTAACTAAACAAAATAGTGTCGTAATTATATAGAGTTTGCGATATAATTTGCAATAGGACGAGTTGTTTGTCCCACATCTTTGGTTTATCGCGATAGTCTAGCCGTAACATTAGAGATACACAAATGTAACTATTTTAATATCTAGCATCTATTGTAAAAATAAAGTATATAGACGAATTTCATAATGACTATACGGTACTAGGTAAAGCTACCTTAGTATCATAGCTACCTCACTATAATAGCTGCAATAATAATTTATATTACAGATATATTTTAAACTATAAGATTAACCAGCTTGGTTTATTGGTCTGCTGATGCGATTAGGAACTGTCATTGTCCGTATATCCAATCTGAAAATTAAAATATTATTTATTCACTCATGTTCTAGACAAGATGGCTGAAATTGATGTCATCAGTAACATTTACTTATTTTAATATACATGTCAATATACAAAAATACCTTGCTATGAAGCAGTATCTAAAATATTTGGACAAGTTTTTATTTATGAATAAAAAAGTTAATTTTCAATACTTCCCATACAAAGAAATTAAATATGTTTAATGTTTGTGTATGGAAACTAATTTTAACTTACGAAATAACTCATACATTTATAATGAACTGGTTGACTCACGTCCATGTCTGCACCAGGAACGGGCTTCGGTAAATATGTACGTGAGGAGACAAACTGCCTAGGCAACAAATCGATAGAGTGAGCGGACGCCATGCGAGGTCGTGGCTTTAAATCCCACACAAGATAACTATTTCGTGTGATTAACAAAGTATTATCTTGGGTCTGAATGTACTTTGTGGAAGTTATTTTCATGTCTGAAGCAAATCCCTGTGATACAAGGCTTGTGCGGGAGTTGTCTTTTTTAAAACTTAAAAAAAAAATCCAATACTTACAAAATATCACGTGGCAGAGAGCTCTGTTCGAGATTATGTTCCAGTACAACCATTATGCTAAGTGTTTTAAGTGTAGGCGCATATTCTAGTAGATGAAGATCACCATTGTCTACCAGCCTTTCTAGGTTGTTATCTATATTTTCTATACCACGATTACCTGCGTTAGCGCATGGGCTGGAAACAATAATTATTTTCATAAGTTAGGCATTACATTAAAATAATATAAGACTCATTAGGCTTAAATCAACAATTCATTCATGACAAAAGTAAACACTTTTTTGAATATAAACAAATGCTAAATATACCTTGTGCCTCCAAATAAATAGACAACATCGTTATAAATTAAACATGCTTGACGTCGTCTTTTGCAAGGTACTGTTCCAGTTACATTCAAATATTCCCATGCATTGTCCTTTATTGAATATCTATACAGATCGTTGAAATGAGTTTTTGAATTTCCATTATATCCTCCAAAAATGTACATAAAGTCATTATACAACCCTAAAAAAAAATACATTTATATTTTAGTGTTAACAAAAAATATAAATACACTCGCGGATTGTTCTCTATGCAGAACCATCATTACAGAAAAGTCTACAGATTTAATTTAGTATTCACACTTCACAGACAGTGTTTCAAAAACTTATAACATGTGGAACGTTTTTAAAATACAATTATGCATGAAGAAAATACCACGCGAATGTATAAATAAAGTTAAAAATTACTTACACGCTGAATGACTACGTCGGCTTTCTGGCCAACTCCCGCCTGCAGTTAAAACTACCCATGTTTCAGTAACAGTATCTAAATAATAAGTTAGCGGGCAATATATTTCTTCTTGAGAATTGTAAGGGCTATTCAAATCTCCGCGACCACCATAGACGTACATTCTTGTACCAACAGCTACAGCTGTATGAAAATCTCTATGTGATGGTGGTGAGCCAGAAGCGTCTATAAAAGTCCACTGCATGGTATCCAGATTCAAGCAGTGTACTTCTTGGGAATACTGATCTGTGAGATATTCAAATCCACCAAATATATACATCTTGTTTTCAATGACGCATGCTGAATGTCCATCTTTGGCATAAGGTACCATACCAGATACAGGAGGGTTGGTCCATTCTAATGTCTTTGTATCGAAACAGGAGAGAGTGTCACATGCTACGGCGTTGTTGCGGCCTCCCCACATATACACCTGTAATTATAATAATAATAGTTCAATTTCAGATGTACGCTTTTTTTGCAGTCTTTCCCAGAACTGTTATTTAGAGTATTAAGAAGATATTTATTATATCTATGCTTTCATGTAGGTAATGAAAAAAAAAATTTAACTTTCTTTTTTAAAGAGCTTCAAAATTAAAGACATAGGCAGCCAAGTGGATGAGTATTGTATGGTTGGTTAGTTAATTTTAGTAAATTAATTTAATAGTGATTTATTATTATTTTAGAACTACTGAACTAGATTATGATCATAAAGCGAGATTTATGTGAAATGGCCAGTAGGTTCATTGTCATAATCTAACTTCTTTTCTTTATTTAAGTCTCCATTTTAGTCTAAACACAAACCAACAGCGTCCAGATATCTAAAATGATTGGCACCAAAATAGAGGTCAATTCAATAATCATCAATCAGATTGATCAGCTTATGTTGAATCTTACTATTAGTAATTGACAATTATATTTTACAAGTTTAAACAGAATATAAATATTCGTCATACATTCACACAACGCCATTTAGGCAAAGCTTGTACTATGGGTACTAGACAATGGATAAACATACTTAAATACTTTTTTTTTGTAATTACATACATAACATAGAAAACACCCAGACCAATGCACATTCATGCACACAAAGATTTGCATTGAGCGGGAATTGAACGCGATACTGCTGCGTAGCAGTAATGTTATATAACCACTATGCCACAGAGGTTGTAGAATAAACAAACCAATACCAGAAATTTGAATTAACATATTGTACAGTTTTAAATAATTATGTATTACATTTCATTGTTTTACTTATTACTAAGATTATAATAATGTGGTAACAATTGTATAACTAAGAAATAAATTAACATTAATTGAATTGAGGAACAATTGTAATTATTATAACATGTTCCTGGTCTAATTTATAATTTATTGATTATATTTATTTTACATCAAGAATAATAACAAGTTAAAAATATTTATTTAACATTTTTTATGAGCATCTAATACATACTTACCTAAATTGAATCCTCTGTCATTTAGCTTTTTATTTACTTTTGTCCAGTATTGAATTAAAATTAGATTTATAATGTTGGCAAAACATGATTAAATATTCTATAATAAGTGCAAGAGTTATGAAGGCGCAGGGCCAAGTTTAGTGGCATGTGTTGGGAGAGGCCTATGTCCAGCAGTGGACTGTGATAGGTGTGTAAGTGGATGAGTTGATTATTGTTGGCATGTTCTAAATCAAAATGAAATCAAAATAATTTATTTGCACAAATTGTGGTACAGATATGGTGGTACACATAAAATAGTATTCTCACATAAATCGCCAGTACTGGCTTGCAACAATTATAGTAGTGTCTTGTAATACATAGTAATAATTATAGTATCATAGAAAAGTATAGTAATAAAAAGTAGGCAATGTCATTCAATATTAATTATAAACTTTTAAATTTCAGAATTAATTATTTAAATAAATATATTGCGAATAACATTGAATACAAACATTGTATAAATTAAAAAATAGATTTAAAGAATTCTTTCATAGTGTAGAAAGTGCGTTCCAGTGACCACTTTTTTAAGAATTGCCTCATTTTTACAAGAGGTTATTTGCGTATACATTTGGGTACCTTATTAAACACATCACATAAGTTTTTTTGAAATAGTGTGCTTCAACAGGCAGGCATTAATAACCTAGTTCTCTCTCTTTTGGCTATAGAGTTATCCTTTGCACTGACAAATTCCTGTCTGTACCTTTTAACACATACACAGACTTCAAATATATAAAGACCAACAATAGTTAGTATTTTGTTATTTTAAATAGTGGTCTGCATGATTCTAGTGGACCTGCATTATACAATGCTCATAAACACTTTCTGACATATCAGAGCCTTACTGATATTTGTGGAATTTCCCCACAAAAGGTTTTATTTTCTTCCTAACATATATAAGCTGTCCATTCTAGGTCATGGTTAGAGCAGTTATTTAAAATTAAAATGAACCTATGGTACTAAGCAGTAAATGAACATAATGGTACACTGCCTTGTTAGTGGTCATATTTGCTCATAAACAGTAAAGAAAAAAGATACTACTTTTTATTGAAAGTGACAAATTCTACAAAACTAACTTACCAAATTCATAAAATTAAATATTTAATGCCTTAAAGTGATAAAGTTGATTTGTACAAGAAATTTGCTTAAAAATTTCTTTGCTGTAAATCAGTCATTTCCTTTTTAATGAACTTTATCTATAGATATAATCAATCAAAACAATGTGTATCTTTTTCTAAATGATTATTGATAAATTATGGTGACTCACATGTATTATATTAACAATGAAACAATGGTGATTGATAAACAAGCTATAGACTTCAGAAAATTATTTGAAAATATTTAATTGGAACGGAGTTCCAGCTGTAAGGGCTTAATTGCATATTTTAAGCCACAAATTACAGAAATTACCATTATCCTCTTTACTTACGTCTATTTTTATTACTCATTAATAACATCTGTGGCTGTGGACAGTTGTCCATCTGCAAGACAGATGTTTAGAGCCAATTCAAATGCATCATTCTTAACAGTTCAAATCCAGTATCAAAACCAAAGAAGGAAAACTTACCTACCTTAAATTACTACCAAACTTCAGGTTTGAGTGGTAAGTGCAGGTCATGTTGTGCTACTTATATCCCTGCAGAGGTATGTTATGATGAATGAAATTTTGACATATTTACCTTGTCACCGTATGCCACAGTTGTATGTCCATATCTTTGAAATGGAACCATCTCAGATTTTCTAATAGTTACAGGCGCCCATCTTAGTGTTGTGGTATCAAGTACATGAATAGGAATAGCTTCCCAGTCCTTGTATTCTTCCGTCGAACAATACCCTCCGAAGGAATATATTTTTTCGCCTATGCAAACAGCTGCATGATTGACTCTCATCGGCCCACCTTCGACGTGCGCCGTCCATTTCATATTAACTAAAAGTAACTCTTCTACCAATTCAGATATTATAAATTTCGAGGAGTTTGAGTGAAGTACTACTACTGAAGCAAATAAATATTAAGTATTTAATAGTTATAATTATTTACGGACTGACAGACTCGCTGGCTGTTTTCTTTTCACTTGATTTATTTATTGACTGGCATCAGCTGTCAGTCATTATCTAATATTTAGTGTCAATGTCACTTAACTGTCAGCTAGTCGTTACGTTCCGCTACACGTTATTACAAATATTTTTTATTTCGTAGTAGTTTTTATTTTATTTTAGTAGGTGCCCTACATTTTACACCAATTATCATCAATATTTAAGTCGGATTTAAACTTTAAAATATTAAATCAAAAGGTTTTTAAAACTTTATTCGATTACACTGGACAATAAGCCTTATTTATTGTAATACTAGCGGCCATTAAACATTACATCTAGACTCGTTAATATAAATGGTTTCGATGGATAACAAAATAAAAGTATGACCACAAACAATTCTCTCAGTTGTAATGGACATTGAGAAAGCGAAGCTTCTCTGAGAGTCTTTTCCCAGTGCTCAACGTTTTCTAGCAAACCTCTAGCACGGCAAGCAGCTTGATATGTTTCTTTCAGAACTCCGTCAACGGTTTTCAAGTACTGGAATGAAGTTGGACCTCGTACGTGATGCAACAACATCCTAAGATAGAAACACTCGGATTGAGAAGAATGGACACCGTTGACTCTACCTAAAGCGGCATCTTATTTATGCCTGGATAGCCAACTACGTTCTCACCACGCTTCCGTCTGGTAAACTTATTATTGACCCATGTCGTCGCACGAATACTTAAGTGTCCAACCTCCATTTGCAACATTTTACACCAGAGACGTTTTATTGATTAGTTTAAGCAAATAATATGGTTTCATAAAAGTTTTATATTAAAAAGATAGTTAACGTGTTTATGAAATGATTTAATACAAATAATCATTAAAAAGTCAAACAGTTATGTTTATTTTCACAATTTTTTATGGAGGTTGAGCAAATAAACACAAAACAAATTATGCAATTGGAGATAGACCACTACTGGAGTGGAGGTTGAGCATTTTGCATTCGAATATATTTAGTACTTAAGTGCCCTATAACCAAATACAGTGTGTTTGGGTATCGTGGTAAAAAAAAAACTAGTTAACTGGCTATTTATTATTAAAAAAAATACAGAATTAAAAAAAAAACACTGTTTGATATAATAAAAATACAAAATACAATATTTTTTTGTTTTTGTACCGATACAAGATTGTTTACTTCGCCTGGTATTTTTTTTGTTGTCTGATCCTGTCAAAACCTTTTTAATTAGAGATTCCATAAAGGCTTTGTCGTCAGCTTTCATATATTTGTAGGTACTTCTAATATATTTTATTTTCTTTTCGGTTAGTGTCTGATTTGAATTAGTCCTTATTAGTCGTATTCTTCTTTCGTCGGATTCTTGATTTATCGTACGTAATGTCAACATAAAATAGAACTATGGTATAACTGTGACTCCACTTCTTCATTTCAATATGTACAATAAAAACGACATAAATTGAAAATAAAACGGTGATAAGATCATACCTATACGTATAAAAAATAATTAATATACTGAGACTATTTAAACAATTTAGAATGGATTTTTTTTAAAGAAAATTAACCCTTTTTTGACGATTCTTTATGTTTTCATAAGGAATTCTTTAGTTTATGGGCTATTCATCCCTCAACGGCGTAATTAGTTCTGAATTTCTCATCCAAAATAGAGAAGAAAATGCAAAGCAACGGACATAATAAAAATAGATGTACAATGTGAGCAATGGATCTGTGGCGAGTAAAAAATAGTATTAATCTTCTTATATATAATATACATCATTGCGAACACAAAGCGTAGGTATACGTAAACACAAAACTACCCATTTAATGCTAAGAAATTAGCAAACATGCAAGTAGCAGGTATAAATTTGACAGTCACCGCACAAAAGCAATATTTTTTATTATTATATTAGTTATATTTTACAATCTTACGAAATGTTCGAAACAATCTGTTCATTAATAGATACGTCACAATTTCATTTAAAGATTTAATTAAATCTGAAATTATAAAAATTTAATTTAAACATCCTGTACTATAAGTTAACGATACGCAGTGATAATCTGCAAAGAAATGTTAACAAAAATACAAGTTACCGATTCTTTTCTATAGTTGTGACTATATTTTCCGATTTACATTTCGTCACGGACATTTCGGGTACTGTTTTCTATTAAAATTAATACTTTTTTCTATATTTCGCGTTAGTTTTTACTCAAATGCGTGCGAGCAGTAGCTTCTTCACAAAATAAATTAATAATGGCGGCGTATTGCGTCATCAAAATGCGATGTCGTGATTGGTTACCTGTGAGGAGATTGAATACTTAAGCACGCAATCGATGATCAGATGCACGTTTGGTGTTTCTCTACGGACTTTGAGCAATTAAGCATGAAGTTTTAATTCTGTTGTGTTAGTTTTCAAAAACTTAAATTCCTTATAAATAATGTATTTTAAGTCCAAACAGCAAGTATTATATACCAATCGAACCGCAATTTTATCCCTAATAAAATTGCATTAAAAAGTGAAATTCGTCAAAATGGTCGGTTGAGCAAATAAGCATTCAGGCGACGATGTGTAGTATTGCGAGACTTCGTGGTATAGCAATGTTTTTGCGAATTCATCTTCACGAGTTCAAAAAAACCAGCAAAGTTATTTTACGTGGGTTTTGGGCACTTCTACAGCCGTTTCCGTGGTAAAATACACCCTTTGGGCATTTTCTAAGTGAACAGCTAACTGCAAAACAGCAGGATGCGGCTCATGGATCGGGAATTCGAATACTCGCCTAGCAGCTTCGGAAGTACTGGGTATTTCCTTGTGCAAATACCGTTTTTCATACATGGTTCTGTTATGTTCTCCGCATGGTCCGTGCACCATATTTTTTATTGCACTTTATTTTACACATTTGGATCGTAACATCAACTTACATCATCTTTAATAATAAAAATAATAAAAAATAAAAATCTGTTTATTTCTGTAAATCTTATATCTAGACAATTATGATTCTTCCCGTTGAGTAATCGAAAGATACTCGTGTTGGGAATGACCCGCCACTTCTCTTAATAATTCTAATAGATTACAAAAATTGTGGTTGTGCGTGTGTTTGACTGTGTGCATAGCTTTGTGTGTTATATACATACACACACACACACCCTCCTGTGTGTGTGTGTATGTAAATGTGAGTGTTTGTATATGTTAGTGTGTGTTTGAGTGTATGTATATGTGTGTGTGTGTGTGTGCGTATATGTATGTGAGTGAACGTTTGGTGGAATGTATGTGTCTCATCCTGTTAACTTATTTTGCAGCGCTTTGCAATGATGGTGATTAGGCTATTAGGCAATTCTGGTTAAAAGACTTTCAACTTCGTCGTAATTAAGCGTTGATAAAAATTGTATTACTAAGCTTTTACACACGTATAACTGTTTAGGATATATACTGATAATTTTGTTTATTTTATTATAAATAAAGGCAGACTGGCATGCGTACTGTCTTCTAGCGAAGACAGTACGTACCGTAGGAGAAGTAGCAACAATGTCATTTCTTCTCTTTTTTAGTAACTCTTCTTTAAATGGCAATGTTTTATGACAGTTAAGAATTAAATGAAGTAAGTATAACTTACGAACTGAGAGCAGTTTACACATCTGATATAGGCTGTACGTTGAGAATCTATACGGTTTAAAGTACATAACCTTTAAGAGAGATCTCTGTGCCCTTTCCAAATGTATGAAATGGGTCTTGTCAGTCCCACCCCAGATTGGAATACAGTAGGAGATGACGGATTGGGCCAGGGCTATGTAAATTTTGTTCAAGAGCGTGCTAGACATTACATATCGAAGTGTCTTGAAGACCCAGATAAGTTTTCGGATACGGCTTATAACAGCATCTATTTGTGAATGCCAATTTAATTTTTGGTCAACAATAACTCCTAGATATTTTGTTTGCCTTTCTTTAGTGATAAAAGGACATTCGCAAGGAGTTGTGCCAGGATTTAGGCAGTTATGGATTTTAATGCCTTTTTTTTTTTTTAATTTTCCCTCTGGGTCTCTTCGCAGGGGCCCCGGGTATGCACCGTTAAGCATCGACCCCAGGGTCCCCTGCAGACCTCGGCCGCCCTATTACGGCCCCGTCCCTATGTGGGAGAGGATCCCCAGTCCTCTCTACCGGGAGGGGGGGGGGGGGGGGGCGTGTGTGGGGGGGAGCACCTACACACGCCAACGTCTTGGCCTGCTTCTGCACGGGGCAACGGGCAGCCCATCCGTCCCGTTACCCCCAGGCCCCCCGTCATGGAGGTCGGAGATCGTTGGCATAATGCCTTCTCCGACGCCCAGGACGCGCGGCGACATGCGGGAATGAGGGATCTCTCTCCCGCAAGCCCTCCGCCGCCTCCTTCGCTAGCATTACATGCTCGCAAAAGGTGGCGACGGCCTGCCACGCGCTCTCGCTGGAGACCATGGCCTGAACCATTGTCTCCAGCGAGAGAAATGCCACTCCTAGACCCACAACGAGGTCCTGCCGTTGCCGTGCCCACGCCGGGCACTCCACCAGTGTGTGGAGCGAGGAGTCCTCGCTGCAGTTCCGGCAACTGTGGCATTCGGGCGTTGGCTCCCGGCGAATACGGTGCAGATACTTACCGAAGCATCCATGCCCGGTAAGCATCTGCGACATCCGGTAAGAGAGGCTGCCATGCCGCCTCTCGAGCCAATCCTCCATGACCGGACTTACCGCCCTGATAAGGGCGTGCCCGTACCTCGGTTGCCCAAGTCGCTGTCTCCATTCCTCCATGAGATCGTCATGGAGCAAGGACCGCTGCGCCTCGACTTCGCGAGGGGCAGGTATATGTCCCTGCTCCAGAGCCTCCCTGTGCCACCGATACAGTGACGCGAGAGCTCTCGCCTCCAGATCCCATGGAGGAGTTCCGGCTAGGAGACTCGCCGCCTCAAAGGAGATCGTACGATATCCCCTGATGATTCTGACGGCCAGCATCCTCAGCGGACTCTGAAGAATAGTCGCTGTGCTGGCCGTCAGGCGCTCCGCCCATACAGGCGCGCCGTATAGCGCCATCGATCGTACGATCCCCACGTAGAGTCTCCTACACGGGGTGTTAGGTCCCCTCATGTTGGGCATAAGCCGCGACAGTGCAGCCGCGGCGCCCTTAATTTTGGGGACGATGCTTCGGACATGTGGTCCGAAGCCCCATCGGCTATCGAGGGTGATCCCAAGATACCTCATCGAGGGCTCGATGCCGATGCTAACACCATCCACCGTGACACTGGAGCCTGGAGGGGGCGCCCGTCTGGGTCCGTGAAAACACAGGGCCTCAGATTTGTTGAGCGCCACCTCCAGCCCCAGCCGCCGGATTCGGGCAACGACCTGGGCAACCCCTACCGTGGCCGCTTGGACTGCGTCTTGGAACGTTCTCCCTCGTGCTGTCACGAGGGTGTCGTCGGCGTAACAAAACACCGCGACACCTCTGGGGAACGAACCACGCAGCACCCAGTCGTATCCGATGTTCCACAGGAGCGGGCCAAGCACCGATCCCTGTGGAACACCGCACGACACATCTCGCCGACCTGGCCCTAGCCAACTAGGGTAAGCTATGGCCCTCTCAGAGAGATAGGCCCCGACAAGTGGCAGAGGTAGGGGGGCATCCGATGATAATCGAGTGCCTCCCTAATGCAACTCCAAGGCAAGGTGTTAAATGCATTGGCGATGTCAAGAGACACCGCCAACACCACCTCACCCCGGGAGGTCGCTTCCTCTGCCAGGCTACCCACGCGCATGATCGCACCCACAGTGGATCGCCCCCGGCGGAAACCAAATTGGTTATCCGCCAGATCTGGCCCTACCACCGTGAGATGCTCGACGAGGCGATCTGCAATGATACGCTCAAAGAGCTTGCAGACCACGTCAAGCAACACGATCGGTCGGTATCCGGATGGTGAATCCACCGGCCGCCCCGCCTTTCGGATGAGGACCAGTTTCCCCGTCTTCCACACCTTCGGAAACTGACCTCTTTCGAGGCATGCGCTAAATAGCCTTCTAAGTCGGGGTCCAAGCTCCGCAAGGGCCACGACCCATGCACGGCCTGGAATGCCGTCGGGTCCGGGCGCGGTGTTCTTTTTGGCCTTGAGCCGTCGAACCACCGCCCCTAGCTCACCCTCTGTGACTTCGGGCACGTCATTCTCGCTACGACTCGCGTTGAGCACTCGAGACGAAGCCATCGTCGGGGGGACATGCTCCTCCCCTCCCGATGGGAACAAGGCGTCCAGCACTCCCTCCAGACGGTCGGGTTGCAGACTCTGCGTCAGCGGGGGGGCCCTGGGGCGTAGTTTGCCCCGTACCAAAAGGTATGGGCGTCCCCACGGATCCTGGTCCAGAGTCCCAATCAGCTCTTCACGAGCTGATTGCTTGGCCCGTTTTACAGCCGCCTGGAGGGCTCTTTTGGCTGCCCTGTACCTCTCATGGAGCTCCGTCTCCAGGGTTGCCGCGTTGTCTGGGCGGCGACGCCTTCGGCGGAACCTTTTGCACTGGCGGCGTGCACGGACGCACTCCTCGCGGAGTTGCGCCGTTTCTGCGTTCCACCAGTACGCCTGGTTCCTTGCCGGGGTGCGCCTCACCCTTGGCATCGCCGCGTCGCAGACTAGCGACATGGCCCTCTGGAACCACTCTGCCTCGTCATCGACGCAGACAGGCCTGTCCGGTGCGGGTACCCAGGCCTGCACGGTAGCGGCTTCCAGAAGGACTTCCCTGCTCATTTTTTTGAGTGCCCAACGAGAATCCGGAGGGCTGTCAATCCTCAGCGGTGCAGAGGCATCGGGGTCGACGCTGAACCGAATGTATCTGTGATCGGACAGCGTCTCCCCCTCCTCCACAACACGCCAGTCCTGGACGCGAAGGGCAAGCGCAGGGGTCGCGAACGTTACGTCCACGACCGAACCGAGCTGCCCTCGCTCCCAGGTGGCAACAGTCCCCCGGTTGAGGATCGCCAGGCCGCGCGTAGCGACCCAGTCCTCCAACAACCTCCCCCTGACCGTGGTCTCTCGGGAGCCCCAAGCCTGTGACCAGGCATTGAAGTCTCCCATGACCAGTATCGGACGGGGGCGACACGCAGCGAGAACGACGTCCAGTCCAGCGAGCCATTGCTCAAACTGGTACTGGTCTCGGTTCGGCGAGATGTAAGCGGCCACCACCGCTATCCCCTCATAATCCGCCGCGACGCATCCTCGTCCCCTTGCTAAAACAGCAAGGGGGGAGGAGCCAGCGGCGGTTCCCCCGATAAGGAACGTCAAGCCGTCCAAGTCCACCGGGGCGCCCGGTGGTACCCAGTACGGCTCGGCGACTGCGGCCACATTGATAGACCACTGTGCGACGCTCTGGTACAGAAGATCCTGAGCACCGGCACAGTGGTTTATGTTCGCCTGCAGGAAGCGGACATGGGCACCCATTAATGAGTGTCCATCTCCGCCTCCCGCCGCGAACTGGGCCGCTCTGGGGCCTCTCTACCTGCGGATGGACGGGGACGGGGCCTCGGCCTTGAGGCGGCGCAGGACTTGCTGTCCGCCCGGTGTGCCGCATCCTTGCCCTCCGCCACACATTTGAAGCAGTGTGGCGGGGCCGTGCATGATCCGGCCTTGTGACCGGGCTGACTGCAGCGGAAGCACCGGTCCCCCACGGTAACTCCCGCCGTGCACTGCACTCCTACATGCCCCGCTCCCAGGCACCTAAAGCACCTGGCTTCGCGGGGTTGCAGAAGGAGCACCTGCGCCTTGAGGAAGCCTCCTATCAGGAGGCTCCGTCCATCCGCTACCTTTTTGGCCGCCGCGACCGGGCAGTGGACGACCACCGTCCCGCGACCTGTGGGACCAAAGAATAATTCTCCGGCCCTCACCTGGTCGCGTGGGCAGCCGCCCGCCTCCACAACGGCGGAGATCACCTCCTCCGTTGTGGCCGCGTCATCCAAACCAGACACGCGCACGCCAACACATTTGTTGGGTCTGGTGACGCGGACGGCCTCTGCGTCCAGTGACTCCCGCAGCTTAGCCGCTAGGGCATCTGCCTTGGGGCCACTGGTGGCGCCGGAGACCTCGAGCATTCTTGCTCCGGTACGTGTCGTTTTGTACCGGAGCCCGCCCTGAATGTCGAGGGCCTTAAGGTCTACGGAGGCCTTCACCCTTCGTAGAACCTCGGCGTACTCCACGCCCTTCTCCACGCCTGCTGTCGTCAGCGTCAGGACGACAGCGGTGGACCGTGGGGCGCGGAGCCTCGGCGCCTTTGTCGCGGCGGCGACTTTCTTCTTCTTTTTCTTTCGGGACCCCACGACCCTCCATTCTGCTTCAGGGAGGGAGGGATCCGGGGTCCCATCTACGACCGTAGGGGGGGCAGAGGGGGCCTTCTTCCCCTTCCCCTTGCCCTTCTTATTGTCGGACTGCTTCGGCTTTTGGGCCGAAGCAGCCACGTTCTTTTTTGCAGGCGGCGGAGGAGCCGCAGGTGGAGGCGCTCGCTCTCCAGCTTTGGGGCGGGCCACCTCATCGCAGGACGCCCCCGCGGCCGACGTCAGCGGCGGGCGGCGCCTTATGTCTTCGAGAGTGGAGATGCGCTTCATAATGCGCGTCTCCATCTCTCGCATCATCCGCTCAAAATCTTGAGCGGATGATGTTGACGCCGCAGGGCGCTGCGGCACTGGCGGCAGTGCCACGCCGCCGCTCCGCGCCTGCCTCAGCTCGTCCTGGAGGGCAGCCATTTGCTCCTCCAGGCGCTTTATGGCGGCAGCGTGTTCGGCGTCCTTCTTCGCCAGCTGCCGCCTGAGCTCCGCCACTACCCCTGCCTCACCAGTCGAGGCTGGCGGGGACGGAGGAGCCCGCCACTCCCTGCGGACGGCCTCCGTGACCTCCGCAAATATTTTCTTCCGGGTCTGTGAGAGCCCCTTCTGGCCCCTAGCCGCATCGGCTAGTTTGGCCAGAAGTGTCTCCAGACCCGGAGGAAGTACTGCTCCGTCGGCCGGTGGCACGTACGGTGCCTTCGGCCGACTCTGTCCCCTGAGCGGGGCACCCCTCCCACGCCCAGTCCTCACTGCGGGCACCTTGGGTGCCGCAGGCCTACCCGCCTCCTCCCCAGATGTTAGTTCCATACCGGAGCCGGAAAGACTCCGGCTTCCGGTACGGAACAAAAACGTCTCCTTCTCCTCTGGGCGCCCCCTCTTCCTACCGCGCCCAGAAGCAGCTGTTTGAGCCTCGCTCCCCGTGTCGGAGTCCCCAACGGACACCCCATCCTGGGTGTACATCTGGGGCCCCGGCAAAGGAACCGAGGCTCCGTCGGTCGACGCGACCTCCGCGTCGGGGTTGGGGGTGGTTTTAGAGCACACCCCCGGGCTCGTTGAACAATGGTGGTCCCGCCCAGATACGAGCCGAGTGTTTTCACTCGGCCCGGGACCGAAGAGGCCGGTACCCGACTGGTCATCAGCCAGTCGAGAACCGGTCTCAACAAGGGACTCCCCGGGACGCGATACGCGCCCGGAACCCTCCTGGGTAGATGTATCCTTACGATAATCTGCCATTGTTTTAAACTTAAACCTAACCTTAACCTAGTACCTAACCTAATACACAGGGACGCGCAGGAGGGATGGTTCCTCCTACACCTCCCTGCGGGCGCCCTCGCGGCCTGCCGAAGCTGACCAGTATCCCCGTTGCCGGGCGCCAAAAACTTGGGTTTAGGTTTTTATAGAGGTTTTCCGTCCTCGCAGCCACGAGTGGCCACCGCTCCTGTCCGTTCAGGGCTACGGTTTGGCCGGACGGTGGTCTGTGCCAGACCATGTCCGCCGTCACTGGACAAGCCTGCAACGACGAACCCGCCCGCCCGGTGGTTTTTTTTTTTTTATAGAGGCGTCCTTCCTCGAGGCTCCAGGGAGCCCCCGGACCCGTCTATGGACGGGCTTACGGGTCGGCCGAACGGTGGTCTTTGTGAGACCGTGCTCGACACCGCTGATAAGCTCAACGGTGACGAGCCCGTCGCCCTAGTCTGGTTGCTCCACACTGTGTGCTCTGATAGGCCAGAGCACAGGTGGAGCGACCCAGAAAGGCCTATAAGGCCTCCCCCTTGGCAGGATTTCTGCCGCGGACGACCACGTGCTCCTCCCCTGAAGACCGCGTGGTCGCCCCCGTTGCCCGGGACGCACCAGCGCGGAGGTATCCCACCCGTGGGGCTCCTACGCCTCTCCCCTCCAGCATCAATGGCCGGAAAGAGGAGGCGGCCAAGTCCCACGCGCCCCTGGATTTTAATGCCTAGGTTTGTCACTGGCTGCGAAGTTATGTAGGGAGAAAAACAAATATAGCACGTTTTCTGGATGTTAAGGGTTAAGAGATTCTCTCTTAGCCATTTCGATATACATGTTAGTCCTTTTTTTTTTTTTTTTTTTTTTTTTTTTTTTTTATGTACGGCAGGCCATGTCTTGGCAGTAAAAAACGACCGCAGTATCATCAGCATAGGAAAGTATCCTTCCCCCGACATTCTGTAGGTTACATAACTCATTTATATATATTAAAAAAAAAAAAAAAAAAAAAAAAAAAAACACAGAGTCGGGCCAAGGACACTCCCCTGTGGTACACCAAATTTGACTGAGTATTCGCTGCTCACATAGCTATCTATTTTTACAGCTTGAGTTCGTTCAGAGAGGTAGCTAGTGAGGAGAGCTAGCGCTGTATCTCTAATGCCTATGCCTTGCAGCCTGCTTACAAGAACAGGGATAGATACTGTATCAAATGCCTTTTTAAGGTCTAAGAATACTGTGAGACACTTATCCCCCCTATCAACTCCTTTTGTTATAGTAGTGGTCAAATCAAGAATTGCATCTTGAGTTGACATGCCTCTGCGAAACCCATACTGAAATTTAGATAAGATGTTATATTTATTAAGAAAACCCGTAAGTCTATAGTTAATGAGTTTTTCAATTATTTTTGAAATTGAGGTTAGAACAGAAATAGGCCTGTAGTTACTTACGTCAGATCTATCTCCGTTCTTGTAAACAGGCGTAACTAAGGAGCGTTTCAGAGAAACAGGAAAAACTCCCGAGCTAAAACAAAGATTTGTTAACCTACTGATGTGTGGAACAACAAAATCTCTAGCATGCTTCAAAAAAGCTGTACTTATGCCATCCCAGCCAGGTGCACTGCTAGAGTCAAGGCTTCTAAGTATGATGTCAACCTCGTCAGGATCCGTGTCCAGTAGCGCAAACGAGGTAAGGTGAGAGTAGCTAGAACTAGAGATATTAGGGCCATGATCGTTGACTTCAGCTTGCATAGTTATGAGTTCTGCAAGGCTAGCCCCAATGTTGACAAAATAACTGTTAACATGATTGACAGAGCTTAGAGGTTCTGGTTTAATCTTAAGTAACTCAGAGTTTTTAGTTTTAGGCGGCTTATATTGAGTAACGTCATTTATCGTAGACCATAATGCTTTAGGTTTATTAGCAGTTTTGTTAAATATGTGTTTTTTATAATTTCTATTTAGTTTATTTATTAGGTTACAACAAAAGTTCCTGTAACGTTTATAGGTGATTTTCAAGATTATGTTATGTGGTTCCTTACTAAGTTTGGTTTGCATACTGTTTCTTAATTTAATGCATTTTAGGGCACCAGGTGTAATCCATGGTTTTTTAATTCTTTTACTGCATGGAATTGTTATGACTCTGGAGTTAGATTGAATAGCAGCCTGAATAATACCTATAAAAGAGTTAGAATATGTTTCCGGATCATTGTAAATGTTAAGGAACGATACATCTGACGCGATAAGGGTTTTGTACGCCTCTTCAAAATCAACGATAATTTTAGAGTGACAAGGAATGGATTTTTTGTTTACATTAGAAAATTTTACTAGGACTAGATTGTGATCGGTAACTGTGGTGTCCAAAACAACCACAGAGGCAGAGTTTAAATGGGTATCTAGTTTGACCATGACATGGTCGAGACAGGAGTTCCCCCTGGTACATAAGTTATGACCCTCTTTATCTTTTACATCACGTAACATATTATTGTTCCTTTCTTTATCTATGTTATGAGAATTAGCCTATAGCTTAAAATGATTAAATTATAGTTAACTTAGGTATTATTTAGAATACATAATTTATCATATACCTACATTCGCGGGTTATAGCTAGTCTAAAATATCATTACATTTTATAAACGTAATATGAGGTTAATTTATAGCATTTATATCTCCTTTGAGTATAAAATGTTCTGTGATTTATATTTCTACCGATTATTTCAGTAAGTAACCATGGTAACCGAAAAAACATGTTTGACGTTTTTTGATATATTTTTACGTAATTTAACTAAGGAAGGGATTTTGGCGGGCGCTTGGTTGAGAGACGTCATTGTTTTTTTTGTTAAAATTTTTATTTCAAATATTGTTAATTCTGGTTTATATTAAGGTTTATATTTTAATTTAATATAATATCTGAGGTGAATGAAGCTTGGTTAAGGTATTTCTAGATAGTTTTTTAGATAATTTTGTAGATAGTAGCACTTGTTATTTTCAATAGTCATTTCCGTAATGGAAATGACTATTGATGTTCCCCCGGATGGGGGTGGAGGAAAACCTCCCGACAAAATTCCACTTTTACGACCTAATAAACGGCCTGCCGAATCTAATTTAATAAAAGATGATTTGAAAAAAACTAGATCCCCGGCAGAATCGATTCAATCAGTTTATTGTATGCCTGGTTTTGAATCAGATTCAAAAATTAAATATTCTGATAAGGACAAGGGACCTTTTACAGTATTTGTTTCTAGAAAGGAACCTGAGTCTACGTCAGGATATTCTTTTGAAATTCTAAAATTCGCGCACTTTTTACACACGAATAAAATATCTGGAATTAAAGAAGGCGGTATTAAAAATATCGGACGTAATAGAATTAGCGTAGAGTTCAAATCTGCAACGAGTGCAAATTCCTTCGTTAGTTTAGAGACATTAAATACTCACAACTTTATTGCACATATTCCGAAATTTCAAACCCTACGAATGGGTGTGGTTAGGGATATCCCGACCGACTGGTCGTTACAAGAACTCGTAGAGGGAATCCACACTCCTAATAATTGTGGACAAGTTATTAAAGCCAGACGGCTAAACATAAAAACTAAGAAGGACAATACTGTAGAGTGGATTCCTTCTAACTCAGTAGTTCTTACTTTTCTAGGCCAGACTCTGCCTGAAAAAATTTTTTGTTTCAATGCTTGTCTTCCAGTTTCTCTATATTTACTACCAACAATACAGTGCCGAAATTGCTGTCGTTTTGGCCACGTTTCCCAACAATGTAGATCGCAGTCGCGTTGTTATAAGTGTGCTCAATCGCATTCAGGCGATTCCTGTAGCGTAGACGCTTCTTGCCTTTTGTGCCGTGGCGACCATAAAGCCACAGATATAAAATGCCCGGAACACGACAGACAAAAACAAATAAAATTGGTAATGTCTCAAGAGAGCATTAGTTATATGGAGGCATCAGTTAGATTTCCTCGTGTTCGACGCCTTTATTCAGAGATAGCCTCAAAGTCCACCAAAGTAAGTTCTTCTCCTGGTAATATTTTTAATAGTAGCAATAATCCAACTCTCCTTCCATCAACTTCTTCTTCATATAAAAAAACTAATTATATAGCTCCCCGACCTAAGCCTGCCTTAGGCAAGTCATACGATCTGCATGCTCATAACGATATTACAAATACTCCGTCTTCTTCACAGCCTAATGGGTGTGCACTTTTATCGTCTCTCGAGACAACTCCGTTATTAACTCCAAACGATAATCTCGTTGAATTGCTTCTTTGCTCTCTAATTAACATGCTTTCTAAATTATCCGACTCCTTACCGAACAATGTCTCAGTTCTAGTTGAACAATTACTTTCTGTCCTTACCCGCAACAATACTTCCAATGGATCTACAGATTCTTCAGTGGAACTGTAGAAGTATACGAAGCAAAAAACATGACACGATCTATTTGATTAACCGCTACAAACCTATGGTCTTTGCTGTGTCGGAGACGTGGCTTAAACCTGACTCTTCCTTTAGGATTTCAGGTTTCTCTTGCCTCCGGGATGACAGAGGCGATGGTTGGGCTGGTTGTGCTTTGTTTATCAATAAAAATGTAACATTTTCTCAAATCTCTATTCCTCAACATAATTCTGATTTACACATAGTTGCTTTGAGAGCAAAGAACATATCCTTTGTTTCCGTTTACATTCCTCGTCCTAATTATGACATTATATCTAATCTTAACTCTATTTTATCATCTATTCCAGCTCCTATTATTATGTTAGGTGACTTTAACTGCCGCCACACTCTGTGGGGTTCTCCTATCAATGACTCCTATTCCTTTGCTCTTTTGGATCTTTTAGACCAAAGAAATCTGTGTGTTCTAAACGATGGGTCCGCAACTCGCAGGGTTTCTCCTTTGCAAAATTCCAGTTCCCCAGATCTTACTCTCTCCTCTCCTTCTCTCGTTTCTCTTCTATCTTGGACGGTCTTGCCCAATTGCTTTGGAAGCGATCACTTTCCTATTTTAGTTTCTTCTCACCAGTCATCCAAATCGTCTTCTACCTCTACAGTACCACTTTTTAAGTACTGTACACCAAGGGCAGACTGGAACAAATTTTGTTCTCAGTTGGATTTAGAAATTAATAATCTTTCCCTTGTTAACTCTTCTAATTTTCTTGTAGTATATGACGAATTTGTGTCATGCCTTATTAAAGCTGCTGATATGTCTATCCCAACAAAAAAACCTTCTTGTAAACTGGTTCCGTCACCTCTATGGTGGGATGCTGAATGTACTGATAGTGTACGGCAAAGGAAAGAGGCAGAAAATAAATTTGCCTCATCCTTGTTAATGTCAGATTTCCTTCTTTTTAAACAAACAGCTGCGAGAACTTGTCGTCTTCTAGCACAAAAAAAACATCAAGGATGGCGTAGATTTTGTGAGTCTTTATCGCCGCGTACCAACATATCACAAGTTTGGAAAAGCATTAAAGCCTATCGTGGAAGTCTTACAGACTATAATATTTCCTCTAACGACCCCAATTTATGGCTGTATGATTTCCATGCTAATTTAGCCCCTCCATTTGTTCCAGAATTGGACTGTTTTCCATCTATGATCTCTTGTCATTCTCCTGGAGAAGATTGGATGAATGACCCTTTCTCCTTTAGCGAACTTTCCAGTGCACTTGACCACCTACATGATTCTTCCCCTGGTGTAGATGGCATCCCCTACTCCTTCATTTGCAAATCTTCTAAATTATGTAAATCATTTTTTCTTACTATTCTCAATACCATTTTTTCTTCAGGAATCATCCCTAAATCTTGGAAAACACAGTTAGTTGTTCCTATCCTCAAGCCTGGTAAAGACCCAAATGACCCTACTTCTTATCGACCTATTGCTTTATCCTCTGTTTTGGCTAAAATAATGGAGAATTTAATTAAAAACCGTTTAGAGTGGTTTATGGAAAGAAATAATTTGCTGGCAAAGAATCAATTTGGCTTTAGAAAGGGTAAGAGTGCTTTGGATAACCTTAGTATTTTTACGTCTGAGGTCAGGCTTGCTTTTACTAAAAATGAGCATGTTATTGGGGCATTCTTAGATATCTCGGCTGCATATGATAATGTCAAACTTTCTTTACTTAGGGAGAAAATGCTTCAACTAGGTGTTTCTGAAAGGTTGACTAATATTATCTTTAATATGTTAGTATGTCGCTATGTATCTGTTCGTTATCATTCTATTCTTCTTCCTCCTCGGGCTGTGTGGAAGGGCCTTCCGCAAGGCTCGGTGCTTAGTCCTCTTCTTTACAATATTTATACTTCTGACATAGATTTATGTGTTTCCCCTTTTTGTAAGATTTTACAATTTGCCGATGACGTAGCATTATTCACCGTTTCTCCTTCTTTTTCTGAAGCTTCATCTTGTATTAATTCGGCTTTGTTTTACCTAAATCAATGGCTATCTGATCATAATCTCTCTCTCTCTGTGCCTAAATGCAATGCTGTTATTTTCTCTCGCAAACGTAATGTGCCACCTTTAGAAATCCGTGTTGGTGAAGAGACTATTCCCTTAAAGGATTCTGTCAAATTCTTGGGACTTATTCTAGATTCCAAGTTAACAGGTATCCCTTACCTGGCATATATTGAGCAGAAATGTGAAAAAGGAGTGAATGTCATGAGGGCTCTTTCTGGAGTCCGGTGGGGTTCTCATCCTTCTTGTCAAAAACTAGTTTACGATTCTATTGTTCGTAGCCATTTTGATTACGGAGGGTTCCTACTTGAACCATGCAATAAAACTGCTATGGCCAGGTTGGATAGAATCCAGTCGAAATGTTTAAGAATTATTACAGGTGCTATGAATTGTTCTCCTATAAATGCTCTACAGGTTGAATGCTTGGAGGCTCCTCTCCATCTTCGACGTCAATACCTTGCTGATAGGTTCTTATATAAAGTAATTCAAATAAAGTCTCACCCTCTTATTCCTGTTCTCAATTCTCTTCTGAATATTCTACCAAATTCTCCATATTGGTTACATAAGGACCCGCCTCTGCTTATAATTTCATTTAAAAAACTCAAAGAACTTCCTTGTTCAGTTTATCAGTCCTCATCTCATCCCATATTTGAAAGTGATTACCTCTCTCTTTCATTTCGCCCATCCATTATTTTGTCCTTAGGCATAGAGAAATATGATATCGATGCTAACAAACATTTTGAGAAAATTTTAGCCAATAATTGGCGCGACTGGCTTACAATTTACACTGATGCTTCTAAATCATTACATAATGACACGCCTGTCGGGTCAGCAGTCTGGATTCCTAAATTTAGAATCATTCTTAATTTTAAATCTCCTTCTTTTAATTCAATCTTTACAGCAGAATCAATAGCTCTCTTGGAGGCTGTACTGTATGTGGAATCTCATAATCTGAATAGATCCATAATCTTTACTGACTCGTTGTCTTGTTTAAAAGATTTGCTAAGTTTTCCATTTAGATCGCGGGATCATTGTGTAATCACGCTGAAAATTAAAGAAGCTTTACACAGATGTCATGTATCTGGCGTAGATGTGGTTTTAGCCTGGATTCCAAGTCATGTTGGTATTCTTGGAAATGAAACTGCCGATTCCTGTGCCAAAATGGCCATTCATTGTGGCAGTAACAATTACAATTACTGTTTTGCTCGTGATCTACGTCCCCTAGCCAAAACTTCTTTATTATGTTCATGGAATGAAGAGTGGCAGTCCAGCAAGCTGGTGAAAGGTCGATTTTATGGATCTATTCAACCTCTTATTCCATTAAAACCGTGGTTTAGTGTGCGAAGAAATGTAAACAAATTTGCCACTTCAATAATAATTCGACTTCGTTTGGGGTTTGTTTGTACACCGGTCTTTTTAGCGAAGATGCACATTAGAGATCATTCTATCTGTGATTGTGGCTTGGACGACGGCACTCTCGAGCACCTGTTTTTCTTCTGTCCTAACCTTTCTGTTCCTCTTTATGACTTATTGCCTAACTGTATACCCCGCCCAGTAAACATTCCTTTTCTTCTATCCCTAGCTCACACCCCACTTATTAACGTCTTATATAGATTCATATCCATTAATAAGTTATTATTATAATGAATTTGCATGATTAAAATATATTTTTATGTTTTTCACTTAGGTATGTATATAGATGATTTATTTTACTTAGAATTTATCTTTCTACTGATGACTTACCAAGCTTCATTTTAATTTAATTTATTTTTTGTTTTAGTAATAGAAATCAGACTAACTTTTGTATTTTCAGTTTTTATTAGGGACCGGGCATTTTTCTTTTTTATACTTTTATTCTCTTTACCTTGACGTTGGCAGAATCATCGGGGAACGATGGGGGCCATTGTATTAAAAAAACAGAACAGAACAGAACTAAGGAAGGATCCCCATTTAAAAAAATGAAATATGGCCTATGCAGGGAACTTATACACTAACAAAAAAAAAGTTTATTTTTGCAAAACAACCGGGTTCGATTCCCGGCTGGGAACAGTATCTTTTTTAAATGTATGAATGCAGTTTTTCTTTTTATCAAAATCGGTGACATGGTTCCTAAGAACAAAACATCGTACTTATAGTTTATGACTTTCCCATACTGACAGATTTGAATGAGCCAGGCAGGAGCCACCCTATTAAAATGTTGCCATGCATGATTTTCACAGATTAGCAGCGCTCTTGCTTAGTTATTAGGTATTGCACTGATAGGTACATTGCTTGGCAAAGTTAAAATATTAGATTTAAATTGCTATATTAAACACATTGAGGTAATATGTACTTAGTACATATTACCTCAATGATTAAACAGCAGTAAGGTAAGCATCTTACTGCCCTTTACTTTAGGTCTTGAAAATATTGTAGTTTATTTTACTATTATTTAAAGGACGTTACTGCTTTTTAATGTAATAGTTTAGTTATTTTGTTTGTAGGTCTAATTAGTGTAGAATCAGCAATATGTATATAGTATGGAAAAGAACATAAGTAGGTACATATAAAATACGTTAAATAACTCAAAGAGATCAACAATCTTGGTTTGTATAATAATACAAACTAAGATTGTTGATGCCCAATAGGGCATGGCACTGAGGGTTGCACGTTTAAAGTGGCCGTAGGATAGAACTGGCATCCGGTAGGGATGAAAAGTTTTGGAATGGTGACCACGTAACGAAAAGCGCAAGGTGGAGAGACCCCTCACACGATGTATCGTCGACCTAGTTAGGATGGCGAGAAACCAATGGATGAGGGAGCCACAGGACCGCACAAAGTGGCAATATTTGGAGGAGGCCTATGTCCAGCAGTAGACGTCAATTGGCTGATGATGATGATGATGATGACATTATGTAAGTACCTACATCTAATTAAGTAGGTAGGTACATTAAATAAAATGTTATTTCAGCCGAAGAAAAGGCTTATATAAAATCATTGCAGCAAAACATTAGGTATGCTAAGTAAAAACCAGATTTAGGTAGAAGTACATTTATTAAAAAACAAAAGAGATAAGTTAGGTACCTACTAATAAAATAAGACATCTATAAAAACTCCTTCGTTTGTAATACACAACGACTTTCATAGTTAATGTATCTTACTGTGTAATATTGTATACTTTTTTCATCAGCAAGAGAGCAAAAGGCGTGATCTTTCAACGCCAGGCGGTGTTAGGGCGCGAATCATTTGTTATTATTTCTCTCACGCGTCGAGTTTCCAAACAAATTGTATTGTAACTGACAATATGAGCGATTATTGTTCGATTTGATACAAATGTTCAATCCGTGTTCAAGAATAATTTTGAAGATGATAATTTTAGTTTTCTTACATACCGGAAAATGGTAATGTTTTTTTGGTAGTAAGGGTTCGTAAAGAGCTTTTACCGGATGTCTATAGCTGTTTGGATCCCCTTTCTTTTACCTGATCTGCTAATGAAGATGGTAGGTGATAAAGATTTATTTAATAAGAAGGATGTCTTACACATTACAATAGAAACTCAGTGTAAAATTAAATTGGTCTTCATGAGAGTAGAGTTACGACCTCGGTGTACCTATTGTGGTTCTTTATACACCTACGACCATAATTTAACAAATAACAAATCGTTTATTGAACTAGGCTACACAGTTACATTTACGTACCTATCTATTGTTTTTATCTTCTTATATTAACTCGTCTACTCGTGACAATGGCTGGTGTAACCTGGCCGAAACGTCGAGAGCGGCTCAAGATAAATAATTAAAGTGTTTACCTAAAATTATAATAATTTATCTTCTTATCTAGAAAAATAGATTATTACAAATCTACGTAAACAAGTAAGAATAGGTACTGGCTAGACAAGTTAATCTGTTCCAACCGGAAATAGCTAGATTCTTGCACTCTACTATAAATCAATACGTCATAGTTAACTGTGGGAATAGACAAAATCAGAATATAAATATGATTACCATCGGCATTTACTTAAACACGTACCTACGTTCTCGCTGCACGTTCAATAGCCTAGTAAAGCTTTTTCATTTAGTACCTACAACTATTATTTATTTTATTTGTCCTTTTATGTTTATAGAGTTTAGTTTAATTTATTTTCTTTATGTGGTCATAAAGACATCTTGCTACTACCCTATTTCATGCAGAAGATGCTATGCACACCTTCATGGCTTCGTCTCTTTAGCAAGAGGCCGCCCAGGTCGGTACCACTACTGTGCCCGGTTAATCACACTGCAAGAAGTATGGGAAAATATTACTGTGTTTAGGTTAAACGGTGCATGCAGTAACTAGTGAAATTAAAGGTCATGACTTCAAAGTTTACCTTTTGAATAATCAGCGGCATTGCTCTCGTCCATGAGCGACGGCTACTTACCACATACCTTATGGAATTGGCAATGGCCCATTGCTCGTTTGCCTCCAATAAAAAGATAACTCCAGACGGAAAAGTTTACCTTTTCTTTTGAAAAAGATTGAAGACTATAATTAATCTGACTTATGCGGTACATAATAATAGTATTTGTATCTTTTACTTATAACACGACGCACTTACCTCCTGCAAATAAGGTAATACTCGTAGCCTACTCGTAGGTAAGCACTATATAGATTGACTTAGGGTATACAATGTACTTGTACAATTTTCTTAGTAACTGATCGTGGGAGGCGTTGACATGTCCTGTGACGTACAGAAAGCACATTGTCGATGACGCTCGGTCTATAAATCATATTTGGGATCGGCAATCGTCTGTCCCGTCCGCCCGGAGACTTTTCTCGTTTTTTGTCTGACTCCTAAACCGTTAGCGTGTGTGATAGAAGGGTGGCGACACATGTTGGTGCCCTACGTTGTGACCAATTGTAATTTGATAAATTGATGTAACTCTGTTCTTACAAACATTTTTGCGGCGCCATTTTGTGTGCTATTTTAGAGGTAGTTATAGCGGTATTGAACTGTTATTTCTGTTCTTTTAGCAAGCCTTAAACTTTTCTGATATCTTTAGTGCCAAGCTTAAAAATTAATGTTTAGATAGGTACAACGACTGCGTCAGAGCGACTGGAGTTTCGCTTTTTCTTACCCTGTATTAATGGAATGGAATAAGTGGGCTTAAGTAAGTTTTTGATCTTTCAGGTAGGTACTGCAACACCCCAGTGAGAGACCCACTCCTATTAGATTGTCGTATACCTGCCAATTTAGGCTCAGGGTAGGTGTACTGAACTCCCATAACATCCTGTCTGCCGGCGTTCAACTTCCACATTTCCGTTGCTGTTACAAGCAGGGACATTACTAGTTCTTCTAACAGTACACCTGTTAGAACTTAGGGCTCGCATAAGCGCCGAAAAGATATACTTAGTAGAGTAATGGACCCGCCTTTAGAATTCATAGTTTTTTACCACATAAGTATATCAGATAATATTTTAAACAACACATATTCTGGAAAGGATCAGCTCAGAGATGATTGTGTTACTTTGATTATATACGCTTTAAATCTAAAACGACCAGAGTTTATACGTCGTGCATTCTCCATACGTCCCATATTATTTATTCAGCTTCATCGATTGAAGATGAATACATTATAAGGTGTTTGAAAAGCTTATTTGGATACGTTACACGCACCACCCGTTAGCCTATCCAATAGTAACATTTATCATCGGAATCCTATAAAAAGTAAACCGGAACTAATCCGTGAACCCCAGCCACCCTCCCGTAATCTGCATACGCCAAGAAAATAATTTCACGCCCTAACCACATCGAGAGTATCGTCTATTGTTGAGATTTTATGTCACTTTTTGGTATGTATGTTGACGTCATTTGCTTTTTATATTTTGTTTATTATGGTTTTTCGTCGTCCTTTTAGTGCACGAAGAATACCTACAGTTGACACCGTGTAGGATCTTATTTCATTACATTTTGTTCGTTTGGTTTAAGGAAAACTTGTCATAAAACCCTATCCATGTGACTAACGTGGTATTAGTAGGTAGGCCTGTTTTCCTTCCGTCATTGACCGGAAGAGCCCTGTCGCTACAGTGCGACATTAATGTGCTGTTATTAGATATGATTTTATAGGAAACTGATTTTCTTTACTACGTATAATTCAATTTTATGTACCTATAGTTTAAATAAAGTGAGTAATAATCAAGACGTAAATGATTCTGTCTAATAAATATCAAACGACATTACACAAACTATAGAGTCTGTTGCTTTACTTTTTGCATTTTTTTTTTATTCATTTATATGTAAACAAATTAAGTTTTTTAGTAGTGCTTTTTACAAGCTCAACTAACTTAGTCACATCATTGTTTCATACATCACAAACGGAATACTTACACTTTCTAGATAAATTGACTTTGTAACACAAAAAAGGTTATATAAATCAGTTTATAATAATGCATTATACATTCAGCCAAATATACAAAGTCTTTATTACAAGTATACATTTCGATAGACATGTGAAGCAACAGTAAATCAATTCAAACATATAAGTCGTAGTAAATAGCCTGGCTTTTCAGTGTGGTGTCAGACGAGCTATAGATAAGGATCACACCCCATCTCATTCCAAGGTTCGTCGACTACGAGGTAAGCTACAAAGAGTTATGTACTACAGGCTCACGTCGGACGAGTCGTCGGTCGTCTTGTATCATAGTTTGTACAGAGATATATTGAAAAGCAAAGGAGAAAGACGAATTCGTAACGGACTTGACCATTCGAAAAGTTCACCACTTTAAAGGATTCACGGAATTAAAAGTATTAATAATATGTGATTCAAATACAGAATGAACAGGTTTCCCCACATGCTCCACCGCGTGAGAATTCCAATATGACCTGTTAACAGAGGTGGGGAATCAGTTAGTAGAGACATGTACAGGTACAATTGCCAGCAGTGGAGATACCTATTTGGAGAAATTTCCACGAGTGGAAGTTTCTTGACTGATATGGTGAATAGTTAATTATTATACGTAAGTACAAATCCTTGTGGTGACGGATTAAGAATACCACCACCCTCCACTATCTCATCCCATGGGTGTCGTTAAAACCGAGTAAGGGACTATCTGTGAATATTATCATTACGAAATAAAAAGAAGGAAAACTTGAAATTTAACCCTATACCTACCAATCCGTCACGGGAGGAGGCCCGTCCTGTTAATGACTGTTATGAATACTTAAGTACTAGTGTATAATTATGTACTTACATATAGACCAAGTGAAAATCGTTTACCGATCTTGATTTGAAAGCGAGTTTTCTATGAGTGTATCTTTATGTTGTAAATTTAAATAGTCATTATGTCTGTCTTGAGAAAAGTAGTTCTAGTAAGTACTCATCTACGCATTCAAACAATGAGAGAAAGTGAGTATTGTTTGAAAGAAAGTTATTTTATTTAAGAGACTTTGAGCCCTCTGCAATTTTTTTTCAGACATTCAATAAACTAATTATATATTTAAAAGGAAGATGGAATTGAAAAAAAAAACGTTTATTATGTTCTCACGCTGTAACAAAGTAAGTATTAGAAAATACAATAAATGCAACAACGAATTTAAATGACACACACACCCTCCAGGCTCTTCACAAACAATTTAAAGGCATTTGGAATCCAAAACCTCCAACCAGTCTCCATCTCATCGCGACCTACATCACCAATCTATATCTATACTATTATATAATGCTGAAGAGTTTGTTTGTTTGTTTGAACGCGCTAATCTCAGGAACTACTTCTTCGAATTGAATTTAGTTTTCAGTTTTGGATAGACCATTGATCGAGGAAGGCTATGGGCTATATAACATCAAGCTATGACAAAAAAAATTCAATTTTAGGGTTCTAAGGGTCTACTCAGAAGGCTCATGGTCACTCAGAGGGCAATGGAGAGAGCTATGTTGTAGCCTGACCTATGGGCCTACTCAGAAGAATCATGGTCACTCAGAGGGCATTGGAGAGAGCTATGTTGTAGCCTGACCTATATAGGCTTAATCAGAAGGATCATGGTCACTCAGAGGGCAATGGAGAGAGCTATGTTGTAGCCTGACCTATGGACCTACTCAAAAGGCGCATGGTCACTCCAGAGGGCAAGGGAGAGAGCTATGTTGTTGCCTGACCTATGGGCCTACTCAGAAGGCACATGGTTATTCAGGGGCATTGGAGAGAGCTCTGTTGTAGCCTGACCTATGGACCTACTCAGAAGGCTCATGGTCATTCAGGGGCATTGGAGAGAGCATTTGGAATCCAAAACCTCCAACCAGTCTCCAACTCATCGCGACCTACATCACCAATCATGTATGTAGCTCTAGTTTTTCTTTACTGTCTGTGATTGGTATTTACCAAATTAGTATTGATATGGGTCAATTAGAATAACAAGACGTGAGACTTGTCTTGTCAACTGTGATTTAGCAGAAGTGTTCTCCGTGTGGTGACGGAGTAAGAATACAATATGTCACCAGCCCATCTCATCCCATGGGAGTCGTAAAAACCGACTAAGGGACTATCCGTGAATAGTATCTTTACGAATTAAAAAAAAAGGAAAAATTGAAATTAAATCCTATACCACTCCGTCTGGCCAGCGTGGTATTAGTAGGCCACGTATCCCTCCGTTACTGGAGAAGGCCCGTCCATGGGCTGTTATGATGTTCACACGGACTTCTTTAAACGTTCTTAACTCTAACTTACCTACTTTATGAGTTTTACGCATCTACTATTTCGTAATATATATACGTTCAAATAAGCACTATTTTGGCATAAAAAAACTTCGTTAAGTAATCCATATCCTTAGATATCAACACAACGACCTGGTAGAGTGTAATGTGACATAGCAACGATATAAAGGAGCGCAATGTGTCTAGTCGACGCCTCGATCCACGTTATTGATACACGGAAAAGATTTCTCTTTGATAGTTGCGGTCGTGCGTTTTGACGCCTCGCCTTCTTACAGTAGTGATGAGATGAGCATAGTAAAATAGTTCAGAAATATTCTGTTTATTAGGCAAATTTGAATAATCACAAGTGCATAATTTTAGCCTTTGTCGTGACAGAATTTAGAACACTCGTCGCCGTCGTTATCACATCTCATCCCGGGAGTAATTCAACTCCTCCAAATATTATACTTCAACTACTTTAATACTTTGAACGGTTCTGTGGTTCTTTCAGCCATATTCTTACTGCGGCCTTGATCCCGTCGTATATCCACCGTTCCAAGAGTCTACTCATTGGACCGCGTCTCATAAGACTCCGCCATATCCAAGACCCTGTAATTATATTTGTATTAAATTCAACTTACAAATATTTTTAGTGAGAAAAAGAAAAGTCAGTTTTTCTGAGAAAAGTAAAATGACCATTGACTCCACGAGAAGGTACTATTATTTATTTACTTCACTTAGCTAGGCCTAATTCGGATATATGAATTTCTATAACAAAACTAATTATTGCCAGTTTATCCAGTGCCCTGTCTAGATTTCATTTCACTAGACCTTAGTTTTTCAGCTACGTCTTCATCTAATTTAAATTTTAACAGTTCACTTATTCTTTATCTTTATTAAAATACGATCAGAACACGAATAGTTTAATGTAATGTTAATTGTAAAAGAAATAATTCATCGATAAACAAGTACCTAGTTGGAACGAGGCGCAACCCTAACTCACCATAGGACTGCGTATCGTTCCCCACACAGTGGCACATTTATTGATGGACTTTGGAAGTTTTCAATATTATAGCTACTTTACATATCATATGGAGAGTTTTATTACGATTTCGCATTTGCCGCCTGATGGGAGAAACGATTTTACTATCGTACGAAAAAGAGGGTCTGTTCGATTTTGTTATCATTTCCTAAAATCGGAAACCACAAGCTAAATAGCTATATTTGTTAAACAATATGCCTTTTAGCTAATGTTTTGTACTCTAAAAAATTGTCTCCATATTTTTATCATCTCTATATTATAGGACATTTATTCCGGCTATTTTTTCGCCATCTAAACCTACGCGGCAACCGTATGTCATTTTTATGTGGCCACTTTTCGACATTATATTCCTTTCTATTGTGGCAAAGGTGCTCATAGGGATAAGGGCTTTAATATACGATTATCGGTGGCACTCACTATTGTGCTTGACCTATTCCTTGAGTTATTACCCTTATCGCCAATGATAGCTCAATTTCAAGATTCTTTCAAAGCTTTATTGTAAAAATAAAGTATCTTAACAAAAGGACCATTTTCATTTCCCTATGTATTGAAAGCTTACAGCAAATAGAGATTATTACAAGAATTATTAGAAAATAAAAGCTTGTCGCAAAGTAATAATTGTTCATTAATTAGTTAATGTTTTTGACGTGTGCTCCGTAGATTAAACACATATACTTATAATAGTCAAAATATTTGACAATTGAATATAATTTTATACAGCCAATAACTTGCATTGGATCTTGCTGATACGGAGAAGTACTAATAGTAAACGATATTGATGTTCATAATTTATTATATTACGAGTGTTATCCAAAGGACCTACTATCAAGAGTAACGCGGAGACAAAAACACAAAATCGGCCATTACCAACATGAAACTCGCAACTTTTTTAAAACATTCTTATCCAAAGAACACATAAAAAGCAGACATCGTTTTTCTTTTAAAAAACTCTCTCATTTGCCTATCAATAGTGGTTGAGGCAGATCTGACCGTAATAAATGTCATACTTTATGGCACTTAGGAAAAAATGCAAGGGAGCCATTTTACATTTTAGCCGGTGACCGGGGATCGCTATGTCGAATTACGCATTTCGAGTAGCCATTTCCTTAGGGAATTTTAAATATTTTTCGTTTGGAAACATCGGGTTTTGTTGTTGATTTACGATGTTTACAATAACTCGATACTGTCATTTTCAAATATAATAAAAATGAAATTATTACTTTATTTCTGAAACTACTTTATATGTGGTTGTTTTGGTTTTAATAACGTCAGTACTTTTATCAAATACGTGGTAATAATGTTAATAGAGTAACAGCTTCAGCAGACGTGAGGACTGTCCTCAGCTTTAGTAGTAGATAGGTAGGTATACTACGTAGATCTCAGATGTTGTATTTCTAGTTCCCGGGACTCCTCATATACCCCGATGATGGTTACGTGGAGGTTTTAGTCAAGAGACCGGTCTATCCACCAGCACCCCCAGGTGAGGATGTGTATGCGTAAAGCATTACCTCCACGGAAGGAAATAAAAGGTATACTACGTAAACATGGAGATATAGAACCTTCTACCATATAGCTTCATTATGGCATAGGCCTAGTATTCGAATTCTGAATGTATATTTGCTTAGGGAATAATAAAGCTGTAATGATTGGAAGTATTGCAGCATCACATTAGATTATGCGCATTATTGCTCCACTAATAGGATTATGAACGATAACGTACATTGATACGAGCTTCTAACTTTAGGAGTGATTGAAACTATGTTTAGTCAACTACTTTTTAAATTTTACTCGACATAAATGAGGGTGAATGATTTTTGCTTGAATATTGTACGATCGTACGATTATGACCTTAGATACGTAGCCTAAACAGCTTGGTTTTTGAAGTTTGTGGTGAAAAATCATGTACATATCACTCCTCCTTTTATCTCCTTCAGTTTTTAATACTTTCAAAATGAGATTGTTAGGTTACATGATGGGTATGTGTATTTTGGCACAACGACATCAATCAGCAAGTGTTCAAAATTGATTGATAGGTAAGGTCTAACTGCCATCCTAGTAGTGTAGGAGTACTTATATAAAGAAGGTTTAACCCTTAGCGTAATATTTGTGTTATTAGGTAGGTAATTGATATTTTCCCTGAATTTTATAAGCAATTGGAATTTAAGCAATGTTTTATGACAACCATGTACCAACATCAACAAGCTTTACCATAGCTCTAGCTGATGCATAATTAAAAAATATAATATTTGGAGTCAAAACTGATTAATTTGTAATAATATCGTGAATATCGTCATATTTTAGTACGTTTGCGACATATATTGGACAAAATATCCGAGCCTAATCAAATCACAGGCGCATTCAATAGATGTTGCCTCGAAATTAACCTAACTAACTTTGTAAGGATGGGATGTTATGGGAGACAAGTGATACACACGAGTTACGTTATAAGACTCCTTTATTAATTGAAGTGCATGTACTTATATTGTACATGCACACATACACCACTACACCTCCGGGGGTGCACGAAAAAAAAAACGAAGTACATGAGCTTTTTTTTTATAAACATAAGTTAAAAATAACCTAAAACATAATATAATTAATAAAAGAAATAATATTATAATTCTGAACACAATAAAACAAAATTAAAAGAAAAAAAAAATATAAGTCATAATTCGTGACATCACACTCTAATTATTGGGAAGAGGTGAAACTCATTTCATAAATTTTTAGTACCTCATAGTACTATTGAAGGTCATAGGTACCTCTTTCACAAATTCTCGCGATATAATTTGCGATGAAGAAGATAGTGGGTGGCCGTCCACTACTTTTTATTTATTTCTTTAGTTAACCTTTGAATTATTTTTCATTTATTCATTTATTATTTAATTTTATACTTTACTTTTATTTATCTTTATTACACATTCATAAACGCTCAAGTTTACTCAAATATTCGGCTCGCGATATATTCGATCGTAATACATGGCATGTAATTCTTTAAAATTACTTTTTTTTTTACATTATTTATTTCACTTCTTCTGTCTAACACAACAAGTCTCTTAATTATAGCTAGATAACGATTTCCACAGGCAGCGGGTGATCAGTCTGATTATCCTAGGAAATGGTTATTTAACTTACAGTTCCATTTTTTTAACACAATATAACATCATTAGGTACATACACATTTTCTAGCAAAATGTTAAAATAGTTATTCGCATTTTAGCGTAATATAACAAGTCTTATTTGGATTCGAACCAATGCAAGTCGCTTGGCATCCTATTCTTTATCCACTAAACCAACTATCAAAAACATCTCAAAAATATTCATCACTTTACAATATAAATTCTCCATTATTATTAAAAAAACGCAACAACGCAACAAAACTCATAATTATTTTATGTTAATATTTTACTTTTGTTCGCTACATTGAACACATTTTAAAATTATTTCGATCTATTTAAATTATTAAGTTCACAATAAAGTCACAAGTCTACAATTAACTTGTGTACAAATTCTTTACCTTATTTGGTTGACATATCTAAACAATATCATCACCACTAAGTTCGAAGGTATGTATCGTTGCTAAGTATTCCAATATGGAATGGAATGTTGTCACATCTCAATTTCACATAAGTATCGTCCGTGTTATAATAAGTTTAATAACTATGTCATGATTAATACATACAGTAATACTTATTTAAAAGGTATTACAAATCAAATTGTTTAATGTTCTTTAATAATTATAAATCTTATACTTATTATTAATTACTTAGATAAAAACATATTTTTATCAATACTAAAAAAATCGTAATTCTATGTACATAATTAGAATATAAAAGTTATTATATCGACTATATAAGTACATTATTATTAACTAAAATTGAATAACTTGTGTTACACTTTATTTTTATAATGATTTAAGAAATAAACTATCTTTTAATAATATTTTAAACTAAGATAATTAGGTATAATAACACATCACATTCGCATTTTCACGGATTTTGGCGATGGATACGACGACGACGACGACGTTTGGGATGGCACGCACCCGACAGAGGGGCACCATGCCATACCGACTCCAATTCAGGCCATCTCAAGCCTGTCGATTCCATGTCTTATTTTCCGACTTAAAATTTGTTCAATAGCACTATACCACTCCACTATGGTGGTAATTAAGCATCATAATTAACATAATTTAATAAACAGCAACAATATTAACGCACACGTTTTTGTGATTAGTCCATTTTTTTTTCATTTTACGTTTTGTTTTTATTTAAATATAAGCACTTTTTTAAAACGCACTTTTTCTTAATAAAAAAAAACCACACGGTTGTAAAAAAAATAGTCAATAACAACATATTTCACTCGCTATCCGATGCCGGTCGGATTCATTTCTGGCAGGGTCGCCATGTAAGGATGGGATGTTATGGGAGACAAGTGATACACACGAGTTACGTTATAAGACTCCTTTATTAATTGAAGTGCATGTACTTATATTGTACATGCACACATACACCACTACACTATGAACGTAATTTGAGGAAATTAAGCGCATTAATTATACACTATGTTATTGTGTACATAATATGTGAAACATATTATATATGCAGTATGTCAATAGGTCGATTCAAGGCAAACATATTATGTCAACAACGTATTTTGAAAAATGAAGAAACATAAAAATGAAATTTAGAAACTGGAGATCTTATTTTTTTTTTCCCTACATCAAAAGTAATTTATCGTTCATTTAATTTAGACAGAATTTTCTGAAATAAAAACACATTAGAAAAGCACACACATATAAATGTAAAAGCGTATAAAGAAGAGCTTTCTTAGTATCAATTTATATTAACCATAATAATCTTGCTTAAAAAATTTAGTGTAAAACTTAAAACACAATACAAATGCATAACTTTGTATAACAATATCATCCAGAATGAGTTTCAACGGCAACTGCATGCAATCAATCACAGATTTAAGCCTCCCTTCGACCAAATATCGTAAGTGTTGTTTAAAATTAAACAATATCGGTGCAAAACGTGTTTATCAGTGAAGCTACCGTATTAAATATTTTGCTAGACATATTATTTAAAGGCACATAAATATTAATATGTGTTACAGTTTAAAAGAAATCAAAGAAATTTTTTAAATTCGGTTTAAAAGGAAGAGTTTTTCGAAGTTTGGTTTCAATTTCCTATACTTATGTATATTTTTTAAGTGCACATACCAAAAAATCTGCTAACAATACTTTTCACCTTATAGGTATAAGGTGAAAAGTATTGTTAGCAGATTTACTAACCAAAGTGCATACTACTTATTAGTTTCACTAAGATTAAAAGGCAGCTTGTGTACCTAAGTAGTTCCTAAGAGCTTATGTATGTAAATACATAGGTAGGTACATTGTTTTTTTTTGCTCTCAAGAAGGTTACACATAATATTAGGTCTTACAATGAGTGCTGTAAAAATATTTTATTGAAAACTATTTAGCTTTGTAGAGATTGTGCTAGAGAGGTTAAAAGCATATGTGACAATACTCTAGGGCCTCTCCTATAAATATAATAAGCATATCAGTTTTAATTACATCATTTTATTGATTTTTATAACGATAAAGAAACAAGATTAACAGTACCAAAACAACACTATAAAACAGTTTCAAACTGTTCGATACGAGATTATAATCCGAGGGCAACAATACGTACGACACCGTTATTGTTACTGGCTTTGATGGATTGACGGATGGGGCTTTGTACAACAAACTTATCTATGAACTTGACAAAAAAAGAACTACGATATTCTCGTGAATATTAGATGGTTACCGATGCGGTGGCGTTGAAAGTAGCTCACCCTTTAAATAAATTTACAAAAAAAAAGTTTGTTGACTCGTGAATAATATATTTTCATAATTCTGCTTTGGTAGAAGAGGGTGCTGCTAAGTTTAAAAATTACTAGTTCAATGTTTGGTAATTGATTAATTTCTTTATACAAATTGTCCTGGGTAGAGGTCCCCGACAAGTACTTTAAGTTAAAAATAGTAATTGTTAAAGTGCAGTGAAAATTAGAATAGAAAAATCTTAAGAAATTATTTTTGCCGATTAAATATTCATTCTCCTTTTCACAAGCATTCTATAAGATAATGTTAAAAGAATATTGGTTTTAAAAAAATATATTGACAGAACACGTGAGACTGATTTGTAATTTAGTTAAGCTCTCCTTGAATTATACGTAAGTACTGAAGCAACTTGAAATTTAAGTATAAAGCTTCAGATTACGATGACACAATATTTGGTGGCGGTGAGTGCGTATGTGAGATAAAAATATTCTATTTATTATGAGCCACCGCGGAGGTACATTCAAAACGCGTCACGCGTTGACATCCGACTTCTCCGCATTTCCGAACACGTACTTGTTTAGGGTTGGTCACGTTCTAATTTTGAAATAAATAACCGATTTATTGCTTTGATTTTTAACGTGAAATAAAAAAAAATAATACATAGCAAATTAAAAATAATACTCTACCTAGGTGGCGTGGCGGTCGCGGTATACTGCTGCCTTCCACGTACAAATTGGTCTATGATACTGATGTTCTTATAATATATTTTTATAAGTTTTAGACCTTTAAAAAAAGAAATATTCAAACACAGAAAAATAGAGTAATCGTTGCAACACTATTTCATCTCTCGATGGTGTCGTAAAAACCGATGAGTAACTCTACTACAGCTACCGAGTGGACTTGTGAGAGAAGAAATACTTTACCAATAGTGAGTTTTATTATAGTTACTTTGCATTTTTAAACTTTTTACTCTAGTGTTGTCAGCCCTGTAATATATTTCGCGGGATCACGTGTCCGCCCGCCCTCGTTGACTATACAAAGTTAAGTGTACAGTCAATACGTGCGAGAGTGAATAATTTTTTATTTATTTCCAATGTATAATTTTATAATTATACATTGGATAATTAATATTTTTAAATGACGTCAACAACCGAAACTTTATCTATTCCTTTATAATATAATACTTTAATAATACAGGTATAATATATTTATGTACATAGGTGATGAAGCTGGATAAAGGACTATAGTGAAAATTGCATATCCAAACCTGCTACAGTTTGCAAAGAACAGTCGGGTCTACAGAATATAAGTAATAACATGCAAGGCCATCGTGCAGTGTTAATAATACATTGTCATTTTCTAGTTCCGTGTCTATGTCCATCAATGGGACAACCAATGGGACTACGGAAAACAACCAAAAATTACCCCCTACAAGCAAACTTTTAGAGACAGTCACGCTAAAATCGGTAACCTCTCGTCTATTACTAGGTTGAACCTATTAATTAAATAAGCAAACAATTAAGAATCTTACATCCTATTAGAAATTAGTTATTCTGTAATCAAACTTCTCCTAGTACATCCAGTCCTTAGCTTTATATTTACCCGTAATGTTTACTTATATACCCGAGCAGGTGAACGTTCATCGTAACACTTTCATACAGCCTTGGGGCATACAAAAATAAGTGTAGGACATAAAGTACACAAAGCTACAAAAAAATTCTAGTGTGCAACTAAAAAAAATTACACGAGACTATTCAGCGTAAAAAGTATCATTCATACTGCACTGCGGTCAGCGGCGACTAAGCCGCTTCGCAAAGTCAAAAGAGCTTTGACTTCAAAGCGTCGGGGAATAACTGGCAACACCAAGAGAATGGAAAATAAACTGCCAACACTAAGGTAAGAGTGCAAAATAAATGCAGCAACAGCACATTACACAGCCATTGGATCAAAAGACAGACGGAGCGTGAAGTGATGAAAACTGGAAAAAATAATAAAGTCTCCCCTTTCCGAGTGAGTACTGGGGACGACTATTCTGGGATCTTGAGGCGACTAGATAAGCGAACGCGTCATTGATCAGGTGACCTGTTATTCACAATACTCCTTTTCATGTAGTCTAGTGAAGAATGCATATACTTAAAGAAAACCTTTACACAGATGACATATTAATAAACTAAGAAAGAATTAATAAAAGTATAATTAATGCTTCACTCTGAAATTATGAAATATATTTTCGTGTTCTTAATTGGCATATTTTGGTTTAGTTTCTTTGATGTAAACATTGAAGGACATGCTATAAATAAATACCGAATAAGAAACCAAGAAAATGCTCTAAGAGATTATTACTTTATGTAATCAACGACAGTAAAAAATCAAATATCTTTTAGTGAATTAAATATTTTCGTAACTTTATCAAGGCAAATAGATAATCATTGACTATACTTATACTAATTATTAAAAAACATGCATTTAGTAATTACAAAGTTAATTTCCAAAACTGAATAGGAAAATAGCTTAGTGTATTGCCATTCTCTTCACCGTGGAAACCATAGCCCTGTAGTGGGAAATACTGTGATAAAAAAAATTGAAATACTTTCATGGTACATATAGATCATACACGAATTCATAAAGATCTAAAACGTCATTTTTAAGTGTTTTAAGAACACCACTTTCCTAAATGTTCCACAGTATTAAATACAGTTTATTTTAATCACTTCTAAAATTTCTCAAAAAATATTTCATTTCTATTTCTTTGTACTGAATATAGAGTTCGTACATCGGTATCGTAGTCTCTTTGCTTGCAGCATGTTCGCCGTGTCAATATTGTCGGACACTTGAGGGAGATCCGTATGATTTTTACATCAAAAGCAACACGACTCAAAGCAGAGCATACGAGAATTTACATTTGATGAGTAAGAGGTGTCAGAATGGGCTTAGTAAACAAGTGAATGTGGGAATTTAAAAAAAATATTGACTTACTTTTGAAGCGTCTACTCGAGGGAGAAAATGTTTTCATAGCAGAGATGTATGAATGCAATTTTCTCGCTGGTTACGAAATGACAGGCTTTAGTGACACGCAGTTATACTTTAAATCTAAGTCAGGACAATTTTTATTAGTTTGGACTACTTACTAATAAGCTCGATTATTGTAGTAAATTGTCGATAGAGTTAATGTCGATAAATAATATAAAGTGTTTCATCCTCATCATCATAACAGCCCATTAATGTCCCACTGCAGGGACGGGCCTCCTTCCGGGGCGAAAGGAATACTTGGCCTACTAATACCGCTGGCCAGACGGATTGGTATAGAGTTTAATTTCAAGTTTTCCTTCTTTTTATTTCGTAAAGATAATATTCACGGATAGTCCCTTAGTCGGTTTTACGACACCCATGGGATGAGATAGGGTGGTGACGTATTGTATTCTTACTCCGTCACCACACGGAGATAAAATGTTTGCTTCGTGTAAATTAAAATATTTGGAATGAAACTATAGAACGAGTTTTTAGTGGTTTAATTCGCGCGGTATTCCATTAAGGACCTTTTTTAAGGAACTGCGCAAACGTTAACTCTTCCTGACAGCTTTAATTGAAAGATCAGAAATTGTTTTAAAAGCATAGTTCTGATAAACATATATTCTTGGTCTCTTGCAAAAGATCTGGCACAGAAAGATATAGGTAGGTACACTTCTGTAGGTTAAGACATGATTGTGTAACAAGTACCTAAATAGGTACCTACCTGATGGCAAAAGATAATCTGAAATAAAAAGCTCATAATGTTACAATAACATGTGCACACTAGTGCTTGGAGGTGAATCTAACGTGCACTGTGACGGTAACAATCCAGACTAAAACTTTTATTTCGCAAACAGGTTAGGTAGCAAACAAGGTGTATTGACGACGAGAATCAATAACAACATAATATTAAGAAGAGAAACAGTATCTAGTATCATCATTATATTGATAGGATTTTCCCGCATAGGGGTGTCGAAAGCAAATTAGTGAAAACATTAATTATCGCAAGTGCAGCTTGTCGCACCTTGCATTGTGAACAAATTTAATTTCCTAGTTGAAGCTCCTGTAAATGCACGAAACGCCGATGCGATCCTGGGGCGCATACACCTATAGTTCCCATTATTTACTGCACTCTGGACCGAGCGGTGAAAACCAATGTAATTAATAGGGTTATGGTCTGCGGTATTCTCGTTGTTTCTATACTGTGTGTTTAGATAACAAAAAATATTTTGTAATTGTGTTTTCAGCCATATTGTCTACTTAAACATTTATTTATTATCACATTAAGTTGGTAGGCAAGATAAGGAAAACGCATGGTCGTTTGGTTAGCTTTGGATTCAATTGCATTGCCATGAAAGAAAAAAGCTTTGACAAACTTTAGGCTGTAGTACAGTTTTAGTAACAGAGTAAGCAGGTCGTAAGTATTATGGAATCGTGTTTACAAAGGTTATTTTGTAGCACCAGTAAAATATTCTTATTCCTTGTGCCATTGACTGATCTACGCTACAGACGTTGAACTTTGATTACTGATTAAAGTCTTTCTCTACACGATGATAAAATGATAAGTTAAGTGAATGTTAGAATTAGAAGCCTTTCCGTCACTTTAATTGGCTAAAATAAATTGATACTAAAAAATAGAAAATAAATTAAAAAATATTAGCTAGCACCAGTCGCAATTTTGTGTTACGTTTATGTTTTATTGCATTCAAAATCCCGTTGTCATCAAAACTTTGTCAACAAGGGAGTTATAATTTGTTCTTTTTTTAAACATGCCATCAAATGTACAGATTTCGATTTAATATTAATATCTATGCAAAATTTTCACGTTTCACAGCGGGGATTACAGTGGTTGGGCGTCGCATCGCAAAGTTACGGCTTTAATATAAAAATAAAGTTTAACGAGAGTGCGCAGTCTGTTGCAGCTTCCCAATGTTGAGCCCGATTTATTGCTCGGCAAAGACCATTTGTTTCCGATACTTTTTTGTGGGCTAATCCTCCTGTATGTATATCTCTTCATTTTTCTATAAACCTTGTATGCATTGTTTTTAGATACAGTTAACACCACTAATCCCTATGTATTCTAATATACCGCTTACAACAAGGAAATAAAGATATTTTTTCGGTATCACCTGGCGGTAAACCTTCATATAATGAGAGCGCTCGATGCTCTTCCTAAAATTGCTATTTTAGATTTTTCATGATGTTGGCAATAAGAATACCTACTTAAATATATTCCCTCTTACTTTTTCTCCTGTTAATACTAAATCATAATCTATCCAAATTAATTCACTTCCAATATTAGAAAATTCACGATGAATATATTCGAAGCGCCTGCCAAAAAAGTAGCTGCAATCGTACAATTTGCTCTTAATAAAGTTAATACATACTAAATAACATCATTGCATACTAAGCTATTAATGCAACAAAATAAAACCATTTGGTTCATTGTATATCATTTTATATGTATAATATGAAATTACCAATTATACTTACTCGAAACTTTATTTGGTTTCTTATATTTAATATCGGTAGTTCAATATAATGTCATTGCTAATGTCGAGCTATGTGGTAATGGCGGCAAAGTTGCTAGTTCACATACATTTGGCATAATGTTATAACCTGGGCCGGTTCTTAATAGCTTAGACGAGTTATAGACATACAAGTTCCATTGAACACAGTTGACTTAGCTTAGGTTGCCTGCGATAGATGGCGCTGTGAGATAGAGCACGATATTATTATTATGCAGTGCTATTAGGTAGGAGGCATTAGAAGTACACACTTATGTATATCGATTTAGTATGAGCTATATAGTCTTGGTTTGAATTTAGAAAATGATTCATTATTAGTAATGTCTCACAAAAGCCACTTAATCTACAGTAATCTACAGAGATCTGTTCGCCCTGCTCTCAAAAAAAAAAAGAAAATTAATTCTATTTCTCTCTATTCTTTCTGTTTTAAGTTAACAAATATATATGAGAAGAATAGGAATGAAGTTCAGTTTAGTCAGCCCGGTCAGTCCTTTAATGTTAGAGACAATATACACGCCTCCATCTTCGAAGTCTGGTTAAATCCTCAAATCTCCAGAAATTCGTTACATCATCGAAAAGCAGTTTCAAACTCGAAATCTTAATTATATTTACCTCATCATAGATAAAGGTTTTTATGATTGTATGTAGCTTGTAAGTCAGTAAACAAAGACTAATACATCAAGAATACGTTGTGAAACATTCATGTATGTACCAGATAAAGAAGCTAAGAGTTATTAATTTTGTTTGTTGTTGATAATGAGTACTGGAGATTATCTGCTAAAATATTCCGTGCTTTATACCGGTGTGTTACGTAGAGTTTGCTTTAGATCAACATTGCACATCGTAATTCATTTCTACGTACAGGTTAATCTTTACTTGTATTGTAATTAAAAGTGATGGTTGAAATAATTACATTTGGAAATGTTAAGCTTGTTTCAACTAAGGGAGAAATAATAATACCATAACAGCCCATCAGTGTCCCACTGCAGGGAGAGGCCTCCTCCCATGACGAAGGGTAGGTATTTGGCCTACTAATACCACGCTGGCCGGACGGATTGGTACAGGGTTTAATTTCAAGTTTTCCTTCTTTTTATTTTGTTAAGATGATAGTCCCTTAGTCGGTTTTTACGACACCCATGCGATGAGATGGGGTGGTGACATATTGTATTCTTACTCCGTCACCACACGGAGAGATAATAATAATAATCCTCACAATAATCCTCCTCCTTGAGACTTAATGGCGTAGTTTAGATGTATCTAAACTACGCCATTAAGTCTCAAACTAAGCAGAGCTAGTGGTAGAGCTACCTAAGTATTTTTTTGTGATTACATACATGATATACATAGAAAGACTGTCTACATTCCTTAAAGTTTGAACTTCCACTTGACAAATAATGTGACTGTTTTTTATTGGAATTTATGGGTACCTACCTTATATAATGAATAGAAAAATAACCTAAAAACCTTTATATCTTGTTTAACAGCGTTTATCTGTAATTAATATTCCCAATAAAATACCTTTATGCTGAATGTAATGTTCATCAGCTAAAAAAGTAAAAGTTAAAGTAGCTTAAAAGTTTCCGTTATGTTGACAAAACGTGAGTAATATTCGAGCGTTTATAGGGGTCACTAACGCCGCCACTAGAAAAAAAATCATAATTCGTAAATAAGATAAATAATGTTAAATGTTGATAACAAAGTCTTGAGAAAAGGCAATAAAGTATTTGTATAACACTCTCAACACTTTGAATGTTTTTTAATTAGTTAAATTTCGCATTTGAAAAAAAAACGGCCGTTTTTGTTAATAATGCAATATTTATTTAATTGAAAAACATTTCAAACGTTAAGAGTGTGTTATTCAAATACTTTATTGCCTTTTCTCAAGACTTTGTTATCAACATTTATCATTATTTATCTTATTTGCGAATTATGATTTTTTTTCTATTGGCGGCGCTAGTGAGCCACGTAAAGGGCCTTAACATATAAATCATTTTATATTTAACAATTTCCAAGCCCAGTGTTTCAGTTGGTAAATAAAGATAACATTGTTCTTTGTTTCCATCCAGTGCACTGGTGACAACCCATTATCTTTGATATATGATTGATAATCGCGCAGAAAAATATATTATTTTTACTCAAAAGGAGGATATTCATAATTATCTAGATGGGTGCCAAGTGTGGTTATTATTTATTTAATGACCTCACCATCAACAGCATCTGAGATGCAGATACACACAGCAACACATCAAGTTAAACATTTTCATTTGAAATTGTGTCTTATTTCAAGGTATTAAGGTACATGAGTGTCTAAGTTGATTAGTTGCTGTGTGTACATCTATCCATTTTACTTTATTTTTTCGGTTAGAAGCCGGTGTGGGTGGCCGCTTATTACACCCCCAAGGAGTGGTGTGCAAATATTACTATGTGTGATTGCTGGAAAGTTACAATAGCTAGTAAAATTGGGACATTACTGCTTAAGTCACATGGCACTGTGTTTTGCCATTGCTGACGTCCCTCAGCAGTAGTGAGACTTACCATGGGGTGGTCTGCATGTTCGTCTTACACTTTAAGGCAATAATAGTTACCACTGCGAGTGTTCTGATGAACTTTTTCAACTGGTTCCACCCTCTCCTTTCTTATGCAGAACAACACGTGCCGGACTTAAGTGCCACCGCTACACTGTAGAAACCATACAAGTCCGAACAAAGCGGTTCAGCACTTCGTACATGTGCAAAACCACCAAACAGTGGAACTCTTTGCCAGCCCACGTGTTTCCTTCAAACTACAATCCAGGTTCCTTCAAGCGAGGCGTGAAAAAGCATCTTCTGAAGCCGCCATAGTGGAGACATTCATGCTTCTACAATTATTGTAGCTGGCATGGTGCTCGCCATTTTTGGACTCTAATGAATGCTTAACATCAGGCACGATAGAGTCATTCTGGTAGGCCAATTTAAAAAAAAAAAACATGCTAGAGGTACTACTACTTAAAACCGTAATAAAACAAGCGTATTTAATTCAAAGGTTCGCAACGCACCTGCGTTTTGCCTAGGTGTTGTAAGTGTCCCTTAGGCAACGCTCATCACTACACATTACCGAGGTACTTTATCTCTCATTAACAATAATGCATTCGCTTCTATATTTTTATATTTAATACTCTCTAAGTTTTTATTTGTTAGTGTTTGTGTACTATTATGAATTCATAATTAATTACCTTAAACATTCGTATTAAGTTGTTTAAATATTATAATTAATGGTTTTTCAGTTTATCTGAAAATTTATTTATTCATTTGGGAAACAAACAATCGTACAATACATGGTAACAAAAATTCAATAAACAGATTATATGACAATTAATTGTACAATCCAAAACGTCTCCACAGGTTACTCTATTATCAGATAAAGTACAGTGAGGTTAGTAGTGAACTTAAAAGCTATGTTAGTGAAAATCGATTTATTTTGTTAATAACTGTATTTTTTCAACTACAATATACTTAATTAAGTTTTAGTTAATAACAAAAAAGATTCAAGCTTCTGTCTGTCATTACATTATGAGTCCTGTTACACTGGCATTTAAGGGCTCACAGGGAGGGAAAGTGTCATAGATGTCAAGAGTCAGATAATACGCTATAAATAGGTACGTCAGTTATAACAAGAATTTTTAGGTTTTTTTCTTTGCGATTCGAGTGTCGTATTTAGCGTTCATGTGATGATGAGCTGTTGACCCTGGATTATAGGAGTTACAAAGTTGGTGGAATGATTACCTAAAACGATTGAATTCACAATATGATGGTGGGGCAAAAAATTAAACTTTTGAGAGGCGTCATAAAGTTTAGCATCTCTTGTACACCTATTTTTTTTACAAGCGTGTTAATCAGTTTACAATCAATGCAAATACAAAGGCTCAACAGACAGTGGCACACCTTCTGCCTTGTCCTCTGCCCACAGAGCTGCATAGAGAAAGACCTTATGAACGCCACTGACAAGGCAGTCACTGTGGTCAAATTCTGGGCTGGTTATGTTTAAAGAAAAAAAAATTGTATATCTACGACTCGAAAGAAGAAGAAGTTTACAACCATTGGTAACACCAAAGGCGGTTAAACACACTCGGAGATTTTTTCAAGCTAAAACCACAATCCTATTCAGTCCTAATGTTGACTTGATTTTAGTGCTTTTTTTAATTATACTGAAACCTTTTGAATATTTACTGCTTGCGTTTTAATAATTCAGTTGGTTTAACAATTAGGTATTATAATTCTCCTAAAGCTAGATATAATAGAAATAAAAAGAAATTATATTAAAAGGTCTTGTTGCAGAAAAGTACAGCATTTTAAGATGTATAGCAACTTAAGTGAGTATTACCTCACAGTTAAATAAAGTCTACAACCTAATCATGTCTACATAAAATCTTAGATTTTAAGAATCTCTTAAAATAAAATAGGGCGACCATATGTATTCTAAGAACTCTACCAGTCGAACAAAAGAATTGTGTATAACAATATATTTATAACCCAAAACAAAACACCCTTCAAATACAAAACAATTACCTACCTATATACACTGTTGTAACATGTATGTTCGATACCAATATTATAAAGAATAATCATTGAAAAACACCCTGAACAAAGGACTGTTATAAACCAAATCTTCAATATTGCCTGAAAATAGAAAAAGCTTTATAACCGATAAAATAAAGGTGATTTTCGCTTGAATACCATTTCGTGTGATGAAAATGTTATGTTAGTAAAAAGACGGAACCTATTGAAGTGTTTCGGGAGTTTTGCCAAGTTGTCGGACGTTGAGATCGCTATTGTTTCGACACTTCAACCCCTTTGTATTGTAATAAGCTTCGTAATGTGTAGAAATAAGTAAGGACCTACGTATATGGACCAAATATCTTATAAACAATAATAAGTACAATAATAATTCCGGACCGTTACGACTTGGGGAGCTTCAAGAAACGAGCGTACTCCCTTTTAAAAGGTCTGCAACGCATCTGTGATATTCCTCTGGTGTTGCGGGTGTCCATGGGCGGCGGTGATCACTTACCATCAGGTGACATGCTGGCTCGTTTGCCTCCTATAACATAAAAAAAAATGCTTGTGGAAAAAAGTAGACAAACGCAAACGTGCGAGTTTCAAAACTCGAGTTTCTAAATTCAAATCTTTTGGTGTTCTTTTTTCTGTGAATTAACCAACTCCAAAACTGTTTGTTATCGGGAAACACAGTCATTTCTGTAAGTAAAAGCTGTTAGTTCAGTCATATATCCTTAATCAAATTGTTCTTGATGTTTTCTTCTTTTTTTTTTTTTTTAAAAAGACAACTCCCGCACTATGGATCATGCCCTGTGTAGCGGGGACTTTTTACAAACATCAATTAACGGACACAAAGAACACCCAGACCAGGACAATAATTTGTGGATCTCACAAACCATTGTCCTGCGTGGGGATCGAACCCACAACCTCTTGCACGGCAGCCGTTTGCGCTACCGTCGCACCACCGAGGTCGTCAAAGTAGTTCATTTTATTTAATTTTTTATATTAAAATTAAAATTTCTTCTATTAATATCATCATAACAGCCCATTAATGTCCCACTGCAGGGACGGGCCTCCTCACGTGAAGGAGGGATACTTGGCCTACTACGCTGGCCAAACGGATTGGTATAGGGTTTAATTTCAAGTTTTCCTTCTTTTAATATTGTAATTGGTACCTACATATTATTTCATTAAATATCATGCGTGTTATTATCGTTTATATATTTATTTATTTCTAAAAAAGCTTACAGCACTAATAGTTAGACAATCTATAATTATATTTTTTCACCTCAATGTAAAGTAAAAGTTAGTGATGATAGATCAACACTGATTTGACTTCACGGGCAATTGTATTTTATTGATAATTGTACCGTCTAGAATAATTTAGATTATCTTTGTAAGTGATTTTACTTTATCACTTTCATTTGAATTTTTACATACAGCGCCATCTAGTTCCGAAACAGGTACCTAAGCCTTCTATGTGACCTTGTGGTTGTTCTATGGCGACCTTAACAGCTGATAATAACTTTTTAGTGAGTATATCAAAATTGTTTGATCTATTCGAGAACACCGACCTCTGGCGTGGTAAACACGGACTAACCAACTATGTTAACTGTTCGTTAGGTTCAATATGGTAACGGTACAGCTACATTTTAGCGTTCAAATATTTGGTGTAATCTCTAATATTTAAAAGCTAATTATTAATTACTGTAACATTTTTTAAAGACATTTTCTACACTTGGGATTAAATCATGTGTCGAAGGATATGCATGCGTGTTTTCTTTACTTCGAATTATGTATTACACATGTTTTATAAAAAAACTATTTACTATTTTATAACATGTTGTATACCAATGGAAAGAGGATAAGGTAAGGCATTTATTCAGAAAATGGAAGAACTTTCTCTCTTTTATTTATTTTTTTATTGTACTGTGAAGTTGATCATATCTTTAAATTTTACCTGTCTCTATAGTTAATAATAAGTCAATAAACAAAAAGTTGACGTTTTTGGTGAGCTATTATGAATTTATTTGATGCTCCTAGTATTAAACTTTAAAACAAAACATAATTATGAGGACTCACGGAAGATTTTTTTTTAAAATTTAAGTGTTCATGGTAAATATTGGGCTTTTCTTTTAAAAATAGCTTTACATCGATATCTAAAATATGTTGAGGTTAAAACCGGCAAGGTGAGTGAGGAAAGACGGGTAATGACCTCTTCTACCAGCTACTTCAATTTGGCAAACGATGTACCAAACACCCTGTATATTATTTTATAAAAACACTTTTGAACATATTTTTTTTTTATCTTATTTATTTTTTTAAACCTGATGGTGTTAGTCTACCATTAGAAAATAAATTTATTTCTTTCTTACTTTAAATTATTTTATCAAAGAAAACACCTGGGCTTCGTACCTAGTTCCTTGACAGTCTTACATAAAAAACTATTTTTTCTATAATCCTGAAATAACTATCATAAAATAAATATAAATATTCCTCACACTTTCACACAACGCCATCTAGTCCCAAACTAAGCAGAGCTTGTACTAGACAACGGATATACATACCTACATAAATACTTTTTTTTTTTGTAAATACATACATAAATATTATACATAGAAAACACTCAGGCCAATGTAAACAATCATGTTCATGCACACAAATATTTGCATTGAGTGGGAATCGAACCCGAGACCTCGGCGTAGCAGTCATGTTATATAACCACTACGCCACAGAGGCCGTCAGCCTCTCTGTCTTTTATTTCTATATGGTAAAAATATTATTTAATTTTACGTTATAATTTAATATATCTACGCGTGGAGACGGACTTATATTACAAAATTTCTCAACGAGATTTCGTTCCGAAACTTGACCTACTAGACTTGACGGATTAGTTATAGAGCTTTAACTATAGAGCTTTTTATAAAGTTTTCCGTCTTTTTGAATGCTAGTGACTTGTTACTTGTTGACACTATGGACACGCAGAATGATCTTGGAATCATTAAAATAATCATTTTTTAACAGTAGTGAAAATTATTAAAGAAAAATTTATAATAAGTACTTATAACAATGTTTCCAAAACCTACGTTTGTTTGATTATTTTTATAAATTAAGAATTATTTTTTGATGAAATAGCAAAATTAGGTATGAACCTAATAAATATATGCGGCTAATTAAATAAATTTTTCCCAACCCATTTCAGTCTAAAAATGTTTTTCTATTTCCGATTACAATTAGGTATAGGTAAATAATAAAATTAAAAGTTCAGTACTTTACTTATACCATAAAGTAGGTAAAAAATTTACCTACGCAAAGTAACTAAGTATATTATTATGTATGTTACTTTTAAAAATGTCTGTTGTGGCTGTTAGTTTGTTTTCGGTATGTAACAGACTAGGTAAGTAGGAACCTACTGCTAGAAAACTAAGGCTATAATGTTCCATCTTTTTTTTTTTACAAACTGTAACATTAAAGATTAATGGAGGTTCGAACGAAACGTTTTACTTTCAAACAGTATTCGGTAATAAAAATATTATTGTCATTAACAACGATGTTTATAATATTGTTCAAATATAAAATAACTCTCATAAGAAGTTTACATTAGTCTACATTAAAATAAAAATATAAATAAAGGTATACCTACACTAAGGACTTAAGTAAAGTTCGTTGTATATCTATAGCTACTCGCAATGTAGAGTCAATGATCCCTGACATTTAATCTGAGAAATATTCAACAGAAGTTTGCAAACATTGATTCACTGTTTGCCGAGTTTTGCATTAGGTATACCTCTTTGAATAAAAACCTTAAGATAATTTAAGAATAGAGAGACAAGAAATTACTTTACGAGCTAAGAGTGATTTAGTTTATGTAAAATTAACTAGTCTCTACTCTACATCATATTAATAAATAAATTCATTACAGGTATGCATTGATTTATTTATGTTGTAATGAAATGTAAGAAATCACAGTAATAAACAATAATCTGTTCAAGAAACATAAGTAAGTAAGAGTATTGTATAGTAGGTAGAGCGTATTGTATGCGCGTGGCCGCGGCGGCATCTAGGCTCATATTGATTACCGGTGACATTCTTATCAATACACCCCCGGCGAGCGACCGCTTCACACAACATCACAACACCCAAAAGAAACAGGAACGTTTCTTCGCGCGCTACGAACGCAACGCAACGAAAAAAGAGGCGGAGACTCCGCGACTGTGTTGTAGACCAATAGCCTGGAGGCTGCAGCGACGCGCGGCCAATAGCAGGGACAGGACGGGGCGGGCGCGCGCGCGCGGCCGCGCCCTCGCACGGCACAGGCTTTTTATTTATTGTTGCGCGGAACAGCGCGCGCGACGGGTGTGTGATGCGTGCGTAGTCAGACATCGCGAGCATGGAGTCCGCCGTGGACTCAGCGTCGACCGCGAGCGAAGTGAGTGGCTCCTCTGGGGGCTCGCCCAGGGTGAAGGCGGCCTCGCCGGCACGGGGGCTCAGCCCGCCACAGCTGCTGGCCCCGAGAATGCCGCTGCCGCCGCCAGGCCTCGGCCTCTTGGGCTCGCTGCAGATGATGCACCACTCACCTCTAGAGCTCATGGCGGCGGCGCACCACCACGGCCCGCCACGATATGGTAGCCCGCCGCCCATCTCCACGTCGGACCCTTCCGCTAACGAGTGCAAGTTGGTCGATTACCGTGGACAAAAAGTCGCAGCGTTCATAATTCAGGGAGACACGATGCTATGCCTGCCCCAGGCCTTCGAACTGTTCTTAAAGCATTTGGTCGGTGGACTGCACACAGTGTACACTAAACTAAAAAGACTGGACATAGTGCCGCTCGTGTGCAACGTGGAGCAGGTCCGCATCCTGCGCGGGCTCGGCGCCATCCAGCCGGGAGTGAACCGGTGCAAGCTGCTCTCCTGCAAGGATTTCGACGTGCTCTACAGGGACTGCACCACCGCAAGGTACGTTTTATAATTGATACATTTGTGTTGTGTGCCTCACATTAACATTATTTTCGAAAACAACTGGCTGGACCTGTCGAATGAAACTAGGAAGATTGGTATGATGAATGATAGTACCTAGACCTACATAATATTACATTTTGGTTACCTACCTTATAATGATTAGATTATTTATTTGTTTTTAGGTTTATTTTATAATTGTTTGTGTAACCCCTTGTTCTTAAACATTTTTTTATACCTACTTGTAAATGTGAGTTTAAACATAACCATTTTAGATAATTACAATATAAATAAATCGAAAGTTACTGTCAAAACTCATAACTGATTAGTATTTGTAAGTTTATATTAATAGGCCTAATGAGAACCTGAGAGGTCCGAATTAATAATAAAGTAAAGTAAAACGTTCTAAGGAGGTTCGTAAAGAAATAGGTATATTATTATGCCTCTAGGTGGAACAAGGAAGAAAATTTAATAGGTTGCATGAAAGTTGTACTATGAATTAGATATAAGTTGTCTATAGTAAGGCTGCATCTAGTAGCCCACAGGGAGAAATGCGCGTTGCATTAATTTTTCACATTTTAATACGCGCAAAATATTTCCAGCGGGATAAATATTAAAGAGCTCTTCGGCCGGCGACGGAAGGGTTAAATCTCAGTTAATTAGCGGCTACAGCTTTAATATTTAAATAGTAATTTTTACAAACGGTAAAGTTAAATTAAAAAAATCTTGTTTTGTTGTGGTTGCGTGTAGCGCTATGGTGGCCGTTGTCCGGGTAGGCCTATATTAGTGTTTCCCTTGCTTCCCGAATATGTTTTTAAAAATGTAATGTGAGTGGGAAGTGTACATCTGGGAGATATAAACTTTAATTTTTTCGCTCGTATTGACGCTTTGTGCGCTGTAATATTTAATGTTTGTTTATTTATTGTTAAGCGGAAATGTTCTGCCGCCCGACGCTTAATACCTCTGACTCACTTTTTTATTTGACATCACAAAATCATTAGTAAGTATGAGTGATGACTTAGTTCTTGTTTTAGGTTAGTTTAATAGGAATTTAATTAATTTTAAAATGCTATGATATTATTATGTTTTTATTTATAAAATAAACTTTTATATACTATTGATAATAATTAGTGAAATATTTTAGCTACTTTGAATTTCAATGGATACATATACCTACTTTCAATAATTTTGAAACAAATTTTATATTTTTTCCCGAGCTAAACTAATCGTTTAGAAATATAGAAACTAGCCACTTCCGATTCCAATAAAATATAAATAACTAGAATTTAGAAAGCAATTGAGTAACTTGTCACCTAAGCTGCAGTGAAAGTGTTAATTTAAATCGTACTACTTATATTCCGAAAACTAAATAAATGTTCATAAGAAATATTATAAGAAATACCAATGAAATAAAAAAACTTGGGTCCGTTCGCCGGCGGTCGTTCAATCATACTAATTTGTATTGACATGTTTCCACTATTACGATTCGACTAATGCACTCAACAAAGAAATCTTGTTACTAATTTAAACATATTTTTTAATCCAAAGAGCTCTTAAAAAAATTAGCTCGACTAGTTTTATTCAGGTAACATTTTTTAGTGTTTATGGTGTCACTTTGTATCTTGTTCTATTTTCGAATGTTCGTTTGTTTTTAATATTTAAAAAATAGTTTATGTATTGTATCTGAGATTGTTACTTAGCTTAGTAACTGCCACTCTTTATAATAATGGAGATATTTAGTTCTCGAAATGAAAAAACTTAAAATGCGGGAAAATCTTTGTCATTTTGAATACTCTTCAGTTGATGCTCTGTAAATAATTAACAAATTACAAAGTTCATCAAAAAAATATAAAATTATCACACATTAATTTCATGAATGTCACATGCAATACGAAATGCGATATTTTTTAAATAAAAACGGAACGCCCGCATTACAAAACGTAGTGTAAATAATAGGAGGACGTTCCTTTTCACGCTTCAATAATTGCTCGACGGCAGATAAACGAGTGCGTATCGGGTTACCCAAGGACTGCAGGGTGTTCCTGACTTTACTTCTCTAACTCTTTTATGTGATTTAATGCACGCATTGTAATGCCCTTTTAACGTCTTTCATCTTTATAATAACTTTAATAATAAGGCGTGAGACTAATCCTATGAGATCTCTACAGTTGGATATATTTCTAAGCTTTTTCTGTTTGTGTTATTATGAAAGAAGTATCTGGTTGTTGAAAAGTAGCTGTGTCAACATTTTTCAATCAATAAAATCAAAGCCCCAGGATTCCGTCTATTGTCTCTGCTACAAAGAGCGTGTCTCAATTACGGAGTTCATCAACACGACTTTTTATGGAAATTTTCAGTTTTACGACTCATTTTGATGGTCCGCCTTCAAACGCAGTGATATTTTGTAAATAAACAAAGTTCTGAAATAACTAACTCATTACCTTTGTAGAGCCGGTAGGTGCGTCGGGGAACTTCCGAAGCGTTTTTGTTGTTATAAACTTATAGGTGTAAATATACTAGTTATGAAATATACAAATGTTACTTCTTTATTGTTTTAATAGTATTTGTTAATGAGGCGGCAAGCTAAAAAGGTTGAAAGAATTTGGTAGCCGTTGCGTTTAATCGTTGACGGATGACGAATTGAGTGATAAGCGAGAAGCTTTTTATTTTTAGTTGTATAAGAGTAGGCTGTTTTTTTATGTTCGTTTTAGAGTCTTTGTTTAGGCGCAGACTCTTTTGCGGTTATAGAAGAAAATATTGAACTGTATTCGAGTACGCAAGCGAGTAGCAAGCGTGATGTAATAAGCAATTTTAACTTAATGATTAGGTAAAAATGTTAAATGCGTTTACATATAACATTTTGGAGATTAACTCGATATGCTATACTAGCTTTGGCCCGCGGCTTTGCTCACGTTAAATTCGGGGTAGCAAAAAGGAGCCTATGCTACTTTTCATCCCTTCAACTATCTCCACTTAAAAATCACGTCAATTCGTCGCTTCGTTTTGCTATGAAAGCAAGACAAACAGACAGACACACTTTCCCATTTATAATATTAGTAGGTTTGGATTTTGATTGACGTTTCGGCACAAGTTACACCGGCCGTGGACTCAAACTAACAGACAAGGTTTGCCGAGTAGAATAATTTCATATACCAACACAGAATGTTCAAATATTTCGAGTAATGTTGTTCATAATTTAACCGCACATATAACATCGTCCGCCATTCTCATGGTGCATGTAGATGTAGAATATGAACATTATTATTACATGAATGTTATGTTCGAACTCAGACTGGCGTTGGTCCAAGCACTGATTCTCATTGAAATATTAAACCAAGACACTGCATTGCAGTGTCTGAGACGCGCATGTTGCCAAATTAATTACTTACCATGTGAATTCGTATGATGGATTATTATAACTACTATTTAATAGATTTCAAGTTAATTGTTTCTGATAGAAAAACTTTAGGTATACGGGCTATGAATACAAAAACCTGGTCTTGGCTTACTCGCCTTCGGATCTTAGATAATCTTTTCGAGTGGTAGAGCCATGTCGTCAGTCTTTGGCTGCGGCACGCATGGGCAGGACCGTCCGGTGAAATACCACCCTCTCACAGAAAATCGGCGTAAAATAGTAGTGCTTGTCACTGCTGTGTTTCGTCCGGCGAGTGAGAGTCCGGTAGCCCATTCCCCCTCCCTTTACTTCCCTTTTAAAAGGTCGGCAACGCACCTGTGATTCCTCTGGTGTTGCGGGTGTCCATGGGCGGCGGTGATTACTTACCATCAGGTGACTTGCTGGCTCGTTTGCCTCCCATCATATAAAAAAAAAAGATAAATTGTCCTCCTTTCTAATAGTAAGTTGAAATACTTATAGAAAAGTAAGTTTCCAGTAAAAATTAATAAGAATATTTATTGCATTTTGGTCCATGCTCAGTATAATAGTACCAAATCGATGATACAAACAGTTGGTGTAGCGGTTGTTATAAACGGGTGCCGTGCAAGAGTTGCGGGTTCGAATAGGACTTACGATAATTATTTGGCTGATCAAGAAATAATTGTCCTAAATCTGTGTATTCTTAACATACATACACATAAATTACTTTAATGTCAGAAGTTCTTTTTATTATTAATTACTTATGAGTACTTACTTGAAAACGCTTAATACTAGTTAATGTTTAAGGTACTCCATCGTGTATAGGTAAGTTTCAAATTAAGAATGAAACTTGTTTCAACATTTTTAAGGTAGGACGAAAGTTACAATAAAAAGTAAGTAGCTTTATGTAGTCTATGCTCTTTAAAATACAATTAATTAAAACAAATATGCTTGTTTAGTTGTATTTAACAAAAATAAAAGTATACAATATTTATTCAAATTACGTTTTGGTATAGGTATCCCTTGTCCAAAGGATCTAATTTGGCCTACTTCTTCAAATATTACAACACGCGTTGACTAGATAGAGATATGGTTCTTTCTTGCCTATCATCAGATGTGGAATCAGACTGAAATTAGAATACCATCGTCCTAGGTTATTGTACATGTAGTATGTCTAGATATATAGTTTTTGGTATTACAGAATAAAATGCACTATACTTCAGGCTATGTTTATATAAAAAATGCGGCTATAGTCATATTAGTTTATAGTTCTTTTCACACCCAAAGTTTTCTAACTACTGCTCACTATTAGAGACTACCAGTTTTTAGTTAGAGTTAAGTACAAGTTTAATTATCAAACGAACCCTTAGTTTTAATGTTTCGGGATAGGTTACACTGATTGAAGGCTGGCTTATTACTTTGATTTGTGAATATAGTTTGGCTCTACCATGCTTGTTATACTTATGCCTTATCAACACTTAAAGATTCTTCTACACCTTCAGTGCTTAGTGCCTACAGTAATACACCCGTATTAGTCAATAATTTGATAGGTAGGTTTAAGGTCACATCAAACTACAAACTTTAGTAACGCGGTTTTATAATAATTGATAAACGTCTTGTAATTTTGTCAAGAATCCCCTGTCGTGCAGGCATAAGGGCAGCTAAATTGTTGAGCATTTGGTTAGCTTTTACTGTGATCTAGAATAGAAAACCAAGAATGTTAAGGCGCGTTGTTCACTCTATGTAAACAAACATCATTTCTACATTTTCTCACATTGAATTACTTACTGCTCTACTACCAATAAGATAGCAATATCTTGAATACATATTTGTACAAAACCACTTCACCCCATAACAATTGAACAAAACATTACATTCACAATCAAATGACAAATAAACTGGAGTGTCTCAAGGAAACACAATTTCCTTCGAGGCAGTAAAGCGACAAACTGTTCCACAATGGGAATATCATGGAGGCAATTTATTACGAATGATCAACAAGTAGCAGGGGAACCTCGGGCCGCAGACGGAAAGCAAAGAATGAATGCGAGTGCTTCCGAATTGAAACGAACACCGATAAAGGACCCTCCGAGTTACGGCGGTACGGAGTGCACGCTCGGAACGCACGCCAACACTCCAATCCTCCCGTACAATTCGAAAAACGAACGCACACAAATGACACGAGGGAATCCCTCCCGGCTAGACAGAATTATCTCGGCCTCTCTATTTCCGTTTCGCGTACTATTCAAATCGCATCTCACTCGCACTGCACGCCTTCCTATACTGCTGTCTCTATCGCATTTGATTCATTCATGACTGTATATTTGAATGGAATCGGAATGTGCCTTTTCTTCCCGCAATTCTCCAATTCCACTCCATTCGGGTTTGTGAACGGTTGACATCAGGACGTGTCGCTTTGAGTTTTCACAGTACTTTTCGTAAAGTCCTTGCACGTGTTACTTGATAAATTGAATTGATTATTACAGACACGATATAATAAAAAAATATGCTAAAATGACGTTCTGGTCAACTAACGAAACAAGATTGATTTATAAAAAGCGACAATGTTAATAATGAGCGCATTTAATTAAGATTCGCTTCCGTGTTAGGTAGATATTGAATGGTTGATAGAAACTAATGCATGGCGTGTTGAGTAGTGCCGGTAGCCGTTCTAACGTCTTTTAATTGCGGCTCACCATGTGTTGAGCTCTAATCATTTTAATTATAGTCAGAAGAAGGAGTCATTGCCGTTTATCATGAGATGAACTGTTACAGACGTAAAAATGCCGCGAGAAAATGATGGATTCAACACCGCGAGAAAATGATCGATTCTATGTTGTTCTAGATAGAGTAAGTTCACTATGTGTGGCGCTTGGGTTACTAGGCAATTTAACAAAGATCATTTTGTACTTTTGTCCCCTGATTTTACAAACAATCACACATTGAATGGTATCGTAATGTGCGTATTATGTAGAGCAATGGTTGAAAGTAAAATTTTGTTCAATAAATAAGTAAAATAATTAGTTAGATTTGTTGCGTACAAAATTTGGATAGATTTGGAGTAAAAGTTTTATGCTGTTTATAAGTTTTTCTACGACATATTAAAGCTTTTTGTCGGAAATAGTTTTCCCGTATGCTCTAGCAACCCTACAAAAGTCATAAATCCAATGTAGATTAGTATTAAGACAATGGTAGGCGGAAATGAACCGGGGCGACGTTTTTGCGTAGTCGTTTCATTCACTATTGTGCGACTTAGACGCGCTAAATAATTGCTTTACGATAATGAATACAAAATTATGATCTTAAGATAACCCATGGTAATTCATAAATTGAATTTAAAATAGAGCATTGGACAACATAAATAAATAAATAATTCGTTTATTTATACATAAGTTATTTTCTAAATTAATTTAATAGCCATTATTATTTACCTATTATCTAATTAAATACCTGACTGATACAATAACAGATTTTTTTTTATAAAATAAGCGGGGTTGTAGGTAATGTAAATTATCGTGACATTTGATTACAAGAAACTAAATTAACTTGACAATCAATACCAGTTCCAAAAAGTTGATGCATAAAAAAAGTATTTAATATCAATGGTAAATAAAGTTCTAGAACCTTCTTTTAGACGCCCAGATCGAGGTGGCGGAAATCCTAAGATGAAGAAGTCATAAGACCTGTTTAATTAGAAATACCTCAGAAGACCACCCACATGTTGGTGGGACCTCTAACAGTTAGTGATAATACTTTAAACCTCATAAACACGTAATTAATTTTAAAAATGTCTTGATTGTTTCATTAAAGTTAAAAAAAATAATTGTTGTCATGACAAATAAAGCCATTATAGGCAGTAAAGTCTCTGTGTAGAGTTTATAACAAGAAAAGCATTCGCACAATTACTTCACGTCTATTATAAAGTGATACGGTGATGTGATTTTACATAGTTTTCTCATGATACGATATCAATTTACTGGATTATACACATAATTGGTCTTTTTACAAAATGTTTACAAAGTTCTTGAAAGTAGCTGTTGTTTACTTTATAATCTTAGTGGTGATGAATTGAGAGTGTTCTTTGGTGAGTCTTGTGGCTTTAGTAATGTAACATTAGGTTAAATTGGCAACAAGAAAATGCATTTACAGAATTCTGTATTTAATCATATTTAATTATATTTTTAGACCAAGTATCCCTCCGTCACGGGAGGAGGCCCATCCCTGCAGTGGGACATTAATGTGCTGTTATGATGATGATGATGATGAAATATATTTTTAATTATGTAGATGTAAAACCTCCTTTTCAATAGACTAGGCAAAGTCAGCACTATAAGAGTGAATAAGGCTGAGTAGAGTCATAACACAGCACAAATCATAGGGTAAATAAGGAGCATGATATGACCAATAAGGAGCATGATATGAGCATAAGCAAGTTCAAGTATCATACCTACATAGTTTTCCATAACCATCATATTTATGCACACATTGTAATGAAAATGAATACTTGTTTTACGAAATAGAAAATACAATTTATTAATAAAATATAAAGAAAAGAAACAAAGGTTATAAGGGCTACTTAAGTCAATCTGAAAGGCTCGTTAAACGTTGATATACGATATATAATAAAACCTATAAAACATTCGCAACAATATAAAAGGTATATCGATAAAAAACTTAGTAGACGTATCGAATGCGTTGGAGGTTGCCAGTTAAAAATATAGTAAATTGCATTTTACAACCTACTTGTTGTTTATTTTTAATCAAATCACACCATAATTTTTACTACATTGTAAGACTTACGAGCTAAAAGACTTTTATTTGAGTTCAAAATGAATTGTAGTACCTATACGTTATTACTTCTCGCTGTTATTAATTATATATGCAAAATAATGTAGGTTTTATGATATAGTAGAAAATTTTTACTGCTAATTATGTGATACACAAAACAAAATGTGGTATAAAAGCCAGATGGTAGCTTTCGTCAGCAAGACTGAGCGCTTCTGGGTTGTTGCTAACAACTGGCTGTGCTGGCTTAATTTACCTTTAATCAGTAAAAAGATACAGTGTTTAGGTGCAAGGGTACAGTAGCTAGTAAAATTAGGTACAGAGCTACAATACTGACTGAATAACTTGACTTGGTTGACCTCTGTATGCGTTAATGCAATAACAAAATAAATTTTTAAAAGAGACGTATATCAACGGTCATCCTGATGGATGGATCAAAATAAATAAAACGATGCGATACGAACTGTGAATTAAGATTAGGAATAATTCAAGGACTCTTACTTTTAGTTGTTTTTCACATTTTGTAAATTTCTTCAGAAAACTCTATTTCAATAGATTTTAGCCTCGAGTTGGTAAAATTGTGTAAAAAAGTGGTAGAGATGCTTTGGATTTATAATTAGCAAGGAGTATTTATACTTAAAGCTAACTATTTAGTACCTATCTATTAAGCAAGTCGCTGGGGTCTTGCCGATACAACAAAGTAGTGTAAAAGTAATCGTTAAAGACATTTAAGTTACACTCCGATTAAAGTAATTTACTACCAATATAAAACTATTTCATTTCGAGAGCCGACACATTCATATTGCAATTATCGTCGCTGTAACCTTATACGAACTTTGTTTACACTTTTATGATCACAAACTTAATAGTTTTCATTTTTATTTTACTATAAAAACTTCCCGAGACTCGTTACTATTTTAGTAAAAATGGTAAAAAAATGTAATGTTGACATTTTGATTATCGATTGCAAGAAGTCGAGTTAAAAATCGATAATGGTCCAGATGCACAAAAATGGGGCAGAGAAATCGATTTGCCCCACATTTTGGCGGTCTAGCGGCCGCCGGCACCGAGGGTAACGTTCGCGATAAGGGATAGTGCCTCCCTCTAGGCGCGGGGTAGTCCCCCTGTCCCCCTTGATAATATTTACCGCCCCCCGGCCATACTTACGCCCCTCAGTATTTACGGGTTAGAGAAAAACAAGGGTACTCGAGCTTCGGAAGGTGCAACGTAGATTTTAATCCTTTCTGATGTTTATGATTGATGGCGGATTTTGTGATCGCTGTTGCGCTGTGTTGATGGATTCTTTATGATTCCCGTTGTAGGCGGCGCGACACGCGCTATTGCCTACTGGCGCCGACCCACGCGTGTGCTCGAATTACTTACAAAGATTAGATACGTGCGTGTCGGTGGCATTATATCAAATACATCTTCATTAGCAACATCGATCACCAATCGTAATAATATTTTACAATTCCAATTTATAATATTGCATAAATAATTACAAAGTTTTGTGAAAAAGTTCTGTGTAGCAGTACCTTACAGATTAAAGGCCACACAATATGAAAGCTCGTTATTTTTTTTTTCAATGTAATAATAAGGATGTCTCCGCCTTTAAAAGTAAATATGTCTTCCAAGTATAGTTCGACAGTAACATCCAAAATGATGTATCCATTTTAAATAGCCGCTAGCGCCATTCTGTCAATCAATAATGAATTTCAATAGTCCTAAAAACTTAATTAGACTGCTTTCAAAGATAGAGTAACATCAACAACGAAGAGAAGTATATATCGCTTAAGTTTATAATACACCTTAGTATGTGGTAATAAAATTCAAAATCATATGTTCGAACTTATTTGCGGTAAAGCATTATTTTGTTTTGATGTAATGTGACGTTGGGTATAGATGTCAGTCAGAATTGACGCGTGCTCGATATCCCAGCGGGTATATTTGTATACCATGTCTAAAGATAAAGATTATTTTTCTTATGAATGAAAGAATTCTATGAAATCTTAATTTTGTACTCAATATTACACGCGTAACGGAAATTACCTATAATTTTTTTTTAATAATTCATACTAGACTGGCGGTACAGAGTTCGTAGGGTCATAGGCAGGTTGAGGATTTATATCTTAGAGTTTATGATTTTTTTTTCTATTAAGTTTTTATAATTCATTAATACTTATCTATATATTATCACATTTCAGATACCTACTTTAATACATTCTTCCTATATCTCATCAGAAGTTTTTCAATAAACTTTTTATTTAATTATTATTATTTTAGAAGATCTAAAGTACAACATTATCTACTTAGTTCAAATATTGTTGTACTGTAACCAGTACTCAACAAGTACTATTTATTAATTTGTAGAGACCCTATTCTGCCTACCTTTCCTAGAGTCCCACGCAAGAGTTTGACTTGTGTGATCCAAAAATAATTGTAATTGTCCTGGATGTTCTTATTAGCTGTTAAGTTCATGTCTGTAAAAACTCGCGCAACACATAGCTTCGTCTCTAATGCACAAGTTGTCATTTCAAAGAAAAAAAACAGACATTTAAATATTAAATCTGTTGTCGTCATCATATTTTAGTAATTACAACCTACATACCAGTCCAGTGAAGCAAAGCGTATTAATTTATTTATAAATGCGTTTTTCGGTTAGTTACACGTTTGCGACGGAGGAAATTAAGTTTGGGGAATTGAAACTAGTCATTGTTCTTTTAATTGCGGTCAATTTGTGGCGTTCTAGACGAAATGTGCTGATCATTGTGTGCCGAGGCGAGTCGTTACATCAAAGGCTTCACGCCCTCGACTAATATTGATTATATTATTTTATTGAAATTCGACTAAATATACGTTTATTTACAAGAAACATAATAATTTTGTTTAATTCTTTAAAATAACTGTCATATTTGTACGCTCAGTGATTTAAAATTTACTTACACAATGATGGATAAAAATCTGAATTGAAATGTAACTTTTTAGCAGAATACATTGCATATTTCATGTTTTCAAAAAAATTATTTTTTTCTTAATTATTCAATCAATTACGAGTACTACAAAAGCGGAACCGTCGAAATTGTTTTAATGTTAAAAATTAAAATATCGACTATTTCCCATCCCTACTCGAATACAATTTCGAACGTATTTTAATAATTTCATTCGTAATATCATACAGATATCAAAGAAAGGGTTGCACAGTGGGCCGACTGCACGCTGACTCGCACAAAATGTTCTATCTGCATATGCCCTCTGATTGATGTGCCCTGTAATTATTTAGACGCGTTAATAACACCACCGACGACGGCCGCACTTTGTTTCTGACGACTTAAGACGAATGAAATGAGAAATTCTATCGTACTCTTAATAGAGCTTATTGCTTTCTGATGTTTTGTTGATTAAACGAACAGAAATTGTTATTAAGTTTCGACGTTCTTTTACTCCTTTTGGGATGCAAATTTTAATCATCTGTTCATTCAACATTATTAAAATGGTTCTCACAATAAGAAAGATGACAGTCAGTAAAACTGGCATGGATTAAACTAATTTAATTATACCACACATGCACAAAACCACTCCCAAATAAAATGGTAAACACGGTGGCCACACCCGTACCTATTGTACCTACATATTGTTGTAATAATGCGGTATCGTAGATTTATTTACATAAATGGCCGCCACATACAAATTGTCTTTATGTTTTCTGTGCGTGCGACCCCCGCTCCAACGAATCAGAATATTAACGTAAATAGTAATGGCGGGAAAAAAAGCTATTATGCAAATGAAACATTTTGTGGTAAATAGAAACTGACGTAATACGATGGTAAGAAACATTATAAATCGTTTTTGTTAGTGAATTTATTATATTTTATATTTTTCAAATTATAAGAATGCTGTTATGATAGAAACTGCGTGACTTTATAGGAATTTATATTACTTAGTTAATCCGATAATATCTTTAGGTAAGCCTAATTTGGCAGAGCTCTTTAATACGATAGTCTTGTTAGATTGGCATAACTTAAAAATAATCTCAGAACAAACATTTGTGGATTGCGCAGAATGTCTTATATGGATTTCAAAACCTACTTGTATGCAGCTGTACAGCAATCGCAAAGCCAACAGGACTGCCTAATATTTTAGTAAATAGTTACTAAAAACCTTTGGAAACTCCTACTGAGTGTTTAGTACTTAATGAAATGTAATAAATTAATCATAACATTTGCTTAAATCAATAATTTTGTCATAAATATACAAATATTACCCAACAGATTAAATCATTTGAAACTCCATGTTAAAACACCACAGATGTTAAAAATCTGTAATATATGTATTAATCTCCCGTGACGCAAAATAATAAAATTGGCATATTCATTGAGATCCTAGATATGAATGCGTTATGATATACATTATTACATTTAATAACAAATGGCTGAGTGCTGAATATGCTTACGTCACAACGGGAACCGAATAATAGAGTTCGCTACAAACGTTTAGCGGACCCTCGAAAATTGAAATAAAAAATGAACCATTCGAGATGTAACAGCGATATGATTTTGCACTTTTTTGTTTTTTTGTGCCGTTTCCGTGCGTGTTTTTAACACTGTGCAATGGAGTTGCAAATCAATTGGATGCGTTAAAATTACGATTTGCGGGATTTCTAGTGTTCATGAAAATAGATTGAGTTTTTTTTCCTGTACGCATAAACAAACTTCGGCAAGTTTTTCTAGTTATTACTTTCATAGATTCTCTTCAATACTGTGTTTTTAATAAACTGATCCCGAAATGAATATAATATTAGTTAGAATACATTTTACTTCTAAAATAAATAATAAAAGCTTTTTGTATTGCATAATTCAGTCTACGTCAAATGGTGATTTAAAAACATATAAAACTTTCATACTATTTAGCAGTAGCTAGCTAAACTATTTGCATAATATTTAACCAAAAAGTACATAAATAAAAATATATTATCATAAGCTATTCCGTAACATTTATGTTCCAAAAACAGCCCCTGTTTTTAGCAGACTAACGTAATTATAAGCGAGATTGTTACGAAGTGACTTGTAATACGACCCCTTCTACAATAAAGGCTTTAATTTTACAATTATGTACGACGTCTACATAAATGCACTCTTTATAGGCAAATATTATGATAAATTTATTATTTATTTAATTGATTCAAAATAATGATAGAGCTACATTTTATAAGTATAAAAAATATAACATCATTGGGTATAATGTATCGGTACCCAAATGTTAAGTAGGTACTAAATTATGTTGCAAAAGCGTGTTTTCCAAATAACCGAATTAAGTAATAATACCTACAATAAGACTGAAATGTGATGTTTTATTCACTTGCCTGAAATTAGCCAATCATTTCCATTGCTTACTTATCACAAAAGTAGTTATTTACATGATTTCAAGTCAAAATTCTTATACTTATTACTTCTATTTATTTTTTTCTTACACAAATCAAAATTAATTTTAAAACGATTACGTTTTATACAGTACTTTACAGAACAAAAGAACTCCAAATATTTGGACATTCGGACAAGCGAGGGGCTCAGTCGTAAGAATGTGATTAATTAAACAAATGTACAGAACCGGAAAGAAATTCGCCAACCCTTGGCTCTCATTTTTTATAACAGACATACCTCATTTTGTTTCCCAGCTGTAATTGACTCCTTCCTAATTTTATTTTAATTTTCTACTGTAAGGAATTTAATTTTTATTTTAAATTATCAAATCATAACGAAACTTTTTATGGTTTTTATTTCTGTGAAATAAATACATCTGGTTTTAATTGATAATACGACTTTCTGACTTTTTGAGATTGCTTTATAACTTTATTGTTCCTACAAAAGAATATACTTATGTAATTAACTACGCTACAAAAGCAAATACTCATCGACTCATTGAGTCTTAACATAGATTTAATAAATACCCATCTTATTTATGAACATAAAAAAAGGATATCTCTGATTGAAAACACCTTTTATAAAACACAAAGTATTCAAGAACTATCGTATAATATTATCATATAAGCATTAAAGAAACATTAGTAACAAGCGTTAGGAATTGGCGCCAGTTGTCGGCAAATAAACAATTTAAACTGACGCGACAGCGGGTCATTACTGCCATTGCAATACGAAAGCAAGTCCGCGTACAATTCTCACTGTTTTTTACTTAATTGTACCTCGTTACACATGGAAATCATTGGCCATAAAGAATAGTGGCATATCTTGGTAACAATCTAACGTAGACAGGATAGAAACGACGCTAAATCAAAACAACGCAGCATTCGCTTCTCATATTTCCAATTAAAATTCCTATACATATGCATTGTTGCGAATCAGATATCTCTATTGTCCACTGAATAGTTTTGTACAACGCATACATATGACTGTATTACGTGTTTCTAGCGATTGATCGTAGAGTGCATGTAAACATGTTTGCTAGAATAGCGGGAAGTGTTACTAGCTTCGATGTTCTAGACCCACCTGTACACAAGTGTTATCGTATTGCACTTAATAATTAGCGTGGACCTTACTTGTGTGTAACCAACTATTAGTCTTGTTTGTATAATGATTCCTTTTCTCATTATCTAATAAATTTCTGACTTAAAAACTCTTTTAATGTAAAACTTAACTCGCGTGCAATTAAAGATACTGAGTACAAGAATTTTGCATACACGTGTTAGTTATCTTCTGATTAGGAATGCACAACATGTGAGCGAGTATGTCGAAACTCTTTTACAAAAAGATGCATTAATGACGGATGTTAGACAAAATTAGAATGATAAAATAGAACTGTATATATTTTCTTTTTATGTAAGAAACCTCTTAGAGGCCGTCCGCTTGCCTTTGCCCATTGCAGGTTGGGAAGAGTCCCATAGGTATGAAAGTTATTCACTAAAACTTTCATACTCTCACGCCTAAAGGGCATTATTTTATATCCTTTCTATAATGATGTTTATTGTTTTCATTTTCTACTACAAGTGTATGCTCAGCAACAATCAGTTTACAGGGTATCTCTCCTGCATATTATGGTTGGTACTTCTCGCACTCGATTGCTCCTCAGAGTGGCAGGCCTAAATGGACAAAACAAATCTTTATGTGCATCACCATGTGGGTTTGAATTCGTCTTGTAGTTTTTCCTGTTTAATCGTAGTCATTATAAACACAATGACTCAAAGTCAACAAAACGCTAATAACAATGTCATCATCATCATATCATATAGATATGATTCCACTGTTTTACATAAAACACTATTAAACGATTCCACATAGCAGTGTTCTGTGTTTTTTTTATCGAAATTTTACCCTTCGCATTTCATATTTAATTTTATGTTTATTAATGTTCTTATAAAATCTAAATCTAGATGGCGTTGTATAAATTGTTAGAACACACTGCAAAGTGTTTATGTACTTAAAATCACCAGTCCTAACTCCAGTTCTGTCTTACCTCTGTGCTTACACGTCTAAGATATACATAACAAACAAAGACGTATTATTAAGAGTACATTGTCGTCCTCTTTAAAATGACAAGCCATGCAATGAGGTACACACTGTAGTTCTTAACAAACAAGATTACCATTACATCCTGCTTTCCCGGTGGCCTCATAGTTAGTACACGGATCTTATCAGATATAGGGAAAATTTATGCATAAATCCTATCTTTCCGTCATTACAATTTATCAGACAAAGACACCGCGGTGTGTACTTTACTAATATTATTTTATATCAGCCCTTAGAAGACTCACGGCTAGGATATAATCCTAAAAAAAACCATTCAAAACCGCAAAGCTAATTCATTACACATTGGCTTAAGAATTACCATTTTGTATTTTATATTGCATACTATCCCTCATTAACGGTAGGTATTTATCGAATCTCTCATACATAAATACTTTCTTCGCATGATGGGAAACGCGAGAATCAGAGTTCTTTCTTTATTCCCCGTGGAAATATCTAGTCAGTATGACAAGGGTGTTTGTAACCGGTAACTAAGTTGTTTGTTTAACAAATAGTTTGATACGGTAATTCAACTTCCTCAAGTTGGGTAGATAACGTGGGGAGACGGACTGTCTACCGTGAATACGTAACTTAACAACGTGAATCTGGCAGCTTTGTTGGTCTAGTGGTTAAAGAAAATGGGTACTTAATACGAAATTTAAGTTCATAGTACTACTGGAAATCTATTAGAACACTATTTATAGAAAGTTGAGTTTTTAGATAAATAAAAAAGTTATGGTTTAAAGAAGTGTTTGTACTTTTATCTGTACCTATAAAATGTTCATAGAAGTCCAGTAACAGTATTAAGAGTCAGATTGATATCAGTCAAATGGCGTTCACTGCTGGATAGACATTTTTTATTTCCTTATTTGCGGCCTTTAGATTAAGCCATTCATAAGTCTTACGCTCTATCAAGTACTCATTATATAGTAGATATATAGAGCTTATAATAATGTGATAGTAAAGCAAGAAATTTTTTGGCAGTTACATTGTTGGTAAAAATATGAAAATAAAAACAGCAATAATAATTGCAATGTAGGAGCAATATTTCAAACTATCAAAACTGTAACAAGCTGAATAAGTGCACTCGTTATGTACCACAGTGTAGTAACTAGGTAGGAAATGCAATTAGCCAGTGTTCACCCGCGATGCCTTTAAGTCGCTCAGCCGTGTAACTCCTTATCTCTGTTGCATGTTTTTTCAATATGCAATGCAAGACAATCGCCGCGACTATCTGGCAATCAGAATTCTCAGGTATTTTTTAGTCTGCTAACATTTCTAATTATTGTTCACTTTCGTAAGTTAACTGTACTTTATGTCAATTGGATTGTAATGTAACTACACACTGTCATCATGCTTGACAAGTAAGGCTGTTAATTCTGAATTTATTAACATTTGATATTTTGTTTTTTTATCGATTTTTTCTGTTTGATTGAGGAGCGATTATCGTGTACTTATTAAACTAACGGTTAGTTATTTTTAATTACTTAAAGCTTTAGACTTTGGGTTTGTTTTAGAAAAGGTTAGTTCACTACCCTAAAGAAATTATCATTATGCTTCCAGTAAGCTTCCATTATGACTCCGAAAATTACAGTTACATAATTTTTTTCTTTCATCCAGAAATTTACCTTATAATTTGAGGGAGTGATACACAGAACAATACGCTAACTGAAAAGGAACAAGATGGTTTTCAATGTAGGTACGAGAAGAAAGTAGTTACCTAAATAAAATTTACCTCAGTTCAACCACTCCTACATACAGTATAATGAAAAGACTATCCAGTTGTTTCCCCCGTATATTTTGAGTAGTCACTTACTTAAAATAGTCAAGTTTCCAAATACTTAAGTAGCCTTTTAGATTTATATAGCCTACGAAAATAACTTTGTAAAGCGAGAATTAGTACTAAATTTATTTATATAAACAGACCTCTTAATCGTTACCCTCTTATCCATTTTCACTAGACTAGGTAAACGTGGGTTAAGTATTTCTTAGAAAATTTATTGTAAAGTTATTTGAAAATTATAAATTTATTATTTTCATGTAATCACATATAAAAATACTTTTTGTAGTAGAAGTAAGTGTGATCAAACTACTCTAGCTGAAAATAATTTGCATAACTTTTATGTTACTACACTAACAGTAAATGTAATAAAAAAAAATAAAAAATGGTTTACACGATTAGTGATTACATAGTCCTGTTGCTTGTTAGGTAGAGATCGAGTTGATTGTATCGCATGGATCGATTGTTTCGTTTCATTAATTAAAAAAACGATTATAAATATTTATTATCAACAATAGCAACTTGTGTTGGTTCCTTATAGTTCATTATTTTTAATTATATAATAAGTGTGTTACAAAATTAAGTTAAAGATACTTAAATTACGACATAATTTTCTGATAAATTAAAAATGGTCCAGTTTAGACACAAATAAAAATAGCTTCAACTTTTATTGATTGTTTTAGTCAGAAGTAAATATAACATAGTGTCCGTGTGGTGACGGAGTAAGAATACAATATGTCACCACTCCATAGCATCCCATGGGTGTCGTAAAAACCGACTAAGGGAATAACCGTAAATATTATCTTCACGAAGTAAAAAGAGGGAAAACCAGTCCGTCTGGCCAGCGTGGTATTAGTACGCCAAGTATCCCTCCGTCATGGGAGGAGCCCCGTTCCTGCAGTGGAACATTAATGGGCTGTTACAATGAAGTACCTATATCATATTATGCGAGCAATACTTATTTGTAAATATGTAAAATATAATAGCCGAAATCGTAAAAATTAACTATGGGTAATGCAAACGACCTCCTAATACATACAAGGGGTTATTATGAGCTTTTAAATACATAGAAAGCTTTAACGTTTTTTTTCTAAAAACCTTTTACTAAAATAACACATGAACTACACATAATAAGGTGTGTTTCCTTCCCTAGCGGCGTTTTGATGTCTTAATGATATTGTCCGAATGATGAATGCAGTTCGGAAGCACGACGGCGTGCGGGAACTACCGCTGCGAACAAATAGACCAATTTTGAACAATTTGTATGTTTCACGAACTCACGTCTTGTATGTGTCTTGACGGCCTTATTTAGAAAACAACTTTATTTAAAACAATTATACCTATACATTCACAGGCAATAGTTTAAAGTAACGTAACAAAGTTAGAAAAGTAACTTATTGATCCGTTTTCGATTTCATATTTATTTGTAGTTCGGGATTTGAGGTTACTCTATTTGTTTCGTAATCATTCATCTATGATAGATAAAATACCTAATAAGGTATCAGATGAGCAACTTGTAAGTCTCATAACAGTTAATTATTATTGAATTTAGTAAGTTATTTGGTTCTTAAAATAACGTCAAAAATCTATTCATAGTCGTATTTTTGTCAGCTGTCACATAACGATACAAATTTAGATCATGCCCGTGCTACAAAAGCTCTATTACCTGTATTTTTATTTTTAAATCAGCTTTGCTTTTAAATTATAACAAAGAAAGCTGTTAACAATTACTAAGTATTTAATACGTTATTAAAAAGTATTAAACAACATAGTAGTTATGATTGTTTAAGAAATAGGTTGTTTGTTCAATTTATTTCATACTGACGTGCTTAGCGTGATATAAGAAACTTAGTATGAAGAAAAATTGTTACCACTTGTTCTAACAACGTAATTCTCTTTTATGATAGCCGTTTATACTATCAGGTTGTGTGTGACGGTTTGAAATTTGCCTCGTCTTGATACATTGTTACCGTTTAGTTAAGTGTAGCAAGCAAAATACAGCTGTCGGTTGTTCAACAAAAAATTAGCAATGATCTTTTAAATTTCTACGTTAAAAAACTAGACTGTGACTATTAAGCAAGATATTTATATATAGCAATAGTACCAAACCTTTTTTGCTTTTATATTAACTTTTTCTAAGCATTATTAAGTAGAGTTACATTCATACTTTTTGTTAAATTTGTTATTTTGAAAGGTAGAACGTTCAGAAACGGTAATAAAATGCTTAACTCATTGCTTTTTGTATTGTTTATTCGGAATAGTAGGCGAGCTTCGTTGCCAATCATTTCAGATATAACTGGTTTCGAGGCTAGACAAGTATCTTCCTTAAACAGCTCAGACTTTACTGTGTTGAGCTTTAAATCGGCAAACGTAAAGTTGCACTTTGTAAAACACTTGCTAAACTAATTTGAACCATTCAGAGCAGTAGAACCTTGTAGTAGATTGTTTAATTTAAAGTTTGTGAGTGCAATATTAATTTTGTTTCTCTATACAATAAATCGTGACCACGCAGTTGGTGCCGCGGGCCAATCGCTCCTGTTGCATTTATTCTGACTTCGTTGACGTCTTGCGCTTGTAATATAAACAGTATTGTATAAATATTAACTGTAAGATTTTTATTTAAGATAAGTTTATAAACTAACAAATTTTAATTATCAAAAAAATAAGAATTTTTATGCATACTTAATGATTTTGAAGATCTAATAAAATATGGAACCCATAAAATTGCATGTGGTGTTAAATTGCATAAGTTGAACTTGTATTTTACTAACATATGACCCGGTGTAACGATGCGTTTCCAGTTTTTATAGACCCAATTAGGTACCACTGCGACCGCAGTAGGGCAAAATGGATGAGTTTGCGGTAAAGGGCGTTCATAACTCAAGGCGATAGTTGTGCACCCGTGCGAAATTATTGCCACTAGCCCCCAATAATTATCATAATTAATTTAGTGATTATTCAAACAATCGCAATTACTTACGTAGGCTTTATAGCTAACGACAAATCGTCTTTAATTAAGAAAATACTATTATATTTATAATGTAAATATTACCTAGTAGGTATTACTGGAAACTTAGTTATTTAAAGGAGCCTTACTTAGATCCATTTTAAACAATAAACTTACGATTATTTTTATGTGATAATATTTTTATAGATGTCATTCCAAGAAGTAAAAAATAATATTGATATTCAACTCGACTAAGGGTAAGCTAATTAAAGTTACAGTCTATTTTTTTATCTCAGATACTAAAATGACATTTCATGTGTTGCCTGTTTTTTACAACTAATAAATAGTGATGCGGTACAGCCGGTACTTACCGATAAAAATATAGGTTAGTACCGCCGATTACGGTAAATAGAGACTTGGTTGTTTTTTAATCTCGAATACTAAAATATCATTACTGTTACCTTTTTTTGTGCAATTTATGTATGGTGATGTACCACCACTATCAACAATTAACGATAAATTTAAATTTTATACAGTTTTTTGGAAGTAATGATATAAAATGTGCAAATTCTAATTTTAAACTCAGGTAAGTAAATGAAACAAAATTTATTTTTGGTACATAATTTATTTTTGGTACATAATTTATTTTTATTTGGCTGTAAGTACAATTAATCTTTGAGTCTGCATAATAAAATAATAATAATCTTGTTTCATAATAAAATTAATATATAATTCATAATTAAACATCAATTCTTTTATAGAAACGAATCACCATCCCTGGACAAGGTTATTCTTGTACTGATATTTATATGGTTTTTATTCTTTATTCGTTAAAACTAGAATAAAATGAAACTATTACTTGAAGACATAATTACTTTAACCAACTCTTTGTTTTTAGATACTGCAAGTTGTAAACAAAGACCCCGAACTTCCATCATTTTCTAGAAGCACATTATATAAAATATTAAAACACCTGCAATTTAAATATATGACCAGAAAACGACGTAGCGCGTTAATCGACCGAAAAGATATCATTTTATGGCGTCACGAATATCTTCGAAAAATTAAAGAATTTAGAAGAGAAGGACGCATCATATACTATCAAGATGAAACAATTGTTGGCACCTTAAGAGTGGTCGGCATGTCTTAACCTTTTTGCTAATACGTTTTTACAACTAAAATAAAATTATAAATTAAATAATTATAATTAAATCAAATGTATTAATTACTATTAAGTTTATGACTTATTACAGTTTTGAAAATAATATTATCGATTTTGATCGAATTTGATTGAAAAAACCCGGCCTGATCGAGATATCCCTGTGAACTGCTAACAACTGTGACCTCTGTAATAAAGATATTATAGCAGTCTCATTCTCCTGAAAAACAGGATTCAGTGAAATAAACCATGGTCTCATTTTCGCAAGTGTTTTAGGCTTGAATCGAAGTGTTTTCTTCTCTAGAATCTTTGTCGGTATCAACCGCAATTGCGTTATCTGGTGGTCAAATGTGATGCATTCTAGAATCGGATCATTACCATTCTCAACTCATTCAAAATTTTGTAGAATAATAATGAATTCAATAAGGTTTTTTTTTTTAAATATATTGTTTTACGAAAATCTCGTATTCCGTGGTTGTTCCGACGGACCCATGTATGGGTTCCTAAGATATTCAGCAAAATACCAGTGATTTTCATAGTAAAAGCATGAATTTTCTTTGTAATATAAATATTGTTATGTTTCAAGCTTTATATTTTTGATATTATATTAATAGAAATATAACAATATATTATGTAATATAATTTCACTTTTTTTAGGGACATGTTTTACCATATTCACTACAGACATTTTCACTTGGAAAAAACAACTATAAATAATTAAATTTACTACCTATTTTGTCATCACAGCTAACAGTCATTAACTGTCGATTCCAAAAGTATTTATAAATTGTTTTAATAAAACCGTATAAAGGGGGCAGAATTTTTTATTTCCCGAAACCCATATCCGACCCGGTCGATCCAACTGGGTTAAGTGCCAACAATTGTAGGACTTCTAACGATTAGGTGGTTTACCCTAATTTGTTTTATGTTATAAAATTACGAAAACTTAAAATAGAAATATACGCCAATGACGTCATGCAAGAAATTATAGGGATGGACATAGAAGGAAAAAAGAGAGAAATTCATTAGATTTGTAGGGACACAACATTGTAATTTAAGCGACTGCTGAGAAATCACTTTTACAGGCGCGCGACTGTACACACAGCAACTAATCAAGCTAGACACTCATGTACCTTAATACCTTGAAATAAGAAACAATTTTAAATGAAAATGTTTAACTTGATGTGTTGCTGTGTGTACTAGCGTTGCCCAGCAGTCGTCTCCCCGCCATCATGTAGTTAGGTCGTCGTAATTATACAGGGTGTTTGGTACATCGTTTGCCAAATTAAAGTAGCTGATAGAAGCGGTCATTACCAGTCTTTCCTCACTCCCCTAGCTGGTTTTAACCTCAACAAATTTTAGATATCGATGTAAAGCTATTTTTAAAAGAAAAACCCAATATTTACCATGAACACTTAAATTAAAAAAAAAATTGTTCCGTGAGTCCTCATAATTATGTTTTGTTTTGAAGTTTAATACTAGGAGCATCAAATAAATTCATAATAGCTCACCAAAAACGTCAACTTTTTGTTTATTGACTTATTATAACTATAGAGACAGGTAAAATTTAAAGATATGATCAACTTCACAGTACAATAAAAAAAAAAAAAAAAGAGAGAAAGTTCTTCCATTTTCTGAATAAATGCCTTACTTTATCCTCTTTCCATTGGTATACAACATCCTATAAAATAGTAAATAGTTTTTCTACAAAACATGTGTAAAACATAATTCGAAGTAAAGAAAACACGTTTGATGAATAAGCACAGGTAAATTTACTAGCTATAATTGCTATAATTGATTCATTCTAGCGTACTTACCTAGTTACTTTAGCTTTTTTTGTCACTGCAGTGGGTCTACCTTATCACATTAGAGTTAATTTTAATATAATAAAAGAAAAAAAAAAGTCATCATTTACTATAGCGTCAATAATTACTTCGAATTATTTATTTATTTGTTAAGCACACCAACAGTATGTATGTTTATGTATTACACATGTTTTGTAGAAAAACTATTTACTATTTTATAGGATGTTGTATACCAATGGAAAGAGGATAAAGTACCTACCTCTTCTATCAGCAACTTCTACTATTTGTTTTTATAAATATCTAACAACTATTTGCTAATACATGAGAACTGATATTATGTCAAAGTATCGTCATGATTTAGCTGATGTTTTGTTGTGCGATATTGACCCTAATAGTTTTATGAAATGCATCTAACATTAACTCTAGAGGTGATAAAGGCATTTAGTTCTCGACTATACTAACAACCGTAAATATTTTACAATAATTACAAAACGAATCGAAACACAGGGACAGCACTGTTTCTTAAAAGCTGGCTATATTAGTTTTACGTTTGACATTAGTAGTTGTCATTTTAGTGTCCGAGATAAAAAAATAGACTTTATATGAAATGCTTATTCTTGTAATGTTCAGCTGTTTCATATTTTAATTAATTAGTTAAGTATATAAAAAATAGGTAATAAAAATATAATCATGTTTAAGCAGTGTTTCATAATGATTTTACTTAGATCTAATTCTAGAATTTTATCTTTTTTAATAACCCTACATTGACAAGAGTGTTTTACTATTCTTTGACGGTATACAAACATTATAAATTAATGATAAAAATACTGTCATATTACATGAATGATTTCTATATACTTAGCTATTAATTTTATTATTGATGATAAGTACTAACACATACAATGTGTTACCTTAATAGGTTAAAGGTGTTTGTCGTTAATGAATATCAATATAGTAATCAAATAACCTGTCATAACAAAAATGAATTACACATTAACAATTATAGAAGCAATAAATAAATTATTATTGTCATAAAACTTATAATCTAAAGCCAAAGTAATATTTTATTAAGACTTTATAAATACAGTAAGAACAAGAACGCAACTGTTCGATTAATCATTTACTTAAGTAAAAAAGTTACCCTTTTAATTAGCGTTGGACGAGCATTTTAATCTCGGCTCGTGGGATTACAAGCACAGAACAAGGACTTAAACGATTCAGAAGTAATAATTCTTCCAAGTGTTATAAATAAGAAAAATAAAAATCTTGTCGTACACAAACCTGGAAGGGTTAAAGTTTATAAGATGCTTGTACACTTTAAGCTGTATAATAGATGTACTAAAACTAACGGTACACCAGTTACTTTTATTAGTCATCTGTATAAAGTGGATAATATTCACAGTTTTTCTATAAATTGCTTACATTAAGTTAATGTCAGCGGTCCTTTCTATTATATTTTTTTTTGTAAATTGTATGTTGTCCACGTTCGTAATATTAATTAAGTTGCAATTTACTGTATCCATTTTTACAATAAATTTACACGCGGTGCTGAAAGATCCTGTTCAATGGCTGTTATTATAATTGTAAATACTATAATTATCTCAGACGTGTTCCATGCTCAATTTAGCTGCCTCTACATAGTTTATTGTACTTATTAAAACACTTTTATAAACTCAAATTATCTTGTAAAAAATATTGGTAGAGCCTCTGCGGTATGGAATATAGGGCATAACTGTGAAGTGTGATACCTATATAGTTCTTTAACATTTTTGTTCGCAACGTAAGTATTTACATCTTACTGTAGAGCAGAAGTAAAATTCTTCTTCAAAAATCTTTGAAGATGTGTTGATACAATGTTTTAATAATTCTTCTCTGTAAGGACAGTCAGACATCAAGACCATTTCAAATATAATTTTTATTAGTATCAAGTTAAATCTTAAATTAACAAAAATATTCTTAAAGAAGTAATGTACTAATTAGGATATTACCTTGACAGAATTGCGGCTGAAGGGAAATTAATGCCCTCAAGACCTCAGGAGGATAAATGTGCAATTATTTTTCCCGAAAAATGTTTGCTTCGGTCGTGTCAAAAGTTTGTTTAGAGAACAGGTGGGGTGAAAGAGTTGCTAACAATTTTATCTTGATATTAAGCAAAAACAGTGCTTAATAATATATGCGAGAAAAACACAAACTTATAAATAAAAGTGATTGATAAATATAATTTTATTTTTTTAATAAACAACCTCGACTTAATTTGTTTATCAAAATATTCAGTCTTAAAATATCAAGTAAGTATACCTTCTGATACCTTCGAGGAGGGACAGACTCGCATTTACTTTAATAAATTGATTTACAAGTGGGGTGGATGTTTCCAAATAATTATTTCTGCGTTTTAATTGAGAGCTATGAAATTTCTAGTCCCTTGAGCAGATCATTGCTTAAGTGGAAATACAAATACAAATGTATACCGCTTGTAAAATATAATTATGCGGAGACTTGTCTATTCACGTATTTATGAAGACAACGAAATCTGTGCAGTTTCTTTGCAATGAAAAAAAAAAGATGTAAAACGTTTTGAATACCTTTTACGAAATAATGAGTTGATTTAACTGACAGTTGGACAATTTGTAAAGTGCCTGTTATAGAAAACTTTTATAATACATTTAGTCAGACATTCGATCACTAAAACCGATGTATTATTAACTATATAATTTAGTAAAGTAACATTGATTAAATATGTTAAACGAAATAGTAGACCCCCACATCCCGGCACATCACTATCAATTGAATTTGTAGCCTAGAACGTATCAATCTAATTCTATGACCTGTCAAATGTAATTTATACTCTGTGACTCATTAGGCTCGATCATAGCTCATCCATGTACGCACAGGACCACAGGATATAACTGTGGTACTGTCTTAAAAATAATATCATCTACACAAGCTCTACCCACTGCATGTTTTCATTGATTACATTTATAGCTTGCAAACGAAAACAATATCATGATTAATAGCAATCGGTTTAACATACATTACGCTGGTAATTCATTTTGATAGCAATAAGAAGAAGAATTTTCTACTTATTAATACGTAAAAAGAACAGAGAATCTTTAGAGACTAATGGTATACATATATTCTAGTAAAATAGAGAAAGAAGTAAGTTGATACAGTGTTGATTTATGGGAACAATGCTAATCAAACGATGAACAAATCTTCTCGATAGATACTTACCTACACATCACTAATAAATTAATATGGAAGTTGATTCTGGACGCTACATCAAAAGAAATGTTTGTGGTCAATTTATTTACTAGTGATTCGTTATGGTTTGGGCGGATACTTGACTCGATGATAAATTGTATACAGTCACTCATCTTCTTCTTGTCCTGGCTTTAGCGCCGTACAAATTAGAACTTTATACACAATGATATAGGATAATCTATTGAGTAATTTGTAATTTTGGGACTCCTTGGTATCTTTATCAATGTAAGCTTATTTTGAACTCTAATTTTAAACAACGACGATTCATTTTGAATTGTTAGATTTTTTTTGTTCAAATGTAGCATTTGGAATGACACTCAGATTTGACAAATGGTTACCAGTCACAGTTCAACAGTTAATTTGTATGTAAATATTTTTATGAGTATTTCTTTCATTGACTATTTGTTTTCAACTAAATTCGAGATTTGATAAAAAATTGGGGTGTTTACTTTTATTAAAAGAACTAGTTTTAATTGAATATAATTTAATGCAGTTAACAATAACAAACATTGAATAGAAAAGAAAATAACGGTAAATTGCACTTATTTACTGGGTCGCGACGATCAATCATGACGCCTAAGTCATCAGCCAGTTCAAATGTCAAACGAACCTAGGGTGGCAATAAAAAAGAAAAACTGTGTTGCCATTATTAAAAAAGTGACTGTGACTTTATTTCCATTGTCGATTGCCGATTCGGGATTATTAACTGACTTGCATATTTTTTGTGTTCTAATATTGATAGATTGGTTTTTTCGAGTAGGTGACTTTTGATTTTGTTGCGTGCATGCGTTAGTACGCAGTGACTACCATCGGTTACAATATCTACGAGAAAAGTATTTGTGTCAAAATAACACAAAACGATAGTCATCGGTAGTTGTTCACACGCGAAGTGAAATGTATTGTCTGAACCGTTACTCTACACCACTTTATTCATAGCGAGCTCTTTTTATTGTTTGATATTTTTATACTGTCTCAATAAATTTATTTTTAGCGTTTTGACGTTTTCATTAGGCACGCCAATCGTGCCAACACTACAATCGCAACGTAAAATTTTTGTTGCGTAAATTTTATATGATTTGTACTACGCCTGAGTACATACTGACCAATATCAGCGTTACGCCCTCATTTTAATGAAATGATATTAAGGGAATTGATTCAATTTTATGGAATTGATTTCCGTTAATTTTACGATTCCGTTTGCGTGATTTCGTCCGGTAATAATCTAATATATCGGTCCATAGGGAGGGGTCTATGTATAATAATGAATGACTCAATGTTAATCAAGTTTATTGGTCACTTTATAAAAAAATATACTTATTTTTCAAAGTTATAGATATATTTTTGGTAATTGGTTGATTGAATTAATATTACTGTCCGTTGCTAGGATTTGGTGAGCTATTTGCATGATAAGAGTTACTTATAGGCTGAATTATCTCAATATTACAATTTTTATTCTTTGAACTCTAGGCTTGCCAATGATCATTTTTTTTAATATTTTATAATTGAAATAATATAATAGCAAGCAAATACAAACACAGGAGAGAGATCGCGTGCAAGTGTACAATAACACCGGAGCTGCGGAGTCAAACCGCTCGATGCTACCCCATATTTTAACAACTGTCCTAATACATCTTGCAATGTTGTTTTTAACTGTTTTTGCCACATTATTGTTTATTCTTTTTATGTTTACTTTTAATTTTTATGTTACAGTTTTGTTATCCTATTTAGAAATATGATGTTCATTGAAATATACAGCTTAAATTAATACAGTTAAGAATTTAGTATTAAATTAGATGTAATTAGAATTCGTTTAGGCATTCAAGTACGGTTACGATGATATTATTACTCGTAACGTACACTTGTCCTTGCATGTAAATTTATCTGTGTGAATTTCAAATGTAAAAAATCGAAATTTTTATTTAAAATTTTCAACGAATTGGATCGATTTTTTTCTTCATTTCAGGTGCCTGTCAATGAAAGCGCCAGACAGGTATGTTGCTATCTCACTTGCACCGCGCGTTCGATTTCATTCGGCCGGGTTCGGTTGCATTCGGAAACGTACGAGCGGGCTCGGCCGCTGTGCCGGTTGCTCGCAGGCCAAAGGGGTAGCCTGGAAGACCACACGTTACACCCGCAACGCAGGACATTTTTAAACAGTATAATATTTCCAACAAAATTGCTTATTGGTGTGTTTTATTTTGATTGTTTTACTATTTTATTATGTTTCGCAATTTCCATCAATGAACAGGTAGGTCCCATTTCATTGTCATTGATATTTAAAGTTAATCAATATTTTTTTTAAATGCTTGATTGACCCGTGAATACATTCTTATTCATTCGATTGCATAATTGTCTCATTGGTGTGATTATAATAATTTTACTGTATCTAAATGTAATTGGAATATTTGTGGGTGAAATGTTAGTTGTCGTTGTTTTGGTTCCAGGTTACACCCTAGCTATTTATAAGAGAAAATCACAGATAAATTTACATTGTATTTAATCGTGTAGTAATATTGAATGCGTTAGTTATTTATGTTTAGTTTTTTAAGCATGTATGTGGTCGTGAACTTTTATTTATTTGATATGACAGCCTGTTTTATTTGGGTAAGTATTCAAATGTTTATAATAATAGCACTAAGTATACAAAAAGTTCTATGGTAAAAAGCCTAACTATCATACATAGCATAATCAAAAGATATTCCAAACATAACAAATGAATAATTTCAATATGCGTTCACGCATGACCGCTGACAAGCTCTGAGTGCGGTCCAATGACAAATGCGTGATCATCATCATCAAATCGTAAAGGATTTAACGCCTCTGTTGGCACACTTCTTTTGTTGGTACCATAAAGCCGGCCATTAAAATGTTTGATAAAACGTTGGTCGTACAAAAAGAGACTGTCGGGCTACTGTAGACTCCCCGCTGAGAGGCCTCAATGAGGACCGATACCATGCTGTGGTAGCCACAATACGAATACAAAGGCGTTGTATGTTCTGATCTCCCGTTTTGGTAGATCATACCTTGTTAAAGTAACGTTTTATATTATCTGTTAATAAAATTTATTATAGACGTGAAATGGGTTCATAGTAATGTTATTTAAGAGCAAAAAGTAAGAAAAAATGAATGTGATCTAAAAATATAAACATACTGGATTTAAAAAATCTATGTCCGCGGGGCTTTAGTGCGTAATATGGGTAGCTTTATAAAAAATAGTCGAACCTTTTTTTTGTATCTAATGGAATTCAAATCTCTTCTTATGGAGTGTGTATGTCATTCAAAATCACATTAAAATAATCCTGTCAAACTTTAGAAGATTATGATAAAATGTTCTCGTATCTCACTATCTAAGTACTTATATTTGATGTGATTATTATATTTGATGTGATTATTAACTAAACTTTTGTTTTATTGTACTTAGGTTTGCCTATATGTTTTGTTTTAGACGGGCAGCATAATTAGGTATCATGTTAAATAAAGCATACAACAGGAAACAAAATACTAACAAACACTTGAATTAGACAAAATATCAATAGAAAATAGTTACAATTATCAGTGGAAACAATTTACATACAATAAAAGTTAAAAGCTATCTAAAAGCACAATTTCATGCGCATGCTAAATTGAAATGTCGACGTCGCGTCATGAGAGAACTTCACAAAATACGTGCAAACGACAAAACAATAAACCAGAACGGTACAGAACAAAACACGGGGCAATCACAACAAAGGATCCGTTTACATTCTAACGCCTTTTAAACTAACAAAGGCGGAATTCAAATAAACACTAAATCGTTAACCCTTTGACCGTCCGTGGGCAATTTTCACTTCGGAAAACGGAATAGAAATCATTTTGTAAAGGGTCCTGTGCCGACACTCCGGTGTCGCACCTCGTTTCGTTCTGTAATGTGATGCCTTATTTTCAACTGATTTTAAGTACCTACTTTTTGGTATATTTTTGACTTTGTTAATTTAAAAGTACTTAAGTAAACTTCAAATATTGAATTGTTATTTATAAAATGGCAAAGTTATCAAACTATGTTTGTTTTAAAAATTATATATAGCTGAAATAAATTAAAACTTTACAAAGACCTCTACTCTAAAGACAAACCCAATGCCGTTGCGTTTTATACTTCTGCAAGAGTCTTTTATTTATTTATTTCAAAGCACTACCACATGTATATTAAAAAAAATTATAGAAAAGAAAAAAAATACGAAGTATTTTATCTGATATATTAGAACACAATAAGAATAAAATAATATATTTGACTCTTAGAGTGACTCTATGCAATAAAGAAATAGACATGAATTAAAATTGAAACTTTCTGAATTAGAACAAATAAAAATGATCGACCAATAAACACTTGATAGACTTCTAGTATCAACATATTTTAGCTTTTATTGAAAACAAAACGTCCTAATCTGTACAGAAATATATATACGAGTACGTAGTTATGACGAAACATAATAATCAGGATATTATATCACAGACTGGGAGTGTTGGCTGTCATGTATGGAGGTGTCGGACTGTGCTGTTTGATGACGTGTGCCTTTGTGTGCAAATTATGCCCTTTACTCACACATATAGCTCATGCTACAACGTATAAGCTTTATGTTGTGTAACATAGAGACTCGCGATTAATGACCAGAAAATATTTTTAAATTAGCGTCGGTAGTGTTTTGGAATACTATTGCCAGTTTTACAAAAAAGTAAGGTGTGCAATGAGTTCGTACTTCTTGCCTTTTGAAATATTTCATTTTAAAATATGTAAGTAGTAAATGTTTCCGTTTGTAGCTTCCGTAGCAATAATTTTAGAAATGGCAACCTTTTTGTGTATTGTGTTTTGTTCTACAAACATAGAAAAACACAAACAGATATAAAATAAACATCTACTTATACTTTTTTAACGAATTTATTTTTTCTTATAAATCAAAAGAGTAGGTACATACCTACATATTAATAATTTTATTATTTATATGTACACATTACCTATTGACAGTTTAATTATACAACTGACTACAACAAAACAGTGTGCAAATGAATCTTTTATGTGAGGTGTGGTCACGTCTCAATGTCAATCTACTTTGATGTTGCCGCAACTCGCCCCCGCGCGCTCACGCTGATATGAACAATAGGTATTCTCTTAACACCTCGTCTGACCACTTACTGTTATCATCAACTAAAAACACCAATAAATACTCTATTACAATCACTTAAAGTTCCATTTCTCTTGACCATCAAACCTCTCCAAATTCATAGTACCCATTAGTGGTAATAATTGAATAATATTCCCAACTAGTCATTTGTTTATTATTAAGGACTTCAAAATGATTCGCTGCCGTCCTTGATTTATCAATGTATATGTAATTCGATACACTAAGAAGTGCTGTTATATGATTGGTCGGAGCAATAATAGCCTATTCAATTGCTGATTTATTACAGTCACAGTTGTATGGTAATTGAAGGTTTCGTATATGAGTTAGGTATTGTCCATTTATATTTTGAATAAGCTTAAGTGACGTGGTATCTGCTAGCTCTTTCTATGTTGTTCATAAACTAAAATGTTGCCATTTAACATTGGCAAATTTATGTTTTTATAAGCTTAGTTTTGACATTTACGCTCTCAAAGAATAAGGTAATATACAATACTTATAATAAAATAGAAAAAGTAATAAATGTAGTTACAATATCAAACAAGTGAAGTAAGCACACCTTTACAATACGCAAGCAACATATCGTAGGTCCACAAAGGTGTTAACATGTTCACCATGTGAAAATACATCTGTTTAATGAGCCCGATTGCCAATTATGTCATGAATGGCCGGTGCGTTGCTCTGGCCAGTAACCGCACTCACCCACTTGCGCGCAGAGGCGTGATGAGAAACGGAACGTGAACTTTCCCTCTCATCACAATACCCTAACTGATCGTATTACGTAACATTCCTCATCCCTGTCCCACTCCGGACAACACTTCAACTGAGAGTTACTCACCGTTATCTACTAGTATAAACGGTGTTCGAACGAGGGAGCCTTTACGCAGCTTCTATAAGCTCTCAGTAAGCTACAAGTTATGATAACCGTATTGACACTTAACTACCATGGGTGTAATTCGCTATCATTGCGATTGTAGTAATTGTTACCAAGTCAAGCATACATAGATAAATAATATTAAAATATTTTTATTTACTTAGTAATTTTTAATATAAGTAAGTAGATGTTTATAATAATGCTATTTAATAGCACAGTATTACTACGAAAGCGTCTTAACAGTGTCCACAGTATATCTGAATTAAAAGGGTTACAGTTCTACTGTTATTTATAATGTCTGTCTACTAAATAAAGGTTATCTTTAAATAAGAAAATAAAAATAAATCGGCTAAAATAAATCAACGTTAAACATTTTTTCTTCATTTATCTTACTAGACACCATCAGATGTTTTGCTCAAGAGACAATAAAAATCAAATCAACCATATAATTAAAACCAAAAGAAATGAATCGGCAACGAATCCCAAATTACCATTTCAAAAATAAACCTTAAATATTTGCAGTAAATATTTCAAAGCGTCTAAGACAAATGAATCTATAAAATTAATTGGACAAGTAATCGAAAACTCAGAAAGAATTTCTTCATCTCTGGTATGGGGGAGCGGGAAACAAATGAGGGGCGGACATTGAATAATTCGATTTCCTTATTTGCACCAATCAATATCTTATAAGGAAACTTGATATTGATAATATGAAGACAGTTATATGTTGACATTGAATTGAAAAAGAGAAAATAATATTATAAAGTGCGGTACATTCATTCTTTTGAATATTCGTGGAAGAAAAGTACCTTATTAATGGTTTGTCGTTTCGTCGTTAAGTTTCAAGTCAAAGCTAAATTATGAATAAATCATGCTGCTGAGCAAATACTTGATAGTTTCGGTGCGGCGTTATTAAAAACAAATAAGTTCAGGTGCAAGAGATAACTGAATTTCAAGTGATCTCCAAACAGTTAAGTTACTAGGTGGGGTTGCTCTAAGCAACATCGCGAGTTGGTGAGGCGAGCTACGCGCATCATAGCATATTAGCAGTATAATTCAATTTACTACTGAGATTGCTGACGTTTCCTACTAAATGTATATCACTCAGTAATATAGACAATCGAGTTATTTATGAAAACCACCCTCCGAAACAAGTTACAACTGATGGAGATCCTTCCTTGAACTTCTTCACTTCTTAGTGACTTCTAAACCAATTTCCTAACAAGTAGCGAGCTTTTTGTGTCTTGGAATAACAAAATGTTTCCGGATTTATTTAAATCCAATAAGATCACAACGAAGTAGCTGATTAATTAAGAAATGTACTCCGCTAAAAATAAGCTCATATTAAATTTTGTTCGTAATACTGTCGGTACTTATTTAATTCCGGATATAAAATTTCTGTGATTGAGTCCCAGCGGGTGGAGCCGAGGGGCGTGAATTCCAACAAAATTAGCACCAGGGGTCGAAATAAAAAAAGCGAAGGAAAAATTTAATGAACAGGAAAATGCTCCTTTTTGCAGCTATTCCATCTATTTATCTACATTGGGATGCCCATTACCTTGCTAAGAGAAAAGTTTACATTTTTAATTTAATGATTCCACTTTGTGGAAGTTGGGCGGGTTTCGGCGAGATCTTAATTTGGGGATTTCTGAGGCGTCTCGTTTTGTAAATATTATTCCTTTAATAAGACCTCACGTTGAGGGGGCGCCTGCTGAACTCCGTGATTACGACTCTCTTTGCGAGCTTCATTTTGGACCTCGTCATTTTGATTGGCGCTAATGAAATTTTTCCTTCTCTGCGTGCCATTTTCTTGTTCTTGACAGTACAATTTTCAAGGGTCTCGAATCACTTCTGTTACATCACCAACACACCCTCTTAACATTTAAGGAAGGCAATTTGGAGACATCTAAAACATTATTGTTGTCATCTTCATTTATGTTTTTCACTTTGCTAATACAATTTTTTACTTGTCTCTTTCGCGGAGCGGAATGCGTGTCCCCATCTGTAACAAAATTTCTAAATCGTGAAGTCCCAGCTGCGTTTGGGTTGGCGATGACGTTTCGCTTTTAGCGGTTGTTTTAAAATTGAATATTTGATGCCTTATTCCCTTCTGACGAATCAGCGGTAGGTGTAAAGTAGGATTTCGGTGTAGATAATTTTTTGAATGTCTCTGTTAACAACCGCATGCATTACCCTTAATCCCCGTATACCACTTCGTGTTGTTCATTTATTTTTCAACAATTTGTATCATGTTACTTCGTAGGCTTTGAGTATAAAAAGAAAGTAAGGGGATAATGGAAGAAACAATTGAGAAATGAGTTTAATGGCTTAAAATAAATGCTTAAATTTATGTTACTGTTCGAGAAATTATTTATTAGGTAGTCTTTTGTTATTTATAAATATGGTTTTTGTTGCGCTTCAGTGCGTACTGCTACTACTACTACTAGCTTGAACTTTTAAATATCGATTAAATCAGAATAAGTGTTAATGTTGATGTTGTAAGTAGAAATTATCGTCTTAAATTATTTATTTTTATTTCACTTTTTATTAAACTGAGTTATCCTATCCGTAACTTGAACAGTAATCAGTTATAAAAGATTTCATGTTTCAAGTTACAAAGAACTTAATAGCAAAAATTAATAGCAGTAACCGTCTAGGTTTTATTATCTTAGATTACTGTAAATACACATCAACAGTTTTGCCTCTGTGTTATCTATCAGTAATACATGGCTGTACAACACTTGAAAGTTCCCATAAACACAAATGGTAACAGCTTAGTTCCTTTCTAATTACATAGATAAGCGACTTCAATAACGGTTGGTTTATCACAATCATATGTTTCGAATCTAATTGGAATTTTGCATGTTGATATGCTCAACTCTTTATTGGTCGATATTATGTTTGCTTTTAGATATTAATGATTGTATTTCATATATATCGGTTTCATTAGTGAGAATGATAACGTTCTCGTTATGCACCGTGGTTGATATACAAATAGTGAAAATGTACAGATGGAATTTTGTTTTTCATAGCTTGTTTATTGATTTAACGAAACGTGCTAGGGCGTGTTAAGAACAAATTAAATATAAATGTAAAATCAACAATATAACGAGATAACAATGCTTTATCTGAACTATAAATGTCTAACTGAGTTTACAAAGTGATGTCCACGTAAATATTTTTCGTATGGGTAAATAGTATATCGACTTCTCCAAACTAGGTGTCTTTGTTTTAATGTTATGGCATTGGATCTTTCATGGTTATAACTGTAATTAATAATTAATTATTTATACTGCTGTTCAAATAAATTTAAGGAATTGATGATTTGATGATTGAGCCCTTCTCAAAATATTAAGCACCTGTCAAATACATAGATGAAATTGTTGTAGCAAATAAATAACCTGACATGAGGTCTGCTCCAATTTGTCAAAACTTAGACCACATTAATACATCAGAATGTCAAATTTGCATTTAAACGTTTACGATATAGAGATAATTTAGAAAATTATAGTTATTTTAATAGAAATTTGTAGTCAGCATTTTATATTCGAGGGTCGATAGGGGTCGGCTTTTTTACAAAAACATCTGTTGTGTGTAGCGTATGAGTTTTTTTGTTATTTTAAAAGGAGACATGATGGATCAGTTTCAACACGTATTCGTCGGTGCCTTTGTAGCTCGGTTTATGGCTTTGTAATGTGTTTCTTTGTTTGTTCAGAATGTGTTACAGTCGCTTCCGAAATCATTGAAACAACAATCTTGTGCAAACAATGCACGAGCTTTAATTAATTAATTAGTCCACGAATTAAATGAATAATGCTTTCGTGTAATCCCTTAACTGAAAAGGTGTCAAGACTAAGCAAGCTCAATTTTTTGCTATGAGTATCTGTGCATTTCAACCTTTTGTACTTCCAAAAATCCTTTCGAACCATCACAAAGAATATTGTGTCGAAATTCAATTACAATCGCATTAAAAGACTATGTCGTTATATTCTGTACAAAGTGCGTGTCAATACAAAAGATTGCAAAAAACCGGTGCATCGTAACGTAAAACATTTCGTATAGATAAGTGTGGGAGGGTCTTTAGTCCTCAAGAGTACGTTTTAAAAGCCACCGTTGCGTGTTCTTGAAATAGGATTTAGTGCAGATTGTCGGGTTCAACTAAGGATTGTATAATCTTATCGTACAACTAAAAGTATGGGTTTGTCATCTTTTCAAATGACATTGCAGCGCCACATGAACAAAGTTTTTACGACTTTAGGTTTTTAAGAGCAGAGTTTTTTTGCTTATCTTGTATCTAATCTGTCTGCATGCATCACTGTGTCAACTTTAACCGACCTTTATGTTTAGGGATCTGAGATGAAAACGTGCCAATGAATGAAACCAATGCTCGCTTTGAATGGTTCGTCCCATTCGTAAAGTAAGTAAATATGGAGATGGAAATGATCTTGGCATGTGTCGACGAGGCCTTTTTGATATTTGTCTTTTATATTTACGTGAATAACACATATTTTAACAATATCTATAATTTTATCTAATCATTTGACTATTTCTTTGAACAGAGAAGATTCTATTTGTATTTGCTCATTTTTTTAATAAAGTATAATTTACTAAAACATTTTTTTTTGATAGTTGACTATGCATACTAAAATAAAGGAATTACTTATTAAATATTTTTTGTATGCAGTAGGTAATTATGTCTATTTTGTCTAGTCTACTAGCAAGTTTAAAATCGAGTAGTAAACGATCACTAGTCACTTATAAGTAATAATGAAGTTATTACCGTTTCCTATAAAGATAAATGCTCAAGACTGTTGCGGTACAGTTAGCGAGAAAAGTCTCAGTAGCAATTAGAGTCTGTTGAATAAATCACGTAATCCCGGGTCGCTCTGCCGAATGAGGCCGAATGATCACGAACGCGAAACGAATGCGAATGGTTATTTACACGCTACTAAAGGAGGGCACTCCACGACAGAGCTACCTATGAATACAAACGATTCGGGAGAGAATTATTCGCTCGTATGGATAACTTTCATATGAGGCGTTCATCTATGTCGGAGGGGTTAATAGAGAAAAATAAGTAGATTTAACTAGTTTTTGGTGGGAATTTTTTAAAGCTGAGTAAAAAGGTAACCCACATTTTAAAACTGTGTGTTTTACAAGTTTTATCTTATATGTAATTGGATACGTTAGAAATGATTTAAAGTAAAAACTAATAAATTCTATTATCTATATCTTTCTTATTACAAAAGAGTAACCCGTTCTTAAAACCTATTACAAAAAAGTTCTAAATGCAAAAATGAATAATCCGGGTATCATTAAAAACCCCATTTGTATCATGTAATTAATCTTAGGCATCAGGACAAAATCCATGAAACTAATTTAATTTAAAGACTTCCTTTATACAAACAAAATAATCCAGGCACATTTATGACGGTTACAGAGACGCGAAAGTGTATTGCAATGAAGTATAGAAAAAAGAAACAGTCGGGAGTTTTGATTGATCACCGACTCGAAGCTGTTTTTTGTGTGAAATTAAAAACATGGACTGGGCACACGTTGGATTAAAGAGGAATTTCTCCCAGCCAATAAGTAGAAGGGACCCGGCCTTTGTTGTCAAAAATAATTTTTTAAATTAATTTATTTTTGTAAGACACGTTTTTGGACATCGATTTCGCATTACATGAATTAATGGCGCTTTCCGTTCCAATCGATTCCGGTGATGAGTTTTTTCAATCAGAGGCAGATGTATAAATACATTATTAACAACCCTCATTTGCCCATAAACATAAGCGAATAGAAATGAACATTAACAGAGAAACCACAAGTGTACCGCAAACGAGTAATTAAAGCATCTATAATATATTAACATTATGCATACCAAATTCATGGGAGACTTAGTCAAAATGTTAGGAGGAATGGTTGGGGAGAGATGTGTAACACCCAATACCGCAAAGGTAAAGCGTAATAATAAGAGCTATTCGGAGCTTTATGAACGATCAAAATTGCAAGAGCACGTGTATAAAATACACTTTGCAAAGTAGATTTAAATTTTAATACAAAGCTTTCAGGCGAGGGTCGTAAGTAATGTCTTGGCGTTAGAAAAGTGTGGAAGTGCTTCCGAGGCCATTTTTCTATACTATTTCGCCAACCGTAATTTACGTGTATGTAATACTAAAATTCAAGGAAAAATTAAAGCTGTGACTACTTAATATGCTGCATGTTTCCGTATTCATCATATGTAATTCTATATATCTATACATCAGGTTAAATTGTATTCAACAAAGTTTTGTTAGCCGAAAAGTTTGTTATGCATATGTTATTAGATATTAGAACGTGTTTACTCATAAAAGCGTAGACAGCCATGAACGTTTGAGTGGTAAGGCGCGGTGGCGCATGGCTGACGGCTCGTTACCCCGCGACTTTGTGGAGTATCCACGCTAAGTGATCGCGTCCCGTGTCTCAGGTGTCGACTGCGGCCGATTTCACAAGACAATGCTTAATAATTTCATTTCGCCATTACGGCGGCCATCTTTGCGAGTCGCACAGTTAGAGGGCATCGGCGCACCCCTCCACGGCAATTTGCATTGTAACTCGGACCACGTAGAAGGCTCTAACTGCTATACCACCACCTTCTAACTCTTGAATATATAATTTTGTTGCTTTTATTAACAGCAACTTTGCGTGGGAATTGGCGATAGCCTTCCGCGGCGACTGTTTATTGTTGACGATAACTTGCTAGATTTATTTTATAGTACAGCTCGCGACTTTGTCCCGTACCTAAGGGTAGTATTGTGGTTATGCGTTCGACAGGAGATTTTATACTACCTATAAAAAGGGTCGATGCATGGATGGTCATTAAAATATTTGTTGGCTTTATTTGACAGCCTGCTTGTTGAAATTTTTATTGGATCTCGTTGCAGACATTGTTGCTAATTGGTTGTCTTGTTATAATTATATTGTAATAATTATGTTCAAGATCATGGAATCTTATTTGTTAAGATGTATCGCATAATTAAAGTTATAATTTTAAACGTATTGGAATTCAGTTGGTAAACAGACAAACGAAGGCGTAATAGATGTAACCATAATTGCTTCCCCGACTCGGGACTTAATGCAAAAGTTTGGCTACTGACTTAAAAAGTTTGTTTTCGTGCCTATAAATTAATGTGTTTGCATGTCTCCGTTGGCCTTTAAAATCATTTAAAAGTTACGGTGTGCTTGAAACATTTCTATCTTTGTTCCCCTGTATAATTTATGTATCTTAAATAAGAATCATTACAAATTATAACTTAGTGTTGTTTTTTATTTGTAAATTTGTTGAAATCTGATATGTATGTATTATTTTCGGAAATCATGGTCATCATTCATAACAAAGAAACTTACATAGTCTTTAACTGACACCTAAAATAATGAGAATATGTTTTGAATATTATTAGTTTATTAGTTAAGCATAAATGTTTGTTATGATACAAAATAATGCAATGATACCGGAAAATTGGAAGCAAAGATTCGAACTTACGAAAACCTAACATCACATTTGTGAACAACTTAGATGTTGATGAAACATGAACAATATTATTAGGGAATTCAAGGTCGTAGTGTCTATACAGGTCAATGACTTATGACAAATACCTAGCATGAGAGACCTGACTTTAGATGAACTACATTTTGAGTGAGGTATGTTTGCAAGATACAAAAGATTACATTTAGGAGTTGTTATTAAGATTGATAAACATTAGTGATAATTTCATAAATTTTGAAGAGATACTTTAGTACTTACTTCTAGTAAGTGTAAGACGAGATACAATCAAGTCCACAATGACCTATGACTACCCATCTACCCATCAACACCTGTTGCAGATTTAGCCAGCCATAATATTTGTTTTTCTACAAAATCAATTAGTTTTAAATATAGTCAATGTTCATACGCACAGGAAACGGCAGGAAATATTGGGCTCCGTTGCGGAATAAATTGTGCCTCTAATTCTAATGGCGACTTTTAGGGGAATCCATAATTCCATTTCGTGTTTTCAACTCTTTAGGGGGTCGGAATATAGACATTAATGGCTTGTGAAAGGTTCCTTACGAGGAAACTTTATTGAAGCATTGTTACTTTTCTTTTAACTCACTCAAATGTATTTTTGGGTCAAATATTTTCATTTGAATAGGCTGCATGTTTGTTGGTCCTGATTCAATACAAATAATGAAACAATATGATCAATATAGTATTAAGGGAATTGCGAGTTCAACTATAAGGTAAAGATTTTTTTAGGTTATATCAGTGGTCAATTCTTCCTATTTGTTTTAATTTTAAAGTTAAAATAAAAACGACTAAGGTCTTTAACTCTTAAGTAATTTGTTATGATGAGGGAAAAAATAATTGGTCGGCGTAACCGAAGCGTCACTGAGGCGACCATTGGAATGTGACCACAAAGAATTGAATAAAATGGGCATTTCTTCACAAAAATGTGTATCCAACTTGACAATTCTGAGGCGAGACTAATCGCTTAGTGCCACAGTCAAAACATCGAATTCTCTGCTCTGGGAAAGAGGTAGTATAAATTGTATCATTTTAATGTCTACACCGGTGTTTACTTCTAGAATCTTCTGCTATTTGAAAATTGGTATAGATTGTGATGAACGTTGAATAATATAAATACTGAACAGAATACGTTTTGAATATATATACTAAGTGCACAATCAAATATGTTACAATTCTTTGACGAGTAATAAAGTACGAAAGACGCTTCTTCGATAGTCATGGAATTTTTAGGTCTGCAGAGATATATGTAGAATCATGTACTGATATGATTAGAATGATGTTGATGATAAATGTAATCTCCATATTAAACAAGATAAACATAGTTCCTATGAGCATGTAATCTTTTTCTATTTTAGTTGTTACAACAAAAACAACGTGATCACTCATCGCATGCATAATGAGGTGGTAATGCATAGAAAATTAAAATATGTTTAAATAGCCTATGTTCCTTTTTACTTTGGTCGTTAATTTTTAATGAATTTGTTCACGTACAGTGACGAAATTGCGTCTGATTGTTGATGACAGAGTGCGTCCGGGACCGTTTGTGACATAGCGCTTGTTCTAATCTTTGATGAAGTCTTGATTTGATGTATGCTTTCATTATCATTAAAGGCTTATGTTGCCGAAAAAGCGCCAAGTAAATTAATAGCATTGGCAAGTTTAACTTTTAGTTCTATACTTTGATTGGCCTTCATTGATTTTTATTTGTACCAATAAAGTTCTACAATTCTTAAATTTTCTACATACTGCTACTGTTAGTTTTCTCTTCAAGTCTATGTGGAATTTTTTAAAATACCTCTTAACTTATTTTTATCTGTTTTAATATATTATATTCTTTGATGCATCATTTTTTATAAAAAATTTGGTAACTTCTTAAAATTTGCTGCTACTATACTTTAATTAGCATCACCCGGATGGTGATGCTAATTAAAGTATATAAAAAGCGGTTTAAATTTTGAAACATTTAGGTATTAGCTGGGAAGATAGATACGTAGGGTGTTTCAAAGATAAGAGCCATCAATCGCACAGCTACTTCGTATAGATTCAGACGCACCGATGAATTATCGAATCTATTAGCTTACGAGATTACCGGATTCCAGAGAATTCCCATGTCTATACAAAGTTATAGACAGGACAGACTAAAAATCATAAGTGAAATCTGTTTACAACGCAATCTACCTAAAATAAGTAGTGATTGTAGTATTGGCAACGGATATACTAGATATTTTTTTCAAAACTTATATTATAAATAGAAAACCAATGCAAATATTCATGTTCATGCACATAAAAATCTACATCTCTGAGCAGCAATTGATCGCAAAACTAGAAGTCTTCCAATGTAAACATACTAAGTAGTACGTGCAGAAAGCCTTCATGAGTCCCTAGATTCTTTAAAAAAATGGTACCAAAATGGTAATAAGTATTTTTTTTATTATTTGCTCTGTCTAAATTTTGTTTGTTCTATGGTCGTCACCGTGGCGCAGACGATTTGTACTAATTATTACGCGCGAACGGCGCACGACACGATTAGCTTTCCATCGCGACTCGTAACCGCTGCGAGACAGTTCGACGTATAACCTTCTACATAAATAAATGTATCTTTTCTTTATTGGGAAAAACCCCTTACAAAATATTGAACCAAATTAAACATAGAAGTAGTTTAAGTGGGTATTCTACTACATTTACTAATATAACTATTATAATATATTGTACAAGCTCCGTTAAATAAACCAATAAAAATCGATTTGCCACTACGTGTTGATATGAACACGTGTACAATTTGATGTACACAAGTGTAACCTAACACGTGATTGAACAAAAGCTGGTGACAGGGCATAAGTGTCAATATCCTTGATGAAGCAAAGAGAGCATAAGATGCCCGTATGTCGTCGGCTTGCACTTCATTCATTCATCGAACATAATGGCACTTTACGTACTGTGTGGGAATGTGGTCTTTGAGTAGCGGATCATATCTCATTGAAAGTATGAGGTCATTAACTTATTCTAATAGTAGAATAACTTGCTGACGCCATTCTCAAATTAACAACAAAAATTAATTAATAAAAAATACTCTGCTCTAGGAGCAGACCGACGGCGTAGTAAACATACCGTTACTAATTACAAATGAAAAAAACTGTTGGAATTGAATTTAAACATTTGTCTCTTAACGAATCGTGTCCCAGCGGCTTTAACTCAAAGCGACGTGATTCGGCAATTCCGTTTCATTTCCAAATGCTCGCTGCCCATTCGTTCCCTTGGCTACGCCTACCTAATAAATTAGATGCCTCGCGTACTACACCGCATAGTTACAAACTAATGAAATCCTGAAAAGATCTCAACCCATTTTCTTAACAACTTTTCCGAAAGAGCAACCGCCTTCAAAGATTTTACCCGGAGAAATAATTCTGCTAATAACGCTCAGCGCTCACACGGGTATGTTATGCAACCATAGGAATTTCATTAGATACACACGCGTCTGTTTGTTAAGGAGCTTTCCATTGCTAAAAGTTTCTTGAGGCGGGTATAATTCCTTTGTTTGTTGTGAGGGGTGGTACGCCTGCCTCACCCACTACGTTTTCTAAGTCATCGGGTCCAATTATGCTCCTTTGTAGGTTTTGATATGTAAATTCGCGATTTTATTAAACAAACCGTGATGCCATTCGGGGGCAGCGAGCCGGATTAATAGCTCCTTCAGATTTGTGTAATCGCTTTCTCTTAAGACAACGCAGAGGTGAATCGCAAGGGAGCAATTCACTTTGTGTTTCGTTGTCCCGAAGGTGGGCATTTATTCAAAGCTACTGCTTATTATAGAATAAATTTCTAGGTCAATCAACTGAATCTAAAATCGATTAAAAATACTAAATACTGAACTTTTTTAATGATCTTGTTGACTCGCGAGGTGACTTAATCAATATATGAGAACATTTACAACCATAACCTCACAGAGCGATTCCGATTGCCAATAAAAACGATTCGCTCGACTCGTCACAGGATATAACAACGTATTAATCTGCACATGGAAACATAAAACGAGCGTTACAGCCGAAACTACCCATTCGGTTTAAGCTTAATTTTTACCCCAGCACTATTAATAATTTACACGGGATAACGCCAACGTTTGCGCCATATTACAACGCATAAATTAATAATGTCGCTCGCTTGTTTAACTGCGAATCAGATGAGTTTTATTGACAATTTTGTTGGGAAAGAGCAATTTGCGGGATGACCACCCAGTGCCGCCAAGTGGTCACCAAATAGGGGACCGTTCAGTGCTTCATACGTATGCTATTGGCTGGCAATTGTCATTTATAGTTACTGTAATTGCGATAGTGCTGGAAAATTTCAATAATATGGAGTCGACTTTCAGTGAATTAAGCCGACTTTCATTTATAAGTTGTAAAAGTAGTACTAGTTTTAAATATTTCCCGGTGATCTATTGTATCGTGATTATTTACACTAGAGAAAAAAATCAGCATTTAATGATCAGCGTAAACCTAGTCTAAATTTCGTTTCTTAGAAATCGATACGATAAAATCTTATACAACATAGATCCAATGCATCATTGTAAAACAGCAACACATCAATTAAAAGGTATACCGTTCATAATAATATAATAACTTACCTGAACTAATAATTATATTAGTGATGTTCCCTCCATAACTTGCGAAGCTATGAGCGCGCTGGATGCAAATGTTTCCATCGTTCAGTGTAACTCAATACTCGCACGAATGTACACAATTGCATTTGGGGTTGCATTGAGGAGCTGACACACGGACGCTATTATTGTGCAAACAAGGGCTTCCGTTCATATGAACTGGCCTTTATAGAACTGTCCTGCCCATGATTGATATTGCAGATGATTTGGAAATTGCTTAATTATGTTATTAAATAAGCCTATTACGATAAACTAACTGTGATGAAATATTTGTTTATCGGTTTACCTAATCAAAGGCCTTTGATGGAATTACATTTTCGTAGAATTTTTATCTGAATTACTATTTTTATTTCGATTTATTTACTTACATTACTTTTATTGGTTTGTACAAGTTAACCGCTCATAGATTACTGATGTGTGTTCTCTAAATTTTTATTCCAAACAAACGTAAACTGTTTTTCAATTAAACTCTTTTTAGATAATGGCTCCGAAATTAAGAATAAACCTTTTCAATGGAAAGGAAAGCGTTGTTCCAAATTTTAATATAGATCTTCTGATAAATTAAGACTGTACAAGTAACAGAATAGAATTATCTTATTGTAATTTTGGTTACATAGATATAGCAGTGTGTCGCTTCGAATTAACACAAGCTTTTGTTATCATTCAATTTGATTCCGCCGCCAGCTGTTTTATTATTTTAATGAGGTCCAATTTTCAGGGATAATTGAATGGACGTCGCTTGGGTTCGATTATTATTTCATTCGATACGGTAGTTGTGGGTAGATGACACAGCGAGTGTCCGACGCGCGAATGCGGAACTAGAAGCCAACATGTAAATTTGGATATTGACTGACCCTATACTCACATTAATATAATTATGAACGTGAATGTTACATTAGAAGCACATTTCAGTGATACTTTTATAGAAAATCTTTTATAGGTTTGAATTATTTGAACAATGATGTTAATGGTTAATTTCAACTTTTCTGCCTAATGATTTAAAAAGATAAAATTAATTTAATTACAAATTAAAGAGAGTATATGTGGCACCATGTGGCAAAAAATGTCACCTCCACCTATCGTCTCGTAGCTACCGAAAGAATGCGTTTAAAGTAAATTTGACAACGTTCCATCTCTACAGACGAAAAAAATTACACAAGCACTGTAAAAACCCGTATAGATAGCGTGGTCCAAGTATATAATATTTAACCCTTAGGTTAATTCGATCCTTAGGATAATTTGATCATTCAAAGTCTAAGTAAGATCGATCATAATAAAGAAACTAATATTTTTTATAATGCTTTCAAAGTTACTGTTTCTCACATCTGACAAAAACAATGTTCATTGCCCTCCAATAATAACAAGGGACAATCGCACGAGTAAATTGTAGTTGCTTTTATTAAGTATCAGCTAGTTTTACCTATAGTTAAAGTTGACTTAGTGCCGGCAGTTTAATTAAAGGGGTGAGATTTTAATTTGTAACTACCAATATGAAAGATTGGGTATTGTCATGTGATTTCAATATAGGGACGTGTATTTGATTTCAATTAGAGTTTTTTTCTACGTTAAACAAGCCTTTTAATCTCTTAAATTATAAGTAAAGTATTATACTGTTTAAAGCTTTTATATATACGTGTTTAATTATGAGAAATTCTAAATCATTAAAACAAAAAAATATTTTGAAATTATTATTCAAGATGCTTTTAAGTAGTTTCTTTTTTAAATTTTTTAAGATATCTTTGATGAAGATAAAGTAAACCACTTTACCTTAATTTTTCTCTTTCTTGAGATAGTGTTAACAGCGTATTCATATTCAAATGCAGTACTATTTTGTTTTGAATTTGACTTATATTGCATAATAGGTATAATATCAGTTACGTTAGAATAAATGTAGGACAAGCATGCTGGGTAACCACAGACCGCGGCACGCGTGTGTACTCGTATTACGTTTTGGGATAACGTACTTTCATAATTGACCATTTATTTGAAATCGAACTGCTTTAATTAATTGTATAATGTTATTAATTTAATGATATTGTGTAACTGGTTATGTTTTTATGTGGTGGAATTGCTTTTAGTCACGTGAAATCAAATGAAAAGTTGGTATAATTAGATCGGTACCTACTTTGTTTGTTGTTTATTATTTTGAGTAAGAATATGAAGAAGAAATAATGTAAACATATAGAATTATGCCTTAGTAATTAAAATAAACCAAATAATAGTTGACAAGGAATTGGTATTTTAGTATTCGAATGCAAAAAGGAAGCAAAGGAAAGGAACAGAATTAGAAATATAATGAATTCTTTTACTTAATTAATTGAAATCTTAAACTACTAAAGAAGTTAAAGATTCAAGCTAACTAGATCAAGCTAAGTAGGTATGTAAAAATATTAGTTATTAATAATACCTTTTTAATGAAAATAAATATTTATACGAACAAAAAAAACATACTTCACTTTAATACCCCTGCTATTAAAAAGTACCGCCAATAATGCATGCTTAATTGAATTAACTGCATTTATTCATTTCATTAAAAAAAATAGCAGTCATAGCCGCTCCCAAATAGGGCAAATGTAATTTGTTGCAAATTTCTTAATTACAATGTCATACTTGATAGATAGATGAGGTATATTAACATTTAATTAAGTAGTTGTATTGATGATACTATTTACTTTTCACTTTGAAGTTATAATTATACAGATTGGTGTCGATTTGTTGATAGACATTCTAACACGCTAGGTTGATAAATCTAATGTTGGTGTACTTAGATTGTTTGATCTTTTTACTTATTTTATCGTGTTTACATCGGTTAACAATCGTCCCTGTGCTTTTGTAAAAAGTTTTTTAAATTCCATTAAATATTTTGTCAAACAATAATTAGGCTAAATACTTTTTACGCCTTTGAAATATTCGTCTAAGTTTTTGCAAAGTTTGTTTTGCGAAATACGGTTGTGCCAAGCACCATCCCAAAGGAACTCGCTTAAACATGTACCATGAAAACAATTCACCTTCTCTAGTAGCGATAATTATCACAATATAGCACTCTAACAATTTTTGATACAACATTTTGTTAAATTCACAGAACACACTGAATCCCTAAGAGTCTTTCAACCCAGTTAACGTTTGCCTCGTAGTAAGAGGTTTGATTTTGACGGGTCCCATCGCGTGATCGTTCAACATAATAAGTACTTTTTATTTTAAAGCTCGGTTTCAAGCAAATTGTTTGCGTCTATTAACTTGTTCCTCTAAAGTGACAGGTCTAACCATTCTACGTTTTTTGTTTGTTTTTAACATTTCATTTTGGGGTCCATATTGGCTCACCTAAAGCTCTTCTTCCGAAAATGTTCTTCCTAACGATTTGTAATCCGAATGATCACTCTTCCTAAAATTTTAAATCCTAAAGTTTTCATTCATACTATTTGTATTGCTACCGGCGATGTTCATAACACTCATGTTTCCGAAAATCGTTATTAATAATATCGTTATGTAAATATATTTAAACTCCTAATGTTTTTTGTCATAACGCTTTTATCCCTAAACATTATCACCATAATATTTTCTCTCATACTCAGAAAGAAATATTTACCAAGTTAAAGTAATAAAAAGGTTTGTATTTATACTATTTTTTGTTATTACAAAACAACTTTTAACATTTTTACATTAAACCAATTTTTTTAAATTATTGTTTATTAAAATTATTAGAATATTTTTGTCTTAAATGAATGAAATCCATAAAACATGTCTCGTTCACGGTTATGCTTATGGCCTGAGAGTTTACCGTAACCGTAACTAAACCAATAAGTAAAGGACCAATTCGGTTCTGGCACTTCGCCGGCCGCTGCCGCGGCAGGGTCCATATTGGCTCACCTAAAGTTCTTCTTCCGAAAATGTTCTTCCTAACGATTTGTAATCCGAATGATCACTCTTCCTAAAATTTTAAATCCTAAAGTTTTCATTCATACTATTTGTATTGCTACCGGCGATGTTCATAACACTCATGTTTCCGAAAATCGTTATTAATAATATCGTTATGTAAATATATTTAAACTCCTAATGTTTTTTGTCATAACGCTTTTATCCCTAAACATTTTCACCATAATATTTTCTCTCATACTCAGAAAGAAATATTTACCAAGTGAAAGTAATAAAAAGGTTTGTTTTTATACTATTTCTTGTGATTTTACTTAACAACTTTTTACATTTTTACATTAAACCATTTTTTTTAAATTATTGTTTATTAAAATTATTAAAATATTTTTGTCTTAAATGAATGAAATCCATAAAACATGACTCGTTCACGGTTATGCTTATGGCCTGAGAGTTTACCATAACCGTAACTAAACCAATAAGTAAAGGACCAATTCGGTTCTGGCACTTCGCCGGCCGCTGCCGCGGCACGCTCGCTCGGCTCGTGCGTTGGGGTCACAGTTCTACCATAACCTAAACCAATAATTATGAATAGGACCCATTTCGTTTCTGGATCTTGACTGAATGATTGGAGCGGGACTCTGGTTTTGCTCTAATCTTTGGTATATCATGTTATACCTACATGTTGTCAACAAAGTTACGCAAAATTAATGTATAATAATATTAATTATTATGAATAAAAAGAAATCTAAACAAAAAAGATATGACTTTAAATTATAGTATAAAAGATGGTTATGTTGAGAAAATATAGGAAAACAAATAATAGTATAATAGATGTTTATTGCTACAAAAATTATGAAGATGAATGCTTCGGATTATTAACATTAGGGACAAAAAAATTAGGAATTGCGATTGTTAGGATGAAAAATGTTAGGAAGAACATTTTCGGACTTCCAATTATAGGAGTTGAAATTTTAGGTGAACTTTGGCGCACCCGCCGCGGCACGCTCGCTGCGCTCGCTTTGCTCGTGCGTTGGGGTCACAGTTCTACCATAACCTAAACCAATAATTATGAATAGGACCCATTTCGTTTCTGGATCTTGACTGAATGATTGGAGTGGGACTCTGGTTTTGCTCTGGTCTTTGGTATATTATGTTATACCTACATGTTGTCAACAAAGTTACGCAAAATTAATGTATAATAATATTAATTAGTATGAATAAAAAGAAATCTAAACAAAAAAGATATGACTTTAAATTATAGTATAAAAGATGGTTATGTTGAGAAAATATAGGAAAACAAATAATAGTATAAAAGATGTTTATTGCTACTGAAATTATGAAGATGAATGCTTCGGATTATTAACATTAGAGACAAAAAAATTAGGAATTGCGATTGTTAGGATGAAAAATGTTAGGAAGAACATTTTCGGACTTCCAATTATAGGAGTTGAAATTTTAGGTGAACTTTGGCGCACCCTTCATTTTGTGTGTATTGAATCGAACTTATTATAGTTAAACTGTGTTGTGTTCGCCAAAGTTTGAAAGAGGTTTTAAAACTGGACAGAATTCTATACAAAACTGCAAGAAGGCTTTAGGATAAACTTGTACATTTTAAGAAGTCATTTAACAAACTCACTCTACAGCTATTGTTGTAATCTAAATAAATGTACCTACAAGTTAAATAATTCAATATTCATATTATTATAAATATCCAAAAAAGAATTAAGACTCATAACAACATGTTTACATCTCTTAATAAACTACTTAAAAAAGAAGCCATCTTTTATTTAAATAACAAGTCTGTAATCACAGTTAAAACCTTTGTTTAAATATTGCATTGTAAGACATTGTTTGTATAAGATTCGTTTAATTTGTCATATTTGTGTAAGATAAACTAGGAGATGGGAACGGAAGTCTCTGTAGTGTGGATAGGTGACATACTTCAAGATAAACATATTAAAGCTATAGAAAATACAGGAACACACTTTATTATTAACTTTATGGAACTATTGTTTTTATACATTGATCTTATTTTTCTTATGCTACATGGCGACCAGATACAAAATACGCTCGTCTAATAGCTAGCTCTATGTCAATAATAGATGCAAAAGAACTCAGTGTTTTATAAATAGAATATAACATAACTCATAGTCTGTAGCTCTGCCTTGTGCTGGTCACCCTCAAACACAAGGTGTTCTAATAACCCTACCAACCATACTTTCAATACCTACTTAGCCTATTTAGAGCTCAAATAATACACTTTATTTGCACTACATAAGGTACACAATTAAGGCAATTATTTTATAAAGGAATTAAACTTAGAGTAGTTTTTTTACAAAACAGGATACTACTTAATGAACCGTTTAATTATATTGCCCTTGGCTCATTACAACTGCAAGTATAGAGTTTCAATAATACTGGTTTTGTTTTAATCAGACAGGGAACTAAACTATCATAGAAAAAAAAACGCAATCTGTCAAAATCAAACATGTCAATATAGCCCAGTCAAAATAGACTTAATTATGATTAAAGTTTGCATTAATTCCCAACAAGCTGGATTTTTGTGCAGGCCTTGAATACGTCATTACAAATTATATGTCAAAAGTCCCCATCGATCCCGCTTGTGCGTTGTTTTTTATTCGAGGTCAAAGGTCACAAATTTGCATTTTTTGCGTATATCTCTGATACAACGAGAGCTATCGAAAAATGATCCAGACCAAGTTTGTAGATCGTAAAATTGTCTACAAAAAATACCTGAACACTTTTCTTCTACAAAGCATCGCTTTCGAGATATCGTGACTTTAGAGCACAGGAATGTCGCATTTTCGACTATATGCACACACTAGCTTTTTCCCGCGATTTCGCTCGCGTTTATAAATATCATTAAAAATAAGGCTTATTTCAATATATAGTAGCATATGCATGCTTGGTCTCAGCCTAATCGGTTTGAAATTGACAAAGTTACATACAAACTTTCATCCCCTATCTTATCCCTTTAGGGGTAGAATTTATCAAAATCCTTTCATAGCGGATGCCTACGTTATATCATCTACCTGCATGCCAAAATTCAGCCAGATCCCACCAGTGGTTTGGGCTGTGCGTTGATAGGTCACTATGTCAGTCACCTTTAAGTTTTATATAATATATAGATATAGAAGATTTCCGCACCACCTCTAAGGTAGGTAAGGCCAATCTTGCACCAATATTGAATCAAATACAATCGTACATTGAATCAAATACAACAGTACACTGAATCAAGTACACGGCGCTTTATTTTTAACGTGGCTTCTCCAGAAGGAATATTTCTACCACATAGTGATCTATCAACGCACAGCCCAAACCACTGGTGGGATCTGGCTGAATTTTGGCATGCAGGTAGATGATATAACGTAGGCATCCGCTATGAAAGGATTTTGATAAATTCTACCCCTAAAGGGATAAGATAGGGGATGAAAGTTTGTATGTAGCTTTGTCAATTTCAAACCGATTAGGCTGAGACCAAGCATGCATATGCTACTATATATTGAAATAAGCCTTATTTTTAATGATATTTATAAACGCGAGCGAAATCGCGGGAAAAAGCTAGTGTGTGCATATAGTCGAAAATGCGACTTTCCTGTCCTCTAAAGTCACGATATCTCGAAAGCGATGCTTTGTAGAAGAAAAGTGTTCAGGTATTTTTTGTAGACAATTAAACAATCTACAAACTTGGTCTGGATCATTTTTCGATAGCTCTCGTTGTTTCAAAGATATACGCAAAAAACGCAAATTTGTGACCTTTGACCTCGAATAAAAAACAACGCACAAGCGGGATCGATGGGGACTTTTGACAAATCATTTGTAATGACGTATTCAAGGCCTGCACAAAAATCCAGCTTGTTGGGAATTAATGCAAACTGGATATCTATTTTGACTGGACTAAATAGGATTAAGTAGATCAAACAAAAAGTATGGAATGTGAACTATTAAGATCATGACTATTATAAAATTAAAAATCAAAGAAGCAATCATAACCCGGATGAAACACAATAGAATGATTCCCACATGCCTCTGACAAAACAAAACAGGGCTTAAACATCATCTAAACGCTGAAATAACAAATCGATTACGCCATGTTCTGTATTCTTATGTGGTCCAAATCATCCGCTAAAACGATTATCATTTCACATAATAACTAAAATCTATTTTAGATATTTTTTATGAATGATTTTTTAATCTAATGTATAAGAAAATCGTCTCAGATATATAATTTTTTATCTAATATTAACCATTATGTTGTTCCCGCTAATCGTTTATCACTTAAATAACAACGTGGAAACAGTAGCGGGTAGTCTCACTCAGCGACCCAATATTTAATAGTTTTATGATGTATTATCAAAACAAATCTTACAGAGTTACTATGAACTACTGCTGTACGTTTCGGCTGCAATTCAATATACAATCAAACAATTTTGATACTTTACCAAATCTGTGTTAGATCATACCGAACATTAACAGCTTTTTTTGTTATTGCAAAAAATACTTACATGTTTTTATTTCTTTCACAATAATATTATATTATAAAAATAATAGATCCGCAACCCGTCTATATTACCATAGTGACTACACCTACATAATAGAAAAAAATACAATATTACATATATACCAATAATAAGTATATATGAACCAATGATAAAGTAAAATTTATTCCAGATTTAGTTCCAACATAATTTACTGACATAATAATTATACATATACAGTTACAGTAGTTAATTGGTATAATGGTATGTAGTTATAGGTTGTGAGTTCCATTATAATTGGGTTTCCTCTTGTCTGTGTCCATAGTTAAATAATGCTAATGAACGATACGGATGGGTTACATTCAACATTAATTCAATATTAACTCCATGCTTAGAAGACATTAAAGGGCAAATTAGATGTATTGGCCATATGCAATACATTACATAAGGATATATTTTAATGTAATAATAGATAAAAATCCCCCTAATTTATCTTTATAAACAAGTAGAAACAGAAAAGTAATTAATATTACATATATAGTATATAAATAAATTGAAAGTGTAGAGTCGTATTACTTACGAAAAAGTTAAATAGTTACTGATTATATCGAAATTGGGCACAAAGTATTAATTAAAATATATGAGCATAATATTAGTTATGGAGCAAGAAAAGTTACCGCACAAAAGACCGGTGTTCGCTTGACATTAAACGAATTGAAGAATTGACGATGACATTATTCATCAACATAAATTATATTTTTTCAAGACTTAAACGAAAATAAATATCTGTTAACCACTTTACAGCATTAGCGTTACACAGTTTTTTGCTTTGCTTCTCACTCAAAGTTGTCCGTTGATTGGCGCAGATCAACTGATAAATTTTATACAGCTATAGTCTCATTTATGCGCTTTGCAACTATAATAAAGTAAAATAATTGATCTTACAACGAAGTTTCACTTTTACAATTCTGTTATAAGTGCACTATGTGAATAATAATGAGCTTTTGTTATTAAAAATATCAAGTATCAAGATTGCTTGTTAGTTGTACGAAAATAGGAAGATGCGGTCGATACAAAAGGACTTAACATATTTTTTCTACATATTTTATTATGAACTTCTGTTTAACATCCAGATGTTTAAGTCTGATCAAACAAAAGATTTTTCAGAGGTACTTACTATGCGTCAGAATTTAACTATTACGTTTATGATTTATGATTAACTGTTGTTTATCTTTGAAATCCCACTTTTGTTTTGAGATTCGAAAAAAACTTTAATCTATTAATATTGTTGTATTTTCCTTTGAACGAGGAATGTGTGGAATGATATTATCAAAGTGCACGATATTTATAATCTCGCACCGTTGTGTTCTGCTACATTTAGCAATAAGACAGTTATGAAGTTTGCATCTGTTTCGTGCTACTGAAGTAATAAAATATAATCTACAAATCTACGATTAGCTGGGAATCATTAAACCCAAGCAATATTAAAAATAATATTATATTATAATATGTTCAGTACAGTACAGAAAGCAATGTCCAAAACACACTTGGCCGATTTTTAATAGTTTATTTCCAAACTCCCTGTCGACAGCGTCGATGTTTTTCTAATAACCTGTTTAACAAATCAAACGTTTATTTTTGTTCTACGGAACGATCACACGTCCGGGACTCTATTCTGTTTCAAATCTCAAGATTGTTTGTTATGATTATTTTAATTTTTCATTGAACATAAAACACATTGAAAATAGAACAATAAGACGGGAGACGTAAATTTAGATAAAAAGGGAAAGAACGACTACATGATTTATTAACGTAGTATAAATATTTAATTAATTACTATATTAAAGACGCATAAGTTTACTTTTCTGTTTTACATACGTTCACAAATAGAGAATCGATGAGTTTTATGTTGTATCTAACCTATTTTTAAATACGACTGCATTTATCTTTCAAGTGTCTTTTTAATGGTGACTGTTAAAAGACAAGCTCCAATTTTTTCACGCTCATTTTTTCTGAGTCCCAAATACGCCGATGGTACGCACAAGGATTATGACTCGACATTATTAGTCGTTTAAATTAGTGGGAATTAATTATTTACGAAGTATATGTGCTAGCAGGGTCAGGTAGCTTAGCTTTTGAAAGCGTTACAAACTCCTTTTGAAAAGAAAAAATACATACAATCGCCGCGAACGGTAGCAAAACTACTCTATTATTGCTGATGAAGCATATCATTAGAAATAGTATTAAGTATAAAAACACCTCCAAATAGTGATAAACATGAAACCGAAACTTTAATTTGTAGAATCATTTATGGCGGGACACAATTAAAAACTTCTGGCGCCAGTAGCAAAAACTACGGATACCGATTAGTTATGCCGTATTTAAAATATATTGATCATTCGATTGGAAATAGGTCTCCTAATATTTTGCATCAAAATAACATTTTGAAATTGTTGATCGTATTGTAAAATCAACAATTTGTTATGAAACAAAATATAAAAGGAGTGATTACCTATTGTCAGAAGTCATAATAGATTTTTCATTTTCAATCGAATGGCAAAGGGCGTGACAGAGGAAGCGCCGCAGGTCGGCGGTGGTCCGAGCGGACGCCACAACGCCACGTGGTTACCCGGCCAGAAATTGTATAATTTTACACAACAAAACAATTGAGTAATACAGGGTGAGCGTGAATGGACACGTCCAAACCAACGGCCATCAGCGATTCATAACAAAACATGCCAAACGCACTGAGTGATGCCAAATCAATTGAAAAATGCCCTATGAAAATTCTTTACAAAGGAAACCTCATTTAAAAATAGAAAAAAGTATAGTATAAAATTGATTTATTTATTTGTATAACTGTCTTTTATACTAAACTACTAATAGCCAATTTCATATAGCCTTTACTATCTATGTAGCATAGACTTGGATGCAACAATGAAGGATGGCTTTGATAATTTCTTACTCAACCACTGACTGAAGCCTTTGGCATAAGGTTTGATATCATATATGTTTTTCTTCTTCTTTACTTGAGTTTTACGACATCCTCGGAGCTAAAAATCATGACCACAAGAAAACATTATTAGGCCGTATAAAAATCTTCAATTTCGACAGAGAATTCTACAAGAAGGTAAAGTGATAGCGGTTCGGGAGGAACGATACTAAACTATACCTATTGTTAGGTAAGCTATTACGTTTGACAATAAATTTTGACAAAGGGAGTCGTAAGATGTGCAGCGAATAAAGTTGCTTTGTTGTTGCACTCGTGATGTTTTGCTTTAACATTAGTATCAGTACATTACATAAGAGTAAATTATATAGTGTCGTTTAATCTAACATTAATAAATAAAAGTTTACCACGTAGCCATTCAAATAAACAGTAATACCCAATAATAAAACTCGAGCATTCTTTGATACAGTAGACAAAGAAACAATAAAGAAGCCATATCAAACGATTACTGTGAGCGAATTGAAAACAAAACGGATTCGAAGACTTTCTGAAGATGACGTCTCTTTCTATACTAAGCAGTCATCGAGTTTCCTTTGTAATTAAATATTGAAATTAAGAAATGAACAGCCGCTAATTACAAGAGGTTGTCCCTTGGGGGCTGATTATGTAGCCCCAACATTCACAGAAAGGGATGTTGGAGACGACGCCGCTCTTATTACAATTAATATTTAAGATTTTAATGTTCACCAACTTGTACATTTGATTTTGAAATTATTGTTAATTCCGTTAAAATTAAGCTTGCTATGTCTGTTAGTTCATTTATAATAAGAAATATGTCTAATAAAGACAATTTTAATTAAAAATTATACTTTATCGTATACACACGTCGTACAATAATTAAAAAGACATCTGTTTCTGTTACAAAGAAGACAACTACATGGTAAATAACTGGTGTCCAATATAATAACGTTAGATCAATGGAAGCTACATCGATAGAAGTAATAAAAAAGAAATAGTGACGTTGTACAAACTATAAATTTAGTGTTTGGACATTTCAATTACCCGGACCACGTGGCGTGCCGGCAATGATGTTCGTGCCAACAAATAATAAAAATTAACAATAAAAAACGTGTCCGACCTAGTTAATTATGTATATACAGATCTAATTCTATCGGTTGTAAGATGATTAACAGTAATATAGTTTAAGAACATATGCAATTAAAAAAAGTAAGCAAAGGAAACGATAATACAAATGACGAGGCATAACGATCAATGTAGGTTCAGATCTTAAATAAGTTTGGAATGTCTTTATTAACTGTCAACGAATCAAGTGAAGCACCGGGAGCTGTTTAATACTCTATCAGACAAACGTAATTAGTTTTGTAAATAAAATGCCTCGGATAAATTGAAACGTAGGAGCTACCTGACGGTTGCGGTGACTTGCTACATTACCTTATGATCGTACTGTCAGATAGAACACTGTTATTAAACTGAGCTCTATCTTTATAGATTCACAGAGGTTAATCCCCTTTTGTATATAAAACAGTACCTATTCTTTAGCAACCAAACACTACTAAATCTTGAATGAAGCTAACATTGAAAATACTTCAACTTGGAATCTTAGATTCCAATTATGAAGTTTAATATTTTCCACATTCAATCTATTTAACATCCTAACGACCAGTCTTTGGCTAGAGGGTAAGATGACCTATTTGTATCACATTGGTATCCATGGCTTGTTATTCGATTTCTATCCTTAGGAATGATATTACATTTTACAAATCTCTTTTGGTAGCTTTTTCAACACACGTGGTTTTGTATTAGGGCATCACGTATGCATTGCTTTCAAAAACTACAAAACAAAGTATGTACAAAATACACTAAACATTCTTGCTTAGATTAAATTCAAAGACAAGGTTTTACTATTAAAAGTCGAGTGTAAAGAAACAAAATTTTAATAAATTAAAAAGATATCCCTCACCCCTGGGACAGGTAACATTAGGAGAACATTGCTCTTACAGAACATGAAATAATTGTAGAGGAGAATTACGGTCGCAAAACTTTTCCACCCCAAAGCATTTTTTATTTAATTTTTATTTTTACGACACAATTAAACGCGGCTTTGCTTTCACTTTTTATTGTTACTGCCTTGGTGGTTCTAATTTTTGGCTTCAATTACATTTTTTCTTTGGTTTATTAAATCATTGTTTTTAATGATAAAAGTTTATTAGCAAAAAAATATTGTCGTAATTTATAGTATTTGCTTCGGTTATTTCTAGAATGATCTCTCGATGTTAATTTAGTTTCAAAATTATGAAATGAGACCTATCAATAATTCGGACCTCTCTTCTTCCTCAGGTACTTCTCAAGGTGAATAGGTGTTTCTATTCAAGGAGAGATTACATCTCGCTCCGACCGGAACTCGTTTAGAAAAAAAATAGAACAACGATTTTTTGAACCAAAATCATTTATCATGTTTGCACTGAACCCAAGACAAACTGCTACTGCGTTTAAGTTTACATTAGATAAGATTACGTGCGTTTGTTTTACGTTGTCTACCGATTCTTGGACCATTTTTAAGACAGAGCCTCACTGTTTGGTATAATATTCAAACATAGTTTTCATTCATTTACTTTGAGAAGAAATAATAATAAGTCAGTAAAGTAATTTTTAACAAAGCATAATAGTAAAGATGTTATTACGTATTACATGCATTTACATTGCTTTATAAACATATAATAATCAAATGTTTCATCGTTTAAATGTTAAGACGTTACAAGTTACATATGGAAGTTTTCAAATAATCATTACGAAGGTGTGATGTCTGATTAAAAATTCATTGGATGTTACTACTCTATTTTGTCTTTTTTTCTTTCTGAATTACTTTATCGACTCCTACGATAAAATGACTAAAAACAAAAATGAGACAAACCACCTGAACATCATTGTTTTTAGGCCCTCAAGTTTTCCTCCATCACTGGAAGGGTCCTGTCAATATAATTGAATATAGGGTATACCATAGTACCTAAGCGATGCAGGTACAAAGCCTTTACTTGAACATGGTCCTAGGAATATCTTTACCATGACTTACAAGTACAACAATGATGCTAACAGGAGTAGCAAATAGATAAGAATTCTAAGTCTAAAGACTTTAACTTTCCTAGTATTTTATTTCTATTACTCTAATACGTTATGACAACCACTCCTATACATGTATAAAAACAACCTAAAAACTACTTTAAGCTAAAGTAAACATTCCCATACGGGGTTGTACGTTTTTAATCTGAAAATGATAGGACGTTTTGTAACAAAAATATAAAGTATACACATTAAGACTATTAGCTTACAATAGGCTGTCAGCGAGTTGTTTTTGGTCTTTTAACTTAAAGCCATAGAAGGGAAGGATGTTTATGCCACGTGAATGTTATGATACAGTGTCAGTAATTATTTGTGAGTGTGAACAGGTCCACTAAAAGATGAGAATAGTTAGAAATATAATAACGATAACTATTTTTGTTCGACGACAGCATCGATACATTTATTTATATGTTTGGGTAGGTACATAATAACACTTTAACTTTTTTTAGTTACTGTTCATTATTAATTTAAAAAAAAAACAAAGTGAAGACAGTTTTTTTTTCTTAATTTTACATGACATTTAAAACTTTCAACACCTTTTTGAATTTAGAAGACATGGCATTTGGAATTTTAAGGACACATTTAAATTTAGAAATTTAAAGAGCTCTTTTAATTTAGAATACAATAAATTATGACAATTTGTAAGACAATACAATTAAGACGTAACATTAAATTGAATCTGTAAGATCAATTTGAATTTGGAAGAACATATTTTTCCGTTTATATATTTGTAAAACTAGCTATCTATATCTGCCAGAACTACCAGGGGACTCCTTTGTGGTGCTATTTGATCAGTGACATGGGCTGTGAGTGATGAATATTGCCAAGCAAATATACAAAAAGCAAAACTATACGTGGTGTTAGTTTCACTAGGGTTGGTTTGTCGAAAGAGTATGTTGTGTGATGTGCAGAATGGAATGCTGTTTGATTTTTTTTCGATTATACTTTTGTATTGTAAATGTAGTAAAATTTAACTTCCTTTTAAATGAAAAAGTGTAAAGACTTTGTTTTAGTTAATACTATCTTAACACGATCTACAAGTAAAAACAAATACCTTGTCTTCATTATATTAATCGAATAAACTTAGTTTTTTGCTTAAGGTTCACATTGGCTGCAACAATGTAGTTAAATAGTTACCTGCTCTATTAAACAAGGGCCAGACTTCACGCTAGATTAATATTTATGTATCAAATGATTGAATAAGCGTAATTATAATTATCAATCTATATCGAGCGAACGATGTGTTGACGTATACTATGCGCCAATATCGTGAAGTTTATTTCTATTTCTACCTCCTTGCACCCTCTGCTTTATGATACTCTTTAGAGTTTGCACACCCGTATAAATCGTTCGGAAATCGTTCGGTAATAAATCGAACGCTTTTTAATGGCAGTTTATCGCAGTGAGCTTTGCGGTATTCAGATTACGGGTATGGCCTAAGTGGCGGCAAGGGAGCGGCACGTGCTCTCCTTATCTCTGTCCCTCGACACTTTCAATATTCGATTTCGTCGCGGGCGCGGTTTTGTTGAGCTTTTTGCTCCTGTCTGTAGTTGTCGGCACCCAAAATAAATTCAATTCTCAACTTTACTTTTTGATGATAGCGATAACTGCGAAAAAGTAATAATAATTCATGATCTTAATGTTTTGTTTTTAATAAGAGAAATCGAGCTAATTATAATAATCAATGACTATTCTATGTTTCTAATTAATCAGTGATACTTAATATATTTGTTGTATGAAAATAATAAACCCTTTATCAGAACATGACAACGAAGAAAAAAATCGTCATACCATACAATCGCACCCCAAAGCGTAACCGAAAACGAGTCTCACCGCAATCCAAGCTAATGGAGTGTCTCATAATGACGGTTGCTGACATAAAAATAAATAGGCGAGACTCAGTTTCTGCGTAAGCCGATACTATGATAACAGCATCGCTCCCTCGATAATTGCCGAACTTGGTCGACGCCACTGATGTGATACCTAGTAATGTATTGAGGATTATGATACTACTGTAATTGGTCTTAGTGTTGTACCGCAACGTAACGACTAGGTATTACTTACATCAATTATTCTACCAGTCATAATGTTTATCTTGATATGCATGTTCGAAAATGACCCTACCTCAGTTGCTAAGTTACCTAAGAAGAGCTACTGTAGAAAAACACTTGCTAATATAATCGTAGGATACACTTGGTTCTTAATAATCCGATTACTATCGAAGACCTATCTGACTCTTAACACTGACTAAACTACATAATTATTTTCCCAACTGTCCAAATGTGGTGCAGGCCCTAGCGTAAACTCTCCAAAGATTAACTAAAGAGTCATCTAACAAACAGTAATCTCCTTAATGGCACTGCGATCCCCTCACCTTAGTCTGGGTAGTCAAGTTCACTTCTTTAGAAGCATGTTAAAACATCGTGCTGTTATCTTGTCCTGCCCCTACCCTTGAAACCGTAATCATGGTCATCGTTGATCCTGGGCATAAAGCCCCTTTCCACTCTCGCTCGGAAAGTAAAAATAGATTCCTATGAAACAAACTTAATGCGCAAGACTTTATCGGATTTAAGCTTTGTGTTGCTAATTGTTACATATTAATAGTAGTAAAAAAAAGTTATAATTTTTTTATAGTACTATATATGAGGCCACCAGAACCAGAGTGGCCCAGACCCAAAATACAAATATGTGGATATCTGCCAAAAGAGTTTATGCGAAATTTTAAGTTAATGTAACTTAAAAAAAATATATGGACAGTATGTTTAATATTTGTAAAAATATGATGTAGTTATTGATAAAATTTGGATAAACTATTAAAACAATCGGTATTTTACTTATTTACCATTTTATTTGGACATGGGCCACTATGGCATTTAGCATTGACAATAAATTTAAAAATAGTGTAGTGGGTTGGGCCACTAGGTATGAAATTTATAACCTTTTCTTTTGATTTAAATGCAAGTTGGCCTTTTTAAACTTAAATAGGATAAATTAAAATTAAAACTAACTTATTTACTGTGTAATTTTGATTAAATTAATGTTTTATCTTAATTTTTTTTTCTTAGTTTAATTTTGACTTTAGACTATATTAATTTTAGCTTATTTATAAACACTTAGAGCGTCTTAGGACAATCTGGTATGGTTATTTATTTAATAAATAGGTTTAGTTTAGCCTTTTAAAATAAAAAATAACATTTCATTTACGTGGGCAAAACCATACATTGAATAACACGTAAACACTGCACTTAGACAACTAGTTTCGAATCGTTTCCAATCCTATTAATAAATATACTAGACTATTTTTGAATGTCAGAACATTGTAATAAACTAAATAAATAAGGCTTCTAATGATAACATCGTACTTTTGGTGATTTTTAGGCTTACATACAAAATAATGGATAAAAAGTGCCAATAATCGAATGCAAATATTAAAGATTTTATTAGCCAAACTATTGGAGTAAGTTATATAAGTTTTTCTTTTTTATGACTTAAACGCTTGATTTTTTTTGAAAAATTGGCTCAATATCGAATAATTAGACTGACGTAGTAAATGTTCCGAAGGATACATAACATAATATAAGACTGGCGTCTCAAGATCCTATACCAACACAGATTAAAAGATAAATAAACGATTTCTGTGACGAGGTATAGTTCATGGCTGCTAAGCAGACGTCTCAACTTTATTAATTTCATTAACTTATTGATTTAAATTTTATTCTACTTAGTCTAAGTTTACACAGTTAAAAATTACTAAACTTTGCCACCGCTGTCTAGGTAGTAAAGAAGAAGGAATATTTACTACAAACTCTATTACTGCATTTTTCAGACGTCAGTTTCCATTTTACATTTCAATTTACAAATGTTTACATTCGTCTCGTATTAAATAAATCAATTGTTAATAATAAAAAAACATTTAAAACTCTGGTTTGATTCCCTCTTAAACTAAGTTTGCAAGCTGCTGGCGCTGGCCAGACGGATTAGTATAGGGTTTAATTTCAAGTTTTCATTCTTTTTATTTCGTAAAGACAATATTGACGGAAAGTCTCTTAGTCGCTTTTTACGACACGCATGGGATGAGATGGGGTGGTAACATATTGTATTCTTAATCTGTCACCACTCGATTTTTTTTTTATTATAAATTTCCAATTAAAAAACTTACTTAAGCTAGAGATTAATTATTGGTATTACATAGTAATAAATTACTAAACCTATTCTAATAAAATTGCCATGAGACTAATCTGAATGAAAACTCTTTCTCTTTCTTTCTCTCTTATCAGTTTATAATTGACTGAGTTATGAGGTTCCAAACATGAAAAAAATATTCGAGTCGGATAAAAAGAAAAGCTTAGTTACAGGAATTTGATGAGGGAAAACTACAAAGTAATTATTACAAGTATGTAATAATTACTTTGTAGTGATAAGTATATTATATCTTTGTAGTTTGTGATGGCCTAATATATACTTAATTTATAATCATAAGATCATATATTATAGTTAGCTTCTTACCCGTCTGTAACGCCCCTACATTTAAAAACGATTTTTCAAATTAACTATTCAAGACCCGCGAAAAACTTCATACCTACTTACATTGTTTTACTACGGAACTCTAGAAAGATAAACTTGCCATTTAAGTCAACTTCAATGTAGTCAGTGGATTTATTCTTAATAACACTCATTGTAACTCCAGCTAGATCTATCCTAAACAAAAATACTTTAAATTATGGTAATTTATAAGTTTGAATTAGTTGCCGCTAAAAAACAAAAAAATATTGACTAATAAATTGATATTCTTCCCTTTAAACTTATTGCACTACTGCAAACTTCTTGAACGCTTACGTAAAATAATGACAAATTTATACACGCTTATTTCTAAAAAACACTATTCAGTTAATAATAAGTACAAAAATAATAATCTCTACTCGTAAAAACATAAGTTTCAAAACCAGAGTAACTCATGTCACATGAGCCAAAATGGCGCCGAAAACCATAGTGACCCAAGTGATCTGGGTCACTGTGCTCTATCGCTATTACTTTAAAATTCGAAATGGCAAAACTCTTTTTTATAACGCCATCTATGATTTTATTTTAAAATTAACTTAAAATCATTTTGATTATAAACTTAGGGGTTTTAAGGGGGCATTGCCGTGCCTAACTCATAAAATCACAAATTGTGGTCTGGGCCGCTCTGGTTCTGGTGGCCTGATATTATAAATAGCTTTGTGAAGGTTGAATCTCATTTCACAATAGCTAGGCTATGTAGGTCACGGATGTAGTTCCGTATATTTACTAAAAGATTTCACGTTATTAAATATAAATATACCACGAAGAAATATACAGCCGGCCCTTGTAGTCTTTGTCTTTACTAGCATAGTTTTGATGGAAACAAATATTAATGAAATACGCAAAAGCTCAGGAATGTTTCATATAATGTCAGGAATAAACCACATTTGTGATTGCGAGAGTTTTCCGGCATTTTATTTTATTTTTTTATTTTATTTTAGAAATCACCTGTTTGGCTAACCCCAAGGCGAGAAATATACACTGTATGTACATATTTACTTAAAATTAAAATTGCCCAAACTGTAAGGACGTAAATATAGTACTGAGTGTATATTGTGTGAATATTTTAGAGTGTAAAAAGACGTGAACTTAAAAGTCCCTTATTTTAATGTTTTTAAACCTGTAATATGTTTATGCATAAATTAAGTGATACAAATATTTTTTGTACATATGCTAAAAATAAAAAACTAGGTAAGTGCATACTCCATATTCATTCAAAACTCAATTAAACATGCAAAGTATGTTATGTCAGAAAACATAAAGTAGCTGGTTATTGCTATTACTTTTTTTAATATAATATACTTTATCAAAAAAGGTTATATTATTATCGGTCTAGTTTTAGGTTCGGAAGTACGCAATAGGCTTAAGGGCAAAGATTTAGGTGACAAACTTTATTGCGTCCAAGAAATACTGTTGTCTATTACGAGAACATAAATCAGGGATGGGAAAACAATAAGCGTGAAATTGTGGAAACTGCGGACGACGTCTTGCGGTATTAAATCTTAGGGGAGAGATATAAATAAAAATAAATCTATGGTAACCCCCATGCGAGAACAAGATTTATTTGATAACAACACAGATACTGCATGAGAAGCTCCCGTTACTGACTCTTAATTGAATTTAATTAATGACTATTTCAGTTTATTGTTCTTTTGTTGCTGTTATGAGAAATTTACTATGAGTGCGGAATGATAATGAATGAATCGTGTAAGAGCGGATTGATCGGCTTCTTACTACGTTTTTATGTACCGTTTTTATTGGGACACTTTTTATTAATTAATGTTTTTATTTTTTCACACGGTTGTGTTTTTAAGATCGTAGATACGGACTGAATCATAACAACCTGATAATGTTTTACTACAATGACGGGCATCCACCAGTTACGGTGGGAAACGTGGCCTTTTAATACCACGCTGGCCAGATGGATTGGATTTTAGGTCAAATTTGCTTAGTCGGCTTTTAGGACCCTCAAGGGATGAGATAGGGTGGTTACACCATGTTGGTATTTCTATTCTGTGATTACTGGAATAGCAGCATAAACGGCTTGATGTACCTTATTGTAAGGGGTTATAAAAATTGTAAATTTAAGTAAATATATTATACAAATGTTTTACTCACTATAATTTTAAAAATTAGGAATGGTTTTTAATTTAGTTATTATATAATAGTGTAGTACATAATATTTCTACTTTCAATATGTTAAATGCAAGGTCATAAACCACAGTAACGTGCTACTATGTCCGCAGCTCTAGACCGGGCCGACCACCGAAGCGGGCGTCTGGTGTGGGCCTCTCTCTAGCTGCCACGCAGTTTCCCGGACATCCATTCAAGAAACATCGCTTGGAGAACGGGGAGTACTCGCCATATGAAAACGGACATATGAGTGGTAAGTTTTTTTATTATTATAATTTGTAAGTAGTTAAAGGTCAGTATCATTACTAGCTTGAAAGATTTACCACACTAACTTGTTTTGCCTTAAATATTATATTGCATACATATTAGAAAGACATGAATTATTAAAAAAACTTGGTATTAAAAATTAGGAAAAATAGATACAAAACTTTATAAGCAAATCAATTAACAATAAAATTAATAGATAGGTACTTTACCTACACACGGACTACTAATTTTATCACCAGGTGACTTACGCCGTTCATTACTTTGTTTATTAATATTCACTTTTTTTTCACACAGTATTTTAGATGAAACAACAGAATTAATGTTTGAATTATGATGTAAAACGCGATTTCAAATCAGTTATTAACCTACAGATTAATCTCAACTTAATCTGGCTTTGTAATATAAATCAAAACAAACGGTACCATGACATGTGATAACATCAAAATCGGGTTTGTGTAAGCTCCGGATAGGCGCCGGATATGAATCCCCGTCTTGTCGGGAGGTATGCCTCCTCATTTCGTATACAAATTACACAAATACAAAATTATCCCAACACAAACGGAGAAAAGGGAATAAAGTGATTAAATAGAGCTCAGCGCAAGACGGCTAGCAATCAATCATTTTTGTCGCTTAAGGCTTTGTTGATACTACAATTTAATATCTCTTTTTCACTTTAATGTATCGTATGTACTGTCTCGTTTTCGCGTGAAGTGTCGTGCCAGACAAGGGAGCAATTACATTCGTGATCTTGCATAAGCGGCACTTGCTTATCGCGCACTGCCGCATTTGACTTTGAGTGTAGTGTTCGCTTTTTTTCCCGAAATTTGCAATTCGAATCACTCTCACGGGTGAAATAAGCAGTACTTATTCCACAACCAAGTCGACTTTTTGTATTAAATTTAACCCTCATTCGTTTTCCATTTGTATTTTGTGTCATTTCTTGTGATCTGTTACTCATCTACGCTTAGTTGTTTCTAATTATTTTACAATTAGTGGGAAGATGGATTGCTCTCGTAAGGGTATGATTTGAGATTCGAAACTCACAATCAATTTTAACATGAGTAGTATTGGTAAATAGTCTTGATACTTGTTATATTAAAAGTGTAGTTCAAGTTACTAAAATTTCAAGTATAGTTCCAGACTATTCTAGATAAAAAATAATAGTTGAATAAATATTACTATATTAAAAACATATTCACAACACATCATAAAAAAATGTTGATAATTGTCTGTCAACCTTTTTGCAAAGAAATCATATTCAATTAAAAAGTAGATAAATATATTATCACCATGAATTTAAGAATACTGGTATGAGGTTTTCTATCATCGTTAATTTTAAAGCCATTTTAATTAAAATCGTGCGTGTATCAAGTTTCCGTGTACCATATCTATATACGAGCTCCAGCGTTAAGCCAATATTATTTTGACGAGTCGTTGACAGTGGTTTACAGTTGATGAAACAAACGCACACATTGAGAAACAGTCCTGCGAAGATGCACTCACACAGGTGTCCTGATAATCCATACACGTCACACATATAAACAAAGGGTGTTACTGTTTGACTGAGTGAGTGAGGAGGCGGGTGGCCCATTTTCACCCTGTGAAATAATAGGATACGAAAACATCGGAGGCAGAATATAATCCTCCTGCGAAGGTTGAACGGAATGGAAATAGGAATATGAATTGCGTGAAAGGGATGTATCGGTCCACGTGCTCATTGAAAGGGTTACTCACCGATGTTTATCTTGAGGCGCGAAATCTAACCGAATCCTCAGACCGTGATGTGACTTACATTGGCAATTACCTACAGGGAAATGTATATTTAAATAAACATTATAGCATAGTTCATTCTAAGCATTACGTAGTCATAAATATGCTTCAATTTATATCTTGGTCAGTTAAAGTATTGCGCAACGTTATCTGTCTGATATGGTCTGCAGAACACAAATGCTTATAATAATCCAATATCCCTGGATCTAGCCTTATTAAATGTTACCATAGCAAAGATTTCTTGCTGTAACACGTAATTATTAAGTAATGGTAAAAGCAGAATTGATGTAATCGTATCCGATCTGACAACCCTAATATTTTAGAAAGTGCCATGAATATGATGTGTTGATAATAATTAAAGGTTTGGCACGGTGTCGCCACGACTCGGATGTATAACGGGGGGATAATGTAGGCATTATAACATTACTCGCTGGGGCACAAAGCTTTATGTTCTGATTGAATTCTGCGACTGAAATTAAGTAAGGATTTGCCTGTTTATGTAAAGGGAGGATAGGGATCAGTCAATTTGCGAATCTCTTGTATGTTAACGCCTTTGCTGCAGTAACATGCTTGAGAGATTTGTTAAATAACTGATCCTATTATTTGGTTAATTATATTGTGCGTATATCGTCGTCATAAGAGCTTTGTAATTACCTCATAGTTGACATCTTCGGTGTAAATGTTGCGTAGTAGTAATGATACGTTTCTTGTGAGCATCAAGTTCCATGTTGCTGATGCAATAACAATTCAAAGCAAACATATAGCAAGAAAACACAGCTGATGTTTGTTTCAATTTATTATTATTAATTTAAATAAGAAGTTTACGAGTTCCTGACGATTGCTTTCAATTATACTTAAACCTCCAATAGGCTAATAAACGTTTCTTTAACAAAGTTTGCAGCCCTTGAACAGTGTTAATTAGTAAAAAGTCATATTTCTAACAGACGATCATTATCTAAGGTTAGTTTTTTACATTCAAGAACGTTATTGTACATTTATCGGCTTGCAAAAACAACATAGTCTTCACAATCAGTGAATCGAAAGCTCATTTTTTCCATTTCCGTATGCAACGTCAGTAAGAACGTACGATAAACACTAGTAGAGACGGCAATCATAGCAATTTCTTGCTATCCACCGCTGCGTTTACAATTTTAAATGGTTAAAACATCAACGAGCAATTGGTAGTAATCAAACAAATTGCCGTTGTCTTATGAGGAAATCGTAATAATAAAAGCGGTGGCAACAATAATTAAACGCCGAAGTTGACAGTTGAGTTTGACGACCTCGGTGGCGCGCCGGTAGAGCCAGCGGCTGCCGCGCATGAGGTTGTGGGTTCGATCCCCACGCAGGACAATAATTTGTGAGATCCACAAATTATTGTCCTGAGTCTGGGTGTTATATGTGTCCGTTAATTGATGTTTGTAAAAGTCCCCGCGACACAGGGCATGATCCCTAGTGCGGGAGTTGTCTTTTTAAATAAAGAAAAGAATAAAGAAAAAAGAAGTGATGCGTAACGATTCGAGAAGTGTTATACTACTTACTTATGACATACTAGAACAGTTACTATGTAGCGCCACGCAGTACTAATTAATTAATGATCAACTATTGACCGCTATTTAATGTCTTACATAAAACGACTCTTGTGTTATGGTTTAAATGTAAACTAGTTAGTTAAAGTACTTATACCACGATAACGTACTAAGGCTATAACCAATTAGACTAGGTACAGTTAGAAACGCTTAAAAGTACTCGTAAGTTACGGTCACTTGAGTATAGAAAATATTATGACTACAAAGGTAATTTTAATGTTTTCTCGATGTTTTTTCAAAGTGTTTTATAAAGATCACCTTTCGTCCCTCAGGGATAGCCAGGTGTATTACTCATCAATGTTTTGATGCCGATGATGTTTTGTAGGGTCCTGACACCCTTTTCAGTTAGTTAGAAGAGTTTTAGGTATAGGTACTTCTCGTAAAAGTTACATTTGCATAAGGCGAGTATATCCCCGTTATCGATAGAAAAAAATGAGGTCTTTAATATCGTACAATCTTGATCCTTCACTGTACAGAAAGTTTATGCTAATATTGCATACAAAGAACCCCCAGAGTTGCTATCCTCGAATGGTTTTTGTACTTGTGACTTAAACTCGACGTATCGTATGCAGCTGCTTTATAAACCAACGATGCCGTTCCTACTATATAACTTAGGGATTGTTTTTACTCCTAGTCTTGGCTTCTACTAACTAGTTTTATAACCTCCCACTTTATTCCCTTTTTACAAAGGATTTTAAATGTTTTCTTTGAAAAAGACCAGGGAGTGCGTACCAAGTAGACCACAAGAGAAGTCTTTTAGTAAGGTAGTAAAAATACTCTTGATAAGTTACAAAAAACAAATACATACCTAAGCCTACGCTATGTTTTCATAGGGATAGGCAGAGACTAACTGAGTGCCATGAATTACGATCTTTGCTAACTGTTTTACTTTATGCATACATTGTTTCAAATAATAAAAATAAAGCTATTAATATTTTAATTAAAATAGTCTTTATAGTACTACTTTTTATTACATTGTGGCTATAGTTACTTGCAGCCCTGTATGTAAATTAGAGTAAAATGTGAGGTCGTATTCGTTCACCTGCGCTTAGACGCGTGCGCTTTACAACGAAGCGGCTGCTCTTGTGTTTTCTGATTACACTCTGCAATCAACATAATCGATTAATTCGATTATCGACTTTCAATTAGTGATATATTTTGAATTATACAGTAGTATACGTCTTTCTGACAAGTTGCGTGTTCGAGTCGCTTGTTCCATTTGTCAAATATAAAATCATGTGGATAAGTACTAGTTGTATTGTTTGTGATAATTATTATGAAAGTCTTGACACTTATCTAAGCAGTAATTTATTGTATTTCTTGTATTTATTTAAGCTTTTAATATGCTGTCACATTTTTACATTGATATCACCGCTACAAAACTAACTGCTTATCTGTCAAAATCTTTTTTTGCCTTAAATTCTTTCTAAAAAGATCGATCATAGCAAATGCCTTCTGTTAAAGATTCAAACAAACCATCACGTAATGTGTAAATCAAATAATAGGTATGAGCACATCACAAAAGGAATAGGTACGTACAGGTATTTCGGTTCTTTGGTTCGTTTGTCGTTGCCGATATTTAGAATTCCAAACAAACGGATCATGCATGGAATTATCTGAATTCTCACCTCCCCAGTTTGTGAATGTCTATACTGCCTTTATCTTCATAGGGAACAATTTATTTGATTTCTATTGCAAGAGTCATGCGTTTGATATGGTTTAATCATAATTTGCTAAGACAGTAGATAAGTATATTTTTTCAAAGATCTATTTTTTTTTTAATGTATGTTGTTTTCTAATCCCTCGCTGTTAAAAGTCATTTAATATTTCGTGTCTATTTTCTTTCTATCGTAGAGTTGGAAATCTTACGGTTTTTTCGATTCCAAATTGCTAAATTCAACTGATGACTTCTTCTGATCGCCAGAGCTAATGTATGAACCAACAAGCACTTATAACTGATATAGAACTATTTTACACAAAGATTTTATCGTCGTTGATGTAATTTTCTAGAATATATTGCAGTAATAACATTAACGAATGATGTTTTTTTAGTCCTTCGTCGTACTTATAGTAATATGAATTTCTTGCGACAGCCGTTGTAGGAACATTAATATCACGAGATAATTTCCATATGTATGTTACGTACACTTGAAATGTTTATTTCTCATAGTTTTGAATGTCGATGTCGTGTATAAAGAACAGTTGCGGCGCTTACAATTAAAATGTCGTTCTGCAAGCCACTTATGACATTACTGACACCTAAGAGTTGGCCGGGCAAATTCCCATTACGTTTTTTGCCCGAGTAAAAGCATGGCAAAGGAATTTCATTTAATTAGCACTGTTTTGTAGCGACTGCTCGCCGCGTTCTAGACATAATTCACTTGTTCGTAAATAACGTTTTATTTAATTAAAATTATTTTTAATGGTAGCATCGTTTGAGATATTTTCGTATTCGGTTTAGTTGTACAATGTGAAAATATGCTTTGGATTATGATCGTAACGTTTTCTATCAGAATGCTTTAGTAGAAACGTCCTTGTCACGATCGGATGGTCTACCAATCACACCGATAATTATTATGTTAATATGTTTGATTTATTACCACTTATCCACAAGTATATACGGTTTCGCCTGGAGCACTCGTATTCGAGCGCATTCATGTCGATCATTCGAGACGATCGATGTAAAATTACACGTTGCCCTCTTCCGTAACCCAAGTCCGTTTGTTTTTAAATTGACGACACGTAATAACACCCATTAATGTTGAAGACGTAGTGTCATACAGAACAAAGATTAATTTGCCGATAATAATAAAATACACCCTTACCTATTTATAAATGTAAAGCCGTCTTCATGCTGTTTGTTATTCTTGATGCACATTCTTATTGGTGACAAGTTGGAACTACAGTTTATTATAAAATTATTTATCATTATGTTTTCACTGTTAAATGCGAAACTGTCATTTGTAAAAATGAGGTGATGGTATTACGTGGTGTTAAATATTGTGAGTTAGTTTTTTATGTAATTGCAATTTAATTTTAATTATTTATACGTTTGTAACTACTCTGTAATTATTATTTTTTTCCTTGTGGTGTCAATAATGTATTTAAACTATAAAAGTATTAAAGATAGTAATAAAAAGTGACTTATTTATGAAAACGATATTCCTAGTAAGGGCTTATTTCATTACATACACTGATGTAGACCGTTGAACATATCATTCATATTATATTAGCGCTCTACTATCATAGTCTCCATCTCTCATATTAGAAAGACGTTCATTAAATGACGTTCCCATACACAATTTACTAACTATAGATTGTCATCTCTTATAATTTGTGTTCATTAATTCACACAGTTAAAAGCTAATGACTGTCACTCTGCAGGAAGGAAGCCCATCTTCCTTACACATGATGTCATAGGAGGAGACCAGTCCTTATAACGGACTCGTACTTATAACTTTTAAAGACTAGCATGAGAACATCATCATTATCATAACAGCCTATTAATGTCTCACTGCAGGGCTGCAATGTCCTACTGCCTACTCCCGTGACGAAGGGATATTTGGCCTATTAATATCACGCTGGCCAGACGAATTGGTACAGGGTTTAATTTCAAGTTTACCTTCTTTACATTTCGTTAAGATGATAGTCCTTTAGTCGGTTTTTACGACACCCATGAGATGAGATGGGGTGGTGACATATTGTATTCTTACGGAGAATCAAGCATGAGAACATAGTACCATTAAAATTCTCTAAAATATATTCAAGCAGTCTAACCATACCTTTTACTTATAATATCAGTAACATCAAAGAGCGAATTTATACATTTTGATAATAACAGCTGCTAGTAAAAACCACTGGCAGATAATCTCTCTTTTGTGTGTTATTAATAAAAATATGGATGTATATGTTCAGTATCTTTGCTACTTATTATGTAACAATGGAGTGGCTTCTTTTGTTAACATTCACGGATGAATTGATCCTTTTTGTAACGTTTTTAACAAATAACATTCACATACAGATATTTTATAATGGCAACATTTTAATTTGGATTTGTGTAATGGCTGATAGTTGAAAAAGATTTCATATGGACTTCTTCACAATTAATTTTGTTATGTCTTTGTATGCATTATTTGAAATCAAAGATATTTTGGAGCTTCTATGAAATTATCATTACTAGAGATCACGGCTAGTAAGTAAAGGCAAGTAAATAATTTCCCCATTAATTACCATTTACTTCAAATAATTATATTCCTAAAAACATTATCTAAAAACCAAAAAGAAACTTTTAATTCCCCACGTTTCTCTCCTTACTTAATAACACGTATGACACGTCGTTATCCAGGAATGCATTTATACGAGATAAAACTGTATCCCGGTCAATTTACGAGTAATTAAGCCTGACCCTCTTTTGGCAAGGGAGGAACTTTTATTTAGCTCGTTGAAATACTCCGGAATCGGCGGTAAACTCCTATCCTATTGGCTGGTAACGTGTTAAGATTCACCGGTTTCCCGCCAAACGTGATTAATTCGTCTGTATGAGACCCATGAATTTACTTTTTATTGGTATTTTGTTTGAACGATTTTATTGTAGGTTACTTTCATTGTATGTATTGGCAGTCGTATAAAACCTTTTAATTTCATGAGTTGGATTATTAAACCGATGTATCCATGTATTTAACTTTTGACTACAATGACATTTACATTAAAGTTAGATTCTCCATGTCTTTTGGGTAATAGTAGAAATTACTTATCAATACGTGACTATTGTTAAGATATTTAATAGAGTCTAAAATACAGAAAACAAGAGTACATTTTAATACTAATATTACATTAGATAAATTAGCTATATCCGTATTCGCAATAACATGAAGACAGCTTAATAACAACCAGCATTATATGTAAGCGTGTGTAATATTGCTTAAGGATGAACATCTTTCGTAGACGGACTATAACTTCTCAAATTACGTTCGTAAGTAAGGGACGTGGATTAGCGTGTGCTAGGGCAAATATTTTATTACAGTCCAAATCTCCAGCCCTCAACGTTTTATTGTTCATAAGGCTCGTCCGAGCCAAATGAAAGAGTTTATGGCGAAGACATAAGTCGGTCGGTGTTGCCAATGAAGGGGAGTTTGTCTCAGTTTGTGGTTAAAGTTAATGCTTTATCTGTTTTTTCTAGTTTAGATTTTTTGGAATCATTAAACAATGATGGCAATGTATATTTTTGTTCTGTTCAAATTTACTCATCTACGCTCAAAACAAAAATTTTGATGATGATATTTGTTCTGTAAGTAAACGAGTATTTACATTAAAAAATGTAAAATTACAAAAATAAACAAATCGAAAATAATTTGGTCTAAAGAAGGGAATTTCGTGGTCCCCTACTGGCAACCCAGTCTATTGGTCTTTGTTGACTCACGATATTGACCGTTCGCATTTTGTCGGCGATGGTGTATTACTGTTATTGATTGTACTTGTACTTGGCGCGTGACTTGTGTCGACGATTGTACTCCGACTGATAAACAAGTTGTAACAAACTTGTTTATAGAACTGTCCGAGCGCCTTGCGGAACCATCAAACAATAAACGTATTACGTTCTTTCATTAGTGCTTACCATGTTTGAAATGCCATTGAAAGTGCCTGACTTTATGGGCATTTGTTTGATTGACATTTATTGTATTTGTCAATAGAAGTAAAATTGTTAAGGTTTAATTGGAAACTTTAGGATCAAATTGATTTTGATCTTTCTGCAATCAATATCGAATATTAATCCAAATAAACTTTATAAAAGCAGTTAAAACTTATTAAAAATTGTATTTTGGTCTCTATCTTTTAATTCTTATACCAATTCATATGTCTAGGGTATTTTCACTCAAGCTGTGTTATCCTCCATTAAAGGCATTGATTTACAAAAAACCAAAGATACACACTCCACTTCCCAAAAACGTCCGCAACAAATAGGCGCATTGTGCACTTTTTTTAAATTAGTATCGCGTTGTTCTACCGGCAAACGTCAATCATTAAATTTTATTGCTTTATGTGCATTACTTTTTAAATACAACTTTGTGTCATGCGAGTAAGATTGAATTTGAAATAAAAATATGTTTACGATATTACTATACGTATTTATTGCGTATGTTTAATTTGGTGACACTTTTGGCTGTTAGTTTTGTTTGAAAATGTGCATCTTGGGTTTTTATAAATCAATGATTAAAGGCCTTTTCCTACATGTGCATTGTAATATTGGCGAAGTGTAATGATGATGAATATTATATTTGTTAATATTGCCATGATAATATATTACGTCATTCGTCACACATGTACCTATTTACATTGAATTTAATGTGCTCATTTATTAACACATTGTAACGGATATTGGGGACAGTTTTATCGATAGTTTTATAGCTAATGCTGTAAAGAATCATCATAATTTTTTACGACGTATAATAATACAAACTGCGATCATTTAAGTAGTATTCATATCGATGTAGAAACAAATTAATTGTTTCTTATATTGCGTGAGTGCTAATTATAGAATCTGTCAAAGTCGTTCGCTCCAATTACAGTATTACTATTTTTAAATTGGAGTATGTACCTAGTATCTAGCATCTTCCTAACCAGGTGCATGTAATTACATAGTGCTTAATAATTGCGATAACTATTTGACATACTGTCTTCAGCGAATGCGAATTCTCTAAAAACGTAGTTGTTTGACTCGGAGCGTCAACTCGGACGATTTATCGTACAAACGCGCTGTCCGTTATTTTGGCCAATCGCATATGCCATTGGTATACAGACCGTACAATTATGTATTTATTGTAAACGCTACGATTGCCGGCTGACTGTAATTTGCTTTTAATTCGCCTTCTTTGGTATCATTTTCGAGTTTCTTCGTTTTGCCGGCAGAAGATTTGTTGTTATCCATAACACTTTATTTCTGTTATGGCCAGACTTTGGTCAGTTATGTTGATTTAGGTTCATTTTGTTCGATAGTTTGAGTTTGGTTCTATTTTTACTTACTTGCACACAAACTTTTTTCAGATATCTGTGCTTACTTGCAATTACGAACCAAAGAGGAATTTATCAATGTTACATAGTATTACATTTATTACCCTTGTATTTATTCTCTGCAACTTAATGCATCGAATAATTTATTCCTTTCACATGATTTAGTAGCTATTACGGCAATGTTAAGGTTTCCAGTTAAAACCACCGAGTTATAAAGTCTAGGAGGCCACATTTACGATAGATACTATTTTATGACTGCAACAAAACTTTAATAAAACTCTCCTTTTATTATAGTTACAACTGTATACAAAGTGTGCACTTGGTGTAATCTACCATGAAGGTACTCAAATAAAGTACCATACATTTAAGGAATGTTACAGTCTTGAGAATGACTAAACATTTTTTGATACAACCTTTTTATTTAAGTAAGTATATTGTTCTGGATGATGATTGAAACCTAAGCAAAGTATTTTGAAGTTGCATAAATTTCAGATACAGGGCCTACTTAATTAAATGAGTAAATGAATACTAATTTCATATAAAGATACACACTAAAGCTAAAGAAGTACTTAGAACTGTCAATTTCAGTTCTGACTTTGCTTGTATAATAATGTAATGAAACTCGACGAACAGTAAAAACAAAACGAAAATAAGCGTTCTTAAAATGTACGAATAAGCAATACAAACTACACGTAATTAACTTAATTTAAATGATTCAAGAATGCAACCATGAATAATACAATGTCAGGGTTGGCACTGTTTTTTTTTAAGTTTATGGCCAATCATTTTATGCCTTGCTCGTTTGGTCATTTTGTAATCTGTCCGCAATAAAACTCAACGGTTATTATACCTCTTCCATTATCTCTGGACTTGCGAATATGTGAACCTCTTTGTTACAATTTTCGAAGAAGTAATACGCGATTTAATTCTTGTATTCTACCTTTCCGCTAACAAATATTGCCACCTATAAAAATCAATACAAACATCCAAACGGGAAATTGAGTTTTTTATTATAAAAAATATCCCTAAGTTTTTGCGGTTATGATTGCCTTTATTCCAACCTCCTTTAAACACATAAGTGATATAATTGGGGTCCCGATTCTATCGATTCTAATTCGAAATAATGGCCAGTAATTTGGTACGACCATTTGTCGAGGACAGTCGATATTCGATCAATAAATCGATGTGTGTCGATATAATAGCGGCTCAAAATCGACGTTTCATTTCTTTAAATGCCCTGATCAGTGGATTCGCCTAATAATAGTCATAATCTTAAACGATGAACATTTTTGTCGATTATTGACCAATTGAGTAAAAGATCAGTTTATATTTTTTTTTTATGATTACAAATAATGTTGAGAACTGAGATGACTGAGTACTTACTACTAACTCAATGGGCACATTAACCTTTAGGAACTTAAAATTGACTTTAATTTAATATCATTTAGTAGACTACTGGAAATTACATTTAATGATTTGCAGTTATGACAAATCCTACAAAACTAAAAACGGTCGCACTCTTTAAACACAATTCCATATCAGCCTATGGACGTCCACTGCTGGACATAGGCCTCCTCCAAAAGTTTCCACTCGGCGCGGTCTTGTGCCTCCCTCATCCATCGGCTTCCCGCCGTCCTAACCAGGTCGTCGGTCCACCGTGTGAGGGGTCTCCCCACCCTGCGCCTTCCGGTGCGTGGTCGCCATTCGAGAACTTTTCTGCCCCATCGGCTATCTGTTCTCCGCGCTATGTGCCCTGCCCACCGCCACTTTAACCGGGCAATCCTGAGCGCTATGTCGGTCACTTTAGTTCTCCTGCGGATCTCTTCGTTTCTGATACGATCACGCAGGGAAACTCTCAACATAGCTCTCTCCATTGCCCTCTGAGTGACGGTAAGCCTTCTGAGAAGGCCCATAGTCAGCGACCACGTTTCAGCTCCATATGTCATCACTGGCAACACACATTGATCGAAGACCTTTGTCTTCAGACACTGCGGTAATGTGGACGAGAAGATACGTTTTAGCTTCCCGAACGCTGCCCATCCGAGTTGGATTCGACGAGTGACCTCCTTCTCGAAGTTGGACCTACCCAGCTGGACTGACTGTCCCAGGTAGATATACTCGTCGACAACTTCGGGTGTAGAGCCTCCAACCGTGATTGGAGTGGGTGCAACATGGACATTTGCCATGATCTTGGTCTTATCCATGTTCATTTTAAGACCCACTTGTTGAGAGACTCTACTGAGGCCATCGAGCATTGTGTTGAGGTCCTCCATGGTCTCAGCCATGACCACGATATCGTCAGCAAATCGAAGGTGCGTGATATACTCGCATTTATGTTGATGCCGAATCCGTCCCAGTCTAAAAGCCTAAAAGCATCTTCCAGTGCAGCGGTAAACAATTTCGGGGATATGACATCACCCTGTCTTACTCCTCGCTGCAACTGGATAGGGCCTGCTAATCCACCCTGAAGACGAACCGACATGGTGGCGTTTTCGTATAAGCACCGCAACACTTCGATATACCGTTGGTCAACTTGGCACCGTTGGAGAGACTGCAACACTGCCCATGTCTCGATCGAATCAAAGGCTTTCTCATAGTCCACAAACGCTAAGCATAGGGGCCGGTTATACTCATTTGATTTACTTAATGTTAATGACTTAATTAATTAATGAATTATATCAATAATTACTTACATAATATAATTTTAATGACTGCACAACATTCGTACTTAAAACTATATTAAAGTTCCATAAATGCGCTTTAAACTCACTTTACCTTCATAAGGATAAAACTTATTAAAGCTTGTTCTGCCGGTCGAACTACAAATTAGAAAGAGATGCCCATTGAAAGCAAGTTATATAAGAAAGAGACAAATATAAGGGTTGTTAGAACCGCAGGTTGTTATGAGATTTAACACGTATTTAGTTAATTAATAAGTGCGGTTGGCCAGTGCGGTTGCGGGACTTGTGTGTGAGAGGATTTGTAAATATGATTTTTGGTTTAGTGACCCACTTGTGGTTTTTGGGTCTGCGTTTTAAATAATAATGTTACATAAATTTTAGTAACGTATATTTGTATGCTAAGTACGTGGTAGTGAATTAGGAACATCATCTTAATATGACTGTTTTATGCGACAAACGACATGCAGTTATTTGTGCGCTCTGGAAAATTATTGTCCTGATTCTGGTTTTTTCTTTTTGTTGTAGTTTATGTAAGTGTCCTGCAACCTGACAATTATTATCTAAGTACTAGTTCATCTAATTACCCTTTTTATAATATGACTTATAACAACTAATTAACGCTAAAACTATGTTCCCTTACTGAACTTAAAAGCTATGCAACGTTTTAGAAAAATCAAAATATACCAACCTGTTACTAATAAGTCTATTATGTCTTTTTCTAAGTTTTCGTTCAATAAGTTACTTTTTTAAGTTTTTGTAATAGAGAAAATTGTTTTTTAAAAAGAGGCCTAACAAAGAACAGTGATCGACGAAGAAATAGATACAGTAGGTACAATAGCGAAAAAAAACAAGATTAACGTTTTAACAAAAAAAGGCAAAGTTGTAACTATGCATTGTACAATTACCTGAAGCGATGTTTGATGATGTTGACATTAGTTGAACACACAAAATGTTGAATAATTAATTACAATAATAAATACGAAGTTGGACCGAGTATGGTTCACAAGATAACAGAGTCGGTTAGCTAAGTAAATAGACCCTAGCAATTAATTCTGGGTCCATTGGTCATAATGTTTGTTTGTTTGTATGTAACTTGCTGCTCGAAATTATATACACTTTGATTTGCATGTAGGTAAGCGTTATAAATTATAATACTTGAATATAATCTGTACTGATATTTAAATATATTTCTGGTACCTATATTTATTTTAAAGCAAATTAAATGCAACGAATAAAAATATACTATATTCCCATTTTAAAATACATAATTTAAATTTTTGAAAAATTGACAAACTACGTTTATTTCATTTCATTGGTAATCGTTTCAATTAACATTAAATTCCTTTAATTTTATTAACATACGTTATTAAAAGTTAAATTAAAAGTACTGACAAAACAATCTCATTAATTTAAGATTACTCATTAAATTTATTGATGATGTTCATTATCATTATCAGCCGCGTCGCAGCTCATAAAAGTCATCATGTGAGAGAGATAAAGTGACTCATCTTACTTTTGTGATATCAGGTTGTCTTGCACTGTTGATTTTGCACCAAATTTTCCTAAAATTCGATTTTATATTAGTTGTTATTTTTGATAACTATAATTTCGAAAATAATATGTTTCAAATAGCTTTCATACTAAAGCTCAAACTCTTTGACGTGGAAACATACAAAATAAAACCCAGAATAATAAGGGTGATAAAATTAAGATTAAAATGGAAGGTATGAAACATTGGTTTGCAAAAGATTTGTTTATAATTAAAATTTGGGCAATAAACACGCCGCATCACATACCTGTTCCTTTAATCGCGTAACAAAGCGACACACAATATTTAATATTCAGCAATCCTAAAATCCTTTGTAAAACGCTGCCACAATGGAAAAGGGTATTTTCCTTTAACGGTTGGATCGTTAATTCGTGTTTAATTCGACACCTTGTTAATTGTTTCCGACGCCCTAGTAGGTTTGGTGACCTCGGGGGGCAGACAGGTCATGGGCAGCGAAAGACCACCCAGTACCTCAAAACACCCTCACGGGGAACCATTTTAAGAATATTTGCGCTTCAGCCCCCTTATGTTTACTCGGGTTGTTTGTGGTACCCAGAAAACAATAGTCTCGAAATTCATTGCTCATTTTATTATTGTTGATACACCATTTTACGGGCGATTCGATTATTGGAACGAGTAATTAAATGATAATACTGGCCATTAATTGAATTTTACCTGAGTGTTACGCTTAAGTGGTCTCATGTTTACCTTAGACCTCATACCGTGCCGTAACAACCATTTTAATATTCATTTTTACTATTTTAATATAAATGGTTTTAACTATAACTGTTGGGTGCTTCTAACTTTAACATTATCATTATTTTGATATTTTGACCTTTACAAATCACTTACTTATATAAATGTTGAAAATTTGCTCTTAAATTAAATTATTGTTAGTTGTACGCACAACATTGAAACTACTAGCTTTCTGACTAGGTAGTGTCAGAAGACTTTGATAGAGATCAGATTTTCTTTGAACTTGCAAATATGAAAAAAAATACCTTCATGAAATATTTCGGGCTATACTAAGAATTTATTATCAGACATTTGATTCTAACTAGTTTATTTCGTTTCAGAAATGGCGCGAATGGAGAAGTCACCTCTTCTCGCAAATGGTTATAACGCCCCACCAACGCACCTGGGACCCATGGGCTTCATGCACCAACATGCTCTCATGTCACCCGGTATGCCTCACCCTGGCGTGCCAAGACCTGACGGTTCCATTATCAAGGGACAACCGATGCACAACATGGAGGCTCTTGCAAGGTTAGTAATGTATGCTTTTTAATTTTATAAATAGTAGGTAGGTATAATGTTTAGAATGGTATTAACACACATGGGGTTCCTCTAATTTTACGAATACTTATGGGCTGTACAGTGCAGCCAGTTTGTACCTAAAGGAATTCGTTCATCAGATTTCCTGTATACCTAAATATATTTTCATAATTTTTCTGGTGCTCTTTTGTGAACGGATAATGTGGTAATTATATAATATTCCTCATGTCTTCATAGAACAGTTCACAATGACTGTGTAAACCACACAAAATATATAAAATACATCCCCCGATTTATCTGTCATTTTTATGACTTTGTTCACGACTGGACATGTAAGGCATATTCCAGGCTGTTATTAAACTATACAGACGGAAGTGAGACTATTTTAGTTTTAGTGATTGAAAGATAAACTAACGGACCATAATTTATGTAGCTACCTACAGTTATTTGTTTAAGTAAAAATAAAACTATTAACTATTATACTAAAATATCAAAATTTTACTGTTTTAGTTCATGTTTCAAAAAAGTTCAACGAAGGCACGTGTAGCGACGAAAAACGTAGACAAATTAAATTTATGTACAAAATTATAATAATCTTTACTGAGAAAATGCGGCACGTGTAACCTCGTACTTCTTTTTCCTAATATTATAAAGAGGGTTTGGTTGGAATGTTTTTGATTGTTTATGGAAATAATAATGATTTAGAAGTTTTACCTGTTATTTGGAAACAGATCACGCAAGGTCAGTATAACCCTCAGGATCAGCCTTCGCTTAGATAACAGTAATGTTTATAAATATTAATAATACATTAATTCAAAGTAAAACTTAATGGAAAATCTTTATATAGAAAACTTCGACTGTGGTTCGAAAATTGTCCACGTGCAACGAATTTCTATACGAAAAGCGTCAAACAAAAAAATACATAAGTACGTGATTCCTTTTAGAGTAGAGTGTAGTGTAGATTAACTATTTAGATATAAAAAAGTTTTTACTCATGTTTGTTATATAAACGCGCTTCCAATTTCAAAATCAACGTCATCCGCAAACGTACGTCACACTTCTAAAACAGCTTACTTATTAATTGACAAAAAGAAGCCCTTAGTTGGTCGGTCAAGTGGTTCAGGTTAAATGTCCGTTGAGGGAAGTTAATCCAGTTAGAAAAGTACAAACACTGAATGCCCTCACTTCCGCTCTGAAGACCCACAATGTTCACTTACCCCAGTGTCTTACTGCCACTCATATAACGTAAGTATACACTCGTATCTATGACATCATGTTTACAAGCGGCGGATTACTATTTTTGACTTGTACTTACTTTTCAGCACTTTTTGTTACTAATTAGGTCGTTTTCTTGGAAAGGAAATGAGGTATCATGTTAATAGTCTTATGTTTTTATAATACTTATTGTATTAAGGCTATTTGTATGAGGTTGACTACAAATGTATATTAATGTTTACTTTGTAATACGCTGGTACTAATTTTCTTGAAATAGTATCATGTTATAAATCCGGAATCTAGTGAAAAGAACGAGCCTAGCGGGTCAAGTCCGGTCTCAAGGCAAATAAGAATTTTCTTTGACAACGTTGTCCAAAAGTTAATCGAAATCAATTCAATTGTTTGGGCGTAAAAGGGTAACATTTAGTGGGCAAGGGAGTCAGTCGGAGAGTGTTAATTTGGCATTTATTGCGGTGCGTAGGGATTCAAAAGTATTACGTTTTTGTTATTATTAACTTACATATGAACTTATAATTAAATTCCAGCAATACTCCCACTTTTACGTTCCTTCTTATAATTCCAGTGTTACCTAATCGATTTTTTTAAATTATTAATTTATCTATGAAAGTTGAAATATTTATTTAATAATACTATATACCTAAAATAACAAATAAAATGTTAAACAAGTATAATAAATTGAATTGTACCTTAATTATTCTCTGAAGCATATGAAAAATATTAATGAGAGAAGACAATTAAGGTAAACAAAAACAATTTTGTTAGGAGAACACTATCAACAAGAAAACTTAAACACACATAGCTCAAGTATAAAACAAAGAATTAGAACCCTTTCCTAGATGTTACTTAGCTACAAAGGGGTTACCCTTGATTACAAACGAAGAAGAAAAGTTTAATGAAAAACAAAGAGCTAAAGTAATCGAGAAACAATTTGAACGATCACGCATGAGTAGCTCCGACACAAATATAAGCGATTGTTTTTAAAACATAATTAATTTCAACGACCCTTCGCTAACGGAACATTTAATATTGAGTGCTCATAATTATTTCTTTTAAATTCAAACCCTTTTACCAACTTTCTTAACAAATACTTAAGAACAATTATTTGGGCAACCAATCCTTGTTTTATTAATGATTGTTTTATAATATCTGCTAGAGATTATGTTTGTTTTCTGCAGGCATAAAACATAGGCTATTTTCAGTATGGAATTAAAATATCATCATCAGCCAAAAGCAAAACAAAAATCTACAAGTGGTCATTTAGACCTTCCAAATCTTTCCTCTAATATGCGAGAATACTTTCTAAAACTATCACAAATTAGGTATAAAACATTTAATATGAGTTTGTCATGATCATTACTATTTGTTTTTCTTTTCTACTATTATTATTTTTTATGATTCTGTGTCTAATTTATTACCGTTTCTTCATTTTTCTTATTTTATTTTCTTTTGTCTACAGATCTGGTATTTGGGAGAATTGTAGAGCAGCATATGAGGACATCGTTAAACATCTCGAAAGGTAAGAGGATTTAGAGCGTAGACATTTATTTATTTCTTGTTTAGATATTATGGGATTATTTTATTTCCTCCTCTTAATTTTGATAATTCTACTTCAGTTATTTTTATGTCACCTTCATCCAAATTGTTCCCCATCTCTAAACAGTCACATCATACAAAGTTGAAACAAATAGATTCAGTGCCACCGTTTTAAAACAAAATCTTTGTTAATTTAAATAGGGTGCTCTGCGCAGATATCACAGGGGGATGTGAAATTAGAGGAGACAATTAGATCCGTGGATCGGGTGTATTTTTAACAAATGACCGCTCGACGGGACGGCTGCGGGGTGCGAACGATTCATCAAACTCATTCAGGGGCTAATCTCGATGCGAGGAAAAAGCGGCTCTCATGTAAATTGGGCTGATTCGAGGGCCAATCGACGGGGGAAAGCACTTTTCTTTTCTTGTTTAATGGATGGTGATTGATCGCTAAGTCGCTTTGATACTTCGCGGTTTTGACTTTGACTTTACTGCGTTTCAACGTTTTCGTATAAGTATCGGTAACATGTCAAAAGATTTTTATTGAATATTCAGGTATTTGTTACAGAATATTTTATATTATATTGGTAGTGATTGATAAATGTTAAATACGTTCGAAAATGCTAGGTAGAGTTTGAACCATGTTACGATAGAGGTACATATATAATTTGTTGTGTTAACATATTCACGATATATAAACATCAATATCCAAAATGTACCTAATTAATCGTGTAAATTGGAATATAAAATGGTAGGTAGTGTACATGTAGGTCCGGGGATCGAGGCCGGGTAGAATTACAGTCGGACAGCGTGCCTTGTACCGATGTGTCACTGTCACCCGGCGATCGGCCAGCCACGGCCGCCGGATTAGGGCCGTTTTTAAAGAAATTACTTGGTATTTTTTTATTTTTGTGTAACATAATAGATCCTACGAGTATGTTTAAGTGAATTAAGTATGTAATTTAGGATTTTAGGTATTTGTTTTAATGCTGTTTTTTAAATCGTATATATTTATCTTTTCTATTTATATGTAGATAACTAGACATGTTGAACTGATTGAGTACATTTTTATTTAAATACTAAACAAGCTACAATAGAAGTATTTGAGAGTTGAATTCAATTGCGTTCCACAACAGGTAATATAGTTAAGTCATATTAATGTCCTTGTCTAAATGGCGGGCTTCCTTGCTCTCGCATTATCTTGGTTCGTTTAACGCATGCGCCGCGACCGGTTCTCAATGCTAACTCCAATTAATTGACAGGATTATCTCTGATTTAATATAATTTGTATGTACTGTTTGTTTTGTTTTCTCTTGTGTAGGCGCGTTCATGTTTCATTTGTAATTAAATTCAAATTTATTTAATTACTCCTTCTAAATGAAATGTGTTTACTACGAAGATAATGAGTACAAAGTGAACATAGATGCATGTTATATCAACAACATAAACATTTAGCACTACTTTGTTGTTCTGCATATTAACACATACTATTTGGTTAATGGCAAAGTGTACATTTGTTGTATACCTACGCGTTCATTCTACACCAGTGATTTTTTTATCCGGTTTCAAAAACCGGGCTATAAATCAAACAGAGACAATTAACATTGGACAAATCGTTCGGATCAATGCATTCGTCCGGTTTAATTCGGTTTCGGTGGGTATTAGCCGGCGATTAATGTGCGCGCGGCGGGTTAAGCCCAGCCGGGCGCCCGGTACGAGCATACGCCGCCCGGGTCGGCACACATCGCTCTGACGGCGATCGTTATTCATCCTAGTACTCCCTTGCAATCACAAGATACTTATTTCTCATTTTACGCTTAGGAACTTACTTATATTTCGAAACTGTGGATAATTGGGAGTAATTAGTTGATCCTTTTAAATATAATAATTTTTGATAAGACTAAATAATTACTGTATTTAAATCATGATTGTAGTATTTATGACTGTTATATTCTTTGCTGGTGTAGTAATTTATTATGGAGTCATGTCGCAAAACTTTTACAGTGACGTCAGTATTTGCGTGATTGAATCCTCCACCATTATTTTCATTCAATTTCATTGAAGATCAAACGGAGACCGAGGGTGATATTTATCAAGGATATTGCGAATTATTTTAATCAAATCAAATTCCCTTCGTTGTAAACAAATGCTTTTGATTAATGAGACGCGCGACAGAGCCTCGCAGCCGTTGTGATAAAACACCCGAGGAAAAGGCGAAATTAATGGTCATAAAATGAACTCTTGTATCCGTTAGATAAAGATACTGAATGCTTTGAATCTTAAGTGATTTTTCTTCTGTATTTTGAATGATGAAAGCGCCGATCGCATCTGGTGACTGTACATTTATATCTTTAGAATTAGCTGAGAGTAATTTGCACGATTAGTGCATAACTTTGAGTTTGCTTCCGAAGATATTTAGATTGTCATGGCGTTAAATCATTAATAATAACGAGTTTTGATTTTCAGCGGACTAATATGCGTAGGGAGTTGGTAAAGGATGCCGAGTCATGGCGGCAGTCGTCTGTCAGCCCTTTGAATACCTTCCCAGTTTGTCGCCGATGCGGTCGTACCGGAATTTTATCTAGCTCTTTGTACTATGCCCTTTTACATCGCGAACTATTCGGTTAGTTCTGTTGGTGAACCGAACTATTTATTCTGTTAGCTTTGATGTCGCATTCAAGAGGAATATACTATCTTTGACATGGTAAACAACGTGCGGTTTTACATTAAAATTACATTTTGAAGTAACTTTTTACCTTAACTACTAAAACAAAAACTGCTTATAGCCAGATTAATTTTGGTGATGATATTTAAAATGAGATTATGCAATAGAACTGAAACTCCCAAAACAGTAACTTTAAATGGGAAATGTAAACGGGGCTCGCCGTTGTCATAATGTAAGTTGCACCGTCAGCCTTTATTAATCTGGATCCGGCGTCTGACAGCTCAAGTCAAATTTCTCATCAAAAATAAGAATTAATGGCGAGTAGCATTAATCATTAGCTGGCAAACGGCACGAGGTGTCCGTATCCCATTATTTTGCATTACTAATGATATGTACACAGCGATAAGACGTTTAAGAAGGAAAAAGCCTAGTGTCACCTCTTTTGATTGTTGGCTGTTATGAATTTTGTCATTTGATACGGCACGTCTAGAAAAATGGTTAATGTACCGGAAAGTATTTTAGTTGAGTTGGATGAATGTTTATTTTTACGTGAAATGAGTTTAGAAGGACTTGTAGATTTTTTTGCCTATATGCACATTTAGGACAATGAAGTAACAGACAAATATTTAGATCTTCGACTTAATCAACTACTCAGTTACTCCAGTTATCAAGAAACGTCTTTAGACGACTTTTATTAAATTTTACTGGTTGTAAAGTATTTTCTTTAAAAGTATGTCTTTAAGAATAGTTGCAATACTAAAAGCGTAAATAAGATTTTTAATTTTATTACGGATAAACATACTTAAAGTTTATTGTATGTTAGAGTAAATATAACTGGCAGCCATTAAACTGGCAGCCAATAATTGCTGATTCCTATTAGGTATATTCACAATATTACAGAAAAAAAAATCGAACTACATTTACAGAATGAATCGTTTGATTTAATATGTCGAATTTTCTATACTCAACTTACCTGACAAGGAATAATGATATTTTGTTTTCTTAATTTGTCCGGTGACAGAACTATAAATAAATTAAGAAAAATATATGATCAATAGCTACTATAAACGAAGGTGTGTCTATTGAATTAACCAAGAACATTATTTTCAATTAAAATGTACATGAAATTGGAGATATATTCAGCGTAGAGTCTTACTGCTGGTTATGTTAATTGCAAATGTTATTTTATGCGGCGACGCGTGCCGGGCGTGGTACAAAACATTCATTATTCCATCCTTCATTCGGGTGTCACTTCCACGGAGGGCGGCTAAAAACACTGACTCCTAGCGTAGGATTACCCAAATCACAAATTAAATTTTATTTTATTTTTTAATTTTGCTTTTTTTTACATTCAATGATAAACAGCTGATTACCTATTATAAAATACATTTCGATTATTTGATGTTTTTATCTTATGTGTGGTGTAAAGGCCATGTATAAATTTGAAATTCGGTACCAGATGGTGTAACAGTTAATGTGTTAACCTGATTCGCTGGAAACCATGGCTTCGATTTTTAAATTAATCCTAGGTCATTCTATGTAGTTGTAATAGGTTAGTGTTTTCAAAAAAAGCACAGCTTTGTACAGTTTGGTTAATAAGTTTTTGTTACTAAATATTTCAAATATTGATGTATTGCTTTATTATAGGTAGACATTGTTAGAAGTATTTAAATGCACGTTAATTACGAAAGTAAGATAAAGGAAATTAAGTCTCTACTTACCTGGCATGACGACGGACCCGGTGATCAATTAGCTGCCTTCACTCAATAATTTTAATAAGTTTTTAACACTAATCACTTCCAACCAAAAGGCGTGACTGTTCTATTTCTAGCTAGCAACACTGTCATTGACAGAAGATGTCACTTTTCTTTTAATTATCCAGCGGCCTCATTTCTTCGCGCCCTATTAGTACACATCAATCAATGTTGCCAATACCTATTTTTTACCCTGCGAGTATTTTTTCCCTTGGCCCGTTTTTGTTTACGGAGATTTTTTAAGTGGGGAATAATTTGATGAGGTCCGCCACCCGACTGTGTTGCGATGCGAGCGGTGCTCATTTGTCATCGTCTTGTCATTTCTGCATTTCTTTCGAGCAGTTGAATCTCTAAAGTAATTATGTAAGTTTTTAGTTGATTATTTTTATTTTGGATCATTCCTCTGAAGCCTTACCAAATTTCGTAGGAAGTTTTTTAGTTAACGAGTAGCTTAACATTTTCAAAAGCATGAATAAAGCCTTTAATGTTTGATTCAAAAACGACTGATAGCCATTTTTCTGTGATTAACACATTTAACAAATGAAGATCGTTCACCGCAGAAACTATGAATATGAAATCAGCGTGTCATGGTAATAACCGACATCGATGGGGTAAATCAAATATGTGAATCCACAGATCAAAAGAATTCATTACAGTGTGTAAATCACAATTTGCATGTGGCGCAGAGCAACCATGAATATGCATCCGGGACGCCTGAGTTTGAACATTCTATGCTGCGTTCAAACACTCAATGTTACAAAATAAAACAAAAATAAATTTAAATCCTCCTAAAACTAAGTGAGCATATTGACATTGCGTTGATATGAAACCTCTCTATGAAAAAGCATGACACTCACACTCTAAACTAAAATATTTGAATTAATAATAACACTCGAATCGTGTAAAATTTTGACTTTTATTTTTGTTTGCAAACTTTTTCAAATACGCCATATCGATTTCGCTACTCGAATGGAAATAATATACTGGAATGCAATACTCGATATAAAGTCCCATTTGTTTATAATTGTGATTTTTTTGCAAGTGTATTAGATAATCTAAACGCACTCTCGTCACCCAGTAATGCTGACTGGACATCAAACCGGACACTTGCCATTCTGTTCGCTTCCTGACCTTTTCCCGTTTTGTTATGCAAATCCATGTTCCCGGGGGAATTATACAGCGAGAATAAAAAGTATTTCAGTGTTTACTCGCTGACTTGGCGTCGAGTGCGAGTCGAGTGTGAGTGCGCATAAATCGTGAAAAACCACGATACCGTACACTCTACAAATATTTGTTACTGAATGTATAAATTGCGTTTAATTTTTATTTGTCTTTTTATTATTATAAATATACGATCTTTATTAAATTACATAGGAATTTTGATAAAACTTTTGTTGTACGTCAGAAATTCTTGTTGGTGGAAAATATAGAGCACCAAACGAAGTAAATTGTTTGTGATACATTTTTATGGTTAAATTTAAAATAAGTCATATTTCACTTTATCAGTAAATAGAGTTATATACGTCTAGGTATTTTTAACTCTATGTTCCAATATTAAGATAATATACGATGATTTGAAAGATTGTAGGTAGGTATGTATTTTCTACGCATTCGAAGTAAATAATTTATTGAGTAACAAAATATTTCTCTTACATGTTTGTACATCAATTTAGCAGATCAAGTAAATATAGAAAAATCAGATTAATATTATAATGATTAAGGTAAAAGCACCAGTGGCTGACAGATACCCAATGAATGACTTTTTTGCAGTTAACATAAAATAATAAGGCAACCAATAATAATATTACTAAAAAAAATAGTTAAATAGACTACTAGTACTATCTAAGATATTTTTGCAAAATTTGGCATCGATGGGATCATTATTTTTGTAATTATAAATTAGTTTTAGTGTACGAGTGCTTTAAGTAAGACGTGCATCGCGATACTTATCTGATTTGTTAAGGAACTGTTTAGTGAAAGTGCAAATTATAGCCAGGATTGTGTGTTATATAGGTAAGTGATTATTGAAATTGTTACATTATTAAACAAATGACAAATAAAAACGGTTTTAAATTGATTTTATTTATTAATTTAGTATTTTAGAGGGGTGTCATTCACTGGGTAAATTTTTATGTGTTTAGTAGTGGATGACACCTATGTCATTCTCTCGTACAAATTAATATTTTTTAAAACATCATTATTATTGAATTATAATGAAGTAGAACATTATATTTTAATTACCCTGTAAACAAAAAACTTTTATTTGATGTTTGAGTAGTGCCTGACAGGGGGTGTCATCGACTGGTTTTCTATGGAGTATCAATGTATGACAGGTGTCATTCATTGGGTCAAGACTACAGTGTCATACATTGGTTTCAGATATTTTGCTATACAAATATAAATATAGTCTGGACGACATGCTAGGGGCATTAGTCGAGGTATCGAAGGGCATGTCTGTGGCTGCGGTAGCAAAGAAGTATGATATCCCACATATTACATGGTTGTACAAAGTAAAAAGTAAACACCCAATCGAACGGCGCATGGGACCTACAAGCTACTTGATGATGGATCAAAATTCCTCATACTTCTCATCCACATGACTGTAGGTTGCCACCCAAGACGATCTCTATAACTAACTAGTTATAGAGCAATGTATGAATAGGCGTATCTAACTAGATACCTATGGAAATCTCTAAAACATCCTGTCATATACTAGGTCACCGATTTTGTTTTTTCATAGTCATACATTGGGGCATTCGAGATTTTGTCTGTCATCCACTAGTACAATTTCAGAGGTTGTGAAAAACTGAAATAGCTCAATAATAGAAATATTATTATACAATGTTTTATTCGTATATCATGGATGAAGAACCAGTTCATGCATTAGCGTTTGTTAGAAGTCGATAAAATTGATAATTAAGGAGATATGTGCAAAAATGTGTAAATTCCTTCCTTATAGAGTCATCCACTGGTGCATTTACCTTAGATAACACAAAACCACACCGAGACTACGAGTAAATACTCGAATTTGTGGAGCACAAAATAGATAAATATACTAAATAGTTAATATGTTTGGGGTACTAATTTCACTAGTCATATTTTAAATCTAGAAGGCCTGAAATATTAATAAACAGTTTATAATTTCATATGCAGGAAAAAAGAGTCTTACCTTGCTAAAGCTTTCCTTATCTTGAAGAAAGTATGGTCTGCTACTTTCCTCAGTTTTTACATTGAGTGATATTCTTGGGTGATTAAAATGTGTGAGAATAACACTTATTGTACATTCGTACCTACATCACTGAAATATATGATAATGATTCTACCGAAGTCAAAAGAAAATAACTCATATTCTAATTGTTCGTTTAAACTAAGTATGTTTATTTTATGTCCATAAACGGAGTATTGTATTCGTCATAAATAATTGACAACAAGCTGGGGTCATCAAACGTTAACCATGGCATGGCTAAATAACAGCTCAACCCTACGCCGGCCACAAATCAAATGTTTTGATAGCACCGCGTATTAACGAGACAATTTGATTGCGGACATATCCGAGCTAAATTGCTTCTAAATTATATTTTCTGTTTACTTTCTGCCAAACTCCCTGTTTCGATACGTGACGTATGTATATTTTGTACAGATGCTCTTTTGTTTCTTTTTTGTTCATTAACCAATTTGTTTACACGTTCTTTTTCAATTCGTTGTTTGTTTCATTTTTGTACTTAATTATCTGTTTTGACAAAGCTCATACTTTAATTGTTACTCAAATGTATACAAGTGAATGATTAATGAGAGTAATTGTTTTGAGATATAAGATAACTTTAACACGTAAATTCGAAATTTTAAGTACTCGGATAAAATCTCAAGTTTAGTTGTCATGTTCATAAAGTTTAACAAATGCGCTGGTTATGTTCATTATAATGATTATATTATATTTTAACTAGATGTCGCCTAATTGCCGTAACAAACTATCAGATGTTCGACTTCTATATTCCCATCAGTTTATTTTATAGAAAGTATATAATTATCGAAGCTTTTATTTAATTTTATCATGCTGTTACGAGTCCATACTTATTATGATTGCTAATCAATCCTAATGTTTAGATTCACGACTTTTGTGGCTTAAAGGTCAAAGTATGCTGAGGTTTTGAATAAGATTTATTCTTAATATTGTCTAAAGTAAAATTATGTTTTGTATACGTATATGGAAATATTTAGAGGAGGCCTGTGTCTAGCAGTGGACGTCCTTAAGTGATAGTAATGATAATACGTATGTTTATCCCATTAAAGTAGAAAATATCTTAGTTCGGATCTCTAGACATTATGTCTAACAATTTTTGGTACATTAACACGAAACTAATTAACAAACAGTGCGATGCAATTGTCAATAATTAGATATCATATTAAAGCACATAAAAAAAACTTAATTAATATATCTTTTTATCTAGCAAAGATTGTAATACATTCATTATCAATCAATATATAAGGATCTAATCATAGTTTAATTTATTTTTTGTGACTTTATCATAATTTACAAGGTAGTTTTATCAATAGAGTGGACAAAACTATGATCGATGCATCTTAATATTCAAGTTTAGTTCGAGATAAATCGGTATAGATACTGCGACTGTCAGATAACATCTGTCGAAGGATTGGAGTTCAATTATCTTGATATTGTCATTTTAAATAAGTTCCATTCACCCATCTATATTTTCAATTACATAAGTTGCTATTCTTATGTTATTATGTGTACCTATGTATAAAGATCAATCGTGATCGAATTCATAAAATTCTATATTATCACCGCAGAAAATAAAATGTGTACGTCGATACACCATTATCGTCTCGTTCGAAACATGTTGCGGTCAACACGAGCGATCACTTCGATCACAATCATTACCCATGCATCGAACACTGGCCGATCAGCCGCTTCAAACGATGCTCAATATAAACCGTCTATCCGAAGAAACTCTTGCGACTCGACGAGTCCGTATTCAAGCGGCTAGAAGATACGGATATCTTTGTCGCTTCATATTATCCGAAGAGTTGAATTGGAAGTGTGCCGATGGATGTGAATTTTCTGTGGTCGCTACACATGCATGTGCATTGAAGCCATATTTATGCAATCGGCGGTTACTGAATTGTTCGGCTAGGATTACAACACATTTTTTAAACGGTGTAACGAATACGTTATTTTTAAAACAATAATACTTGGTAGATATTTTTATAAATTCCGGCACTCGATTTAATGTAGGTACATTAAGTTAGAGTTGTATTTACTACTATATAAGTGAAGTTAGTCCAATTAAGTTTGCCGCGTAATTATTATGTGAGCGATGATATAATGGTAGAATCGCCTGATATTGCCACATAAACAGAAAATTAGCGCAGTTTCCAGCTAATATTAAGTTAAGTAACTATTTAAGAATCTAAATTGACAGAAAACAGTCGAACATAAAGAGTATTTCTTCCAAATTTTCCTAATAATTGTACAATGAATTTCAACATTATCAAAACGCATTTGCCATTACAGATAATGGTAATGGTCCCTAAAAACTGGGGGTCTACGAATCGTAAGAGCAATTTTGCATAATTATCCAACGTTGCGCTGGGAGAGGCGACGCGGTGGCGCTTAAATCCTAATAACATCGGACCCGATCAGAATCTCGTTACGCTGTGGTAATCTACTGCGAACAAATACCTTGCTGTTCCGATTCACTCAGTGAATTTTTATTATTATCATCATTAGACTCGGCAAAACAAGCATCTAGTTAGGAGAATCAATGTCGTTTGTAATCTCATTACCATTCCACTTGTTTTTGTTCCTATTGATCTGCTACAGATGTTTCTACTTTCCATATGTTATCCCATGCTATAATTGTCTTTTCTTAGAAGAATGCTTATGCATGTAATAATCATAAAATTGTAATTTTAGCAGCCCCGATCGCAAAACTCCCGAAACATCTTAAAAATCGTCCATCTTCACAGCTTTTCCAAACGACAACTTAAATCTTCTCACGTTCTTGTAATATCGTAATGAGCTCCTAAAGCTCTAAAGGGACATATTTTATTTTCCTCCAAACATATTTTATATTTCATTCCACGTTTCATAAGCTAAATTTGCATGTCCCTTGTATTTGGCAAGCGTAATGCCTCGGTCGCTTAGTGCACTTTTATTACGGTATTAAATGACGTAATTTTTTTTATATTATATTATTCAAATTTAAATAACTGTCTCCGGTTTCCCCCGCTAAGGTCCCAATGTTAGTGGTACTGTTTCTTTTCGACGCCCCCGAATTTGGTTATTTTGGTTAGAGGTTTCCGCAATGGAATACGACATGCATAGAGTTGAAATGTATTTATATTTTTCGTAAGAAGTTTTTTTGGTAAAGTTAAGTAATTTGTTAAAATCCAAGTTAAACATATTGGATATACAGGGTCTTAGAATGTAGGAACCATAGGCATTATGCAAAGAAGTTTTTGTGATAGTTTGTCATATTTTAGTATCGATTATAATATAAAAAAATATCGTGTAGTAGCCATTTGTATTACTTTTCAGCCTCAAAAGATAATTTTATAATTATAGATCTTTGAAATTATCAGACAAAGATCTACATTGTCGCTTCTTGATTGCCATCATGTCGAATCATACAGCTCTGACATGAGGGGCCTTCTAAACCAATGTTAGCTTCTCTTCCCGAGTCATTATCTGCTAGCTCAATTTCTTCTAATCAACCACCACATGATATAATTTGTAAATATACAATTGCAATAAATATTGGACAAAAATGTACTAATAAATTTTATGTCCAGCTCCACATATTTCTTGTTCTAAAATTGGAGAAGTTGGTAGGTCGCAATTTTTACAAATGACGCCGTGACGTTTATGCGTAGGGGTGCGCCTCGACGACCGGCGACAAGTCATCATGTTACTTTCTTTCCTATTATTTTGCATTCGTCCACCCTAAACGTTTGATGCATCTTAATATTCAAGTTTAGTTCGAGATAAATCGGTATAGATACTGCGACTGTCAGATAACATCTGTCGAAGGATTGGAGTTCAATTATCTTGATATTGTCATTTTAAATAAGTTCCATTCACCCATCTATATTTTCAATTACATAAGTTGCTATTCTTATGTTATTATGTGTACCTATGTATAAAGATCAATCGTGATCGAATTCATAAAATTCTATATTATCACCGCAGAAAATAAAATGTGTACGTCGATACACCATTATCGTCTCGTTCGAAACATGTTGCGGTCAACACGAGCGATCACTTCGATCACAATCATTACCCATGCATCGAACACTGGCCGATCAGCCGCTTCAAACGATGCTCAATATAAACCGTCTATCCGAAGAAACTCTTGCGACTCGACGAGTCCGTATTCAAGCGGCTAGAAGATACGGATATCTTTGTCGCTTCATATTATCCGAAGAGTTGAATTGGAAGTGTGCCGATGGATGTGAATTTTCTGTGGTCGCTACACATGCATGTGCATTGAAGCCATATTTATGCAATCGGCGGTTACTGAATTGTTCGGCTAGGATTACAACACATTTTTTAAACGGTGTAACGAATACGTTATTTTTAAAACAATAATACTTGGTAGATATTTTTATAAATTCCGGCACTCGATTTAATGTAGGTACATTAAGTTAGAGTTGTATTTACTACTATATAAGTGAAGTTAGTCCAATTAAGTTTGCCGCGTAATTATTATGTGAGCGATGATATAATGGTAGAATCGCCTGATATTGCCACATAAACAGAAAATTAGCGCAGTTTCCAGCTAATATTAAGTTAAGTAACTATTTAAGAATCTAAATTGACAGAAAACAGTCGAACATAAAGAGTATTTCTTCCAAATTTTCCTAATAATTGTACAATGAATTTCAACATTATCAAAACGCATTTGCCATTACAGATAATGGTAATGGTCCCTAAAAACTGGGGGTCTACGAATCGTAAGAGCAATTTTGCATAATTATCCAACGTTGCGCTGGGAGAGGCGACGCGGTGGCGCTTAAATCCTAATAACATCGGACCCGATCAGAATCTCGTTACGCTGTGGTAATCTACTGCGAACAAATACCTTGCTGTTCCGATTCACTCAGTGAATTTTTATTATTATCATCATTAGACTCGGCAAAACAAGCATCTAGTTAGGAGAATCAATGTCGTTTGTAATCTCATTACCATTCCACTTGTTTTTGTTCCTATTGATCTGCTACAGATGTTTCTACTTTCCATATGTTATCCCATGCTATAATTGTCTTTTCTTAGAAGAATGCTTATGCATGTAATAATCATAAAATTGTAATTTTAGCAGCCCCGATCGCAAAACTCCCGAAACATCTTAAAAATCGTCCATCTTCACAGCTTTTCCAAACGACAACTTAAATCTTCTCACGTTCTTGTAATATCGTAATGAGCTCCTAAAGCTCTAAAGGGACATATTTTATTTTCCTCCAAACATATTTTATATTTCATTCCACGTTTCATAAGCTAAATTTGCATGTCCCTTGTATTTGGCAAGCGTAATGCCTCGGTCGCTTAGTGCACTTTTATTACGGTATTAAATGACGTAATTTTTTTTATATTATATTATTCAAATTTAAATAACTGTCTCCGGTTTCCCCCGCTAAGGTCCCAATGTTAGTGGTACTGTTTCTTTTCGACGCCCCCGAATTTGGTTATTTTGGTTAGAGGTTTCCGCAATGGAATACGACATGCATAGAGTTGAAATGTATTTATATTTTTCGTAAGAAGTTTTTTTGGTAAAGTTAAGTAATTTGTTAAAATCCAAGTTAAACATATTGGATATACAGGGTCTTAGAATGTAGGAACCATAGGCATTATGCAAAGAAGTTTTTGTGATAGTTTGTCATATTTTAGTATCGATTATAATATAAAAAAATATCGTGTAGTAGCCATTTGTATTACTTTTCAGCCTCAAAAGATAATTTTATAATTATAGATCTTTGAAATTATCAGACAAAGATCTACATTGTCGCTTCTTGATTGCCATCATGTCGAATCATACAGCTCTGACATGAGGGGCCTTCTAAACCAATGTTAGCTTCTCTTCCCGAGTCATTATCTGCTAGCTCAATTTCTTCTAATCAACCACCACATGATATAATTTGTAAATATACAATTGCAATAAATATTGGACAAAAATGTACTAATAAATTTTATGTCCAGCTCCACATATTTCTTGTTCTAAAATTGGAGAAGTTGGTAGGTCGCAATTTTTACAAATGACGCCGTGACGTTTATGCGTAGGGGTGCGCCTCGACGACCGGCGACAAGTCATCATGTTACTTTCTTTCCTATTATTTTGCATTCGTCCACCCTAAACGTTTGTCGTTACATATTGATTAGGCAAATTATCTTTTTATTGTAGCAAGGTAATTTGGGTATTATTTTTTCCCTAATTTTACTTTTAATACGTTGTTAGTTTAATATTGTCTCAAGGTAAAGCAAAATAAATAACATTCTCTTTTGTTTACATATTTCTTTTCAGATGCTTTTAATCAGTTGTGTATGTCTTTATTTATTTTTCTTAGCTCTCTCCTAAGCCGAGTACGATAACTATCATAAGACCTGTCTGTAAATATTGACCGGTATGTAGCATACTTAAACATTTATTTTATTTGCACGGTTGTTGCTAATCATTGGATTATGTATGTTCAATGAAATTTAATGTTACAGAACATTAAACATAACAATTTTCTTCCAGTCACGGTTGAAATTCTATTGAATACATGTTACTACTAAAATACGTCTAATTGGATTATAAGAATAAATTTAACGATAGCGAAAAAATATTAATTATTTATTTTATTAATTTTTATTATATTATATTAAATAAGAATGTATAGTGAAAACACATTTAATCGTTCATAACGGTCAACAACATTCGTATGCAACACTGCATACGAATTTGTTAATTTATTTTATTAAAAAGTCTATATCTTAAAACTACAGAGAAACCAACTTCATATTGTGTGTATATTGTCTTATATTCTTTTCAAAAATGTTATAACATGTATTTATAAATTGATGCACCGCGTTATTACTCGGCAATATTGCGTTTACATCATTTCAAAAGCAAAGCATTATGTTATCTGCATATGCTAGGAACTTTTTACTCATAACAAAAGCCCCTTTGCTACTTGTATTTTCTTTATAATTTATTCCATTTCTCCCCCATACATTGGCATCGGTCGCTGATATTTTTTATTCGATTAGTAAACCCCTAAGGTGTTTTTAGCCTTTTTTCGCTCGATTTTCTTCGAAGCTTTGTTGACTGTTTGGAGGGTTACAATGCTCATTTCTTTTGGATGAACAAGCTTATTTATTCTTTAACTTAGAACACTGTGTTTATTTTAGGGAGTTATTTAGTTCACTATCTTAAATATTTACGGAAATTGGAAGAATACTATTTCTATGTTACTTGAATAAGGTTTCCTCGACTTGGTAAATTAAGCATCATTCATAAGACAATAGTAATAAAATATCCATATCTTTAAACCGCGATATTCACACACTCGATTTGTTACGGAGGAAGTGAGGGGGGGCAAAGAGCGAAACTTTTTGATGGATCGGATGAAGTTTGTTTTGCATGTGAGTGATATGTCTGAAATAATAAATGTTGAGGCGTCGACGCTTCCCCATTCCTCCCTCGCAGGGGTGAGCTAAAACGATTTTTGATTTGGGTGTCAAGCAAATGTTTTACGGAGTGACGCTCCGACAGGATTTGATTTTCTTAATCGATTCTTGAGAATGCAAATTCGGATGAACTTAAAAACGGATCTCGCGTTTCTACGGCTTCAATCAACATTGCAGTTCTGCGGAACTTGGTTATGTAAATTGACAGCACTATTACCGAAAGCTTTGTTTAATACTTGCGCTAATCAGATTATGCATACAAGAACGGTTCGGAACGGTCGGTAGTGCGGCATTAGGTTATGTGAACGGGCCAGTATTAACTAATCAACGTGCGTTGGCTTTGGTGGTAGATTGCAACGCATTGTCCGCGCTCGTGGCCCCGGAATATCTGTTTAGGCCACTACCCATTCTGTAATGGCAATGGTTAACGGTAACTATGTTTACCTTCGTATCACTTCATTATAGGCTTTTTATGCTAAATATTACTATGAGGATGGTTCATTATTTGGTGATTAGTAACTACTGATAGGATGGATTAGATATTACAACCGGCTGTTCTTACTATTATTTTAAGGATATCTACCGGTACCAAAGTTTGGTAAGATACGTACAAATTAAACTTTACTGGATTTTGATTACAATAATGATATAGGATTAACTTTTTCTCATTAGTTTTTGTGTAAATAATGTATTAAATATCCTTCATTGAACATTTTGATGATAATTTTTATCATAAGTTGATATTAGCCGTATGTCATTGCTGCTGTATAGAACCATAACAATAATGTTCCACTTATTTAGACTTCTTTTAGTTTTACTTAATTCTTAATCATAAGTAGAACAAACGATTAAACATTTTGCGATTTAAAAGATCTGCTTACCACAAAAAGAACAGATTGACAAAAGATATTAACATTTTAAAAATAAGATCAAATGGAAAAAAAACGGGAAAACGTCCTCTATATTTGATTCACAAATTAGATACGAAGCCATTCGTCGCCAATTTGCGTTTTGACAAGTGAATGAATAATATTATTTCTAAGTTAAGTAATGATGTCTGTTACCGACAGATGGGGATGTTTGTTAATTTATATAAATCGTAATGTACTCGCTTAATGAAAATTGTTTATTTGGTGCAGTGTTTTACTAATTATTGTTTGTCTATTATTATGAACAAATTGACATAGTTAATTGAATAACTAAGTATAGAGTTTATAATTAACGCTTTTATTTTAATATAGTAATATTTATTAGATTAAGAAATTGAATTTATTATCAAGAATACTCCATAAGCAAACATTTGAGAGTTATACGTATCTGTTTTTAATTCTAACACGAACTGGCATCATCAATCAAAGCAACGCTTTTGTAAAGATAAAAATAAAGTGGAGAGGAAGTGGATATAATTTATTATTTTATTGATTTTATGTTTTATCTTTTGTCCGATCGTGTGGAGATGAGTTGATCATTTCTTTTTAATTCGCTTTGGATTCATGGCGCCTTGTTAACAGCTTTTAATTGTCAAAATGTGTTTCTCAAGTTTTATCATACACAACAGATAAATCTGTTTCCGTTGTAAAAGAAAAAAAAACTTAAATATCCCGCAGTAGATTACGTTTCGGCGTAAAAAACCTTGCTGATTTCAAAAGCATGTAAATTAGCCAAGTCATTTGAACCTCTAAATTTGTCAATACATATTTATTAATTTTTCAATAGTAATTGAACAAATCGCTTAATGCACAAATACATAAAATAACATTAAAAAATGTCTGTTTTTCTACAAAAACTTCAATAAGATACATTTACGAATAAATTTATATAAAAAAAGCCACAATCAAAAGATTTTAACGGTCTGAAGAATTATTTACATATTAATAGCGTCGGAAATGAAAAATATATTAAATTCAAACGGAGCTCCGTGACTCGTCAGTAAAGTACCAAACGACTTTATTTGGAGGGTACAAGCGTAGAGTATGTTTTGATGCAGAGAATTATGTTTGTTTCGAATGAGTTGTGTTTTAAAACATTAGTACTTAGGTACCTTAATTAATTATTTTGTATTTTAATAAAGAAATAACAATTGCATTCAACCAAGTACGGTGCAGAATAATAAATATATCTAGTTTAGTAATAGGTACGTACCTCTACAATAAAACAGTTTGAAATCATATTTAAATAAACAAATTAAAAATAATAAAATTTAATAAAAAAGTACTGTACCTACTTTATGTTATGTGTAGGTACTTATGTAAGTTATTTTATGACTCTTTTTAAAAACTACTTTACTTCTTTTGCATTAACCTACTGCTAATTTAAATAAACTTCATGTCAAAACTACTCTATACTGAATAACTAAATCTACATTAAGATACACATTGATTGAGTAACATTATGGTTGCTCTGTTTTGTCACTACCCTGTAATCCGCAAAAGGGTTCCGCGGAGGTTCAAAATAGCCACTTATTATGTATGTTACATTTTCACTTTCAGACGTCATTTATATTCAAATGCTCAAAAGGCATTACTTAGCAAAAATTGTAACATTAACCCCTTTGAACTCCGTAGCGACAAAAACATTTCTCAATATAGATCTCTATATTAACAAAGAAAAGAGCTTTTAAAGTCATTCTTTCATTTAATGCAACAAATACTACTTTTAAAGTACCTATATCTATTGAAAAGCTGGAAGATAAAAGAAGAAGTTTCAAAACGTGCAAAACAAAGAAAAAAGTTAATAAGTAAATATTAATAAAAATAGAATCGGAACGGAAGCATCAAAAGTCTAATAATTCACAATCAAAAAGGACCTACAGAATTAGGGTAGCGGTACGAGAGATCGGCATACAAAATGATTTCATACACCGTCTTCATCCGTTCACAAAGAAGCACAGCGGGGTTCTATAATATTATACTTCTGCCTTTGTAGTAGCTTTATAACGCAGTGGGAAGCATGCTTTATGGTTTCAAATGATAAAATTGTTTGTTAGTAGCTTTGTAAGGAATCATATCGTGCGGTAGCGTGTCTGATTTTAGACAGATCTACTTTTACTTTAGTTAACGAGATATCGACAGTTACAAGAGGTTTATTACTGTTGTTTTAAAGGAAAAAACACTTCTTTTTTTAAATAAGATTATGATTTAGCGTAATATTTTGTGCGAAATTGTGTTATGCAACGCACTTTTAGTAATAAGATAGAAGCAATATATACTTTGAATAATATAAATATACTTTGATATTATTTTTAATAATTAATATATATGTTATAGTCAAAACTCATAACCGGTCAAAACCACTTTTGACCGAAAAAATCAGTCATCAATTAGAATTTAATAATACTATATTCTAGTTTTACATTAAAAAAAATGTTTCTAGCATCCTCGTCCTTTGGTCACCATACTAACCTAACCTAACCAACTGTTTCGGACTTTTACCTTAATATGTATTAAAGATCAATTTTCAATGAGTTTTGACTAACATCGATGGTCAAAACCACTTTTGACTGCAAAAAACAGTCAATAAGGGTTTTGACTAAGCACGTCGGTCAAAACCACTATTGTCTGTTTTATGCAGTTAAAAAGGGTTTTGACCGGCAATGAGTTTTGACTGTAACACATATACTTTGAAACAAGGGTGTTACCATCGTCAATATAATTTGAATGAAATATGTGAATATGTTTGTTTCAGATTGCGTGACGAAAGAGGTGACATGGAGCGAGTTATGGCGATGGATAAAGCCCGGGAAGGTTCACATAACGGTAATATAAACATTCTATCCTATAGTCATCTTAATCATAGTACCGTTGGGTTCGTAATTCGACATAGTCAGATATCGTCGCAGAACAAATTGTCTTAATTTGTAATTAACAATCCGACTAAGGAAACGTTGCTAAAACAAATCGTAATACTTTCTATTTTTATTAATGGTAAACTTATTTTTAAGGTGCAAATCGAACATTATACGGTATTGCTACAGTTAATTCATTTAAATTAAGTTCTGTTACCTGACCATAACTGTTTATCTAACGTACGTAAAAAGTATTTTTTGTATGCATTCTGAATGGAAAATTACATGTTATTAAATTACGTATTCCTGTATTCAGTTGTCCAAAAAAATTATAAAATTGTACATACTTATTCATATTTTCTAGAATCGCGAATTTTAAATTATTATAAAAATCAGTACATTAAATTACTAGAAAAATAATTAACAAATGAAACTCTATTGCAGGATCCTCACCAGGCCACAGTCCTGTACTCAACTTATCAAAATCTGGTTCTGGTGGAGAACGCGATCGAAGCGACCGGGGAGATCGGGACCGCGATCGAGGCGAAGGTTCAGCCAGTGGTCGAAGTTCAGCAGGATCACACCGGAGCCCGCAGATGCCAAGATTGCCATCTGCCGCCACTGCCGCCGCCAGCCCGCGGTCGCATTCCGACGAAAGTGACGCGCCTCTATCTGATCAGGAAGATCATAATGTTAAAGATGAGGATGATGGTAAGTGTCTTCCATAAATATTCTATAACGACACATTTTATTTGAATGAAAACTCGACTATGGAATAAACCTAAAAAATTGTCGAGCTTATGTGCTACTTCGTGTGCCCTTCAGGCGGAAATAACAGTGGCCTTAATTATTCTTGGCGCGACCGAGACAACGTTAAATTTAATTTACTTAACCCTTAATGACACCTTCGTTGTGTCCAAACCTAAAAATATAATATTGCTCTCTACAAGAAGAACAAAATACATATTACAAGTAATTTATAAATCGACACTATAATTCATAAAAACCTGACCTAGCCCTAAAGTGCTTAAAAGCAAGACAATGTTATCCTTAATAACATAATTAGGAACACAAGAGAGCAATTTATAAATCATAAACATTATTTTAATTTAATATAAATTAGATGTAGCGATAAATGAATCCCGGTGCATCCGTTATAATCACGGCTAGGTACGACAAGAAAGTGTCTGTGTTACATTTAATACGGCTGGGGTATCACCCGTTCAATATACTTGGCATGTAATGTACGGCGAAATTACCCAGTAATAGCCCTGGAACCTTCAGCATTCATAGTTCGGAAATTATCAGCCATAAAACCACGGTTAGTTTTATTCTAGACTGGAAATACTTGTGTAAAACAGCTTCATGATGAAACAATGTAATGTATGAGTAAATGTTAATTATTATATGGCGCAGCACTACGGAATAACTTTGCTTTGACTACATCATATAAATTCAAAATATCGAATAGCCTCTAACTAAAAGTCAGTCACAAATATGAATTGAACAATTCCTATAAAATTAATAAACACAATGTTTGTGTAGATATATATTCTTCCTGGCAGACTATTAGCAAATGATCAAGCGCTTGCGTTCCCATACGTTTTCCCGCCTTGATCCCTAGACACCGCACGTTTACTTGTAATGGTTCTATATAATAAAATCTTATTACCAGTATCGCCCGCAATTGCCCCCAATGATGTATGAATAGCGTTTAAAAGGACCCAATTCAATTTTACACGTGAGTACGGGACCTTTGTTTGTAGCTAATATACTTTAAAATGTGTTGTTTCTCATAACCTTCAGGTTAAAAGGTTAAATTATGACAAGGAACTTTTAATAAGTACCCATTGGATGTAAAGTATTGGTCAGTAGGTATTGCTAACTTCCCACAAGACGTATGTTTTACACCGTAGAAAATAAAATGTAGATATATGTAGATATATATTTATATTCGTAAAAATAATAATATTTATACTTTTAGTTAAAAGTAAAACATCACATATCATTACAACTATTAACGCCAATATCAAATGATGGATGGTATACCAATCTCATCTGGGACTTGTATTACGTTCATTTCATTCGCAACTTTTTTTAATCACAACTTTAATACTGTACTAAATATTTCAATCAATTTATTTAATACTCTTCTTCGGCGTCATCAATCAAGCTAAACTAGTTATTAGGCCGCCATCACTAACTTATAAACGCAATTACTGCCATTTGAGAATAGAATGGGAAAATCATAAAATCAAAGCTCTGATGGAAAAATACATAACGGTAGAGACACTATAAGTGCATTGAGTTTAACTGATACTATCTAACATTTATTACATGTTAAGAAAAATAAACAATAAAGAAATGAAACTGACTGTGAGAATATAATTTTAACGATTAAACATTTTCTATTACGTTATTAAATAGTAATAGTTAAACAGAGTACACTGTGGTAACCTATACGACGGTGCAAATCAAAACAGTGATCCGTAAATGTAAATACTTGGTGCATACAATAGCTAAATTAAGTGAAACAATAAGGATTGTGTATTGGTTATTGCAAGCTAAACACAAAATGCTCAAAGAGCGTGGGAACGGATAACTGACTATGATTTATAGGAAACACCCGCGCCTGCCCGCGGAATTACAGGATGAGCCCCGGGAAATTTGTGCAAACAAAAGATTCAATGAGAAAATTCATATCGCAAATCAGTTTTTGTTGAACTGCAACATTTGCCAATTGCATTATAATAGTTTCGTAATTTTATAGTGTACGTACAACTAATTCTGTCTATACGTAATTCACGCTCATCATGATCACTCCGGGCTCATTATAAAAATGCTTTTTATATAAGCTTGTGTCATTCAACTTTGATCTTTGTTCATCTAAAGTTACCTTTTCCTTTCAATCAACGTTCTCATCTTCAATCAATTTTATTTTAAATCCGTGAAGTCTTTCAGTCGATCACATGAGCCGATTGATTCTGCGTCCTTAGCATTAGTCATAGAGTTTATGTTCGTTTGTTTTAATCTCTTAGGATACTGTTAATTGGCCTTATTAGGTAGATGGTGTTGTGACAACCCGAGAGTGCTATCGTGCGCATCGACAATGACGAAACGATGTTGTCTTCATTATTTGATGAGCGGTCACTATCTTGTCAGTTAAATTAAATGTATCGATAGATTATTTTGGACCGTGAGAGACGCCAATCGAAACACTTTCTTTTTTATATGTGAGGTCCGTTATTGACATAAGGTATATGTAGATTATTGTAATTATCTTGTCATTATAAGAAATAATTAAAAAATAGGCATTATATTTCATCATGTACATTGAATAAAATGTTATTGATGTACTTTTGATAAGTTAATTTCTTCATAAAATAAAAGGTCAAAGTTGGTATCAGATCTTCAAAATAATGTCTTTGCCTGAAAGGCCAAGCGAGTAATTATGGAACAAAATCGATATTATATACGAATAACTTTGTTCGTCCTCGAAGCGAATAACTTGCGGCATAGTGCAGCGAGGCATATAAATCGGTTAGAGACAGCCCATTCGGTGTCGAATGGCTTTCCAATATACCTATTATAGTTTACTAATCGGACTTTTATAGATTGTTGTCCGATATTATAATAATTAAACCACATTAAACAATTAATCCGTATTGCTGTAGTTGGCGAAATTAATTTTTTTATTAACATTCTACGAATGCTAAAACTGGTAAATTTGACGTTAAACTCTCTACTGAAATACTGACCAATGACCGGAAGTCATAATGATTGATTTAAAGTCCCCGATTGTATTAAATAGCTTTGTGAAGGCTACTCTAATCTCAGGCGAACTCAAGCTCATTAATCTCAATAGTTATAGTACTACCAATATTGTGTTCTTATATTGGCAGCATGGTATCGTTAGTAGTAATAAAAATATTCTTAGGAATAAGTACACCACGCTCATTGAATTCTGTCATACCTTACCGACGATCACCACACGATATCGATGTTCATCGTAATAATAACCGCGAATGGAATGGTACACGCGATTAACGAATATCGCAGTTTGTCGGTATTGTTAATTTTATTGGTTTCGTACTACTTTTACTAAGTATAAAACTGTCTCTGTTTGATTTGCGACTTTCATTGTCTAGAAAGGTAATAAAGTTTTTATTACTTGTTTAGAAACAAAAGTGCACTACACATTAATGATTAACATAGCTATTGTACGAAATGCTTGTAATTAATTTGAATAAAATTTTATTTGTTTTGCTTCGTTAATTTATTCCAATTATACTTAATTATAATACTTATCATCCTACACATCTCAAAGGTAAGTTATCTGTTTACTGAAACGTAAATTTGACCTACAATACCATATTAACCAGAAAGATTTATACTAATTTTTCATATCTACTTTTGATATTATTGTTAGATCTTATCATAAGTTATTCCTAATTCTCAGCCCGTCACCTACTTTTACAATTTTCATCTAATAGGAAAATGTTTAATTCGGTATTTTTTTATCGCAGGTGGAGATTTAAGTGACGGTGAGCGTGATATGCCAGCCTCATCGTCACCCGCACCGGTTAGTTACGCGACTCAAGCGAACACACCACCCAATGTGCCAGTGGACCCCACAGCAGACACCCTCGTATCGTCCACAGAAACTCTGCTGAGGAATATCCAGGGCTTGTTGAAAGTTGCCGCAGACAATGCAAGGCAGCAAGAAAGACAGATTAGTTATGAGAAAGGTAAGCTTTTAAATTTCAATGATTTGTAGCGAAAACCATAGTTGGAAGAATATTTTTAAAGTGTCGTTTTTTACTTCATAGAAATATGTCGCTTTATAAAGATGTCTTTAGGCGACATATTTCTAAGTAGTCGTATTGTTTTTTCTAAGATGTCTCTTATAATTTACACACATTAAAAACTAGAAAATTACTGACGTGTAGCAGTATAAAAATGTCTCCATAATGAAATTAGCAGAGATGAAGAGTAGCAAATACATAGGTGCGAACTTCTCAGAAATCGGAGGGCACCGTTCCAGAATTTACATATGAAATTATCATAGATTATAAATATGAAGACACTGTAACATACAGGAAGCCTTGTCGATGTAAATGTTATAATCGATATTAGTCGAGATCTCGCGTGAATCGATTCTGCGTAATCGGACGTACAAGCAACATTGATTAGCCGCTGTTAGGATCTTAGATCACGTATTTTAAACTGCAAGATCTACGTTCTGGAACTGAGCGTGCATTAACGACACACGTTACATTTGCATCGTATTATATGTTGTCTATTTATTGCGTTATTACGCGAAATTATTAAAATTAGAAAATGTCGGTAAACAGCAGTTTTGTTTTACATTATAGCTTCGAGTACTTGTAAGATATGTGGACCCAACTCGTATGAAAATGCTCAGGGCTATATTTTATAGCACTTAGTTATATTTATGCGTTTGTGTCAATTAAGTCCTACATAAACATGTATTTTATTTATTGAGAACTACTACGTTTAGTGTATAAAACGCAATATCTTAAACGTACTGGGCGTATATTAGCATAATTTTCGTAGTACGAAAAATACTTCTGATGTCTATTGACACCTGTTGCCTCAGGCGTGTAGAAGGCATCTAATGTCTGTAATCATTCAGTCGTTTAAAAGAGTATATTTTAATAGCATTTACAGCCAGAAGGCCAATTCTCTTAATTTCTTTTGATGGCAATGCAGTTGCGTTTTAGTATTATCATCATCATAGAATTATCTCACCGATCCGATCTGATCTATGCGGGGAAGGATTCTAGTTTAGCGTTTTCGACAATTTTAAGAATAAAATTATACGTAAAGGCTAATAGGAACAATAGAAACATACTTTGCACTACGCAATCACTTTATAATTATGAAGTAAGTACTTAGTTATAAAATAAAAGTCATGTAGTTCGTGCTAAAAAAAGTGTTATTTGAAATGAATAATATAAAATGTATTGGATAATAATATAGAGTGTAATAGTGGAGACAGGTCTATGTAGTGTGCGGGCACGCGGTGCATGTCGTGCCTTTTGCAAATAGCCGTAGTACAGATGCGCCTGAGTTATAGCCGGGCCCACTATCATTACACACGATTCCATTCGGACAGCATAATTGTTTAATTGATATTTCTGCGAGTTATTTATTCACGTCATTTCGTTTTCTCCATGAGAAATAATCCGTGCTTTATGGTATGAGAACGTAGCAAAAATAATTCTCTTTCATACTGCATAAACACTTGACTTAAATACTAAGCTTACCAAGTTAATTCTATTCATTTCAGAATTTGTTTTGTAAAGTTTAGAGAACATTATTCAATTTGCTTTTGGCTAAATATAAAAAGGAACAGCGAAATGCAATTGTTATAAAAACCCATAAAAATACAGAGCACGGGGAGTAGACGGGCGCGAGTCATCATCAAACTTGAATATCAATATTGCGCCTCCAGCCAATTGTATTAATAAACAAAACAAAATGAGAAATAATAATGCTATAGCCTAACAAAAGGTTCCATTTCTCCCCTTGGTATATAAGCAAACGCTGTAAGAACACCCTAGTTTGATATACTTAAAGATCAAATTTGTACGTCAGTAAAACCAGTAATTTTGTTATTACGATAATAAAATTATTGTTGATGAAACATTTTTTCGAATCGATGTGTCTGGAGAACTTTACCGATGAAATTCTTTTTATATAAATTACGGCAATCGGCCGCATGCTCCGCTCAGACTCAATTGATAGGTGTTTCTGCCAATACCTCGGTTTTGGTTGGTTTTGTTTCTTGAAGGCGTGTTGCATAGCTGGATCAAATAATCAGTCCTTTGTAGAGTCGGTTAAACTGTGGTAAAATGTTCTGCCACATATACGTTTCTACTTTTCTATGATATCTTTCTTCACAGTACATTTAAAAGATCAAATATAGTGTAAAATTTTAAAGACCTACTTAATACTTTAGTTAGCAAAGAGTTGTTTGTTATTGGTGTTTCTGGCATTCATTCCTTTAGTACACACTTACAATTATAAAGGAAAATATTTCCTCACTTCCCATGAATTGCTAGACTGCAACTGACTGTACTGTATTTTCTGATTTAAAATCAGAATTCTCTGTATTGTACACTTTTCATTTCAGAATTCATCAAAACACTCATAAGTTGCAAAAAAGCGTCCACTATAGCTAACAGCAAATAAGTAAACAGTGCCCTGGTCCCCTCCTAGTCACAAATGACAGATCAGTATCTAGCACATTCGCTGACGATTTTTACACTAGTGCAGAATGGGCGAGGCGCAGACAAATGTGGCGAGGCATTCATAGCGTTATCAGATAACTGACGGGGGGTTGCGAATGCGTGATAAACTGTCGTGTCGATTCGTACGTGTAAATAGTGCGACAATGAATGGGAAATAGGTGTCATATTGTGGCCCTTTCAAGTGCGTTTTGTAAGTGTATGATATAAAATGACAAGGCATAGAGCGATTTTGAGTTAAGAGGGGTTTTATGTTGTGGTCGGATGCAGTAATGTTGGTTATGGATGCATGGTTTGCAGTTACTAGTTAAACAAGCCGTTTACCTATGCCACAAATACTTACCTTTAATACTATTTTATACATAGGTATACTTCCATAATATGTTTGGCGACCATAAATAGATAAAAAACAAGCATTGTTCTATAAAACTATTCAATAAAAATAAAACAGAACATAAATATTTTCTTTCCAATTACATTTAACTCTTAATGCAGTACATCAACGCGTTCTTGCTAAAAATAAAATAAAAAAACAAAAGGACTGTAACACGGTGAATCGGGCGATGGCGATCATCGCGACATAAATCTGGTTCGGCTACTCTTTTAAGCTTTTATCCCTGTTAATTCTTACTGCTTAGTTTATTTCTGTACCAAATGGTCCGATCTTGTTGCAGCGGTTTTGTTACGCTCTTTTGTTTAACAACTATCAGTTTTTGTTAAGCTAAGTGCTGGTCAACGGACAAATGGCTCGCGCCCTGATAGCTCGTGAGCACTTTATGGGCCTCTTCTCTCATGATTCGTATTTATTTGCCTTAAGAAAGCGTTTAATTTCAACATGAAATAACAACATTGTGAGACTAAGTACGACGCACGGCAAAGATAAAACTCGTAGCGCCATCTAGCAAGCGTTTGTGGAACATATAGATAAGCTTGTTTATTTTGCGTTTATGTTTTAACTTCCTACTTGTATTATGACGAGTTTAGTTATGGTTGTAGTAGTAGTAGTAGTAGTAACAAACGTGTGTAAGACAATAGGCATAACTACATACAAATTGTGCACAGTGCAAACATTCGTGTTGCATTATGTAACTCAGAGGTTTCATTAATTTGGAATCGAACCTGAGACCTTTGCTAGTATGTCTACACAATAACTACTAAGTAAGGTAGGTTATCCAAATGTAATATACGATTTGAATTTGTGCGTAAAGTAAATAATAATATAAAAATATCAACTGACATTTTCCACTAAATTTCATCAATGAGAATGAAATAAAATAAGAAATATCTATTTTCGTGGCTTGAATAATAAAAACCTCTTCGCCACCTGTAATTTGCACATTGTACGAAGTCACAGTACAAATATGACATGTTAAAGGGAAACAGGCCATCAATAACTCAGTGACCGATCGAACAAACACAGACAAGGCAATGATAAAAACTGATGAGTAAATAGACAACACTTGTGTACTCAGCTAATGGATTCAATTGATATGAAAGCTTTTACAATGCTGACGACGAGACATTATCACTATAATGCTGAATTGCTCTACATATAATTTTACATTTGTTTTTATAGATTATCATCATAACAGCCTATTACGTTATACTACGGACCTCCTTCCGTGACGGAGGGATACTTGGCCTACTAATGCACCTAAACTAACCACGCTGGCCAGACGGATTGGTATAGGGTTTAATTTCAAGTTTTCCTTCTTTTTCTTTTGTTAGGATAATATTCATGGATAGTCCCTTTGTCGGTTTTTACGACTCCCATAGGATGAGGTGAGGTGGTGACATATTGTATTCTTACTCCGTCACCACACGGAGCAGGTTATGTATAGGTTCACCAAAACTATTTTTGGTGTTATTAAGTGGATTTCTATACCTATTTGTTGTTAGCGGTGTGGCGAAGAACTAGGAATGCTTAATAGCAGTATGCCTCATTTCAGCCATTTAATCCTTAGGATTTTTGTAAATGCAGAGTTATAAAATAATTAATGCTACTAAGTACAGTCACGAGCAATAATTTAAACACATTGTCAAATTTTGTAAACTATCTAGACGTCTATCTATCCATTAGAATACCAAAATTAATTCGTAAATTAGAAAAGGTTCCGTACAGTTTTGAACTAATCCTTGAATAATCAATTTTGGATTAGTAGAACTTTAGATAACCGTTTTACAAAATGTGAAAAAGGGTACATGTTGTGACTGTACCTACACTTTAATTTCATTTTGGGAATTTTGTTAAAGCTAACTAAGAAGAAGACAAAAGCAGTATAAATTTTTCATCAGGCGTTATCTTTGCGAGGAAAGAAAGAATCGATGCAATGTCAATTCCTTCGTACTTACCAATCCGTTTGTTCAGCGTGCTTTCAGTAGGCCAATTTTCCTTCGCATCGTAAGAGACTACTTGTAATAGGGTTCTAGATTTGTTAGGCTGATCATAACATCTTGGATCTGTAAAAAGTGACTGTGAAATAATTTCTCTGACATATTATTGTTTATTGGCTGTTTTGGACAGGCGGTAGACAAAGACCTGTCGTGTTCCTTTTTGATCGACTGAAGACAACGCTGGCTTGTCCTCTACCGTAGTTGTAATAAAACTTAACTACATTATCCTGCAATGGTTTTAAATATGGAATGGTCTTTAAGACATAGATCTGTTTGTATAAGTACATAGAAGAGGATCACGCGCGGTCGTCATAACTCAGTCGAGAGCTAGCTCCCATCTCAGCGCAAACAACCGCCCCCAGCGGCCTAACGAGCCACCGCGAGATGCGCCGGCGCTGATACAACCAACGACGCATTGTTGCCGCGCCGCGCCAGCTTTCGCACCATTGTGAAAGCCGAGGTGTGCTGCAAAAATCGGTTAATGCAATCTTTGTTTGTTTACGTCTATACCGATATATATAAACCCTTAAGAGTATAAAGGATTTGCTATTATACCTTCATGAGATTTGCTACGAAAGTTAACATGTACAAGAGCTATGTAAATTTATCTAGTCATTGCGGTTTTAGCTGGTTCGATGAACTAAATAAACAATAAATGACATTAAGTGCGGGATATTAAAATGCCATTCCTTCAATGTACCGATACGCGAAAGACACGACGGCCATATTGGATTACTTGCGCGTGTCGCTCCGGTTACATTGCGCACGCGACTCGACCACACGCGCGCCATCTAGCGACGCTCACTTTGAATTTTTGATGTGGCTTACCGGATTACCTACTATGTAAAGTCTATGAAGTGGATGGATACATTCACCAGTATGTTGTTTAATTACGATCCAATTTTGCACACTAAAGTTGTGATTTTATGTAGTAAATATTAGAATTTGATATCAATCAAATTAAATTGACAAGTCAAGGTACAACATTATCTATTTGTTCTCGGTGACTGAAAGAAAGAAAGAAAAATAGTTTATTTTTTAATTACTACTATGGTGGTATCGATAATTTCTTAGGCGTATCCTGCCACTACTAGGACAGCTATCCGTACCTTTTAAGTATATATTTAACTCGTAAGATCTCAAAAAAAGTTCACATACCATATTTTGTATGTTTTTAAAATTGAATATTTATAAGGCGTAAGTCAATTATTGTTATTGTATCTGAAAATGCTTCTTTCGTGTTTGTGTAAGGATAATTATTTATCCTTATTTTCTTAGGGGAAAACTTTGCGCGTGTTACTCCTTAGGCGTAATGCCTAAACATTAACAATGGAAATATTAAATTTCATTTATATATTGTGGTCTTTTGTTATATCGGTCGGTGAGGGCATGTTTTATTCTAATGATTATAATAATATCATTTAATTAACTATTCTCTGTTGTAATATATCATTCATGACAATCTAATAATATGTAATTAGTGTTATTATTGATGTAAATCGTCATTGAGAAATCAATCAATAATAATCTTATAGATCGGCTTTTTGTTGTCATTGGTGCCCTTTTACAATTACATCTACAATAGTATCGATAATGACAGCACAACTCTTAATTCAATATTTTTGTAATTTTTAAGTTAAAACCGACTTCAAACAGGGCGCTACCCATTATATCAATTATGTAGGTACTTACACTCTACATTAATGATTTACAGAAATTCCATATTTCCAATGTCCATGGAAGCAATTTAAAAGTCTCTTTCTCATCCACTGGTGGGCTTAGGCCTCCTCAAGCCAGTACCATTACCTACTTCCCATTCAGCAACCATTTTTGACCACGCTGGCAGATGGGTCCGACTCCATTGGAAGTAAACCTTTTCAAGCAATAAAAAATATGTTGAAATCTCATAAATAAGTACTAATATACGCATGATTATTGCCAAAAAAAAATGAACATAGACAAAACTAATGTTATTATATCTACTTATATTGCACTTGAGTAATCCGCTTCTTTGGTAGCTTTCCATTACTATAAGTTGCGAAGGGTTATGATGTACCACTGCACACCGCCCGAGGCTAAATTAAATGTAAGCCGTTCAGGCGTTGCTCCTGCTTGTAAAGTACTAAACTATTGAACTGTGAACGTGAAAACATATAACCATGCTATCTCATGCTGAGGGTAAGTATTGTAAGATGGGGCTTATATTTAACAGTAAAAATCTAAATAAGAAAGAAAATTTGACAGAAAACCCAAAACCAACCCGTCTGAACAGCGTGGTGACATTTAATGCGAATTTTATGTATTAATATTATCAAGCTCTTTCGTATAGCGATTAAGAAAGCTTAAACATTGTGACTAATTTATCAAACTAATGTTATCCTTATAGTTCAATCTAGGTTAAAATACTTATATCATAAAATAATCCATATACAGAATCATATTTCAATTAAGATGGTACCAGTTCAAATTTATTCATACATATAACTTTATACTCGGTGGCTCAAATATGAATCCTGTACCACAACAAGCTAAGAAACTCCCTCAAGATCTTGGGGTCTAATGTAGTAACTGTTAGAATACAAAATGTTGCATCTCTCTGGATAAACCGTTTTGAATTGAACTCACAGTATAGGTCAGAAAGTCTTGTTTCCATTGTATTTGGAAGGCGGTTAGATCGTTTTTACATTCGAGTGGTAAAGTAAAGGGGTAAAGTGAGACAATCGTAAAGTTTAATAATAATTACATTCTCAACTCTCGTCGCAGGTTGTGCGCAATAATTAACCGCTCGGAATTACTTAGCTGAAATAATTTAATGTGACGCACACCGAATTGTTCACATTTGTGTGCGTGGCCCTTTACACTCTACCTTCCGATTACTGGTGCTTAATCGATATTGTTTAGTACAAAAAAATAATGAAATAAATAATTTAACTGATAAAGACTGGCATTTAATGTAGGTATCTGTATTATTTGACTTGTTAGACTTGATAGATATCTTCATATTTGTATTGATTTGTATCGTTCTTTTATAAAAGCATAAATAATTTATTGTTGAAAATCATCTAAATTTGATAAATAATGTAAGAGACGAACCCTTACAGTAATGTTAAAAAATGTTAAAAATGAAACTATAAGTAATTGTTCCATAAAAATGTTGTTTATTGTACACCGAATTTAAATGTTATTATAATAGTAAATGTTGACCGAGTTCTATGTTAACTTAAAATGAACCTTCGATAACTAGAAGCGTTCTACCTGTGGATGAAGCCTACAACAAGAAGGTATTCAACACAACAACATTATTAACGAGAACCTTCGACAACTAGAAGCGTTCTACCTGTGGATGACCAAAATGTACGGACTTGTAAGGAACCGTACATGTGGGATGATGTTAAGTTAAAACACGTCACACACTTCAGTAAAGTTTATTAAGTAACGTGGATAGAACCACAGCTACAAATGGTCTACAATTAAAATGTTTATTATTATCTTATTTATACACAATTATTTGGTTAGTAATTACGTGTTGTATGTTAGTAATGTCTATGTGTGAGTAGGGTGAAATGATGTCACCGACTCAGCAGAATAATGTACGGTGATGAAACCGTACAGCTTGCATATTCAATAGTACCATTAAGTTAGGACTGTCCTATATTTTATTGTCCTTATATTTATTTAACTTGTCCTAATATCATGTACTATGCAACTGTTAACCTTGGATGGAAGTGGGTTTTTCTACAAAAAATACTCTTTTGCCCTATATTTAAAAATGTTAAAATTAAAAGTTTGTCAATATTAAAAAAAACTTTTTTTTAACACGTTATTGTTGTTATATATAAATATATCATATCCAAGTAGAACCAATGTTGTTAATATTTAAAACACGCATAAACCAAAGTTACAACTGTTATTTCTGTACCCAAGAATTTAGACCCTTAATAATTAGTTTCCTTCCGTGAACTGAAGTTCATTTTACAGTGGGCACCCGTTGTCTCCAAGGGGTGAAATGTGAACGCTTATTCTAGTTGTAATTTACATACGGAATTAGAAGCGGAATAATATGTTTGATAGTCTTGTTTACGACTTAATTATGTATGATATTTGCCACCATTAACTTTATTCACAAAGCGGTTAGAACAAATGTACGAACACAATTTATGTTTTGCGTTCTTCCTCCATAAAAAGAACTTACTCCATTATTTTTCATTAAAACCATTCTAGCAATTTCTATTCCCATTCCAGGGGAATTGAAATAATATAAGTCTTCGCGTACACCTGCCCGCGACTCTAAGGAGCATTAATATTCTTTATATGCAGTTAAATTTAGCTAGGGCCCAAAACATCGGGAAGTTTGCACAAAAATGAAAAATTACCGGTCAGGGAGCAGCGACCGCAAGAACACCGCATAAGAAACAACTAATGAAAGCTTAGAGCCATTCGCATAAATCTCCCTTACATTTTTAATACCAATATATCTGACGAGGGGAGCATCCACCGGGGAAAGAAAATGTGTAGTCGAAAAACAAAACATTCGCGGACCTCCGCGTTTATATCTTATTTAAATACCACCAGATGTTGTCCGCTTATAAATGTGGATATTTTTTAATCGGTGCCTTACCAGAGACATAATGGTATCAGCCGATCTACCGTCAGCTGGTATGTAGATGTACACGGGTTTATCGTGTTCGATGGCTAATTTAAAAATCCCTCTCGGTAAAGTATTCCCGTTCATCCAGCCTGTCATCTCGCTTTAGCCGGTTGATATCTCTTTTGACCCGTATATTTTTTATTCGCTTCGTTACCTAAGCTTTTTCGTATCGTGTTGAATCTCGAGGAGTCGTGTAGTCTCATTAAAATAATACCGGGCTACTGGATAATCTTATCCGGTGTATTTCGATCGCAGATTGGGTGCGCGTGCGGCGATAACACCAAGAGTTATTCAGACAGTGCACGCTCGATACGCTACTACTTTTTAATTCATTTTGCGACGACATCTTCATTATTTGTACCTTTACTACAGTAATAAGAGTATACAAGAGTGCCAAGGTTTATGATGCTCGTCAAACATACGAAATGCAAATCCCTTATAATATATTCATAAAATTATGTGTTACACATGTATGACAAAATCTTCCCGTCAAATAAAGTAGTACTAGACAGTGTGTTTTTTATGAAGGGCACTCGAGGGCTCGGATTTTAAAAAGTGCCCTTATTTTCGCGTATATAGGGTGAAATTTTGCATAATAAAGAATTGACTCAAAAAGATTTTACGTTCTAAATTTCACACATAATAAAGGGAAGCAATTCTTATGATTATTAGCGTGGAGACTGCGGGAATAATCCTCCGCAGTGACATCGCTGTGTGACATAAGCCGGAAAAATCTAATAACAATAAAATAAAATTGCTGCCGGTTTGTAAATTTAAAAAAGGCATAGGGAAGAAGAAAATTCGTTTTCCGCGCCGTGACAACCATTACCATTACTTTGAATTTACCTTTTAAGTGGATCGTCAATTCAGTTAATGTGTTTATACTTAATCTATAAATGCATAGATACCTACTTTCCTCAAATTATTCTGAATAAGTTTTAATCTCAGTGTAAAAGATCTGTTTAAATCATATCTTAGGGGGGCTCTAAAGCTCTAAAAGTGTTTAAATCAACAATATTCGTTAGTAATATTTCCTTATGGCATTACGATTAAAATTTCACCTTAAGATTGCAAACACTGGATTCATTCAAACCAAAACGTCTGAAGACAATTCGTGGGGTGGATCTGAATGCATACTTTTGTTTCCTATTTCAAAGAACCATTTCGGTCGCTTTCACCGCAACGCTCGTTTAAATTATTTTGCCAGTTTTGAGTCGTAAATTTTAGCAAGACTTTAATTGTTATTTTAACTGCAAGCTCAACTTCGTGTTCACGATAGCAGGGGCCGTGAAAATATGTCTTAATTCGCACACCCTATGACTTATGTTTCATTGAAATTAAACTGCTTTGTTCTGTGCAACTAAGAAATTTTTGACAAGTAATTCATTTTCTCCATAATGTATTTCCAATTGTATAGATAAGCGCACATTATGAAGGTTCTGAAGTTCTATCATTCCTATTTCACATCAATTTAAAGTTTTCTCCTGAGACTCGTTTTTCTAAATAAGATCTACAAACCAACTTCAACTCTCAAAGGGCTCTACATGCGAAATTTAAATATTATTGTTGTTTTTGTTGAGTGCGTTGAAATTGAAGAGAAATACAATTTCCTCGACCCTTCCCTACTCAGGAATTACATTTGACTCCCTGTGTATAAAAAGTCAAGTTATCTATTCTATTTCTTACTGTTTCAAAAACGTTTAAGTATTGATTATGAACTAATTACTTACCTCAAAAACATTATTAAATTGCGTAATCAAAATTGATCCTTTTGTTTATGGGTTTCGATCCTTTCAATCATCTATCGACCATTGAGTTTCGATATCATAATAATTGTCCATAATTATATATTCCCTTGAACGGAGCGCATCATTTTTATTGTTATTTTATTTATAAAGTAATAATTTTTCAACGGACGCAACTCGATCAGGTTTTAAATTTGATTGATCCGATATAAAGATCGATTTAATAATCGAGTGTTCCGCTTATGTTTTGATTTTCTCTTGTTTTTGTCGATAAACGTTTTCATAGGATCGATTTTGATGAACCTTCTTATAGTCAGCGCTCTGCTGATTTATGGGTCGCTAATCTTAATATAATAATAGTTTTTATATCATTCGATTAAATGGTTATTATTTTCGTATAATTAATACACAATGCTATATAGGCGGCGCAGTAAGGTAATCGTAGTAATCGATCTATATAATGCCCCTGTGTAGTTATTGTAAAACAATACAGATAGTTAGATGGTCGGTTAGTACGCAAGGACCACCGGGAGCACCTTTTGTTAAGGCTCTTCTACTCGCAAATCGCGAGATGCCAAGATACGCCGCATACCAACGCGGGCCCTTAATGGCCATCCCTCGACAAAGGTAATTTACGTCTCATGTGCGAAACCACTCTTAACTAAAAGCCCCTTAAATTACAGCATACAGCGGGATTGATTCGAAATTAATCTCGCAACCGATGCGGTCTCAAGATTGACGCTTTTTGTTAATAAAAAAACTGTTATAGATGTTGTGGCGGGGTATTTATGACAAATCGATAAAATAAGCACCTCCTTTGGGCTTAACAAGTTTTGTGATACAAGCTCTTTGTATGTTAAACTTTTTACGTATTAGTTCACCCTAATTACAAAAATCTTTTTGTATTTTCATAATTACATTAAAATACATATGAAATTAAAGTCATTACACTCAAATTGGCATTACAAATCTATTGGTAATAAAATAATTTAACAAATAGGCACATACTTAAATATTTTCTTGTACCTATCTTAAAGTTATATTATGTACATGGTCTCAGTTTCAAAACAACGCAGTATTACTAACAAACGATGAGTAAGCCAATGTTTCAATTTACAAGATCACAATCCGAGATAGCTATTGTGTGATATTCATACATATATCTCGGGAGCTTATTATAACAGCGAGCACAAGTTAACTTGTCTCGCGCTTATCGGAGATTTTTGTCCGCCTATAGTAATGCTGCGCCGAGTGAACTGCTTCGTGGTCCTCGTATGTTCGTATCATTGGAGATTCATATCGGTATAGTCAGCACTAAGTTTTAACGCTTTTGTAAGAATATAATATACTCACTTATTAAATTTTCTCTAATTACTTAGTCAGTCTTTTTAAAAACCCGAGAAAATTACGCTTTATCAAGCCCTTTGAAATTATTTGGTGCAATAATTAGCGTTACTTAATTAAGTTGCTTTATACGAAACAGCAATAACTCAATACAATTTCCATGGTGTACTTTACACATAGTCGCAATGGCGGTTCGTTCCTAATAGACTGTTACCTTACATCGAATCTGCGGGAATAATTAAAACGCTAACGGAATTATTAAGCGAGACTGTTCTCGTTGTATTGAACAAGATAGTTGCGGGACCGACATCGCCGCAAACCTATAAGATTGTACTATACTTACTGTTTATACAAATGTTGTTAAGATATCTCTTATTGATTCATGCTTACAGCTCCACCTACATTACGTAGGTTGGTACTATTAAATCTTTGTCGACCTCCTTGTAAATTACAAACGCATTTTGTATCAAACCTAAACTCATTTCGAAATTGATAACGCAATTCTAAATACAAAAGTTTAAACGTTGATGAAAACAATATCTTTAAATCACTTAACGTGAACAGAGACGTTCTCAAATTAAATCTTTCAAGTAAGCGATGCAGTAACCGTAGGTGCTAACAACGAGAGTTAATCAGCACGATCCCCTTACGACCTCCATTAGATAGACGCAGCTTAGGTACCTAATTGAATAAGGGACCAAATTAAACTGTGAACGGGCATGACCTCTTTCTATTCAAATTCGACTCCTTAGATGACTTTACATACGTATGGCTGGATATTAGGTTCTTATCGATGTCGAGATTAACCTGATTGAATGCGTAGGGTCTATGTTAACTAACTTACCTGGTGTAGTTTATTAACACGGTTCTAGCAAAGTAGATAAGGAAGGTTTATGACAAAGAACAATTGTTGAGCTAATGAATAATTATAATAATCCATTTAAACAATATCTTGTATCTCATCTTGTGTATCATATGTTGCCTCTTGAAAGTAGACGAACAATTGATGACGTCACCTATTTGCTAAAAATTGCCAACAGTAGTGTTGATTGTCCAAGTCTTCTTGAAAAAATAGGATTGCGTACTAATACTATTGGACTAAGGCAACGTCCACTGCTAGATGTACCATCTTCATCTACTAACTATCGGCAGAACTCGTATTTGATACGCAGCATGGCATCTTTTAATAAAATACCATCTAATTTAGATATAGACTTATTCTGCACTAAACCAAAAACGGCAAGACAAGTTTTGTGTCAGCAATTCTTTAGTTACTAAGTAAGTAATAATAGATTTTAGTTATAGTATAGTAAGTATTTTTAGTTATAGTAGGTATATTGTAGTATAGTTTAGATAGTAGTTTATCCTAAATGTACATTAATTGCTTCTTTTTTAGAATGATTTGTATTTGCATAGATATATAACATCAACATAGTTATTTATATGTGGAAGCTTGTTATTGGCAATTTATGTAAAAAAATATGTTACCTAATGTTGTAATTAGTCCGTAAGCTTTCCTCAAACAAATAAAATAAAATAAAAATAAATCTCACATGTGTCAGTTGCACCTGCGACTACTTAGTATACAGTGTATATGTTATAGAATTACTTTAAGTAGTCTGAATATTATTAATTGATATAATTTCTTTGGAACGATAATAATTTAAATGGTAGTTGTAACGCTTGAGTCGTACCGACAATTACAGTCAGTTTGTCTAAACACTCATTATTGCATTAATTAGACTGTTATAAATGATATGCATCTATAAAACCATTGATGCCTGACATACAATAATTTCAAATTAATTCCGAATAATATATCGATTCATTAAGTGTTTAGTAGTGTAACAAGAAATCGGAAATTCCTCCCCTAATCATTTCCGTCAGGTTACATTTAATTGAAAGTTATGCAAATCTCTCAGTTCGACTCCTTCACAATAGTACCGGATTCCGAATGAGTTAATCCGTGTTTATACTCCTAATCGGCCCCTTGCTTAAGGCCTTGTTACCGGTTTAGCTCACTGTTTAATTTATACAATGCCTTTTGTGTACGATAACCCATTTATTTAACTTAAAACATTGTTTATGCAAACATTTCATTTTATTAGAATATCTCTTATTGAACTCTAAACATTGTATTAACATTAAATTAATTAGTCTCATTAACAACTTGTATATGATAAAGACAATAGTTAATCAATAATATTTTTTACAGCTGAACTTAAAATGGATGTGCTGCGAGAACGGGAAGTTAAAGATAACCTGGAGAGACAACTACTGGATGAGCAGAAAATGAGAGGTACGTGAGAAACAATACCCAATCGTTACAAATTCCAAATAATAAAACTGATGTCTAATAACAATACAACCAAAAGTCTTGCAAATATAAAAAAAAAACAACAAGAGATAAATTTGACTCATCATTTACATAAAAATAGGCTTCTCTACAATTACAATTGGTGATAATTAACTGTTTATCTTGTTACGAGAAAAATGGTCTATTTGTTCTCATTATATTGTCATCATAACTATTATATTCTAATCTTACAAATTCACGTTGCTAATATTTGTTCTATGCCACCGACTTATCGGCGCCTCTTCCATAATAGTTTATGCCACAATGTGATGTGGGTGTTCAATTAACTCTATTTTTATAACTATTTTCACACGTTATAACCTCACACTGTCTCATACTGTTAACATAATCTATTTGTTTCTTTACTTTCCCAAGCCTCGCGTGCTTCAACGTTTTCTTCAATTTATAGGTCCATTGATAGTTTTATGGTTACCTTTGACGGCTACGTAATCACCATAATTATGCTATTTATTAAGTTAACTTTGCTTCGCCACATTGAAGTCTTAAATTTGCTGCACAAATGACTGTACGTTTATTGCTAAGGGTCAAAACAACCATAATTGGAAAATTTATATACTAATATAAATAATAACATAATTAAATAAATAAATTATGTTTTACTAACCCATCTTGCCATATTAGTTATTTATAAACTAAGGAAATCATTGACACGAACAATAACACTAATCTCAAGCACAATCAGAACTCAAACAAAACGAAAAGGTTAATTTGAACATAACACAATACCACCCTTTCTTCACAAATTCACCATAGTATCAGCCGGTAAAAAGAAAACCGACAAAACAGAGGTAACCTTTGTACAAATGTCAAGCGACATGGCAACGGTGAACCGACGCCTTGAGACAAAGGGTTTAATTCGATCGTCAACAATAGGACGGGCTATATTGAGCTTTACAGTTTAAATAATAGCGCATTTATTCCATCCCTATCAGTGCTGTAAACAATTTCACATGTCACAAACGACATAAAGGTGGCGTAGATATTTTATCAAGGTAGACATTTCTCTTGTGTAAATGTAATATAAATTTAAATGTTAATAAAGGGACGACAGGTCGCACAGCGAGCTTGCCGTTGCGTATAATGAAAATAATTACTACTTCTGAAACATGCATTATAATTATATGACCGCTAACTACATACTACAAAATTGTGACTAATAATTTGTAATAATGTTTATAAAGTCGGGTGCTTAAATAGTGTAAATTGTAGTGCTTTCGTTAGCCGTAAAATTGCTGCTAATGGGTGCGATAGACTATTTGGCGATCTTCGATCTAGTTTAAAAGCTTTTTGACACTTCTCTAGTTGTATTAGCACCTTTAACAATAAGACAGCTTTTCCGTTTTATACTCTAATGGCAACTGTTAAATTTTAAGATTAAATGTTATAACTAGGAGTTGTGATTCCAAACAAAATATAAACAGTTAAGCAAGTGAAGTTATTCTATTAATATAATTTATTGCTAGTTGCTACTTCCCCAGGTGTTGTGCACGCAACCTGTCACTATTTACTGTCGGCATTCGTAACAGAATTAAATGACCTGTAATCTTTCATTTGCAAAAGCAAGGTAATTTTAAACAATGGTTACCTTTTGAATATCAACTCAAGTCAGGACGCTTTAAAAAAAAGAATCTCTAAGCAAGTTAATAATTCGGTAAACAAATATGTGTAAGTGAGTAGAACGGGATAACAGAGGGAAATGGAGGCTCCATACATAATTCACACGGTGAATGAACTCGATTGCGACGTGAGCAATACTGTTAATTGCCAAAAACCAATCATCAGATAGCGGTACACGCGTCGACGCTGTGAAATACAACTTTAGTTACAAAAGCTCGCGTAACCAATAGCGAACCACCAAAGCCGAGATGAATAGTCACTCCAATACAGTTCATCGGTTCTTTATTGACAATAACATATGCCAGTTTTATCTGAAACTCTTTTGTGATGAAACAAATTCAGATCTTAATGTTTTTTGTGGATGTCTATTAAAATTCAAACCTCGTATAAAACTGCAGGATACTTGTACAAGTTTGGAAAATATAGCCCCGGGATAACAAAAACAAGGGAACGGTGTAAAATTGATCGATAATAACAGTGAAATGGCCGATCTATCGATCAGATATTGAGATTCTTATGAGGTTAATTTCTTTAGATGTAATCTTACCGATTAGTAGAAAAAATGGAAAGTTTAATAAGTAATTGCCAATTATAGTAAATTAGGTAACGTAAGGGACAAATTAAACAGTTTTTTTAGTTAAGGAATAAATATGTGGTTAGCTTACGTATTCAAAAGCTGTCAACAACTACAACTTGTCCACATTGTTTGCCAACTTCGTCGATCCAATAACAATCAATCAGGGTGGTAGATCGCAGTCCACCATGAAAATTGGAATGGAGCCGACGAGCCTAATCAACCTTCGCAGTTCGCGTCCATTCATAATAGATATTGTATTGAATGGTCCAGTATCGCATAGGAATCTAGTGTTGTGGTAATGCACAGCAATTCTATTTAAATGCTGTACTCTTTGCTAATCTGTATAATTAATTTACTATTGAAAAGAGAATATCGGTTTAAATACTTATTAATAACAGGGGCTCATCTGCTTTGTAAAAGGAAAACATGACTGACTTATCTATCAATGCACATCTCTAACTACTGAACGTATGGGTAGGTACGCAACAACAAGTAAGACTATAAGTAAATTGCTAGTACGAAGTTGATTTATTTTAAACATGGAAGAAAATTTAACCTACTTTGATAAAAATGTTGGGTTTTTTAAGATTGTGTTTGCTATCATCAGGCTTTGATTCTCTAAAATTTTTAGCCAGCATGCAACGTGATAATAGTTGGTCAAGTTCCTTTCTATTCTTTCACGCAGTTTATCCTTAAAGGGGTGGTTAGTTGCTAGTAACATTACTACTCAACATTAATGAGCTGTGTAGATTGTTCTTGTTTCATAGATTTTTCTTTTTAAGATTTGAGTTAAAACTAAAGTACTCGATTATCAGTGAAACAGTTCTTAATAGTTAAATTGAAAATCTTGCTGAGTCGTTTTGAAATATTCATTTATAATTAAGTCGGACTGTGAACCCTTAGTAAGGGACACCCTTAAGGGTGCATGTTCCTTCATTACCGAGGATGTTATGGGAGTTAGAAGGGAAATCGGTACGACTTCCATAGTTCTCGCCCTATGATTTTGAGACGTTCCGGTCATGACTTACCTAACCTTTAGGGAACAGGGACGTATTCAGAGTATTAGTTTTTACTGTTACTTTCAATTTCAAATATTAATATTTTGGGCTGATTGTGTTGTACATTTATTATACATGTAGGTACACGCCTATATTATATTATGTTGATTATGAAAGATCATAAAAATACTTTTTACTTATTAAATAACTGTACAAACATGCAACATTGTTAATATCCTACGCATTTATTAGTTACAAACGACAATACTGTTTATTTTCTATTGCCAAATCCGTCCCTATCTCCTTGTGCATTTAATACAAGAAACAGAGTTGGTATAATTCTCATTGTGTTCGAGATTGCGTAATTAAATAACATGTAGGCCTCAACATTACGGGCGTCTTGAAAGGGTTCGCAATGGAAATGTTACGCCAATTATGTGTACATTATGTTCGGAATGGAGGGTTATCGATGTCTGTTACAGATATATCTTGATTGTAAGGAATTTGATGTAATACTGATATCAAACGCTTTGAAATAAATATTATTATACAACTCTTTATAAAAATTTAATAAACTATGTTTTAAAAACTATATTCATGGAGGCAAGACAAACACTTTTTCTTTCTCCAGATAAACACTGGCAAAATTCATCTGACTCGTGTCATACGAGTCAGTTTTTAGCCAAACTTTACAAAAACATATAATGTTTCAACAAAAATAGCGTAATTACGTTTATCATTGTCCGTTTGTTTATGTGTGATATGATGTTGACGTATTAGCCACATACATTGAACAGTCAACTATCCCCTGCAAATATTATCACTGTCAGACAGTCGAGTGATCAAATTCAAATGAAATCGTTTAACAGGCGGACAATCGTATCAACATACGTCAGTAGTCAGTCCGATATATCGAATAGCGCTCACCCCAACCATAATTGTATTAGTTCGTACATTTGAAACATTCACTGTCAATATTGGTTTATGAGCATCTACTACATCAAACTATGTATTATGCAAATGATTGTTTTGTATTATAAAATTTGTGAGATCTTTAAATTGTTTATTAAATATTATGTTTGAGTTTCTAACTAAATATTTAAGTTTTCTGTGTTTGTTAGACCTAACAAACATTTAATTGATAGATACAAAGTATTTTAATCTAAAAACTTTTACTTTTTGGTGAACGAATCCACCATTTCGTGGTTACCATCATCACCTTACAGCCCATTAATGGGTAGTGATTGCTCTGACAGAAACTTGCACTACTAATGCCACACTAGATAGACAGATTAGAAGACAGTTTTGTCGCGTTTTCTTTCTTTTGTTTTCGTAAAGATTATATCTGTGAACTTTCCCTTGGTAGGCTATTAAGATACCTATAAGATGTGGCTAATCAAAAAAGAAAAAACAACCAAGATAAGAAGTTATTCCATGTATGGTAAAAATTGAATTGAGTCATTAGCATTGTCTCAGTATCACTCCTGTTAAAAATCCACAGTGTTTGCGAATTTAAAACAGTTTTGAATTAAATAAATAATTTCATCAACTAATAGGTACGGTGCTTTAACTAAAGCAATCAGTGCAATTTGGCGTCCTTCTGTTCGGGCACATAGTGGTTCGGCCTTTATTAGATACAATCTACACACACAGCAGTTTCGAATGCACATTTGACGTTGCATTGCAAACCTATTGTGTATGAGACGGAAGCCTCCTATTACACAACGTACAATCCGTTTGTATAGCCTAACTGAATTACTTTATGATGGTAAAATATTTGTTGTTAACTATTTTGAAGTTTGCGTAACATTTGAAGTCTAATCTAATTGACTGCCGCATTGTGCTCAGACAAATTATTATACATATAGTTTCACAAAATGCAACAATCGCCTGTTGCTCCTTTGAATTTCATAAGAGTCGGAAAAGGGTAAATCAAGAATCACAATTATTATTCCCGAAGAACACGAAATAACGCCTTTCTCAAATCCGTATCATCAGCATGGAATGTGCTTATATATAAATAATGAGACATACTAATGATAGTGATCGTATTCTCATAAAAATGCCAAAGATATCTCACGCCAGTGGGAAAGATCAGAAATATTTGATGTACATGGTAAGTCCTGACCGCGACGCGACGTGCGACCTCGGACCATATCCAAGCCGTGCATGGAATTCAATTACTGAATATACGTACATACGATTTTTAGGGTTCTTTAAATGCATTTATATGGAAAATTGAAATTGTTCTAAAAGAGTTCTTTGCAGTGTACGTATTCATTCCAATAATTTATAATTTGGCAATTAAGTACGTTCCAAAATTATTACTGTATTGTACCTAATGTAAATCTACTGAGACTTACCCAGTTACAAAAGTATAAGTAATTTCAAAATAATACTTAAGTGTAGAAGTATGTATATGTTTCAATCTATGTAATTACATAGGTGAAACAAAAAAGATTGTTTCGATTTTGGGCAGTTTTGAAGTTACAAGTTAAAAACAGTTGCATAACTTTCCTGGAATACAAATTGAGTCATTTACTAAGCAAAATATAAGGAATATCTCAAACCCAGTTCTATTGCACTTGGCTACTTTTTTGCAAGTGTGAGGTCTCGTGAAAGTTAGCGGCGCTACAAAGTTTTCGTGGGCGACGCTCGGTAAATATTTACACTCGAACGTTGCTTCGGCGGTTTCATTCAGTTTTTTTCTTGAGGTTCGGCTGTGGCCGTCGAAAAATTGTTTCAATCTGTTTAACGCTTCGTGTTCATAATCTTTTTCGGTCGTGGTTCTATTTTTTTCGAAGTGATTTTGAATATATAATTGACTGCGATTCCTCGCAATAAGAATTTCCTTTTAGATCAGCTCTCAACAAATGGTTCATATTACAAGAATATGTAACAGAAATTATGCCTTATTTTCTTCTTCTCAGAGGGAAATCTTAAAAAAATATAATTCTCCGGAAAAAGTTTTACTCTCATCATTATTGCTCTCGGACGTCCAGTGTTAGCCATAGCCGTTGTTCATAATATATTTACTTTTACGTTCTTATTTTATTTTATATTTTCTGCCTGCTCAAATTTCAGATCTTTATTATATTTCATCAAAGTTATCACATATTATCTAATACACGTTCACAATATTGGTTGAATCCATCCTCATATTTCCCAGTTCCTAATACTGGTTCGGTATCCAATACGTGACATTTTTCTCGATGCGATTGTAACCCAGTATGCGGAACACGTACCTATCAGTTAAGAGGGATCCTTTATGATCTTGTCTGTAATGTTTAACTGAAATTTCATTTAACATCGTTGCTAATTGGCTAAATTCCATTCTCGTATCGTCGATATGTGTAATGTAATTATGAACCCCTTGATACCTCTCCTCGCTTTTATATTTATCTCAAATCTTACGACACTGTTCCCGTATCAGTTATGTATCTTTATAATGAAATGTAACACGCTTGTCGTCTAATTTTAATGTTCGCTTTGTATAATTTGCCTTATCTTACTTTAATTACTATTGACACGAGAACAAAAGAGGTAATAAGTAATCATGATGTTGGTTTTATTCAATTAAAAAATTCTTTATCTCTGCTGTTATTTATACTTAGCAGTACCTGACTTTTTGCAAATTGATTTTTTTAGCATTATTCTATGATTTGGTGTAAGCATGTTACTTTAGAACGAAGTAACGTACGTTAAAAATATTTTGAACTTGCTTTCCACGGCCTCGTTTCAAAGCGTTTCAATAATAACACTATCATGTAAGATTAAACTATTTTTCAAATGAGTTTTTCAACGTTATATCGAACACCCAAATCAATTTGTTAGTAAAGAGTTTTCAATAAGAGGTGTTATTTTGAAACTCTGTAAGATGCATCTCTTGTTAACATAGGTACTTTAATTTTGTACCATTTACAGTCTTAAGATAAAAAGAAAAGGTCTTCAAAATTCAGTTCTAAATTGGTTTGAAAGAGATTAGTAATATTTCCGACGCATGGTTTCGTGAAATGAAGCGCAGTATGAGCTCTGGGGCGCGGAAGTAATGCAAATGATTAGATTTCGTCGAATGGTCAGTACCGGAGTTGAACCATTAGACAAAACAATTACGGTAAAAAACAGTAGAATTATGTTTATGTTTAAATTTTTTTACGTATTGTGCTGAATTAGGATATCAGGATATCCCGATCCTATCTCATTCCAAAGGTTTCGTAAAAGGCGACTAAGGAAAACTTGACAAAAATCCCAACTCTAAATCGCTCTTAGGTCTTATTTTTTAGGTTAAGATCCAATCTTTGATTATTAACAAATCCTTAATAATACAGCCACAGGCAATCTGATCAACATTTTGTGATTTTGAGCCATATTTGTATCGGCGGACGGATAAAAAGTCCTAGTTTAATATTTCTAAGTAACTAACTACCTTTATGACCACTCAAAACATTCCCTGATGTATCAGATTTACTAAACTGACACTCAAATCATTACGTCACTATCCTTTTTACTTGCCATTCGTCAATGTCATTGTACAATGTAAACAGGATTTAAGGGCGGCAAGAAACTTGGAATAAGCAAACAGCATTACACATTTCACCGCTAAGTAGAATCCGATGTTTGCACCGTGCCTTTGTAACGATGGACACTCCAACTGACTACCTTTTAAGAGCTAGCTCAATGTCTTCGCCTTATCGGGAGGCAATGTGCCTTTATGTGCCTACTACCCATTTTATTTGTTCTTTATGTCATGATAGTGTTACTGTACAAGTATTGTCTCACTTCGATATACAATCGTTTAGAATAAACTAGCTGGTGCTTGCAACTTCGTTCTTGTATCCTGATACAAATAACTTTATTAGGCACCTAATGTATTATTTGGATTTGTCAGGAGACTTAATGTTTTTAATAAAGCTCTTTTTTGTAGAAAACTAATGAGAAAACTTTTAGTATAGTTAAATTTAAATAAAAGGAATAAAATTCTTATAAGTTATAATTGCAGAAAATATTGAAAACATCGTGTTTAGTGGCTCCCGTTTAAGAGCAATTTTAATCTCCAGGTAAACTATTCACAGATAGGCGTTTTATAATCAAGAAAATAGCAGTTCAGTATACATGACGTTTAATTTAACAAACCATCAACATTCGTAGTGAGATAACGAAAAGGAAAGCCGACGAAGGTTTCACAATGTAGGCAACCTTGTAATTACCACTACTGTAATTATAAACTTGTAGCCAACACATTCATACAACGACGATAATCAAGACCCTATTCAGATTCATTATACCTAAGAGAAAAGCAATAAATATAACGCCCTAATAAAATCTCGCACAACATAGGAAATAATAATAAAATATTACAAGAGCCGAGATTTTGTCTAATTAATTTTGTATATACGTATTGTAGGGCTGCGATGTCTTGGGAGTAACATACAATGAGTCCGGAAAACCGAAGGCGAGGTGGTAACAAGATCCACGAACGAGCTAAATTAGAATTTATGATTGTATGTGAAATTGTTAGAACGGGTTTCAATGTATATTGTTATATTTCGTTGTAATAAGATGGAGTTAAAACCAACTTTACCGATAAGTTCGTGAAATACCTAATGAACTTTATAATTTGTGTTTTGTACTCGTTCCCAACTTCATTCCTATCAAATATATGGTTAATAATTAACTTTATTGTACATATATTTGTTCATTTTACGTTTAAACATATTAATATTTGGGTATGTTAATTATTTTAATAAATTGTTAAGATGAAATTAACAACTTTGAATTAACAAGCGATTGCGAAGCGATGAAATTAACAAGCGATTTGGGGGTAATATTCGACTCTACTATGTCTTTCAGACCTCACTATGACTTCATCTGTAGTAAAGCTAATCGAATGCTGTCTTTTGTCCTTCGAAATGCTAGGCCTTTCAAACAAGCTAGTACGTTAATAACTCTTTATTATTCTTTAGTAAGAAGCGTAATTGAGTATTGTTCGCCGGTATGGGCTCCCATATATCAGACTCATATAGACAGAATTGAAGCAGTTCAGAGACGTTTTGTAAGGGCATTATCATCTAAGTTTGGCTTGAGACGTAAGTTACCAGATTACGACAGCAGACTTAACCGGTTTGAAATGATAAGTCTCGAGAGTAGAAGGTGGTTGACTGACATGTACACCCTACACAAAATAGTAAATGGCATATCTGATAGAGAACTTGTAGGCTTGCTGAATTTCAAGATACCGACGCGATCCGTACGCATTCCACAACTATTTTCAATACCTAATTGCAACAATAACGTATCACAAAATAATCCAATTTGCCGGATGTGCAGACAATATAACACCATTTGTTCTAAGGTCGACATATGCCATTCCCAATTTAATGTGTTTAAAGCTCAATTACTGAATGAATTCTTGTAATAATAATTGTGTTTTTTCTCCTTTTTATAATTCGCTATCTTGATAACTGTAAATGTATTTTGTTGTTTGTAAGTATTTCAATATTTTAAGTAATAAAATAACTTGTACCTAACCCTATAAAAGCAATTTAAATGAATGTCGTGTACAATTATAATTGGAGTTCAGATCTGTGTAATGTATATTGATAAGCTATGTATGTGTGTTGTGATCTTTTCTCTGTTATTGTACCTTAATAAATAAAATAAAAATAAATAAAACTTACCTACTAGCTACAATTATTAACATTAACAAAGCTAGCAAAATGTATATATGATTGTGAACTCCTTTTATTAAAGCTGCCTTTTGTGCTTAACAAGTTAAACGACTGCTAACTGTTATTTTTATTTTAATAATTCTCATTCATCCTGATTAATTCAAATATTAGGCATCGAACACTAAACTGCCACTGGGCAATCACCTAACACAGTTCTAACAAACGTGATCACAGATCGTGACGGCTGGTTCATAGATAAGTCTAGTAGTATGACAGGGGATAATATTTATGAGGGCAACACGGTAAGAAGTGTCGCTACGGTGTCGTGTCCGCTTCACCAACAGCGTCACACAACTGATTAAACAGACCTAAGATATCCGTAATTTGATACAAACTTGTCACTTCTAACTGCAATTATAATCTACTTATTACTTTTACTTGAAACTTTGTGACTTACGCTCTCTAATTCATAATAGGTCTTTACCTATGTAATTAGTATATAAAGAAATAATATGATAAAACACTTTCCCAAAGCTAGATGTTATTTATTCGAGTTTTGGTATTTTGATTTTGTAAAAAGTGTACAAACGCATTCGACGACGGCCATTCTTTTTAGACAGCCAAAGTATAGCTGGATATGTGACGTGCTTCTCATGCTGATTGATATAATCTGTAATAAATATTGGATAAGAAAAATCATATTTACTTATATGTCTGGAAAAGTACACACGAAATAAAACTATCATTTTAAAATGTAGTTTATTAAGCAATCGGTCGCAATGTTCTTATTTTTTCAATTTACACATTAAAAATGCATTAAAATTAACATACCACACTTACTCTCAAATTAAAGCTGCTACAAATGAACAAAATTAGCAAAATTTAAGCTACAATTTCCATATTGCCCACCGGAGCGTATGAACTACTGAGGCGGAGTTGCGTGTTAGCGCCAGACCACTGGGAGTTAGAACTCTGTTCAAAACTGGCGGTCGGCGACACTGGAATGAGTCAGCCGGCCACCGGGCGAAGGTAATGTGCCCACCCGTGCGCCGGCCGCTGACTACCTCTCACGAAATACTGCTTCACCGTGTAAGCGTTACACTTTGTCATACAGACATGCAACGGCACGTGATGTGATTCGCGGTTGCAATGTACAAAAACAACAATTGCTTCTAACATTTTAATACCAAATATTTGGTACGGTAATATTACAATAACAGGTATTATGTCAAAATGTGGTATTAATAGGCAGACATTACTATAACCGAATATGTCAGATCTACATAACATAAGAGGAATAATAATAATTTCACACTTTATTGAAAATAAAATGATAAAAATCGATCTAGACACAAACTCAATATTATTACTATCCAAATGTACAGCGTAGATTTAGAAGACTAAGGGCCAGATTCAGAGACCGCACTTTGACTTTACTTTAGCAAAGTCTAGTTATTATCTCTGAATTTGAACAACATTAAAGTAATTTTTCGCATGAAAAAGTTTACTTTCATTATTTATTACTACAAAGTAAACTTTTCATGCGAAAAGATTACTTTAATGTTGTTCAAATTCAGAGATAATAACTAGACTTTGCTAAAGTAAAGTCAAAGTGCGGTCTCTGAATCTGGCCCTTAGTTTCTCTCTGTTGCTACAGAATGCCCGTCCCTTCAAAGGGGTGTTTAATGACTGGCAATAACTTAGATGATAGTAGGTTCAAAATTTTTTGATTGCAGATCATTTAATCATTTCAGCGTAAAATACCAAATATTATTTATTAAAAGGCAACAAGAAAAGTAGATCTAAATATTAAATCAAAACAATGCTAATCGAAGAAAATTGGCCGGCGAACATCCCTTTGTAAATCCGATTTACTGCAATAACAACATCAAGTGGATTTATAATTATCGGCAGAGCGTTTAAGTCGCGTTTTAATTATAGAAACAAACAAAAACAGGAATCTCGAATGTCTTAGCGGAGTTTCGAAGTGAGTCGGCACTTTGATTCTTAACTCTTTGTTGTGGAAATAATTTTCTTTTAGTAGGGGTGGAGATTTACAGAGGCAGTCAGAGCAACAGTAGCGTAAATCATGACGATTGTGCACTTGAAATGTAATTGACCCTTGCTCTCATAAATAATATTAATTTGAGAAGGAGAATTGTAAATGAATCATAATAAAACTCCAGTAAAAAGTAAAGCAAATTTATTTTTATCTTTTGAAGGTAAATTAAGAATAGAGAAAATTGTTTTATTTTAGATATTTATATTGAAAATTAATGGCTGCGTTATTTGACAGTACGATACTGTCTCCGGACATAGGAAATTCAATAATAATTGAACTTGGTGCTCGGCATTCCGCATCCGGTGTCTCGGGAAATCACTTTTTGATTATAAATGTGCACAACGTTGAAAATATTTTGGTAAAAAAATATATTTGTATATTAAAAAAAAACATTTATGGAAAAATTGAAAACAGTATCAAAAACTAATCGATGCATTCACAGACACGGAAACAATACGTTTACGTAATTGTAGCAAATGGTAACGTTAAAATCAATACTTCTGCAAACCGAGAAGTAGTACGTTTCAAGAAACATGTATCAATGTATCGAATGCACGAATCGATTGTAACGATTATCGATTGCGGGCTAATAAATTGTTTACATTGCCCGATGCGCGATCATTAAGATCTTTGTTTACTGCGCGACCACACACGACTCACAGACGTCGATGAAGCCATACGTTGATTTCATTGCAGGATATCGTATTAAACTTGATGCTTACTTATATCATATTTACTGCTGGAACTGTTAGCAACAAAAATAGCATTCCGGTGTAATATAACCGTAGTATTTCTGCAAAATAATTGTGGTTTTCTGTGTTTTCAGAATATCAATTCAAGGCATAATAATTTAATCGGTAGTTAAAAGTTATGGATATAATTTAAACTGTAAATAACATACTCAATCTGCGACCTTGTATACCTACATATTGACGTTTTGGTCAGAAAGAGTCTATAATAAAGAATGTAGATTATTAAGCCTAGGCTAGTAGTCATGAAAGTTCTCGACCATCTGTCTTACCCAGAGGCAGCTTGTTTAATACCAGGCGAAAAAATCAAATTGAAATTTTAAAACCACAATCCTTATCATATCTTTAATTAGATGATCGAGGCTTAGAATAATTACGCCCATTTTAATTTAATGATAACTAAACTATTGTAAAGTATATCAAGCTATTGGGATGGTTAATCAATAAAATCAATACTGTTTTGGTTAGCTGGCCCGTCGTTGCGTGAAAGAAGATTCAGTTTATTCTCTCGTCAACAAATACTGGGTTTATGCGCCCAGCTTCAGTTTATCTCTTTACTTATTGCTTTTTATCGGAAGCTCATTTAGGTACTTGTTTATCTTCTACAAGTTGTTATTGAATTACTGAGTGATTGTTTATTTAACATTATTAGTTAATAGTTGTAATAAAACTCAAATAGAAATGACTTCCAATTTAACGGTAGTTGCAATGTAATGGTGATTTATCTATCCGAATAAACAGTTGCAATGTAACAGTGTTTTGTAATTTATCTAGTAAGTATTCCTTAATACATGAATTTTTACTCAAGGTTGACGTAAATGCCATATTTTAGCTAAACAGAATCTAAAAAAAATAAAAATAAACTTATTTAAAACTAGATATTACGCTGTTCAAATAGTTTTTTAACAACTGTGTAGTACTGTGAAGTATTTTTCTTTCATAACTTTTTTATTCATCTTCGTTATGAAAAATCAACCAATCTATGCTTTCAAATACTAACTAAGTTCAATCATAAAATGTTTAACATAGCTTCTATATAGAGAGTGGTTTCCATCATATTACATGCATCGTCCAGCTAAATGATATAACCGTGTAATTTAATTTTTTCGGGCATCAGACAATATTTCGACGAAAATGAATTATCTCCTGCCCTTTCAATGTAAATACTACGGGTACAGGAGTGGGATAATCAAATGACGACGCCGAAATTGACTACTGAATTTCCGTTTATTGCTGACGGGCCAATACAAAATTATAGAATTTTATCAGGAATTACAATGATTACTTACTTTAATTTTATAAATAATTTAAGAGACCGTTTCGTGCCTTCTTTAATGTGGATACCTCTTTTAAATTATCATGGCTGTTATTTTAAATAATTGGCCTTACGTTTACTTTTTATAATTTTTTATACTATGTTATGTTAGGTCTACTCGTAGATTTGAGGCTATGTGAATATTGTTTATGTTATGCATAGCTTTTTTGTTTTATTTTTATTTATAAAAAAATATGAGGTATTTAAAATATTAAGATGTATATCATGAATAGATACATGCTTTACTCTCCAAGCGTGTAAAAATATACATACCCATGCTTTCTACTTCACGTTGGTCCTATAATACCAAGTTATTAATTCATCGTTAAAAATGAATACATACAACAAAATGCTTTTTGTATAATTGCTCGATGCTATGGGAAATATAAAATGTCATTTTTCATAATTGTTACGTGATCTCAATTCAGTAACGAACAATTTTTTGTTTTTATTTTAAATACTCTTGCTAAATTATTTGAGAGAAAGAAAAATTCGTATATACAATAAATAAGACGGCCTAGACTGTTTGATAATACTACACTTCGCGTTAAAACACTAAATTATTCAAGACCTTGGATGCCTCCACTTTTCTTCATCAGACTGTCATCGCTTTACGACGAGATAACTTTCTTCACGTGTTCAATTTGTTAAATCACAAACATTTGCGAACACAATTTAATTTAATAAACTGTCAAAAAGCTGCCGGTACGTGTTAGTGTTTACAAATGGACCGGACATACGTTTTCCGCCTTGGTTTCCCAACGGGGGGCGTCGTTCGCACCCCCATGATGAATTCACCTTTTATTTTGTCCCATTTGACTCAATTGAGAGTGATTTTTGAGCGTGAATGGGCAGCCTGTGTAATTTGCCACTGACAGGCAGAAATGTGCATTGAAAGCTATAAAAGGTTCAGACCAAACTCAATCAAGACCGCTTTTCTGTTTTACTGTTTGTTTTAAATAAAATTGTTCTTTCATATTCCGTGCCAAAGTATCCAGTCAAAGGTTAAAATAATGTACATCTTCGTAGTATCGCCGTGCGAATCCATTTAAGTTTCATAGACAAAGTTCACGCCGGCATATTCCTTAACAAGACTTTGCAAAATGTTAGCGGACCATTTGAACAGAGCCCTCACAAATAGTTAGTAGACAATAAATTATTTAATAACCCCTCGGTTCCGAGTGCAAGCTTAACGCTGAATCTCAGCGTACACATATGAAATCGTCTCTTTAGAAACAATTAATATGACCGTGATTAAGTCTGGGTACATTTGCAAATGTGGATGTAATGTTGCAAAATTTGATAATTTTAAAACGGCTACGAGGTTTAGCGGATATTTTGATTGTATTGTTTAATTTGTAATTGTAGTAATTTATGTACGTTATAAAATCTGCTGTAAAACAGTAACAAGTAACAAGGTTTTCATGTCAAACATGGACGTTAGAATCAAGTGGGCTTAACTAATTCTTCAAAGGATTATATTTCAAAGCTCATGAGTAACAATTATTGTCCCAACTGACCTATTACTGACCGGTGTTGGGTTATCGGCGAGAGGTTCGTAACTCATTTCTAAGATGTGGGGTTTCCCCTTTCCATGGATTCAATATAACTGCTCGTAAAACTTAATGTAGAGACGTCATTTTGTAATTAACAATTACTTTTAACTACAAGTGACAGTTGAATTATGAATGTTAAAACATGATAATATGATAAACGTTACGTATAATTTTAGCTATGGCTGGTTTTGAAAATGTTTTGTTTTTAATTGTTCTTTTTAAGTGTATGGTAACAGTTCTGTTTTGCTTATAAACTGAAATATAAATGTTATTCAATAATAACATAGAAGGTACAGTTTTGTAACCAAGTTATTACACGGCGAAGCTTTGAACTACGATAGTTTGTAGGACTTCGAGGGGTATCGCTGTTCGCTAGAAGTATATATTATCTAGTAATATGTGCATACATACATGTTTCTTGTCTCATTGGCATGGTACAGGTAATAAGTTATCTTCTCTAAAACAAAGGAGATTTTCTCATGAAGTCATCAACTTAACATCTCAGAAGTTTTAATTTTCCCTCGTGCAAAATGCGAGAAGGGGTGTCCTATTTGATGTCCAGGGTCGATGAAGTTCGAACGCTTTATTACTGTGTCCGGCTTTAAGTGGGTGTAAAGTTTCAACACCCTTTGATTTACTTGCTGCGCGGGGAATAGGTGTGCGACGAATCGGACCAAATCAATGTTTGAGCTTTGTCTTTTTCCATTGTAACTCGATTTTATTACGTAGGTGTTCGTTTTATTTTTGTTTCGCGTCCACGCGTATGACCGATCGTGTTGTCATTTTATTGTATCTCTCTACCTATCTATATCTGTATCTACACTCACACGTATTTGTTGAATATGTAATGAACTTAAATCATTCTAAACAGCGTTATAAGGGAATATTGGGGACAATGCCAACCGCATAATGGGCGAGGCAATTATTACACTAATGCCTTAAAGGACCACTTTAATCCCCTAATCGGAAGCCAAACTAACGTGGAGCCGTCCCGCATAGAAATATCTTAAATTGGCAACACGGTCCGGCGGGCCAACCATAAAACATCTTAATGAGTACAGCCAGCAGCTGTGGACCCCTATATTGCCGTTCTCATATCCATGCAAACTACCAACCGACGACGTCTTAGCGGCCTTACTTTCCTCCTCCTTGTTTACAAGTCGACAACTAATTTGCTGCAATATGTGCATAGGACAACATTACGGGCGCTATCTCCTCCGTGCGTGGCTTGCATACATTTGCTCCTTCCTCGCCGCAACAAGGTTGTTCTTCGACCTGACCCTTCAGTCAACCCTCCTATATTCAAATTCGGCCCGGACCGGCCATTTGGACGCGGATTTGTTATAAGATTAAAGGAAGATTTCACTTGTGAAACAATATGGCAGCCGATTTACATATTTCGTTTCCTTATTAGTTTCGGGATATTTGTTTTGGGGCCGCCGAATTTACATCCACTGACCGATTAAATGGCCCTTAGGCGTCTTTAATGGGGGTGCCGCGTGGTCGTTGTTGGCCTTAGCAAATGTGTGCTTATGCGTAATTGAATATTTTATGGGCTGAACAAAATTTAGTGCGGAAAATTTATCGATTTCTCAGAACTATAACATTTATTTAGCTCAATTTGATTCCATTCCTATACGCAAAGTACGAGTATATTTAACAGCGTAGGTACACAAAAATAAACATCCCTCTCACATTTCGCCTTTTCAGTTTGCGAGTGTGTTTATCGTTTGCGTTTATCTGTTGACTGTTTTTATTCCGTGGTTGACATTTACCCTCTGTTTCAACAAGCGAGCCGTATTGCGAGCACGTTTCTTTCATTCGCTGGACGAGTGCTCGCGTTGCATTACCTCCATTCATGTCGAGATAGCTTCACTTAGTTTCCTCTTTTTCAGTGTGGACGGGTTAATTTCTGCATCTTTATTATTCGAGTGGCCGGTGTATAGGTGTAGTGTAGTCTGTCTGGTAGCGTAGATTGTGTGGCGGAAAGCAAACTTGAATTGTTGGGTCGTGGAGGTAATGAACGCACGGGTGGGACATGCAGTGCTGCTGGAGGCGTCTGGTACGAGCGAGAGGCACGGCGCTCGCGTGTGGGGGGAAGGCGCGGGTGCAGCCGGGTGCTAGCGCCGGGGAGGGGGCGCAACGCGTCCTGTATGCACAGCGCCGCTTCCGCATTCGTTAATGCAAAAGCGAGCACAGACTTCAGGTGTACATTTTCAGCGCTTGTGTGCTTTATACTCGATGTTAAGGCGTGCGTCTTTGTGCAATGCTCAGCCTTAATTATTATTACATTTTATCTTCTCTACGCTTCAATACGCTCTCGACGTTAAAGCTTGGGTAATAATATATCAATTTAATCTTTACAAGCTCCTACATGCTGAGGCGTTCAATATTAATAATAATATCTAAGATATAGGTACACACCGTTCATTGTATGTTCTTGCTTCTCTTGTTTTCATTCCTCCCATTCTAATGTAAAACGAATAACCTGCGGCTTAACAATTCATTACTGCATTCGTTCATTTCAGCTTCATTAAAATCGCATTAGGATTAATTTTTCTCGTCCCCATTTTAATTCGCAGTTTGCTGAGGGGATCTCTCGCTGGACGTAGTGCAATCATCCACAGTCAATATTTGTCCTGTTTTGTCTACCTGCGCCAGTGTGTTTTACGTTATTGCTTGGAAATTGCTAGTGCCCACTTATTATAACCACGAACATTGTTTACCGCTCTCTTTTATTTTTATGACAAATATATTCACGGGGTCTTTGCATATAGGTAGTTGCGAAAATTAACATTACTTATACGGAATAAAATATTTGTGTGGTAATAGAGTAGGAATACATAACATCCCATTATCATATTATAGCCGAGTAAGAATGATTCTTATATTTATATATTTTTATTCTTATATCTTAGTACTAATGTAATTATTCGTCTCTGTTTTTTTGTAAAACGACTTTAATAGGGTAGTATGAATCGTTTATTAAATCGTTATAATAATAATACATAACCTTGCCTTACGTTTCTGTTATCGGAAATAATTATTGTAGTAGGTAGTACGTCTAAAAATTACTGGCTCTTACGGCAGCAGATATTTATTTTACCTAAATTTAATTTTTAACGAATTAAATTACGTTTACCGTAATTAAAAGAAAATAGGCTATGATCTTAGGTCTACTAAGTTATTTAAATTCATAATAAAGAAAAAAGAAGCCGTTACGTCAGCACTGCTTACTAGAACCCTTTGTGCATTGTAAATCGATATTTCATTTTCAAATCGATGCACTGAAGCCTCACTATACATTTGCACGCGATATTCACGACCCCTGCCAACGAATATCTACAATATTATTAATTCAGGCATATTAATAAATGGTGTCATGTTACGACCACACTGATGTCGCAGGAAGCATGGACCGATGAGCCATTCCAACGAAAATAAATACATTATTCGATCCCGAACTGCATCGATTTTTTACAAGAAATCGATTACTTTTTATTTCAACTGTCCGTTCTAATTTTTTATCGATGCATTTGATAAGTATTATGTTACTGATGTTATGATCCTATTTCAAAGATACTACTATTTTATATAGAAACATAAATAAACACGCACGGTGATCGATGTTTTTATTTGCAATAAAAGTCTGAACGCGCAGTATGTATGTGCGTAACAGCTCAAGTCGAAGTGTCGACTATTTTTCTGGCAATCATCGTTAAGAAGTCTATTCGATATTTTTATAGACAATCATCTATTTTGATCTGAGTCAGCTTTTCGCACTAAATAATATTGGCTTGTAATTCACAAGTTTATTTTTCATTTTTGTTTTAAGTTCTCAATTCAAAGAGATGCAGCATCTGTGTATGTCTGTCGTGATAAATGTTTACGTAAAAACAAATATGATTGGTGAATGTTTAGTCCGCCTATGATGGAAGGATTTCAACTGCCTTCTCCTGTAAAAATAATTCATGCAACAGAACTAAATCAATGGATTTTATCATATTTTGACCCAGGAGATTTGTTCTAAACATTAGATAATATCGTTGATTTACCAAATATTATTTATAAGTTCTGCATTTATAAAAAACATCCAGGATTACTGTAGAAGTGCCGAGGGCAGACAATATCGAGAATCGAGCATTTCACGGTCGGTAAGTTCAGCCGTATCGATGCGGATATAATAACCAGTGGAATGGTAACTATAAAGAAAGATTGTATTTTTTACTAACGTCATAAGAAGTCGGAATGTCTGACCGTCCCTTTGATCGGTTTGATAAAACTGCTTGCGATCTCTTTTCTTCTTTTTCATAAAAATTTCCTCCGCACCTTTATTGATATTTTCTTAGTTTGAAATGTACGATGGAATGTTATGAAATACGATGGAATGTAATGAAATATGTGGACAACCGATTCAAAATTCTTAATCTAGTATTATCGCTGTAGAAGAATTTGCCAAATATCAATTCTTCTTTTAAAATTTTATTCTTGAACGGTATGGTGATTTTACTTCAAAGTAGAAATCATACATGTTGCAATGACATGAACACAATTTTATTTTAGGATTACAAATAAGTGAAGGATTAGAGTGCCCATACTGATGATAATAAACAACCAAAAAACCAATTTATTTCTGTGTATAACATTGTGCTTGTCGAATATTCAACATGCGTTTACAAAACAAAAAAGAGTCTTTATAACTTGTATAAATAGCCTTAGTACCAACAAAGTTAGTTTCGGAATAAATGACGTTATGTTAAATAAGATAAAAAAGAAGACAAACTAGTAAAATGTACTAACGAACATTTTTTATCTATATATTGAATTATATTGAAATTGTCAGTAAAAATAAAAGGTTCTAGCATCAAAGGTCATTACCGCCCCATAATTTAGATCCACATGTCTGACAAAAACAATAATCCTTATAGTTTTGAGGAAAAATGTTTATCTATCGCGACACCCACCCCATAAATATTGCGCTTACTGAAATAAAACAGTGGAAATAGATAAAAAGCTAAACGGCTGTTGGTAAATGTGTGAGACAGCGGTGCGGACAGTATGACAAACGTCCCTGTGCTAATGTTACCGCCATGTCCTTTTACGTTTATTCTTTATTTTTAATGTTACACACGCTTTTTGCATTGTTGTTTTGGTGTACTTTATATTAGTTTCTTTACTTAATTATCCCATTTGTTCAGTCTTTTGTTACATTTCTTATGATGTAAATGTATTTTTATAATTAATTGTATCCTTGAGAACAATAAATATATATATATTTTTTTAAATAATTTTGTACTGTAAATTAGAATTCCATACATCCACACCATACAGAATAATACAAAATATCTAATAGTATAATTTTAAAACAATAATACTGAAAAAGGACCAGAGTGCAGTTTATTTATTGACTAATAAAATTTGTGTCCGTTAATTGATGTTTGTAAAAGGTCCCCGCGACACAGGGCATGATCCCTAGTGCGGGAGTTGTCTTTAAAAAAAAAATGAAATTATTGGTACCTATTATTAAATCGAAACAAATTTCATAACGATTTTGTGCAGTAAATCAAATAAACTCTATTAGATATTTCGTAATGCAAACGCTTAATACAGGATAAATGAAGCTCAAAATCATTTAACATCACTTATCAGACGTCAACGAAACACCGCGTCACTGTAATCAGTTACATCAAAGCTTCATATTTATGAAACATACGTTCGCCTGATAACGACACATCTTATCTAAAAGACATTATTTCATACACATCTATCGGAAAGCCATTTTCGATTTCTGATTTTATTCTAGGCAATTTATTTTCAATAAAGAACTATAAAAAGACTTATCTAAATGGTTCGGTTTCTAGTCGGAGGGGAGCAGCTGTCATAAAAGTCGATTCTTATTTACGTCGTATTGCACTAGTGGGAAAATTGTATGATAGTGACAATAATTGAAGATCAACACGGCAGCACAGGAAACTTTTGGAGGAGGCCTATGTCCAGCAGTGGGCGTCTATAGGCTGATATGATGACGGCAGCACTTGTTTTGTTCTGTATATTTTATCTTATACATACCTACAATGAAATTAAGAGAGCACAATCAGTTACTTTTAAAATCAGCCTTATACAACTTTATTACGAAATAAAAATGGGTGAATGATGTAAATATAATTGCATAAGGAATACAGGAATAGGGATTTTTTACATAACATATCAGAAAAAAATAAAAATATTTTCAAAAATTAATGAAAGTCAATCTCTCTAGAAACACTAAATACTTACTTAAATAGAATTTAAGAAAGAAGCCGTATTATTTACTAGACACATTTTGTACTTGTGACATTTACGTTAAAATTAGATCTTCTTGAAACAAGTCTTCAATGTTGTTACTGCCCTATTTTCTCCATAAAGGTGACTTCTTTTACAAAAAAAAAGAATAAGTGCGCAGGTGAACTGCGTAGGGTAAGTATATCGTAAAGCAATAAGTACGTCCGCATCCGTGTGGGCCCCAAGCATGTATTGTGTATAGAGATAAGCGGTACACCGCACCATAGTGTCATACCTTACTTTTTACAGGACATTCTAATGATAAATGTTTGCATAGACCAGAAATATGAGTACCTTCTTATTTAAATAACACGGGTCCTAATCTACGATTTATCTATGGATTAATTTTTAAATACTAAACTTAATGAATTATTATTAGTAATTGGTACCTAGAACGATCAATAGATGAATGTTTTTAAAGACAAGCTACATAAAAAAGTTTAATGTTTAATAAATAAAAATGTCCAAAGCGGATGTTTGCATGAACTTCAGTCCTTTATAGTCCTGTTAATTACGGATGATGAGTAAAAATGTAAATATGGACAACATTGTGGAAGAACTTTAAACCGGCAACTATATAAAAGCCGAGAGCATTACAAATAATGACCATATAAGTTCATAAATTAACATAATAATACATTACAACAATCATTGACTCGAAAAACTGTAAGTAGGTATTAAACAAAACTGGTATAAATTAAAATGTTAAAATTATTATACTTACAAATTATATTATATTTTTTTCGATTAATATACAATGATCGCAGTGGATGATAAACAACGAAATAACAGAGGAACCCATTTAAATTTGTACTCGAGCACCGACTCATTTACATGTTATTCGGGCAACAAACCCTAGGGGACTGTATCAGCCATTTATGAGTTAAAAAGTATTAAAGAAAAGAAAACTCAATAGATATAAAAAGATAGGTATCATAACAACAGAAAGAAGCCGCGTGCAAGGAAACTGCTCGCGGCGAATAAGCCTTGCGGAAAGCGGCATTGTTCCGCGACTTTTAAAACGGAACAAAATGAACGGAGGGGAAGGAAATCGGATGAAAATATGAAAAGAATACACGTTATATACGTAAAAGTGAAACGAAACGTCGGAGATCGGGTCTCAGTCGCGGCGGTCCGCAAATATAATTTGCATAGTCAAGTAGCCCAACTTTTGTCTGCAGCGGATGTTCGCAACCATATACGTTCGTTGCTTTTTAACCACACTCTCGTTCTGTAGCGGGCCAGGCTTTTTATTGCATTTTTTCCCCTTTGAACGGATTCCTTCAATATTTTGGTGGTTCGTTTTTATTCATATGCTCGGTCATCGAATTGTTTCGCTTCATATCACAGCTTTGTTACATTCTCATAATACATGTTACTTATTTATGAATATGTTGGAATATGCAATTGTCATTAACGTAGCAGGTTGTCATAATTGTAATTTACGATTAATACAAAATGTATTTTACTTTACAATAATGACTTTTGCCTTCACGTCTTAATTAAATATACAACATGTCAGATTCATAATTCTGTTCAACTCAATATGATAAGCTTAAGATTGATATTATCATCGAGAATAAAGGCGGCAACAAAAGGTTTTTTTTCTACCAATACGGAATAAAATAATCGATCAAGGAATTATTACAATTCATTGTGAACTGTGAAGAGGAAGCAATAGCCCAGATTATAGAGCACAAAGCGGTGCCGACAATCCACAGTCAAATATTGACTTGTAGAAACAATGAACGCAGTCCGAAATGCTGCCGCTATGCTTTTGGATTATGCGTAGGAAGAAATTGATTGACGTTTTAGTTGCGGCTCCTTTTACCGATGATTAATAATCTAAAAAGGATAGACTTGGTTAAATATAAACTCAATAAAGTGGGGAAAAGACTTTACTTGTGAGCTAATTAATAAAATATTTACGCGTTAATAGACAGGAAAAGTGAGATGAAAAGGTCCTAAAATAAGCTTCACCGGAGTGCAAACCTGTTTTTCAGAGGTGTTAAAGAGAATCAATATTCGGACTCGATGGTCCGACGAATTTTCCACTGAACGGATCTTTGGACGCCAGACCTTTGTATTGACGATAAATTAACGAAAAAGGACCTTCCCATCCTAATTTTGTTAACAAAGTAATTATGTACGGTCGTGTAAATAATATGCATTTTGACATCACGGGTAACGGTGAACCTTAAAATGCTTGCAAAACAAACATCAGAAGAGATGGGCCGAACAAAATATACTTTCAAATTAAGAAGAGATTCAAATAATGTCAAATACGTAACATACATTTCTGTTGCATAAAATAGAAATGGAAATAAAAAGTTAGCTTGCAATCTTTACGTTATTAGTGGCCGGTGTCAAAGGTTGTACAATGACAAATGATGCGTAGGAGTCGATCGCTAGTGAACCTCGCCCGTTTCATTAGCAACAACATTAATTACTAGCAAATCTTTAATGAGAAAACTGAGAGCTCTCATTTTATTTTCTTTATGTTTTTCTAAGAGATGTTCAAGGCTTCATATTCATTTGATTACTGTTTTTTGCTGCTTTTACTTTTCTGTGTTATACTTTACTTGTTACTTCTTAAAGGTAAAATAGCTCATTAAAATAGAAATTTATTTAACAACATTGACTTTATCTCTTTACATGTTAATACGTCGTATATCTTTACTTGCAATCAAACGTAGTGTCGTGGATACTTTCTGACCCACAGCTATTTATGGTATAGCAAATTATTTTTTAATACTGGGGTTTTAAATCAAGAACAACCTCTAACTCTAACTTTTCACCTGCTTGCTGGTCACCCTTGTGACCATGGACGATTAAATCTAATGTATTATGACCATTTTATGAATACCGTACCTGAATTGAAATGGCTTCTAATTAATTTTATAAAAACCATATTATTTCAGTGTGAAATACCTATTAATGTTAAACTTTATTTTGCTATATTTGCAACGCATACATTATATTTTTCTGAGAATAATCTTACTAATGTATTTGGGAGTCATGATTCCGAAATATAAATCATGATCAGATAAAATTAAGAAATACTTCACTCCATGAACTTTTATCGTTTGGTCCTGAGACCGCGCCGCCCCTCAATTCTGTCGGAGGCCCTGCCTCCAGCGTCTATCAACACGTGCACCGACTCAATCATTCGTCAATCGAACCTCTGAGTGAAGAAGACGTAAATATACTGATTGTATAAGTAAGAAAGAGAAATCTTATCGATGCGTGGCCGATCACGCGATTATTATTGAACGAAGAAATGCCTAAACATAGATTGTTACTACAGGTGAATCGAGCAATCCTTTAAGATGTTTTGATAAAGAATCTGTTTATGACGTACGAGTAAAAGAGACAGATGTAATGCCACTGTCAGGTTTATTTACGTGTACTTATGTAGATACAGGTGAAGAGAAATATGGCGCACGACGACGTACGTATAAGCAAAACCGTTTATTTAGTCGCAGTTTTGTTTTGCTCCGCGTGCGGCATTCGGGTAATTGTTGTTTCGATACGGTACGACTGGGCTGGATATTACAATCTTACATCAATATTATCAGACTATTATTCAAATAAATATTCCCACGGACAAAATTATAAAATTAATCTTAATATCAAATTCCTCTATTTTTTTAAATACTACACATTTCTAAATAATTGTTTCTTTCAACAGTTATGTACCAAAAGCGGCTAAAGAAAGAAAGAAAACAACGGCAAATGATACAAGAGCAACTTGAAATGGAATTAAAGCGACGGCAAAAGGTAGAAGAAGCTCTGAAACAATCAGGCGCACCTTCAGAAATACTCAGAATCGTAACAGGTAAGCAAGAGACAATAATAATAACGAGTTTAATTAATTTACTTATTTAAAAAATCAATTTGTCAATATCATCTATAACATCAAGTTCTAACATGTGTTATTGCCCCTGACATGTTAACTTGCCTTCTGTCAAACAAACTTTACATTAGTCAAAATTTACTCAAATCTAAAAGTCAAAGTTTCGCAAATAAATTAATAATAATGAGCTTTATCTAGTCTGGTTAGAATTGATTATTGACTGCTGCCTTCGGTGATATGTGATGTATTGACGTTGAATGCGTATGGAGTGCGTGACGTAAGAAGGGTGGGTTAACACTGGTGATGGCTTGTACTAATCTCCGTGTCAGGAAATCGTTTCGCAGGCCATTTGAAATGAGGGTTCAGAACTAACATGCATTTGAGTAGCTTGTCTTACATAAACGCCTTCGGACTTCTGACTTTATTAAGATGTATAATCGTAAAATGCGATTGATTGATATATTATTATTATGCTGAAATATTATTTTTGTGTTCTAACAAATGTATTTTTGTTACAGAGAATCTTTCTATATCAAATCAAGAAACGCCTCGTTCGGAACGTGAAAATGGTTCAGAAAGGGAGAGCAAGCCTCCAAGTGCCGAGCCTCCCGCTGCTTCTCCGCCCTTCCAAAGAGATCCACCTCGAACTCCTGACAAGCCTCAGTGGAACTACCCTCCACCACCTGTCGATATCATGGGTGGAGGAGCGGCTTTCTGGCAAAATTATTCTGGTGAGCCTACAACTAATAATATAATAAAATAAATTTAAAACATAATCTAACGTCAAAATAAAGAAAACCCTTACACCTCATACCTAAACAATACACGCCTTAACAAATTACCTAATAGGTCTCAAAATACTAAAACAAAACAGATGAACTATTAGTTTGTTGTGTTCCTATAAAAGAAAATCTATTCTAACAACACATACATATACCTACTTAGTACTTATAAACATTTAAAAAAATTCAATTATATTTTAAATAAAAAGCAATAGCTTTTATGGTAACCGATTTGATGTAGGAAATTATAATTCCAACAAAATGTTAATAAGTCAACGTTATTGAATTCTGCGTACCGAACTGATGTACGATATTGTTGCTACATTCATATGATTTTCAAATGGAAAAAGGGTCCATTGTAGATGAAAAATTTCCAACGAAATGAAATGTTATATTCATCATATTGCATAGCTTTCGTATCGGGAATGTCAAGTATTTAGAAGCTCTCTGTTGGTTTTGTTGTAATTTTTTGATGCGGCTTTTTTAAAGGTAATGTTTATTGTGTAATTTTATGATTGTAGTTATGCTTTGACTGCATTCAACTAAGCGCGGGGGACAATATTATAAAAAACACAATATCTGAAAGAATATGAAAACTAGTACAATGACGTTTACAAGAATTAAACAACATGTAAGTTTAGTATGTTATATATTAAAAATAGTGAAATACATGTAAACAAATTAATTAAAATACAGCGTATACTTTAAAGAATGTAAGCGCCAACTCCATATAAAAAAAAATAAACTGCAACGTACTCAACTTTGATGGAACACGAAATAAAAATATGGCTCTCGTATCGGTGAATCAAACCATATTTTTTTTCCATTTATATCCGCTTTGTGGAAAGCCTAGAAATTTCATTAAAAATGCACCGGCAAACTGCAGCATACCTAAAGTAGTGCGGCGAACGTGTGCACCCTTGCTTGCTCGCTACTTGACAGTTAGGAAGGATGCTTTTTAAAATTGGCAATCTTGTTATAAGATCAACATGTGGAGTTTTTTCTTTTTAATTTTTACGTTAGATTTCTTTATTGAGATAAATTTATGATCTTATTGTTTTAGAAGTTTATTTTCATTTTGTTTTTTTACATTATTTGTACAAATATCTACATCCTACAATTACTTAGTAATTAATAAAAGTAAAAGTTATCTTCTAACAAAATACATTTAACGTTTACCTACATTATTGAAATGATATTACAAATTGCAAATTAACTTTTAGAAAGCAAATTACATATTTTCATGTTTAAATCCCCTACACTCGATCTGAATTAACTCGAGGGGTAAGTAGGTGTTTAGCATTCGCAAAACATTGATACGGATTTAACCGTTTCCCTTGTTCCGACGAGTGCCTTTTGCCGACAGACTGTTCAAGTAGAAATTGCAACTAATTTAAGTGTTACGTTACCCCAAGTGTCTTGACGCACGCGAGCACGCAATAGCAATTGTTTGAATTGGAAACGTTTTAAAATATTTGAATTTGTTCATAAGGCTAGTTTTCAGTGAATTATATTCCTCATATTATCACATATTATACTTTCGCGTCTTTGATGCATTATAAAGATATTTTGCAGTAATCAATAAGCATAAAACGTTAGAAAATCGACTGAAAAATAAACTAAGTTTCTAGACGTAAATGTACCTATAATGTAAAAAAGTAAAACTCTGTTTAAATAATTTTACTGTTGATATTAACTTTATTGTCAATTATAATAATTTTACATCAGAATACTTTTTATAAAGTAGGTATATATTATAAAAGAAGGTAAAGGCTATAAAACTGAAACAGAAAAATACAAGAGGGCTGTAAATATAAAAAGGTTGGTAACAGAAAAACAAAAATTAAAACTTGGAGCCTTTCATCAACTTTCCTCAGTGCCTTCGGTAAAAGAAAAAAACATATTTTTATTATTATTCGTAAATTAGAAAACTTTTATCTACGTGCTTTTTGCGAAAAACGGGATGAGAGTCAAAAGTGTTACGAGTAATTACTTATTTAAAATTGGATTTGGAAATATAAAAACTTGTAAAATTGACAATAATTTATGTTGAAGCAATAGGTAATCAATCAAGATTGTGTTGTTATTATAGTCATCAATATACTGATTGATACAAACATGTTGATGACGTTCATAGATTCACATAATATATATATAATTTTAATTCTCCAAGCAAAAACTGTTAATAACTAATTTTACACATAGGTAGGTATAGGTTATTAAAATTATTGATTATATTTGATTATTATTTTCAAAATTATTTTGTTCCTCGTTAAGGATTTTATTTACAGTATAGGCGTTGCAAAAATACAAAACCCTATAATCTAACTAACTTTTATCTGAGGTTATAAAGCATTATATAAAGCATTCGTAATATTATAATCATTTAAGAACGCAGTAATAATAATTAAAATCAATTGTAGTTACTACAGAAATAATAGATATTTCAAATGTAATATGCGTGTAGAGCTGTAGGTATTTATTTTTAATAATATAATATTTATGTTAGCTTCGCATGTAAAACAGATAAAGCAACTGATGTTACATAAGTAATATAAAGTTGAAAAATTAATAAAGAGGAAAGTTCTTCATGCTACATTTTAGGTGAGCTTGTAAAATGAATGGAAATAAAATTGTACCGCACAGGTGCGCACAAAACCTTTGACGGTATTAACTTTTTTCTTTATTATTAGTAATCACCCGCATCATTGTATTCATCGTTTTATAAGATGTAGTCATTTTAATCATAACATTTATCTAGCGTATAACCATTGCGGAGTACTCACAATATTATACCGACAATGATAGAGATTTAAACTAAAATCCTAGTCACGATGGAATTGATTCTGTTAACAAAAAATATCAAAAGAATGTCTTTAATAGAAAATCAATCCAATCAGTATAATTCGTCATGCACCAATAGAGTCAGCAACAGTAGCACTTCATCCCGCCTCTATCCGTTCGTTGGCGTCGCATTATAATCATTCGAGATCCGTTGTTGTTCAGGTATAGTCCCTTCATAACCATCCGTTTAAACCGACCCTTTGTTCACAACCTTCTCAAATTTCCAACGAAGAATTAATCAACTCACTCTTTTCTCTTTATTTTTACAGCAGTAATTAATTTCGCTTTAACAACGAAAAAGGTGTCGATTGCTTTTAAAAAATTAAAAATAATGAGCAAACGTCCTTTCTATTATTTCTACAGAGATATTAAATGACATAAAATTTAATTTCAAGAAAAAAATAATTAAGAAGATGATTAAAATCACCCCAAAAAGTAAGTTTTCAAATTCTATCAAAAAAGAAAAAAAGTTACTTTAAATATTTTATTACATTATTATATTAAAATAGAACAATTTCATTACATTTAAAGATTGAGACTTTGATGAACTGCAGTTCCTGAATACGGATAAATTCAAAACCGTTAAGATTATATCAATATTGCAATTTCACAATTTATTCAAAGAAAACGTCTTGTCTAAATAAAATCAAATATCCTAAAGCTAATTATTGAAACAACTATTCATTTAACTATTCAACTATCGATCAGTGCCTATCACCTTTTTTTGTTTATTCTTATTTCTTTTCAAATAGATCGTTTCACGTCCGTCTTGTGAAGTCCCTTTTTGTCATTCCCTGACCATTCGATCAAAACGAAATAAGAAGTCTTTCTTTTAATATTTTTTGTAATCATAACAAGACTTCGAGAAACTTGATTTCATTGTTGATTGGATCAACGTAACATGAAACAGATTTAATATTTAATGTCTTTCTTTATAATTTGACTATTTGAAGATAGAAGAAAGAAAAACAAACATTAAAGGATAACTTTTATTAACCTGAGCGCTCAACCATTACAGTTGTTTCAAAGAACAAATAGATTATAGCTCTCAAAGGAACCGGCAATTCTGTTTTAGAAGCGGCAAATGCAAAAATATTACGTATTCAAACAGACCTAATGGGACATTTAGGGGTGGCAGCGGAGTGAAACGGCAAAGGCCGAAGCTTTTAAGTGTATAATATTTAATTGTGACGCCCTAGGCGTATAATCTCGCCCGAGATAATAGGTTTCTGTTTCGAGGCAACCCTCGATGGTGACACTTGTGAGTGTGATGCCCTCCAGCTAGACAACACTGAAATAAATCGGATCATAATTGAGTTTTTGTAAATGGCAACTGTTTAAAATCAAATAGTTTCATTTTTCCTATTTCACTTTGATTTAATTACAACTAATTTGAATTGTAATTATTTTTCTTGCAAGTTACATTGTTTTGACAGCATAAGATTGGTGTAGGTTATAAATTCGGGACTCAGAGCATAAATTGTAAACGAATGTCGGGAAGAGAAATTGAATTCCCCGTTGAGAAAATGCTCCATCAAAGTAAGCAAAAAACGCGATTCCGTTTATATCTTTTATATCTCGTAAATTGCAGGAGGCGGCAAGCGTTGCATGAAATTGAATAAGCATATTTCGCAAAACGTCGTCGTTTTCGGAGACAATTGCCTTACCTCACCTACTCTTTGCCTCTTCACGAACTTTGTCAATTTTCATGAAATCTTATTAGAGGATGTCCTTACACTTGAGACGTGTCTCATTTTTTACGCTTTAATTTGTTGTGATCTTTCTAAAATGTAATATCCGAATATACAAAATAAAGTCTCATATACTAAATCTTCGGGTATATATACACAATACACATAAGTAAAATGTTAAACTTACTCAACCTACTATATCTATCTGTTATACAAGCGTTCTGTTCATTATTTTAGAGAGTAAAATTAGAATTATTGAATGAAATTCAGCTTTTACCAATAATTGTAACATAATAATTACAATGTAATATTTACTACATATATTCCTGGCAATGGTTTTGTGTCGCACGAATAACCCTCGTACGAGCAATTTAATCATACTCGCTCAACGTGAGTGCTACGTTTTTAACAAAGGCAATATCGAATATTAAATTAGAATGTACCATACAGATGTGAAGTCCGTTTGAAGTGAGTTTCCCGACACTCTAATGACATTTTACTGAGCAATACATTAATAACTACGAATATTCTAACGTTATATTATTCTCTTTACAAACACTGAGCGAGTCTTTGAACGACATAAGATAATTTTACAAATCTGTAGAACTCTTACTCATTTTTTTTCTTGAATTATACTACAATTTAAAACAGTTGAATAAGTCTTTAGGCTGCCATAATTTTTAATCACACTGACATATAACGTTTTTATATTTTTCCAACAGAAACCTTGGCGCAAGAGTTGGAGATGGAGCGTAAGTCCCGCCAGCAAGCATTGGAACGCGACGTCAAAAGTCCTTTATCAGACCGCGCTGGTTACTACAAAAACTCGGTGTTATTTAGCTCAGCCACTTAGCTGACGAATACCGGGGCCATCGACTTCCCCGACAATCAAGAGTACGAAAAAGAAATCGACGAATCGAGAAAGCCAATGATTAGCGTCAAACCCGAGTTTAGGGAAAAATAATATCCTGTGATTCGAGATTTGTAAATGAACTCATCAGTGGTGTCGATGATCCGGTCGGTAACAGAACTTTGGAATTAGTTCCAAAAATGTTAGAATCATCAACTGTTCATCTGATTGTTTATTCAACTGAAGTTTTTGGCATAAGCGATCTCAATAAAGTTGTATTTTGGACTATTGAGATTAATTTGTAAATATTGTTATTGAATTTGAAATAAGATTGTAGATTTTGAGGTGTTAAGGCGAGGTCTCATGAACTTCTTCCATAGAAAAATTTGTAAATATCCCCTTATAATTATTATTAGTGTTAAGTCAGTACGGTTTTATCGACGATCCGAGTAATTTATTCGTCAATATTTTAATCTTTTATGAAGAGTACCTTTAACTTATTGTTAAATGCCATATTTATATATTAAGTATCCATCGTTGTTTGCCTTTGTAAACCTGATTTGTTTCGACTTTATCTGTACCTACATACATATCATAATCTTTGACTCCATACAAATAGGATTTTTAGAGTTTCGGTGATCGATTGAGACAAAGGTTGGAATTGATCAAAGACTGCTTTAGAAGATTGTTTTCTAAAATTGTTATGACTAGTCTCACAAATTTTGTAAATCTAGATATTTAAGTTCCTATGTAATCTTTATGGTCATTTTGATTTTGTTAATAAAACTGCTGTTAGTAGGTACATTTTTCTTTCACCTGGTCAGGTTACTTTTACATTCAATAGCAAATAATTGTGATCTTCACTATCGTGTAATTTATTCAATTTTAGTGCAATGATTAGATTTAACTGATACTAGTGTATTTCATAAATCATAAAAGTGTACGATAGATATGTTAAGCTAGTGGTTTTAAAACCTACATTTTTACAATTCAAATTTATTGACTGAAAACGAAAGAGACAGTTTTGCGTACAATATAACCTAAGTGTTTTCTTTAAACTTCATAAATTAGACAATGTATAAATAATTATAATCGCTGTATCTCATATCCATAACGCAGAGTGGATGTATATGAGTAGTTGTCGTAACAATAAGTTCGGTAGTTCATTATACATAAAATATAAAACGATAGTGTTATTTATATTGATGCTTAGTTTACGAGACTTTGGATGTCTTAAATAGCTTAAAGTAAGATTTTAGAGATCGTACCGAGCGGAATATTGGCGCTTGACTATTGGGCAACTACAAATGAAGTTGAGGCACTGAAGGTTACATTCTATCAGCTAAAATATATGTTCAATATAGTTCGTGAGATAATAAATGGATTACATGAGAGATTCGTGAATAGTCAAGCGCCGATGCAAACGATTGCTTAATACGATTAAATGCATATTATCTGTAATGGATAATGCGACGTAATGAATAAAACTTAGTGGTTACTATAAATGTTTAGCTGAACATGTGTGACTGTGTAAAGAGCGTGAATGTGGTACTTTTGTATCAGTTATTTTCATTTAATGCGGAAGATATTATGAACCTGCCCGCTTGGGCTAAAATCCAGTATTGTTGTTAGAAATAGTTTATTTCTTTGTCAATTAGATTTTTGAGGCTTCTCAATAATGTACCTATTGTATTTCGGAAACAGTATGCAACCCTGGAAGCAAGTGTAAACTATTTATTATTTCTATTATTACTTAATTATTATTAATTTACTTAAAATTGTGTGTGTGCCTTGTATCGTAGATGAAAATATCAAGATTAAAACGGAAAATTATCAACCTTTGTTTTGTTTAATCCCTTATTTATAAGACTTCCTACATTCATATTAATGACATCTAAAATTTAACTGAATTCATTAGATTTTGGCCTAATAACTTAGGTCTTGTCTCCCACAGACATGAAACAAAAGAACAAAAAGGACTGGGGTCTGTATTTTGTTGGTGGATCGTGACTTGAACCTGCGACCTGGTTCATAGCAGCTGCACTTGTGACCCTGAACTGAGAAATTTCTTATTTCCTAACTTACGTAATATGAAGTCTCTCTTTAGTTTATGCACAGGGTTTCTGTCAAGTAACTTTTAGGTCATCGATTGGTAAAATATTGAAAATTAAATAGTTAAACTTAGTAACATCTTTCCCCGTAACAAAAAAACGGCAGATTCAAAGAGCCAGAGCATAATAAACCTTGAGACTACTCGTGACTCTCTGTCAGTTCCCTCGTGGTGCCAGAAACATAAATGTAAAAAGGCTACATAAAGAAGGACCAAACAGCAAGGACAAAGCATGTTAAAGGGGACTTACAAGCAATATTTGATTTCCTTAATCTCTAAACTTATGGCTGAGTCACTTAAACTATCAGTAATTCACCCAAGATGTCAGAAATAAGAAGTATGTTTCTAGAGAATATAGTGATCAATAAGTTTATGTACTTCAATCACAGTTGGACTTCGACATAAATGTAAATCGATTAATTCAATAACGCGAGAAAGTGCCTTATGTACCACCGACCACATATTTTCCAAATACGAAAAGAAAAAAACCGTCTCTCCTTCTATCTGAGCTTCCACCACAGGGTAGGTCTAGCAGTGTGTAGCACAAGAATGCCAACGCTTGCCTTTGACTCTGCAACATCGTGCGTAGCGGCAGAGAGTCACAGCCCTGGATAAGTATTACTATAAGTAAATAGTTTTTATATGAAATTCGTCTAGCGGATCTTTACAGAAGCTCTATAAAGTTTGCAGGAAATACTTTTTGGAGTCATAGACAGAACCTTAGCCGTCTAAATCAATATTTTTTTGACCGAGACGCATTGGTTGATGAAACTGTAGGTACCATGGTAGCCTGTTACACTTTTGTTCGTTTTTGCTGAATACTTGGCATACGATAGGACGAGAATTCCATGTATCATAATATCTATGTCTGTGACTGGGCCTAACGCCTAAAGGCGGTTAAGATATTTACTCAGAGTACGCAGGTTCGAAACCTGTTCCAAGCTTTAATCTTTACCATCGTCTAATTGTTTTAATCGCTAAAAAATGTAAGTATAGGAAAGCAGTGTTAAAACTGTAATGTCTCTGCACGGGAAGGAGCTGGTTAATTGTATGAAAGATTAACGTAGATATCCTCTACGATTTGCTGAAAGGATTATTTCTGCAAGCTGAATACGTTTCTACACACATTAGCATTAGCAATAGAAAAATAAACATTTATAAATAAGAATTACACATCGTTAGAAAATAATCATTATGATAAACTATAACCATTAAAAATAATAATTTAATGACTCAATTGTGAATGCCACATAAATATATTTTATAAAATTGAACATAATTAGGTAACAGTTCAAAAGCAATAAAACTAGGAGATCGTAAACATAAAAAGTAATAAGAACTCTTCGATTTATATTGGAGTTCAGTGGCGCATTGCTATTTTAAATCCTGTGAAATCGGAAAACTTCATATTTATTGCTAATAGATTTTCGGCCGATGAGCACCGGGATATTTGGGATGCAATTTTATTTTGTCCATATGAATGATTTTTATATTTGGCCCCGGGGTGTCGGCGGACCAATCCCTCCGATTTCGGACATCATGCAATCGTCGACCCCTTCGATTATTTGGGAAAATATTTTCCAAATCAACTTCTATGCTTGACTGACGTTAGAAATGAGGAATTTGAAAATGAAAATGAGACGAATTCTGCAATTGTAATTTAAATCTATAACCTAAACATATTAATGCATAGTCTAAAGATGTTAGTTGCAGAGAGAAGACATTTGTATTACTGTGATTAAGGACGGCATCTAGGCAGTCGAATAATTAAAAAACAACTACTAACAATTATTTAAAAAACCTTATTTTAATGACCTTAACATGTACAGATATTCAGAAATACGCTCAACAACACAGTAAGCCCTGTTGTATGGCATAAAACAGATATAATTTATAGATTTACTTTAACCGTATCAGTAAAACAAATAATTATGATAAAAATGAATACAGTACTGCAAAATCATCATGGGTGATATAACACAGCAAAATTATTGTGTCATCAGAATGCATTCTACATTAAGTACAAAAGGTAATTATGCAAATTGTCTTCATTATGGCAATGACTGAATGGCACTGACACTATTGAACGATGCAAATATACTACAACGTCGCTATTCACTGTGAATGTGTTTCATGGGAAGATCTGTTAGAGGTACAAAATATAGAAGTTGAAAGAGGTAATTGTTTTTAACTTGGATAATAGGATTCATTTTTGTTGACCTTCCGCTCCACCGAGTCCGACTATAGTAATAGTCGTGATCTATGAACTATTAACCCAAGTATTCACAAAAAGTCCCTACAACTTTAATTATATATTCCTAATATTTAAACAGGCGTTTAATAAATAAACATGGCATAAGCATACCACACACGAAGATAATAATATAATTTGACAATATACGCAGTAAGTTTAGAAACGTTTTCCAGTTAATACTGGTACAGCACAGTTAATATCGCGCGCATAAATATTGTCGCACACGACAGCTTCTCGCCGCTTGTAGTCTCTATTGAAGTATGGCGTTTAACTACAGGCTGTGTGCAAGAAGAATAAGAAATGGTGTAGAATATTAATCAGAAACATGTCTTTGACGTGTTTGATTTTTATACAATGTTGACGGCTATGAATACGTTAAAGGAACTATTATTTTAATTAACTATGGTTATTAAATAAACAGATATGTTTTAACTTAGAACCTAAGATACTACACTCAAAAAGAATAATTTTCAAAATATTTATGTATGAGTCACATAACCAATTAATTACTTGGCAACCTACGATTTAATATTTAAAAACGGGTAGGCCTCTTAAGCTATAAGATGAAATAAGGCCTAGTTAAAGTAACACAACAGGAAAAATAAATAGCAATTTAGCAATTAGTTTTTACTTTTTTTGACATAGTATAAGTTTTACAGTACAACTGTACAATTATACATTTGAATAGATCTAGAATTAAGTAAAATAATTTAATTTTTAAATAGAACTTTATTTAAACAAATATAAGTATTATTTCACAATGGAATGATTGTTAATCATTAAAAATATTGAAACAACAAGCCATCAAAATACCATAACTTCTTTCCCTATTATTACTATGGCGTTGTATCTAACGGACATACGAGTACACACAGTTTAAATAATATTCACTTAACATCAAGACATATAATTTGAGAACTACGTAAATTTACGACTTTTATTCTTTAAGAATAAAATTGCCATTTCTCTTTCCTTTATTACCAACGCACCGGTTAGTGATGACCACATAAAATACCTTTTAAACAGTTTAAATTCATTACGATGTTCAACATGTTATTAATTGGTACAAAATTGTAACATGCTGTATATACATACGCAGCGACACACGCACCTGACGTCGTGGACTCCGGCGGAGCGCAATTTTCGCTCTCTGAAGCGCCACGGATTAGTTTTTCCTTACGATAATTAAATAACTTTGAGCTATGTTGCTGCGTGATGTACGACCTGTTTATTGTCTTGTTAGAACCCACACCCTCGTGTGTTACCGGCTTTATATTATTGCTTATGTTCTGCGTACTTTTAATTAAAATGTATGAACTTTAACTTGTCAAAATGTTTCAACATGTGAAATTTATTTATAGCAAGATGTAGAGTTTTCAATATAAATAAGTACTAAACCTTGTACTTTCCTCAAAGGTAATAATAATAATATTATGACCAATGTTATTTGTATTACTGTTGTTATTTTGGCAAATTCTGCTTGGAGTTGCGGTCTCTCTTATCGGCCAATTGGCATCTGGTAACGGCAGCTTACTAGCGCTTTATATTAAGACCATCTCTTTAGGTACAGTAGTCTTATTAGTGTCTAACAATTACCACAATCAAGGAACCGGAAAATATATCAATTAGAATTAATCGATAAATTGTATAGCGGTATAATTTAAAATAAGTACATCGTTCAAAAGCAAAACTGAGTAGGCAACAATAAGTCCTGTCAAAGATGAGTTTTTTATACTTTGCTAGAAAATTGTAAAGAGAGTTTTACGTTAAAGAACCTTTAGCTAATAAGGCACAAACCTACCCCTACGTTGAAAGAAAAACGAGGTGATCATTACAGCAATTATAAAATTAGATACCACAATAAACGCAAAGGTTACCATTAGCATTTACATTATAGAGCCTCGTCAAAAATAACTTGAAATTTATTTTCGAAATGTCACAGCGATAAAATACTGGTAATCTTTATTCATTTCAATTAAAATGACAACAGAAAGGCGATTGTAGGGCGACACTCAGTTATGAAAACATCTTAACCCTTTCAGTGGAGGGTGGTTCTAGCAATTTGCATCACATCTGAATTTGAAATACTTATTTCACTTTCAAAGACTCAATCACTAGTGGGAAAATGAGAAACATAATATTTATTTTTACGCCACGATTTACATGTACTGAATTTTAATATAGGCAAGGCTTGTTTTACATACGTCTTGAAATAACTTTTAACCGAATGGTATTTTTTTTTGTTTTGTTGGGGACGAGTAGTTTTTTTCTGACGACATTTACTACTTTACGCGGGCTGTGGTGGGGCGGATGGCCCTCAAGCAAAAGATTAATTTCACTGGTAAATATACATTTTTCACTATTTGATTGGCAATTTTTTATTTCAGTTGGTAGTTGTATGGAAAGTTATTATCTCGCCTTCATAATAATTTGCGTACTTCTCATACATAAAGTCGTGTATTCGAATCATAGACAGGCCAGTAGTTTTCGTGACCTACAAATTGTATGGCGTGGCTTGCAATTTAGGTAGGTGTATAATCGTGCATGTTAGCAAAGATCAGAAAATACTATTTGAAATGCAATGATAGCATATAAACTGTTTGTAAAAAAACAAGTCATAAGTAAAAAAAAAGACCACTTGTAACCGACGCGACGCGCATGTATGACTCGCTTGATGAATGTGGACGAGTCCAATCTGTTTCCCAGGATCGTGACAAGTGGCGTTCTGTCGTCTCTGCCTACCCCGGACGGGATAGGACGGGATGAGTTTATGTATGTATGTATGTATGTAAGTTCAATAAAGTAGGTTTTCAAGTTATAAATGCGTATAAACTTAAATAATTTTCTCTTGAACTAAAATCATTAGTTACAATCAAAAGCAATGTAAATCTTCACAGATACTAGACGAAGTTAGAAATTAAACACGGGTAAAGTATTAACAAGGTTGGACAGGGGCGACCATGATGTCTTCAACTCTCACAAATTCGCATTAAGAAAGGCATCTAGACGAACTTACTTCGCTTTTAAGCCGGACCTCTTGCCGTTTATAAATCGAATTGGATTTAGCTCTGAGATACACAGGGCTGTATATTGTAATAAGAATTACGAGGACCAAGTTTAAGTCAACAATATTAATATGCTCCTAGTTTGTATTTTACAGATATTGAGAAACACTAATATGCAGCACATTTATGTTCTTTCCAGTCACAGCAGAGGAACTTGGCCTACTAGGACGGGTTTGATGAAGGGGTGACAGACTAAGACTTAATATTTTAAGCACTCCATGTTATTTACAAGATGTCCGAAAATCTTGATTTTTACGAAACTCAACCTAGGACCATGTACCGACCTAACCTGTCGGGTCAGCGTACGCCACAAGAGGTATTTTAGAGGAGGCTGGACCCTGCCGTGATTTTTAATATTCTAATACCTAACATTATATCATAACCCGTTAATGTCCCACACCAGGGACGGGCCTCTTCCCGTGACAAAGGGATACTTGGCCTACAAATACCACGCTGGCCAGACGGATTGGTATAGGGTATAATTTCAAGTTTTCCTTCTTTTTACTTCGTAAAGATAATACTGACGGTTAGTCCCTTAGTTGGTTCTTACGACACCTATGAGATGGGATGGGGGGATGGATGAGATGGGGTGGTGACATATTGTATTCTTACTCCGTCACCACACGGACGTTCCTAATAATTCAGGCGAAAATTTGTAATTGTATGTGTTCTAATGCAGGTTAGATTTTTTGAAGAAAGTTTTGTGTTGGTATGTTTGGTCTTAATTAATACATAGCCTACATTTTATCAAGATAACATATGGTGTTGTCTCAAGGAATTTAAGTAATGAAACTGAAATACTAAAGAGACGCAATTAGTATAGGTAGATAGTACTTATAGACTACAGCTTAGGAAAGGTCAATGCAATGTTTGGTCCCTTAACCCAACATCCAAGTGGGTGACTCTGCAAGATAACAGTTAGTGAATAAATTAAACTTTACAATACAAAAATCATACATAACACTGATTAATATGTATTAATATTATAATACAAACTAAGTAAATACTGGTTACATTAAGAAAGGTATAGATTAAAATTAACAGGATATCTACTAGTCATATCGAGCACTAAGCAATCTCAAGCTCAAGTCGGTTCAGAAACATTCAAATATAAGTATGGTTAATCGATAAAATGGCGTCGAGCGATGAAGGCGGCACAGAGACAATAATAAATTGTAATTACAATTTAAAATGAGCAGGCGTTGCCGTGGGAGTGGCCTCATGCCCCCACACACAACCACCTTAGCCTTCACGTGTGTGCACTTTTTACATTCCCACTGCAAGTAATTAGCGTGTGTGCGTGTTTGTAAACTTTGTGAACTAAACATTATGTTATTTATTGGAAAACGTTACAAAAACATAACATCTTCTAAAACAATATGATTGATGCCGTAAAAAGATTCTCAACCTCCTATTTTGTAGTCACTGTTATTTTTTTTCTCAAAGTACGTTATTTATTAATACCTACTACATAATTACATACATATAAATATTTTAGCTCTAATAATAATACAAACGATTAATGTTAAATCTTCAAGTCAATAGATATTAAAATATTTTATAACAATATTACAAATAAGTTACCTGAAAATCAGTACCCATACACATAAACCTATACCGTATACCTATAGTTATTTTTGATGTGGTAAGCCGTGGTTTATATGGCAGGAATATATTAGTTTCTACAGGATCATAATCAACCTAAATCTCAACCTCTTAAGTAAATCTCAATTTCATCGAAATAAAGCAGTTTTATTATGGTATTCAATTAGTTTGTGAGTACCAGTGTCTTGTTTCTCCTGTCAGTCCTCTTTGCATCCTAATCCTTCAGATTGGCTATGCACCAGTAATGCCTCCGGTGATCCATGTATTTATAGGCTCAACTGATTACTTATTTACTTCTTTGGTCTAGTTTTGTTTAAAAAACTATGCCTGATCTACCCTTCTTTCGCAGCTCAAGCTCAGTAGGTTGTTTCGCTTCTTATTTGCTATTATACAACAATACAATACTAGCATCATCATCATAACAGCCCATTAATGTACCACTGCAGGGACGGGCCCCCCGTCCCTTGACGGAGGGATACTTGGCCTACTAATACCACGCTGGCCAGACGGATTGGTATAGGGTTTAATTTCAAGTTTTCCTTCTTTTATTTCATAAAGATAATATTCACAGATAGTCCCTTAGTCGGTTTATACGACCCCCATGGGATGAGATGGGGTGGTGACATATTGTATTCTTACTCCGTCAAGACACGACGCACTACTAGCATACAACTTATAAATTCCGTACAGCTTATATAGAATGTGACAAAAAAAACATTCCGCTTTGTCATTTCGCCTGAGACGCATGTCTCGGCGCTCGCATCGCTCACGCATTTTTCCAAGTTTTCGAGTTTCGCGAAGTGTCCGCGTCGCCCCTGTCGCGCTGCCTTCGTGCCCGTTTTACCGAACTGCCGTCGCGACTTCGTGGCGCATCGGTCGAGGCTGTTTCGTCGGACCGCCGCTTGGGCGGTAAGTACACTTTGCACATTTCCGTGTGTTATCATTTAAACGTTTAGCGTCTGTGTTCTTTTAAGAACGCAGACTAACGTTTAAACGGTAAATTTTAAGAAGTGTTTGGCCCCTTCCGGGTAATTGGTGGAAACCTAACGGTGTCAACGAAGCCGATTGAGCCCCAGGTAGCTCGTCCCCGGCCCCTCAGGTCTGGGACTAATACCGAGAGTCCGGACCCCACTGCACTGGGACTCGCCCAGGGGGAAGGAAGGCCCGCGACCAATAGGGCGCCGGTCATTGTTCGTTCCCTTTGTACTTCCCGTAAGCGCTCCCTGCTCGCGCAGGGGGACGCATCTGCCGTCATGGACGACATCCAAGTGATGTTGTCTAATGACATGCAGGCCTCAGGACTGAGTATGACAGAGGAATCGTCATCTCGTTTACTCACCACCCTCACACTGAGATACACAAACATGTTGAAGAGTCAAGATGAGCGAATACACGCCCTTGAGGCTATCATCGCAACACAAAACACAATACACAATCTCACACCCGCGACACCCGCACTCGTGTCCACACCCGCGCCCGTGACCCACTCACCCGCGACCGTGGCACCTGCACCCGCGACACCCGCACTCACACCCGCGCGCGCACACACACCCGCGCCCGTACACACTCCCACGACCACACTCACACTCTCCGAGGATGACATGGACTTCGAGTCCATCGTCCCCTCCGCTAAAAGGACCGCTTCGCAGCGCTCCGCCTCCCCCTCTCCCGCGTCCACGCTCGTCGACAGCGACAGCGACGGACTCTTCACAACAGTGAAGAAAAGCAGGAAGGCGCGTCGTAAAGGACGCAAATCTGCCAGGGCCGCCAGCTCTGGAGAGGAGCCCACGACCTCCCCCCCATCTGGGACTAAGCCCACCCCGCCCCCTGTGATTGCTGCATTTATGCAACTCTCGCAATCTTCTCAGCCCGCGCAGGACACCGTCGCCCCGCCGACACCCGCCCTTGCAGCGCCCTCCACTTCAGGGAAGCCAGCCTCACGCTGTGCCCCCCTCCCGACAAAGGTCAAGCCCCCCCCACCGGTCTTCCTCAGGGACAAGACCAAGTGGGATGCGCTCTCCCGCACCCTCGCGGAGAAGAAAATTAACTTCTCCCGCGCCACCAACACAGGGGTGGCTATAAAAATCGACGTCCCCACAGTCGACGACTTCCGTCGTCTCACTCAGCATCTGGCTGTTTCCCACATGCCGTATCACACATACGCCCTCCCTGAGGAGCGTAAAGTGAGGGCAGTCATTCGCGGTATCCCGCAAGAACTGGCTAATGAGGCCGTCCTCAACGACCTCGTTAACCAAGGTTTTCCCGTCGAGGCTGTGCATAAAATGCAGAGCCGCTCCGGCCGTCCCGTTTCGCTCGTCATGGTTATCATGACAAGTGGCATCGAGCACAAGGCGCGAGACATCTTCCGCCTTGAAAAATCATTAGTCGTGTGCGGACTCTCCGGCCTCAAGGTCGAGGTACCACACCGACGCGGCTCCCCGGGGCAGTGCCACCGATGCCAAATGTACGGGCATGCTTCGGCTAACTGTACGGCTCCCCCTAGGTGTGTGAAGTGCCTAGACCCGCACTTCACAAAGGAGTGCTCCCGCACAAGGGACTCTTCCTCTCCCCCCGCCTGTGTGCTATGTGTCCAAACCGGGCACACAGCTAACTACAAGGGCTGCCCCCGCGCCCCCCAGCGCAAGACCCCCACTAGGAAACCTAGGGCATCTAGGTCCAAACCCGTCCCTCCCCCCGCGACGGAAAGGAACTTTCCGAGCCTCCCGGCAAAGGAAAGCACCCCTGCCGCTGCGGGTACTAGGCCCGCCTTAGCATGGGGCCCGAAGAAGGTGGCACCAGTGCCGCCCAAACCGGCGCTCCTCCCCACTCCCATCCCATCCTCCCAGCCCGGCTTAGGCTCAGGAGGCCCCTCCAACCCACTAGGTGCAATCCGTAGTGCACTCAGCGGCATCAGCATCGCGGAGGTGCAAATATTTGCACGCAAGTACCGCGAGATCACAGACCCACTCGCTCTGGCGCTCTTGCTAGACGAGCACGCAACGCTACTCTACAAGTTAGGTTTTCATTAGGTAGTTAGGTACACACACATACTAACACTAACATGGACACCAATACACACACATCACACGCACATAACACGCCAGCTACACTCGCACTCACCACGGGGCGCATCAAGCCTAAGGGACTGTCGTTGGTTTCTTTCAACGCCCGAAGCCTCAGACCACAGGTCAACGAGCTCAGAGAGTTCGTCAAGAATCTTGGGGTTGACCTGCTCCTTATCCAGGAAACGTGGCTCAAACCCACTAACCTGAAAGGATTGTCAATTCCCAAGTACTCCTTAATCAGAAATGATAGAGCCACAGGCCTTAACGGCGGTGGCACAGCTATTTATTTCCGAAGGGAGCTACACTGTTCACCCATGGACACTCCGTCACTCACCAACATGGAGGCAACTATATGTAGGTTGTCTATGATAGGTCACGGGACTCTAGTCATAGCGTCCGTTTATATACCGTCGGGTAACCTCCCCCTGAGAAGTGATTTTGAAGCACTCCTCTCGCTAGGTAATCACGTTATCTTGTTTGGAGATTTCAACTCTAAACACAAAGATTTTAATTGTAGGACCACCAACACAAACGGTCGAGCCTTAATAGAGATTGCGGAAGCATTTGAGCTGGAGGTTATCAGCCCATATGACTGCACGCACTATCCCAGCGCTAACGCTCACGCACCCGACGTCTTAGATTTTGCTATGGCGAAAGGTGTTTATCTACCTTTAAGGTCTGTAGAAACCCTACACGACCTGGGCTCAGACCACCGACCTGTACACATAGTATTAGGCCCGCTCGAACCGTCAGCCCCTCCCACCAAGTCTTTTGTTAACTGGGATAAGGTCACTAGGTCTCTCGCCTCTGCGATTGACGAGCCCGACTCTCCTTTTGCTTTCTCTCCTGACTCGCTGGATAGCGGGGAGAAGATCGACGAAGCAGTAAATTCATTCACACGCTTAGTCACCAAGTCTGTGGAAGATAATACGAAGGTGGTCAACCTGCCTAGGCGGGCACAGCTGCCGGCGGATATCCGAAACACGATAAAGGCTAAGAACGCAGCGCTTAGAAGAGCTGCGCGTTACCCCACTCCCTCTAACCGAGCCGACGCGAACTATCTGCAGAGGCTGGTTAGATCCAAACTCTCAGACCTGAGGAACGCTAAATGGGGCAATCTCATGCAAGACATAACTCCGTCGCACCAAGCGTTTTACAAAGTGGCGAAAGCCCTTCGTAGTGACGTAGTGCAAACAATCCCTCCCTTATCTCGTCCAGATGGCACTATAGCCTTCGAAGACGAGGAAAAAGCCGAATGTTTCGCTGACAGCATCTCTGATCAGTGCTCCCCCTCTAAACAACCATGCGACCCAGCGCATCTCCGGTCAGTAGAGAAAGAACTCCGTAACAGGAACTCTCTCCCTCTCACGGCCCCTCCCATAACGGTTACGACGGACGAACTTGTTTCGCACGTCAAGAAGCTACAGGTTAGAAAGGCCGCGGGTTCCGATGGCATTACTAACAAGACGCTCAAGCACTTTCCCATCCAAGTGCTAACCGTTCTCACAGTCATCTTCAACGCTTGTTACGACCTATGTCACTTTCCCACTGCGTGGAAAGAGGCTATCGTAATAGGCATACCAAAGCCTGGTAAACCCCTCAACGTCCCTAGTAGCCACAGACCAATTAGCCTACTCAAGGCAATGGGCAAGCTATTCGAGCGAACGATGCAATCTCGTTTGAGAGATCATCTGTTCGACAGCGGCATAGCTATCCCCCATCAATTCGGCTTCCGACCCGCCCACTCATGTACTCAACAGGTACACCGTATAGTGGAATACACACTAGACGGATTCTACCCCAAAAGGAGGAAGACAGTGGCAGTCTTTTTTGATGTCGCCAAGGCCTTTGACAAGGTCTGGCACGACGGGCTGGTATACAAGTTATACTTGTTAGGCCTGCCCGATCGGATGGTTCGATTAATTACCTCCTTCCTTAGCGGTAGGACCTTTCGTTTCAGGCACGAAGGTACCCTATCGACATCTCGGTCTATCACGGCCGGCGTACCTCAGGGCTCCCCCCTGTCCCCCCTCTTATACATATCATACACAAATGATATACCAGTACCTTCGCTCAGAAGCGGGGTACAGATGTCGTTATTCGCAGACGACACCGCCTTGTACTGTAATAGTGTTACTATTGCAGCGGCGGTGCGTAAGCTTCAACCATCTATCAACAGATTGGGCGCGTGGTTTCGCAAGTGGCGCATAGATGTGAATGCAGACAAGAGCGCTGCGGTTCGCTTCTATGTGAAACGGCGGAATTCACTATTACGTAGGCCCGACGACCCCCCGCGACTGCTAGGTTCACGTATACCCTGGCGGCGCGAAGTCAAGTATCTTGGAGTCACACTGGACGAAACCCTCTCGTTCAGGCCGCACATACGGCGAGTGACCAGGAACGCACGCTCATATCTCGGCCGGCTACACCACATGGTTGGCAGGCACAGTAGAATGTCACTACGAAACAAGCGAACTATCTTTAAGGTTTGCATACGCCCAGTACTCACATACGCATCACCTGTATTCGCACACGCGAGCCCAATCCTTATGGAGAAGCTCCAGACAGTACAAAACATATTCATACGCCGGGCGGCCGACGCACCGTGGTATGTTCGCAACGCGGACCTGCACCGGGACATCGGAATGCCCACTATACAGACATTCATAAAACAGGCCTCTGATAGATTCTTCAAATCTGCAGAGGAGCACACAAATCACCTCATTAGGGAGGCGGTGGCCTACACCCCCGCTCTCCCTAACCCCACCACTCCTCACGTCATACGAAGGCCTCGTAATGTCCTACTGGACTCACCGGACACACTGTCCTCCGATCTGGAAAGGCTTGTCAAAGCTCAGATCCCGTAGGTCCCCCCTAAGATCTCTGTTAGTTTATACATGACCTGAACGCAGTGCGCGCTCAATCATGACTCTCTAAGTAGGATTCTCTTAGGGAAAATCAAGTGGGCGTCCCTTCAATGGGGCGACGCTTATCTAAGAAACGCTTCCCCGGACCCCAGTCTGGGGGGGACGTTCCGATTCGCTTAGCAGCCCATAGGGCAACAGAGCAGTAGGTCTGGTGGTTTTTAGCCGGTATGTGTCTCGGCATAACCCGCAGGGACATAGGGCCTCCCTCGGTGTACTCATGAGAGTTTTCCACCCCCTCCCAAGTATAGACCGGAGGTAGTCTGGGCGAGTTCTGCCCAGGCGGCGTCATTCGTGGCGATAAAAAAAAAAAAAAAAAAATATAGAATGTGAATTCTTATGATATCAAAAAAAACTTAGTTTGCTTTTACATAGCATGCCACGGCCATCATTCTGAAAGCATGTTTGACGCTATAATATTTGTTCATCAAACCATTTACGGAAATTAAAAATATATTATACAATTTTCATAATTGTATACTTACCAACGTAAAGGTTTTATCTATATTGACACAAAAGTACCTAAATAGAATAGTTTGAAACCTATTCATTTATTTTAATCGCACCCTAGTTAAACCAGTTTCAAAATATGTAAAACTGGTTCTAGAAAACTAAATAATACAAATATTCAAATGATATCCACCTACTTTATTATGTATTATTAAGAACTGTAGTTAAAGAGTACCAAATAGGCATGAGAATGAATATATTTAATACATAATAATTTTCAAACACATTACCATGTTTTGTTCCCAAAAATGATTTGATACGTATCGAATAGCTATTTACCAAAATTACATGTTACAAAAACATTTACTTGGTTTATTTTCCACTCCCTCGTATTCAAGTATGATTTTTGTTATAAAAAGACAATCAAGTGAGTATTACACAAAAATTTGGAAGGGTTCAGTACTCGGAAATATTTAAAACATCATTTTTAAACGTTTTGATTGGTTAAATATACAATGTTGGCTCTTTAAATTCGCGTACAAGTTTTCTTAGGGAATTTTGCTTGGACAGGTCCATTCACGTTTATTAAAGTAAAACTATCTCTAAGTTTTCTATAAATAATGATCAAACACCAATCAACACAAACAAAGAAACACACCTCCTTGGTTTTTTTTGAAAAAAAAAACACGATGATCAAAATTAAATCTCATCTAGTTTATAAATCGCAATTTTAATAGAGTTTGCAGTTATCGCAATAATAAACAAAGTATCAGACATCCTTGATCTTCCATACTTGATGAAAAACTAGAAATGTTGCATTGTAAGATGCTGCATCAGAACTTAATTTATTTAATTAAGTCATACGATTTATCATCATGTCATTGTCAGAAGGCTACACTCAGTCAAGTCAGAGACTACATATTTTAGGTGTAAATAGAGAGTAATATACAACTCATTTGTCAAATTACAAGTAAATTTACAGAAAATTAAAGGTATAAGTAGTTAAAACTTTAAAATAAAAATGTAATGTGAGCTCTATCAGTTTGATTGTTAATTATTTTAAAACTTTGGTTTTAATCGTGTCTCTTTAATGATTATTATTTTTAGGAACAAGAATACCAATAATATTGTGAGATTCTCATTTAATAAAGTTCTAACTTACCTACTTAAATTATATAACTCTACTAATTTTTTTATTCCCTCCAAAGCTCGGACAGAACTCCTTCTGTGTTTTAGGGAAACGTGGTCCATATCCTGCTTACTAGATTGGTTTATATAAGAAAAGTTTTCAGCTGTCACTCTCTTGGGCAGAGATTGTGAATGTCAGGTCGCCTCACCGTGTTATTAGTCGGTGGCCCCACGAATCAAATATATTATACAAAACTGCACACAAAAAGTGGTTGAAATAAAACAAAGTAAGCAGTTTTTTTAAAGTTGTATTACGGTACCCTAATAAAAGGATAGAGATCATAATCTCGAGGTTCGAGTTCAGGCCCGAATAAAATGGAAATACATTTTAATGATTATTATGCCCGTAAACGGTTTTGCCGTGAACACTATAGCATTCTATCCATCTAATCATTAATCCGAACACTTTTCACCTATCTTTATGTTAAACATATAAAACCTCTTTTGAATGTAAAATTATTGCATATGTTTAACTTATTATACATACATTTGTGCTATACCTGTTGGTATTAATATGTTAAATCCCACCTGACATAATTTTGTTTCTTTAAAATTTAGTTTTAACTTCACTTTCGTTATTTCAACGTACTACTGAGATCTATCTGGGACGAAAATCGCACCAACAAAAAAAAATTGGTGTAGATACTTAAATTAAAAAACAAGTGAAATTACTTTATGAACTAAATTCTTAGTTTCTGTCAGAGATGAAACATCTTTGGCTGTGGTCTGGCTGTTAGCTAAAAGTAAGGGAAGTCAATATGTTCGTGATATTCTAATAGAGACCATATTAGAATTAAACTGCAAAGCTTAATAAAGCTTCAATTATTCAAGCTTTCTCAAGGTTATTAAACCTACATTTCTTCTATAGGCCTGCACATTTTAGACTACTATGTAACAATTACAACAAATTATATAGAATGACAACACAAAACAATTTATTAATACACAACTTTAAGCAATAATTGCAACTTAAAGCTACACTGAATTATAGTTCCCAACTGCTAGTGTTTAAGTCAACAACCAAACCGCCTATGCGGTTTTATAACGATAATTCGGCGCCACACAACAAATGATTGATTGCTATCGTAAAAGTCAAAATTTTGGTCGGTAGGTACACACATAAAATAAAAGATGAACCCGGTGATCAAAACACAATATCAAGATCTCTTCGGTATATTTAATAACATGTTGATTCCGATGGCCCAAAACGATTGAATTAGTTTTTAATACGGTCTTAAGTGGATTTGTCTTCTAATAGTATTTATGATAGGTAATAATAGTTTCACAAGCGCCATAGTTATGTCTGTATAAATAGTGTTATTAATATTTATTTGCATTTAAAAGTTTTATTTTATTGTGACTTTAAATGTGACCGTATTTTGTCAACACTTAAATGTCTCACTTATATTCTGCTTGTACTTAACTTCCTTACGCAGCTTTTGCATAACTAATAATCATCTTCTATAAATATTTTTTGACTAACTTAGTAAAGTTTTTGTTACAATACAGATTAAGAATTGTGTAAATAGGCCTAAATAACAATAATATATAAATAAAATACATCATGTCACTACTCCCTCTTATCATCACAATCATAATGGGAGCCGGAAAAGTCCATCTAAACAAGGGGTAAAAGAACTAACCCACGCATTTTCCCACAACTTTGTGACTGTAGGCAACGGTTAACAGCGTGACCTCGTAAAACCACTGAGTCTGTCACTCGAGTCCCGGGCAAAAGCTAAGCCGCAACGAATTGCATGAGAAAAAAAATGAAGGGGTTGAAAAAATCCCTTCTAGCAAAATGGAACATTTGGTTTTACCTAGGTAGGGAACAGAGTGAGCTTCATCATCATTCAGCAGTTTAATAGTTAAAGATGCTATTAGTAAATTTTATGTGTGAAATTATAGGATTATTTTTCATTATGAATTACGTAGCTGTGGTCACTTAGGACGATGATGAACATTGAACAATGGATACTAATCTATTTTTATCCAGATAAAAAGACATTGACTGTATCTGTGAGAGTATAGGTACTTTTTATAATTTTCTTTTAACTCACCTACATACCTGGATTTAAAAAGACTGAAAAAGAAAAAAATTGTACAATTCAATTTATTCAACCCAAGCGCAGAAATGAGCAACATTTTTACAAAATTCGCCATACAAAATTGACAAAAAACTCAACAAAATAAATCAAGCACTGTTCATATTACGGTAAAGAAATCAGGGATGCTGAAATATATTTTGAATCAAGTAGGTTGGTTCACGAGTACAGAGCCAGGCACTCTTCGTTGTACACAATACCGGGTTTGTTTGTCCCTTCTGTTTGTAATACTTGCGCCGAGCAATGGCGCCGAAACACACAAATTATAACTGAATTTTGTACCTCTATTTCAAAGGCTGGTACACTGCTCATAAATTCAACTAACTAGCATGTTGATTTAATTGAATTTTAGCTTTAACAATGGCAATACCAAACGATTGCCCTAGTCTAAAATATATATACTTACATATTTCCTTACCATTAAACATTTTATAGTACTTTTTCCAGAAGAGCATGCCAATAGTAATAAAAAAAAACAACTACTACGTGGCTATGTTCAGTGAAGGTATCTCTGTACTTTTAGGCCTTTTTGTTCCTTCAGTGGTGGGTTTTTAGTATGCACTATCTAATTCAAGTCATTGTTCTCGATTGCACCAAGTGGTGCATCATTTTCATATAATGGTAAATATAAATAAATCATCATTATTATAGTCGTGGTAAGTTATTTATTATTTATAAGGGTGGCTGGTCAACCCTGACATTTGAATTTTTCTATTTTGCATCTATTTATTATCTAAAATAACTAATCGGTTCATTAGATAGCGCGGCGTCTTTAATACTTATTTGGAAACATTGAATGATGTTCTATCTTATGCACCTTAGTATTATCAATCTTTAAACTATAGTTATTTGTTGACTTGTTTAGTTCTAGGTTTTATTTTATAGTTGAATAAATGGAATATCTGAATCCACCTGTGTGAATTTCTCCCAGACTCATAGCTCTTACTGAATCTGCAAATTTAGCAATAGATTGCTTACATAATATTTTGCCGTACTCTTAACAGCACTTATAAGTGTTTTTTTTTCTGAAAGTTTTGGATGTTTCTGCTTACACAAAATACTTTGGTGAAACACGTAAGTAATATAGCAAAATTGTTAAATCCCCTTTTATGTTTATTTATTCTATTTGCAGTTTTGTCAACAATATATTTGTTTTTAAATTAAGACGAAAAATAGAAGTAAGTAAAGTGGCCAATTGCATTTTGTAGCAGTGAGTGGTAGTCGCGTGCTCGATGCCATTAGCCCGCCCTTCTGGGCTGTTTGCCAGAATATCTAACTTATTACGTATACACGAACGAATTGCCAAGGACTTTTTTGCAAGTTATTATATTTATGTTTAGACCATCACACTTTCATATCACGAAGTATTACTTTTACATTAAAGCTAAGTGGAGACTATAGTTAATAAAAATATATTTAAAGGATTTTAGTTCAGTTACAATTATTATTTTTAAAAAACCGGCCAAATGCGTGTCGGAATCAAGCACAAAGGGTTTCGTACCTTTGATTTATGAAATTAAAGATCTTTTGTTATTTGTATGAAAGATTATTCTCAAAAAATATCAATATCTAAAATCTAAAAAGTTGAGTACTTACCTAGATTTTCGGTTGCAGACAAGGAATATTCTACTTTAATATTAGCAAATAAAATGAATTATAATTTTGAGATAATCATTGCCATTACATTCATAGATTAATTATTACGAAGTAATATAAATAATCAAAAAAGTGTATCACAAAGTTTTAATAAAAGCAATAGCCATCAATTAGAGTTACGTAATAGCAACCAATGGTCAGTGCAGAGTGGCGACACGTCGTCTTATCTAGAAACCTATTTATTATGTCTAATGATTTTTGTTATTTGGGTTATACAAACCTAATAAAGAAACCTTCTACAAATATACTTGACACTGTTTTATTATTTTACTCATATTTAAATCAAGAAATACAGTTCTCTCAACATTCTCAATTAAGTCAAGTTAAACCTTTTTAAAGTAATGATTAATCTATATATATAAAACTCAAAGGTGACTGACATAGTGATCTATCAACGCACAGCCCAAACCGCTGGAGGGATCTGGCTGAAATTTGGCATGTAGGTAGATGTAATAACTAAGGCATCCGCTAAGAAAGGATTTTGATGAATTCTACCCCCAAGGGGATAAAATAGGGGATAACAGTTCGTATGAAACTTTGTCAGTTTTAAACCGATCAGTCTAAGACTTTGCATGCATATAGCTACTATGACGTTGGCACCCTCTTAGAAAGGACTTTGATAAATTCTACCCTCAAGGGGTTAAAATAGGCGATGAAAGTTTGTATGAAACTTTCTCAGTTTCAAACCGATCGGGCTGAGACTTTGCATGCATATAGCTACTATGACGTTGGCACCCCCTTAGAAAGGACTTTGTTAAATTATACCCCCAAGGGGATAAAATAGGCGATGAAAGTTTGTATAAAACTTTGTCAGTTTCAAACCGATCTGGCTGAGACTTTGCATGCATATAGCTACTATGACGTAGGCATCCTGTTAGAAAGGACTTTATTAAATTCAACCCCTATAGGGATAAAATAGGGAACGAAAGTTAGTTTGAAATTTTGTCAAATTCACACCGATCAGACTGAGGCTTTACATGCATAGAGTTACTATGACGTAGGCATATACTAAGAATGGATTTCGATATATTCTACCCCCAAGGAGATAAAATAGGGGATGAAATTTTGTATTAATATTTGTCAATTTTAAACCGATCGGGTTTAGGCTTTGCATGCAAATAGTTACTATGACGTAGGCATCCCCTTAGAAAGACTTTTATTAAGTTCAACCCCTTCAGGGATAAAATAGGGAACGAAAGTTAATTTGAAATTTTGTCAAATTCAAACTGATCGGGCTGAGGCTTTGCATATTAGTTACTATGACGACCTCGGTGGCGCGCCGGTAAAGCCAGCGGCTGCCGCGCATGAGGTTGTGGGTTCGATCCCCACGCAGGACAATAATTTGTGAGATCCACAAATTATTGTCCTGAGTCTGGGTGTTATATGTGTCCGTTAATTGATGTTTGTAAAAGTCCCCGCGACACAGGGCATGATCCCTAGTGCGGGAGTTGTCTTTAAAAAAAAAAAAAAAAAAAAAAAAAAGTATGACTAAAGCATCCTCTTAGAAAAGATATTTACAAATTCTACCACCAAGGGGATAAAATAGGGGATTTAAGTTTTTATGAAACTTTGTCGATTTTAAACCAATCGGACTGAGACTTTGCATGCATATAGTAACTATGACGTAGGCATCCCTTCAGAAATGATTTTGATAAATTTTACCCCTATGGGATCAAATAGGGGATGAAAGTTTGTATGAAACTTTCGCAATTTCAAACCGATCGGGCGGAGACTCTGCATACATGTAGCTACTATGACGTAGGCATCTCCTTAGAAATGACTTTAAAATTCTATCCCCAAGGGGATACAATAGGGGATGAAAGTTTGTATGAAAATTTGTCAGTTTTAAACCGATCGGGCTGAGACTTTGCATGCAGATAGCTACTTTGAAGTAGTCATCTCCTTCAAAAGTATTTTGAAAAATTCTCCCCTAAAAGGGTAAAATAGGATGAAAGTTTGTCTATATCTTCTTACATTTTCGAATGATTGAACTGAAATTAAAGATTGGAGCTATTATGATGAAGACGTCCGCTAATATAGGATTTTCATCAATTCAGCCCTATATATTGGGACGTCACGTCTCAGCTGGCAAAAATTCTATGAAGTCACGACTCAGCTGTTAAAAATCTATGACGTTACGACGAAGTTGTCAAAAAAATTCCCGCCAAAATTTTATGACGTCACGTCTTATCTGTCAAAACTTCTATGTCGTCTTGAATTATCTGTCAAAGACGTTACGTCTCAGCTGTCAAAAATTCTATGACGTCACGACTTAGCCATCAAAATTATATGACGTCACGACGACTTAGCTGTAAAAAAAATCCCTCCAAAACTCTATGACGTCACGTCTTATCCGTCAGAATTTATATGACGTCACGACTCAACTGTCAAAAATTCTATGAAGTGACGATTTTCTAAAATTCTATGACATTACGACTTAGCTACTCCACGCATTCCTTAGGAAAATGGTTTTGACATACAGGCAGACAGACGGACAACAAAGGGATTTCATAAGGGTTCCGGTTTTTTTTTTTAAATAGTTTATAATAATACTTTTTAACGCGAGCGAAGCCGCGGGCAAAAGCTAGTGATTAAATAAATACAGTTCAATAAGTACTTTTGTATTTATCAAATCAATTATCTCTAATAGGTAATAAAAGTACTTATAAATGTGATTAGTAGCAATAACTATTGATATAATACCCTACGGAATCCCCTCTACAATAACGAGCGACTACCCTAACTGCTTCGGCCGTGTAAATAAATTTGGTTTTCATTAGTATTAGCACAACACATTCCTCAAACAGTTGATTGTTATTAAACAAAGAAATTGGATCGTAGTTGATTTTTACACTGATTCTTAGTCACGACATCGACAAATGAAAAATTAGCTACGCCGTGTTAGTGCATGCCTTTTTATCATCTCTACATGAAATATTAATAGCATTGACTTAACAATAGTAGCTTTCTAAGTAAATTACCCCAGCTAACTGTTAGTCCATACTATAATATTATTATTATAAATGGAAAAGTGTGTCTGTCTGTTTGTATTTCTTTCACGGCAAAACGGAGCGACGAATTGACGTGATTTTTTAAGTGGAGGTAGTTGAAAGGACGGACAGTAATATAGGCTACTTTTTGCTACCCCGAATCTAACGCGAGCGAAGCCATGGGCAAAAGCTAAAATTTCATCTTTGAGTAAGAAAATACATGAACTTATTCTTTAAGCTCAATTAAAAAATATTTTTATGAGTTTCTTTTATTGTATTTTTTATAAGAGCTATGCCTATAATATTATGTCGTATACTTAGTGCTTATGTCCGTACCTCACGAAACTCTTTGACACGATAAGATGAGTCTCGTCAAAAGTTTGCTGCGGTTACTAAGCGATTACATTCTGGTACGCCACTTGACAGTTCCTGGTAGAGTCACATATATAAAACACAAATAGTTGATGCCAAACCTTTATAATTTGATATAATAAAAGTTAGTAAAAACCATTGATTTATAAAAAACCCTAGATGCACATTTTCAAACAAAACTAACAGCCAAAAGTGTCACCAAATTAAACATACGCAATAAATACGTATAGTAATATCGTAAACATATTTCTTTTTTCAAATTCAATCTTACACGCATGACATAAAGTTGTATTTAAAAAGTAATGCACATAAAGCAATAAAATTTAATGATTGACGTTTGCCGGTAGAACAACGCGATACTAATTTAAAAAAAGTGCACAATGCGCCCATTTGTTGCGGACGTTTTTGGGAAGTGGAGTGTGTATCTTTGGTTTTTTGTAAATCAATGGTAAAAACGTAATTAAATTTCTTGATATAGAAATTAATTCTAGTCTCAGAATTAATAATTAATTAACTACGTCAAAGTAGGTTCGTTGAAGTAGCAACAAGTAGTGAAAAATATTCTTTTACTACTCGACTTCGACTCTTTCATAAAATATAATTATGTACCTCTTATAAAATGCAAGTAAATTGTTTGAAATTCTTTTGAAATTCAGAAGATGTTAACATAACTAGTTATTATAATCAGGCCTGATTCAGGAATTTTATAGTATTCCTACAAATCCTCCGTCAGTCCTACCTGCGAAGCACTTGAGTATTCGTCTTGAATCTCAAGACTAAAAAGCTAGTGGGTTATCTTTTTCATTGAGCCTGTCTTCATAATTTGGAAGTAACGTCTAAGTAATTTTGATAGCTATAGTCAATCCCTTTAAAGCTAACTCTAGTAACGGAAGCTAGCTAAACGAACTCCCTTACGTACCTATAATCTTTAGTACTCTGTCGTGACTTTGTGAGTAGTCTGGAAATTGTTATTTGACCCCTTGTAATTGTAATTTACAGCTTAATTATAACTACTTAGATATACCAATCGCCTGTACCTACTAATGCAATGAAGAATAACTAAATATATCTGATTCTTCATGTTACGGTTTACATGTCAAGATTTTAATGTGGTATACTCATCAAATGTAATTATATCACCAAAACGAAAGACGTCATTAAAACAGGGGAGTCGTAAGACATGAGATGCAAGGCAATAACTCGATTACAGAGGGATGCGGGGGTGTGACAAGGCGGGGGAGGATTATAAGAACTTCGTTAGTCTCACGAAGGTGTCTAACTCAGCTCTGAGACGGGAGAGATTATCGCTTTTGCCTTTAGCGGCGCATTTTGTCGTCAGTTTAGAATATTTGATGTGTTAAGATATACGTTACACGTGACAAGGTACGTTCACATTGAATTGGCAAAACATAGACATTTTGTTTAACAGGCTATCGAACCTTTACATACTGAGGCGGCTTGTGTAAAGAATACGTGTATAGTGTAAAATATTTTCATTTTACTATAGTAAAAAGTGAATGAAAAACGCTGCAAGTAAGAATTCAGTTTGAGTCAAGATTTTATTCTTTCGAAAGTTGTCTATCAACAAACTTACAAAATTAAAATAAATATAAAAAAAATGTCGACTTAATCTATACCATTTAAAAGAATATAAAAAACCTTTAAGAAAAACTAAAGCGTTCTGGCCTATGAGAAATAATTATAAGGCTATAATTTCCCCCATCATTAGAGAAAATCCGCGTCAGCATTAAGATTTTAAAAAGTTTGCATTGGTATGTTTTCCGGTTTACGACTCTCTTTTTAGCGATTTCTTTTTATTTGTTCATGCTGATAGTTCAAATATAACAATAAATGCACAACAATAATGGATATTTATATGAAGTAACCCAACAAAAAGCGTAAAAATACCTTCTATAAAAGACAATTTAAAATAAAAATCAACAAGAAACCATCATGAAAATTTGCATCCGCACGCGACTACATTGACGGGCGAGTGTATTGCAAACGAACGTGTCATAAACGGGCCACAAAGGCATCGCATCGTACCCTCTCGTACCGCAAACAAAACGTATTCAGTGAACATAGCTTAAACTTACCGAGGATGCAATCACAACTTGCACCACAATACCTAGACAACTTAATGTGTAATCGCCTTAAATTTTCTACACGTGCATAACTTTGATGTGAATAAGATAGTTGTTTATGGATACTTGTGTTTTAGTATGTAGGTGTTTCTATAAGATTTAACTAAAGAGGAGTGACGTACAGAATATATATAATGCCAGCAAAAATCTTGTAAATAAAGAGCACAAGATAACCGTTATCATTAAAACTACCACAAAAAGGCTCCTATTTCCTGCCCACTCCGCTTGAAAGTCGCAGTCTTCGCCGGCAACAGAGTAATTGAGGTACAAAGAAACATTCCTCTTCGCCCTCCCAGTCAACATTCAATTTAAATGCAGATGTACACGAGAGTTCCCGAAATGAAAGGAACAACAAGTGAAAAAAAAATGAAAATCACACTTAACAATGACAAGAAAAATAAAAGTAAACATATTATACCCACTTACTCATAAACGCCTCTTAAATTTTAGTCAATTGATTAGCTTAAATTCTTACATTTTTGTTTGGTGTAGGGTTGATTTTCCTGATGAAAATCTCGCTAAACAGTGATTAAATTTAAGAGGCGTTTATGAGTAAGGGGGTTAGTCGGCAAAATTAACCTTGAGTTACTATTATATGCCTGCTTGTGCGTATGTGCCAATAAATACTTAATTATTATTATAGACTATACTAACATAACTTCAAGTATCCCAACGTTTTTACATAAAAGAACTTGTATATTTAATTCATTCGTTAAGACGTAAATACTGAAAATAGAACTCTCGTACTCGTACACAGTAAAACAACAACTTGGCACTATTTGCAACATTCTGTGATCTAGTATACCCACTGGAATTTACTCGTACATGCTGCTCAGCGTGTTACTTGGACTATATCGTATTGGAAATGTATTGGTATGTATCGAGATTTTCCCTTATAGTACGAATATTGTCAAGTGTTGAGATCCATTAATCACAATAGACGATTAAAGTTACCATGCAAAGAACGGCTTCCTCCAGTAACAATGGAAAAGTATGCCTACTAATATGACGCTAATATGAACTAAATAAGTGCCATCAGATGGATTGCACTTATTAGTTTCTTTTATTGGCAGTAGGCTTTTATAAATATATATTCCTCACACATTCACACAACGCCATCTAGTCCCAAACTAAGCAGAGCTTATGGATACTAGACAACGGATAAACATACTTAAATACTTTTATTTTGTATATACATACATGTTATACATAGAAAACACTGAGACCAATGCAAACAATCATGTTCATGCACACAAAGATTTGCATTGAGTGGGAATCGAACCCAAGACCGCTGCGTAACAGTCATGTTATATAGCCACTACGCTATTAGAGGTCGTCATTTTATGGTTTGCACGTGTCCCTTGGATTGTGACACTGGGTTTTCTTACTCTATATTGGTGAAGTGGTAACGAATTGGATATTTTTCGATAAATATTAATAGCTTCTTTCACATTACGTTAAAATGATGAATTGAAATAGTTATTATAATTAAAGCAGTTGGTTAACTTAAAATTTGGTTTGTTGGTTGTTACCATACATGTGTATTAACAACGGCACGGCCCGCTTCCAATTTAACTTTTGTTTTAAAATTGCGTACTTTTGGTTAAATCCGCAGCGTGCTTAATGCTGCCAAATACTCTGAAAATAATATGAAGGGTTGAAAAAAAAAATATAAGTATTTGCTTGGTAATTTATTTATTTATGCAGTGGTTCTTCACAGCTGACAATAATAATTTACAATATAAAATTAAAACAATACGCCAATTATGAAGCACACTTATAGGTAATGGCATTAATCATCCACCGAAATGTTAATCTTTTAAACCAACCAACATTGAAATTCCTACATAATACGATTTATGTTAGATACACAAGAAGTACACATGTGCAGTATAAACACTACTCAAATATCAACACAGATAGTTCTTCCTTACATAACTAGTAATGAAAATTTAAACTGAATATTAAAGGGAGTGGACTAGCAATATCAAACCTTTCGGATACATCTCCGGACCACATCCTGTTTAAAGATGTTTCTAGAATTATTAACTAAGATTTGACGTAACAAATACCAAGTTTCACTTATAAGGGATTAGGGTAACGTGTTCCGGTCAGAAGCCCCTGGGATGTGTTATTGTTTTGCAGCGCGGGTTTGTTAATTTTAACTAAGAGGGAGTTTTAGATCTACTCGTAGATTATATCGTAAAATAGAAACGTTTCACTTTGAGATCAAACATAGTTTGACGATTATGGAACTTTGAGTTATAAATTTTTAATCATTTGTACAACTTTTTTATGGGCTCCATTTTAGATAGGTATTTACTTGTTGTGTTTATTACCAGTAAGTAATAGACAGATGCAATGCAATAGGCATGCAGAGATGTCCTAAATACAATACGTAATTAAGTATTTTTAGCACGAGTCTAAGCTACATTTACAACGGAATTGGATCAACAGTCGAAGAAACAACAGCGTCACATCATTCTACCTAAGTTGGTAAGAAGGTGTATTGACGGTCCATTTAAGGTTCCGTACAAAAAGAAACGACATACTAGACTTACAACTTGAATACTCTTGATTAATTAAACAAAAAAGTATGGTTCGGAAATGTGCTGACATTCGTAGCGTAGTCCAAATTGGCACCATTTGTGCAGAATATGTTTCGGATCTATCATCTCAAGTTTTCGACTCCATATTTTAACAAACTTATTAAATACATACAATGAATAAAGTCCAATAAATCAAAGTAAAACTAAAATTATTTAGAATAATCTTTTGTCAATGGTAGTCCTACTACGTTAAATCTTATTGATGTCTGATGTCTTTCACAAAGTCCATACCTAATCTGATTAAATTTCTTTCAATAATGCAGGCTTGTTCAACTTTGCAGACAAAGCTTGCAGATTTTCACATCTTTACTTGTATGTATTGCAGTATGATATTAAATAAATTACAAATAACATGAAAGTGTTAGAAAATGTAGAGTTAGCATTTGAAGTGGATTTGAGGGTAAATTTCGTGTCTAGAGCAAATTACCGAGCTTTTCTAGTATACCTACATACCTACAAATATATCTTAAATTACTAAAATTAAATAACGCCGTGGTTCGTTCTCATTCTTTATTCGACTCAGCGTTTTAGAGGTCAAGAGAGAACGCAACACTTCCGTTTTCTTCTGATTTCGGATTTACGTTGCAGGCTTCAAGACGTTTTAGCTTTTCGTCGTGACTCATCTGCGTAGCCATAATGTTGATTCTCGCTGACAGGAGTCACACTGGGAAAAAAGGTGGCATTTATCTAGCATGATTTTCTGTAAATTAATTGTAACTGTAAACTAATTCGTACATATAAATTGCACGCTATTGGCTCACGTATGCAAGTCTGCCAAGACTTACTCAAAGCTTAAATCTTCAGTGTATAATCTGTAAATACAGTGCCAGTTAGTATATAAAAAAAAAACAAAAAACGATCCACGTCTTCACCCTTTCGGGTGCGGCTTCCGTGCGCGTCAACTTGTAACGTTTCACCCACTCATACTATATTAAAGATCAGTATCACAGGAAGGTGAACTATTAGCTTCGCTTGATTCTCATTAAACCCTTTCGATATCGTTCTATCAGGTAAGTTTTGTTTATCAATTTCTATTTGCTGTGATCGTTTATATTCATTTGCTTGTGTGGTACTTTTAGTTTATAGTTTAGGTTGAAACACGTGAATGAGTCTTTTTGTGAACAAAATTTAATTTAAATATTAAAATCAGTGATGTATTAAAAACGCAACAGCGTTGGTGCCTTAAACTGATTTGCAGATCCCGTGGTACAGTAAGTAGACACACAAGCACAGTCATATACCACTTTAAGTGAATCGGTAGAAAACATTGTTTATACACAAAATAACTAAAGAAACATTGACGTCATATTAATAAACAAGTACTAAAATTTGAAGTAACGCGCATAGTTTTACGGCGTATTCTGTAAGCGGCTTTTTCACCCACTATTATTTTTACTTACGACACCCATGAGATGAGATGACATATTGTATTCTTACTCCGTCACCACACGGATACTTTGTATCTATTTAAACATAAGTAATTTATATATTTTTCTATATTAGGTTAATCATTAATCTACAAATTATAATAGATACATTAACATTCAGGTCTACATAATGGTAGTTATACGCATTCACACAATTACTCTCTGACTTCACCTTATTAGATTAGACACGGTCAGTTGCTACTAATTGACGATCTTACATCGTTTCTTATTCAAACAAGTGCTTTTATATAAACTTTATTTATAGGATTAGAATACTTAATTATTAGATGTTTTTATAGTTCGCATTGTGTAACTTTGTTGCAAAAATGCATTATTCAACAGTGTTAGATCTAATCTAGAATATTGTTATTAAATGGATATAACGCATTATGCAGGTACGATACTACTGTATTTGCTGTCAGTAATTATTGTAAGTGACTTGTACGCAAATGATGAAAACTAAAAAAAACTCAGTCAAAACAGGCAGAAAACGCCATCCTCTCCATCTTAATTAGACAAAACCCTTTTTCTGTTGTATAAATATGTATTTAATGTATCTATCTATAGCTGATGTTAATAGAAGTCCACATGAAAGTTATCTATGTATAATATAATCTACATTACTACGTAAACAGCTTTCAGTTACTCCATCTTGTATTTGCCGTCTCTTTCATTTTAACATAATGAACGTATAATCAGAGGACTCAACATACATGAGGCGATTGGTGCCTCCCTCCACCTCAATTTTGCATGACCGCTGCACATGTAAATTCGTATCACATAAAATTAAATGGCATAAGCTGTAGTAGGTTGACTAATGCTGCAAAATGTGAGTATGTGTATACCGTCCGGTGACTTTTTGCCTCAGGCTCGGCTCGACATCGCCGCTCAATCGAATTATCGTGCTGCCACCATCCAAGCAATAAATTAAGAATTAACACGGAAGCTGATTATTTTAAAACATGCATCGGGATACCCTTTCTAACGAGGTTTCTACCCGACGCTGGCGGTCGTTCGCCCGTGATCTATTTCGTCCAACTATATTGACTACTAAGTAGACAATTTCAATGTTATTAGGCAATGATTCTGATGTTACAGTCAGCTTAGGAGGCTAGTTCTTTGGCTCCTTTGGAATAAATAAGTGGTCGAAGAGTTTATTAGGTTTAGAATACATAATAATATACGTTTATTTTTTCATTCAGTGTTACCGCTTTCAATATCTACCGAATCGTTAGGCTTCGAATCGTTTTTCTTCTGATTTCATTCTTTGTGAGTTAAAAAGAGTCCCATAATATTTATTTTCACAGTTCCTTTGCGACAATTTTGTGAAGGAACATAAAGATTTGTAGACACAAAATCATGTGACAGGGAACATCAATCGCGGAGAAAGAATTTTATGTCCCTTCCTTCTACGAGTACTCATTATGTATTAAACGGATAACACAGCTTAATATTACCAATTTCTTACCTCATAACAGCCCATTATTGTCCCAGTGCAGGGACGGGCCTCCTCCCGTGACGGAGAGATACTTGGCCTGCTAATACCACGCTGGCCAGACGTATTGGTATAGGGTTTAATTTCAAGTTTTTCTTCTTTTTATTTCGTAAAGATAATAATCACGAATAGTCCCTTAGTCGGTTTTTACGACACCCATGGAATGGGATGGGGTGGTGACATATTGTATTCTTACTCCGTCACCACACGGATTTTATACCTGTTGTCGAATTTTGATATGATTCGCAACTTGACTAGAAATGTAATTTAAAACACGGACTTTTTAATGTCTAATGTTTCCGAAGACACAGTCGAAACTGATTCGACTTTACGTTTTTGCCTTGGTGTATATTTTGGCATTTTTACCTGATAAACGAGGGCGGCCCAGAAGGAGACAAAGTGGAAATTAAATAATTAACATAAATTAGTTCTTATAGTATACCAAATTATCCGCTGCTTGAATTCAGAGCGCTATTAAATAAAGTGCCGAATAAAATATCCAATTGAAGAGTATGATCCATAAATATGATGATAGGAACTTTAAATTTCATCATAATCATCAAACATTGTCGATTGATCGTTTGCATCTAAAATCCTTGATTTTTTTCCCTTGTAGTCCGCCATAATAGATCCGTCATCAGTCTAGTAGTAGAGACCCCGGCAGTGTACGATTATATGACAGAAATATAATATTGTACATTATGCGTTTCTCCAAGCAAATCGTTGGCAGAGTCACAATCAATTGTTCTGCCTAATGTCAGCATATTGTTACAGTAAAAGAATTAAGTAAATGAAAACTCTCATTTCTGGAAGCGCCTGTCCGATAACATACTTATATTTATTTCTTGTGACATGATCGTATCTTAATCCAATTTTGCCTTAGTTAGATATTTGCAGCCTTTGATTATAATTATAAATTATAGAATTGAAAACTAAAGAACTAACAGCTGTTATGAAACATTTTTTTAATGATTTTACCGTTACAATGTCCTTATATTTTTTACAAATTAAAATATTAATACCAAGTAAAATAAAAAAGAAAAATAATACGATGCATGGCGAAAAAATAATATTATGATTCTATCTAAGGCCGCCGCGAAATGGTATCGTGACAAACATCCATGCTTCAAAACGCCTACAGTAAATCAACGGGCCAATGAAATCCAATTACTAACACAAAAAACTATTAGTTTCCTGCAACATACTCATGTGTGTAGTGTTATTATAAATTATGTACTTGTATGTTATGTTTAACCTTATTGCAACTTGATTGATGGATAATTTCAAATATGTAATTCCATTCTAGATTAACAATAAGGATAAGAACTTAATCAGAAATACTAAAAAATCTAAAAAATGTGCTTTTATTTGTTCGTTTTTACAATTTTTTGACTAATCTCATTGAAAGTTAAAATGTCAAGAAATTTGCTGAACAAATGAGGGAGTAGATTAAAAATTGTTTCCCTTCCAAGAAAAATCCGTTTCAACTTGTGATCATTTGGAATTTTATCATCTAGTCTTATATTATTGATAAACAGTGCTTTCTCAAATAAATGAAAAAGATAATTTAAATTTTTTGGTAAATATTTGCCGTACACAAAACAATCAGTGGTTTTCCAGAGAACAAAATGTATGTATCATGCAAATCTTGACACTAGAGGTATTTGTGTCTTGATACATTTTGTATAAGTCCCAGCGTCACACTTATAGATCTTTAGAACCCAAATTAATGTTGAAACTAAAAAAAAATGAGAAATAATGTGTTTTCAAATTGCTTTCATTAGACCAGTATTTCGAGTGGGTATGCAATCCAATGAATATAAAATAAAAGAGCCAAATTCAATTGAAAAGTGTGCCCCGAAGTTACATTTAAGAGCGGATGTATCAGTATTAGTTAGGCCTAACATATTCGTAGCTATAAAGAAGTAATAACCGAAAGATACGAAGAAAAATTATAATAAACATTATATTTACAGTGAGAGCGTACAAAAACTACAGTAAGTAATATAATAAAATTATTGAATTTCGCAATTTAATATTGGCTCGCTCGCTCACCGTTGGCCATAATTACCAATGCGGATCCAATTCATCATTCTTTATTACAAGCACAAAATTCCATGTAAATTTCATGCAGACTCGATATATCCAGTGAATGAGTTTCGATATATCGCAGAAATCTTCGTGTTTTGTATTTTTATTGGACTCTAAAGAACTTTTTAATGACATTGCATTTTACGCTTAGTTATAACTGCTAAATTGATATAATTAAAGATTATTTAAACCATTATATCACAACTTTTCTAAAAGTAAAGAAATTAACGTTGTAGCGATGAGTAAATTACACACTATCTATTAAGTAAAAGTAAATCAGAAGGAATTTGTGGCTTGATACAAATCTAATCTATCGTAGATGGATACGACCTACAAATGTTTGAATAGAGTCTAGAGGTTCGTTATGTCCTTAAAATTGATAGCAATATCCCCGAGACACAGGTGATCCCTGGTTTAGGAGCTGAAGTTTGAAATGTAACTCTTATACCTACTTTCCACTTTTCTTTACTCTTTCTTTTATTTTGTACTATGCGTTAGTTATTGTATATCATACAATTATGAACCTTAAATTCAACTGAAATAAAAACACACTAACAGCACTAATTTCACATTACAACACAAATCAGTCAGGATATTATAATATTTAAATTGAAAATTGTATAACAAACGAACATTTTAAACTCACAACGAAAGTATTAGGAAGAGAGGCTAATATTTTTCCTCAACAAAATGACTTTCAAAACGATTGTCTCAACATAAACAACGGGGACCCCGCGTTCCTACTGAAAATGTCATTAATGTCTGAGTGAAATTCGGGGTCTAATCTCGTCACTGCAAAGCTTATTACATTTATACAACGGAGTAATCTTCGAATAAAGTTTTCAATGGAAAGTGTTGAATCATTGAGGATTGCGAACCCTTGCTCGCTGAAAGAACTCGACCTACGCTGATAAACGACGGAGTAATACTGTGTGTGCGGTGCTTTTATTTAAGTCTCACGCATAACCCTCGGAAAAACCCTATTGTTAATCTCCTGTTTTGGTTTAATAAAAAAATCTAATATAACTAATATACGGAAGTCAACAATAATCTTGATAAAACTATAAAAAAGTAAATAAAGATTTTAATCAAATACCTTTTTAAATGTTGCTATCAGTTATTATTATTGTAAAAATTAAAATAAAACCTAAAGAATTATTAAACAAATAAGATTTACATACTTAGGATGTTTTCTATAAAAGCAATAAAAATAATAGTCACACACAACTTAACGAATCCTTAATCGCTTTGCACGTTGTGTTTAATCAACTATCTTTAATCTAAATCTAAATTACTGGCACTGTGAGTTGTAGTACAAAACACCATAAAACTTTTTATTAGTACTATTTGTTTTTATTTGCTTTGAACTAACAAATGGTGATAGTTGCAAATATGTTAAAAAGTACCTATGGTGATAGTTTACGAGGAATGAATTTGATTCAATAACAAAAGATAATAATTTAAGTTTTATTGCCCTGTCATACTAAATGAAATTTTAAATAATTCCCAGTTTCAAACTATTATTTGTCTTTAAATAAATAGTTTTCAACAATAGTAGTAACTAGTTCTATTCTATATAAATAAATTATTTTCGTTTCGAAGTATTACTGTACCGTTTAAAACATTTTAATGTCTTCAAGAATTTTGTTGGGCGATGACTCGACATCGCAACTCAAATCTCGCGTTTATGTTTACTATTAATCAAATTTCAAGCTTCCACTGTAAATCAAAACAATAGCACTTATCGAAGTCATATTTTTTAAATGTCAGTTATTTCATCAGTATTAAAGTTTAATTAATTCTTGCAATTTAGTTTCTGAATTTATTATAAAATGCTTAAATAAGAAACACAATACTTAAAGGTCAGGAAGCTATAATAATAAGAGAGAAAAGAGAAGATTTGTAAATTCTTTTAAGAATATATTTGCAGTAGAGTCGATAGATTATTTGCTTCTCAAGGAAATACATTTTGACACATCAATCCTTACTGTTTGTTTCGTATGTAGCTTTAGCTAATGATAAAAAACTATTCCTCCAGGTATGGTTTTATATGATTTGAATACTTGATAGTTGATCAAGTAATATCTAGCAGTATGTTTAATATTGCTAGTTAAATAAATGGACCGCTGTTAAACTATCCTAAATATAAATCTTTTAAAAATGATCTCGCACCATAAAAATCTAAGAGCGTTTTTTTTTTATTATAGTAAACAATGTAAAAAGTACGTTAGAAAATACGACTATAACAAGTAATAAGTTTCTTTGAAAATATCAATTTTAAATGAGCGATCCTTTAGCATTTTCCTTGGGATCTGTCATCAGTAATACGCAAACCGCATAGTCATTGCATCGCAATAACCAATTGTGAGCGTATTACGTGTCCTATCACAAAGCCTCGAGCTCTTCTAACAACTGTGTAAAGATACTGGATAAGGCTCATGCAAACTATGATTTTCGCATAAGTTTAATCACATTGTTACTATGACTAATTTGTAATCAAGTAAATCGTTTAACACTTGACAAAGAGATCGGCAAAGTAGCTATTTGCTACATTTTAGGTTACTGTGGATCCAAGACAAATTGATTCATAAATTGTTAAAGGCCGGATAGATATTCGATTGCGCCTACTTTTTATTTCGATTTACTTCAATTATTTCTGCTACTTGATGTGCAAGAAAGGTTAGCATTTTACGGAAATCTATTAGACGCACCTCATTCGTTTCAACTTAAGTTTTTTTATTGTTCCTTACCAACAGAAATTTGAATCGACTTAAAATTTCACAAATCATTTAATCTTCCAATTATTTTAAATAACAATGCAAAGTTTCGTAAATTTTAACATCTAAAACAAATGGTAACATTCCATGATTACGGTGCACGAAATCGATAAATCGGCACCTTGATCTTAGCCGTGACGAAACTAAAATAAATGAACTGATTTTCAATGAAAGGAATCGTTTATGGTTGAACACTGATTTCGTTCGTAATTTCTATTTTGTTCTCAATGAATGAAAAATAATATTAACGGTAGAATGAATAGAGCATCATTTCATCAATGAAAATAATAGAATATTACAGGGTGCACTGAACCTTTGTTCGTAACAAACTTTTTAATCAAACTCTTCACTCAACTGTATCAATGAAACTGCTACTTGTAGTAGCCATGTTAGCGTTATTTCAATATTGATAGTATTCGAAAAAAAGTGTTAAGTATTTTAGTTCATCCTGTTGTGGCTAGTTATTATCGGCAGGTATAGGGTAATTTTACGGATATTGTCTCTATCAATGCAAAAAGAAAGAAATCTTTACAGTAGACTCTATCAATTCGTCTGGTCGCCGTGATATGTGTCCAAGTTTCACTTCGTCTCTGGAATGGCTGTTATGGTTAATCCAGTGTATGATTACACCGTTGTCATTTCCAGCTAGTACGAAATCTGTGTATACATTTTTTATTACTTTGACTGTGATGCGACAAAGTCGTTTTTGCGCAAACATATCGGCGACAATGGGAAACGGGGCTTTTGTATTTTTTAGTTTGATTGATGATTTTAATTTCCTATTTGGTTCGTTGATTCTGCGCTGTAGATATATTCGTCGATAGAGTTTGACTTTAAATTAAATTAATGTTGTAATATTTTATAGACAGATGTATAAAAAAGGTCTTTTGTGTTAACTGTTTTTATATTTAGCTACACTAATACCATAAAATTACTTGAAAAAAGTTGTGTTTTTGAGTCATTCCATCCAAAACATTAATAACATTTTTTGACACTTGAAAAGGTTTTCTATAATTTAAGATGAAGTAGGTAAACATTTGTAAAGTCCGGACGAGAGATTATGCATTTTTTCGCCGAAACTTTAAAAAACGTCTACTTAATGAACACAAATATGATCCAATTGTTTGTGAAAGGGAAACAGTAAGTTTTGCGTGTAATTCACGTCTTCGTGCGCGCCAGCCACACAACCAGTACTGCAACCAGTACGGTATCTAGGCAGATATAGAATCTTTTACATTTAAAACATTTACTTAATAAGCATGCATTACAACTTAAACCTGCAACCAAAATATACTCTTAGTAACTTTATTTACAAAATCAATCTGTATTACTCCCTGAATATTAGCTAGAATGCGATATGCGGATGTGACAGAAGCGATTTAAATATGGCGGCGGGTGTCATCCCGCCACTGACGTTGCGGTCGTCCATTTATCACTCTCGTAAGCCTCCGTCGATATTATGATCAATGCCATTCGCCCGCCCAAACTTCCCTATAACGTAACCTATTAGCAAGGAGTTTCTATTCATGAAACTACTGCCTTAGATTATTAAGAACATACATAGTAAAACAATCTTAAGAATTATATTGCTTTTTATAATACGTATTATATACAATTTAGTAAATAAAAATATGATTGTGATTCGACTGTTATTAAAATGAAAATAACTGTCATCATAAGAAGTAACAAGGTTTTAATGCAAAAAACCTATAGCAGAAACAAGAGTTCACAAAAATCAATATTATTATTTGTTAGCTCTATTTTTATTATCGTACAAAAAGTACAGTTACAGTTTTCTTATAGTACATACATGATACAGTCCTCCATCCAATCTTTAGTTTGGATGTGATGGTAACTACATGTACCGTAGTATTAACACACATCAATATGAAAATCTATAAATATAAAATGCTCTTTGTATCATAGAATTGAAAGTAACTATTATTGAAATATTCAAATCTTGAAATATCGACATGGAATAAGGGTGAAGGAGGATCGTCCGCCTTGCACGCTTTGTATTCTACCAGTCGCCACCTGAGGGTAGTGGCTTTTAAAATTTTTTTTTACTTTTCACTCATTTTAAATATGTTTCAATATGGATATAAGGTACAGTATAATTGTCATTTACTTTAAGTCTCCACCTCTAAGTAATACTTAAAAAATGTGACTGTGGTGTTATTTTAGGTGGAACAGTAGGAAATTAAACTATAGAGCTATAAACCTTAAAAACTTGTGTATAGGGTAAACAGTGAATTATTAATTGTAAGGGTTGTAGACAGTGGTTGGGCACTGCTGACGTCACGACGCGACGACGACGGTTACCATTTCATATCAGGTGGGTCGCTTGACAGTCTGCCACCTTAAAGCAATAAAAAAATAATTAGGTTAGTATTTATAACAGTGAGAAGTCATTAATTATTGCGCTAACATCAAATAAATATTACAATATTAAATAGGCTCCAAACTACTATTTCCCAATACCAATCGTAAAAGGTTCTAAAATTCTAGCTGCTATTAAAAAATGTTTATGAATGCTTTTAGTGATGTATCGACATATTTTCTCTTTTACAGAAATAAAAATATTTAATTATATTTTTATAATATTCACAAAGAAAATTAATGCGTAGTAGACGCCTTAAATTTCAGTAGGTATCAACATCGCAACTAATTTTGTCGTATCTTACTTATCAAAGCAACATTATAACAAAGCCATCCTCGGATATCAAGTGGCGACACCCGACGAGTGGGCCCAACAAAAGAATGAGAACCGGAAAGCTAGGTGAGTGGCACTCGAAGTGATACTCTCCGAGATTGTTCTGAATGGTATCGAGTGTGGTAGACTATCGAGGGCACGATCTGCGTGATCAATTGATACAAGCACGGCTTGCTCCTTGCTGATATTGCTTGTCATAAAAATCTTTGACTTTTAAATTTTTATTCGACGCTATTTATTGTTTACACATAGAATGTACTTAAAGTAACTCGGTAACTGAGTATGACTCGGTAACTGAATAACGCCTAACGATTTACTCACAGCAAATTGAAAAACATGAAATAATAAATTTATTTTCATCGATTTTTCATTAAATTTTAGCATTTTCCATTTCGTGGAAACTGTGATCCTATGTAAAAATTAATTCAAACTTACTTGGGCTCTCTACATGTATAATAAACCCTAACAAAAAGGAAGCCCCTACTGGTTAGTTTATAGCAATTCAAAATATTGATATTTCTCGGAACATCCCACTAGGAGTCCTTCATTCTTAGATAAACTTTACAAACATCACCATCAAGTTTCTTCACTCAAATAGCAATTATATAAATGAAAAGTTACATAAATTGTTTTTTACGAAATATAATTATAGCATCATTTTTTGCAAAACTAAAATGCACTCAATTATTCACCGGCCCCTCGGAACCACTTGAAAAAATCCAATCAGCATAACTCGTCACTTTAATATCGATCCCCAATTTGCGAGCACTTATCAAATCGCTTTATGCATAGATATAAAATAAAAGCAAATTGTAAACTGCAGATGTCATGTACCATTATGAACCTTATCATATACGGAATAGTATTATATTTTCTTTCATTGGCATATGCATATCTTTGTAGAAGTACAAAGCCGAGTGGTTTACTTAGAGTTTAAAATATTCATAGCTTGTACTGGATCGTATTTAAATATTTACATAAGTGTCACGCAGCGTCACTGACGTTTGTCGATAAAATGTATTGAGTGGAATGGCTGAGTCGTAGTTACTTACATTGGGGTGACTAAGAACTCAGAAAAGAAACTGATTAGACAATTTTATGATCAATAATCTTTAAGGGTAACCATAATAAAGAAAATGTTTAAACATTTTTAGTCGTCATTAGACTTTAAATTACAAAAATATAAGAATAAGGTAAACTTCGTTAACCGATAGTTTACCGATAGTAAAGTTGTGAGGGTTCATAAATACTGTACAGTGCTGTAAAAGTTAAAACACATTATGTTTTAATTTTAATATTATCGTTTCGACAACTCTGAAAAAAGTTTATTACTTAAGTAAATTGATCAATTTTGATATTTAATTGGTATTTAAAAATATCTAAGTATTTGTTATTATAAAACAAATTTTAATTTAAATTGTAAAAATATTAATATATATTTAATATTTAATATTTAATATATTTTGTAGCGTCAGTACATAATTTTGTGACATAAGTTCATTGTCACCCCTAACCAAAGTGTACCAAGACGTTAACACTCAGTAGGCAGGGGGGCGATACTTGTACTAAGCATCGTGTATTCCAGCCATAAAAAATAATGGATCTGCGAATCGTCGAGATATGCACGGAAATATGGAGTGAGGTGAGCGTTCGAAAAATCGTAATGGCATCGAGAAAATGGGGATTAGAAAGCGATCGAGTCGAAATCGATGAGAGAGTGTTCAAACATTGGGTGCTCGATGTATACCTTAAGGGCTGCTCGGTTGTTTAAAAACACAAGAGGTAATGGAACAGAATCACAATATTCAATGAGATATTGATACCTACAAATACTTTATGATGATGCTTATTTCTAATGTATTGATTTTGAAATTCTTAATTTGTTGAGAGTTGTACCTACTTTATAAGTGGAGACAGACTGTAAAATACCAAAACATTTATGGTACAACATCTTTGTAAAATCCGACTTAAATAATACTTTACCATAGAAGTTCTATATCATATGCAGCAGAACACTGTATTTTACAAATATAAAGCTGTAAGTGCTCTACATTGCGTTCGTCACTCCTCATTGAATCTCCTTGTAATTTTACTAGCTTATACTGTAAGTATCTCTCCGTTTGGGGACGGAGTAAGAATACAGTGTGTCACCACCCCATTTTATCCCATGGGTGTCGTAAAAACCGACTAAGGGACTAATCCGTGAATATTATCTTTACGTAATAAAAAGAATGAAAATTTGAAATTAAACCTTATACCAATCGGTTTGGCCAACGTGGTATTAGTATGCCAAGTATCCCTCTGTCACTGGAGCAGGCCCGTCCCTGCAGTGGGACATTAATGGGCTGTTATGATGATGATGACTACAGTACTTATAAGCTAATAACCGTAAAACCTTTTTCTTTTTTACAAGCAACCTATGGATGAGGGAAGCACAGGTCAGAGGAATGTAGAGCCGTTTGTTGTCGGAGGAGCCCTATGGCCAGCAGTAGACGACTTTTCCTTGAACATTATGATAATACTGTAAATAGTTATAAATAAGTAAATATCATTTATAAAAAACAAAATGAATGAATAATTATATAAAATGAGCGAAGGTTGAGTACGCTACATGATAGTGTAAATAACATAAAACGTACTAACCTAATTTCAGGTAATCGTGTTTGCGCTCCGTGTGCAAACATATATGCCGGTGTAAATGACGGTGTTACCCACACACCACAACCAACTTAGACAAAATACAATTACCGAGCTTTATGATAATACACTCGAATAAATTCGTCTTTTCCTTTTATCATAACAGCCCATTAATGTCCCACTGCAGGGACGGGCGACCTCCAGTGACTGAGGAATACTTGACCTACTAATACCACGCTGGCCAGGCGGATTGGTATAGGGTTTCATTTCAAGTTTTCCTTCTTTCTATGTAAATATTAAATGTAAATGTAAATATTATTCACAGATATTCCCTTAGTCGGTTTCTACGACACACATGGGATGAGATGGGGTGGTGACATATTGTATTCTTACTCCGTCACCACACGGAGTATACCACTATTATTTTTATGCAGTGAACTTACTATAGCAAGTAGGTCTGTGTTGTTATTACTAACAGTTGTCTTTTAAAAGCAAATGATTAAAAATAATAATGGTTAAAATAAAATATAAGCTTTTCAATCCATTTAAAAGCTTCTCATCTACTTTCTTAGCAATACTCTTTCTCTGCATAATCCTAAGGGTGATTGGTAGAAAATCCATTGGGCATAATTCTGTCTATCAGTAGGCAGAGATCGAAAACTTGGAACAATCACATTGGTGTGATTTTATTAGACCAAGTTTTTTTTACTGATGTATAAAAAATAACTATGTTACCATTATTAATTTATTACAATAAAATTTACACACAATACCCTTTTGTATCATAGCTATAATTATACTTATAAATAGAATGTAAGAGCCATTTTGGCTAACGACTGCTTATGACGTAGGTAGGTTAATGTTCAAGAAATTCGTCTCAAGTTATCGAAGAACAAACAAAGTTGTGGCCGATGGGGAGCGAACCCAATTATCTCTAATGAAGACAATGATATAAGCGCGGTTATTGATCTAGATTTAAATTTCATGACGGGTCAGTCCCTGCGATGTGCGAGCCCTTAATGTTTCTTGCCAAGTTTTGTGAACTACGACTGTACGAAGTTGATGCTTTTTACTATTTTGGATAATGAAGTTATGCAGAATAGGACATTTGAGCCACATTTTAATATTAAGTATATATTTTTTTAGTTTATGTCTTTCACTGATACCACAATTAATACTATTGTCGAACACGTTTACCTCTTATAATTTGTTTAAGCCTAACTTTGATACAAGTAAGCTTGACTTCGTTGGGCAATGTTTAGAAATATACAATAAACCATTATATCATTATTGCAGTGTTTCAAGACTGACGAAAGCTTCTCTGTGTAATGTTGTCAGAAATATGTTCGCAAAAGTTAACCGACGAATAATCGAAACTCCTATGCAATAAGAATTCGTCTCTTATGTGAATAAGACTTGTTGTTACCTTCGAATCTGTCCTGTTATTCAGAGTGTAACAACAAAAAACTACAACATAAAAAAATTAGCTCACAATTAAAAGCAACAATAAAAATAATAAAATACTTGATAAAACATTACTAATGATTTATAAATACGTACACCACAAAACAATCTATTTCCTTAAACTTATGCTCAAGTATCAAGATCATAAATCCAAGTATCATAAACTTTAATGTCCACTAACTAATTTCTTATCCCCAAAACATAATAATATGAACTAACATACACACGAACAAACATGTGAAATTATGATTAACGAGCACACTCACACACGGACAACATTTACGGGCCTTAATACACAGTATGTACTTTGTAAAATAGATCACCTTCATTGAAAGGCCTATCATTTGATGCTCATTGAGTAATTGATATTGTTGGAATTATAACATTATATTTTCTTCTAACAGGATAGTTAGTTGTAATCGTTTGTTTATACGAACAAAAGAAAAGCTTACGTGTCTACCAGATTAATTGCCGATGCTTTGATGATCTTAAGAAATAGTGAAGGATAGGAACCTAGATATAAAGAAAGGCTTTCGACGTTCTTGCAAATAGTACAAAAATCAGCTTAGGTGATAGTAACATTTGTTTGTCATCACCGAATCAATCTTATCCACAACGCAAAGTCACAGTTTCAAATATTATATTTCTGAATTCTTAATTGAAAAAAAAATTAAAACAATAATTCTATCGAGTACATTTCCGAGTCATGTTTCAGGGGTATTCTGTATCGATTTTACTAAGTGTCGGTTCAAACACTTCTACTTGTTAAGATGTTAATGGTTTTGCATAATAATTGCATTCAAAGGAAAGTTCGTTGAAACCCTCTTTAAGTCGCAAGTCATTATAATTACCGAAGTAATTTCAAATGTCATAAAGTATTTTTTAATTCATTAATTTGATATTAATCTAATTGTATAAGAGAGTTTAAGTAGAGCATTTCCTTTACATAGTTACTAGACCACTGATATATTTTTACAACGTTTATTTTTAATTGTTCGTACTTGTAATAAAACCTTAGCTAATTCAGATCAAACACCTACGTTCAGGTAGATCTAAAAAAGCTGCAATCATTGGTTTGCTGGTTATGCAACGTCAACGAGTATAATATACCAAAGAAGAGTGACTTTCTATGTGGTATATCAACTATCAACTAAGCGACTCCGCACGGACGGGTAATTAGTCCGTCCCGGCTGCCGGCCACGCTGGAGGCCCACAGGCGGCTTGACCAACTCTCGACACCAATTTATGGACTTACCAAACAATAAAGAAGAAGAAGACTAGAAAAATATATTGTTGCTTAAATTGCATTATAAACAAAAAGCCCCGTTTTTTTTCGAATGCGAAATTTAAGTAGTTGAAACACATTTAAAGTGTTGAGAGTGTGTTATACAAAGAATTTATTGTGTTTTCTCAAAACTTCGTTACCAACATTTTCCATTATTGATCCTATTTGCGAATTATGTTTTTTTTCTATTGGCGGCGTTAGTGAGCCCTATAAACGCTCTTAAGCCCTTACGTTAATGAACGTAACGTTATCAGGTATTTACTGTGATGCGACACGCAAACGAGGAAGCGATGTATACATACGTATATTGTTATTAGTGTTCTTCCATGTTCAGATTTGATCATTCATTGTATCATTTCATAGATTCATCTCACGTTAGATCGTCATTAAGATAAGGTTGTACCAACATTACGTTTATATTGCACACGTAAACGAGGTAAAAATATTATAGTACCTAATTAAAAACGTATAATAATATATTACGTATATTCTGTGCGCTATTTTTTTTCTTGATGGGGCAACTTCACGAAGGGATCTGTCAAATTTCTTCTAGTTAAAACTACTCGGTGGTGTGGGAATAGACTATGGTAGCTTAGTATCATCATCCCATGGTATACTGGGTGTCTATGGTTAAAAAAGAACTTATACTAAGTATCTCTTTGGCATTTGGTTCTCACTCAATGCAAAATTTAGCGGAAACCAGAAAAATGCTCATTCTTGAAAGAAGATAATTGAATATAAATCTTTAACAGATTTCTGAATCTTTTTAAATCATTTAATTTAAAACACCTATTTAGTGAGCCTACTAGGATTACAAAAACATCTTCCAGTTGTTTAGATAACATGTTTATCGAGATGTCTCATATAAGGCATTATCTAGTGATCTGCCATCAGATCATTGTGGACAAATAGCAAGCTTTCCAGAGGCAGAACTGATAGATTCATATGAGGTATTGAGTAGGCCTTTGAGTAGTGGTCGCTTAGTTTGCTTTAGGGACAATGTTGTGAGCGGTATTAACCCTTCTCTTCTGGAGATTTATTCACCTAATGCCATGTATGAAGGTTTATTTAACACAGTAGAAAACAATTTTCAAAAGAATTTTAAAGTTAAGAAAAATTTTGTAAAAGTCAAGCCAGCGTTTAATGATTGGGCTACTGTTGGCATACATAAAAGTAGAGGTAGATTGTATGAATTATATGATTTAAAGAAATATAAGTATAATCCTACTTTCATAGAGTATGTTAGAAATTATTCAAAAATATTTAGGAAAGTTTGTTGGGAAGCTAAATCTCTTTATGTAAGTAACATAATAAAGCAGTCTTCAAAGAAAGTTAAGGCTACTTGGCGAGTTATTAATGAAGCCAAGGGTAAGCCTCCGAAACAAATAGGGAATTTAAACTTAACTTTAATTGATAATGGTAGGACTGTAAAAAATTATGTTGATGTAGCTTATGTTTTTAATGACTTTTTTGTCAGTATACCAGTAGCCACTACTAAGGCTTTAAACGCTTCTTCGATAGGTGCGTGTAACTTTTTAAATTCGTGTGTAGCAAAATGTGACACCAATTTTGAATTCAAACATGTTAGTCCTTACGACATTGTTAACGCTTTTCAATCTCTTGCTTTGAAAAATTCTGGTGACTTATGGGGCATGTCAGTAAAGGTAGTCAAAAGTATAATAGATGTAGTAGCTCCTTATTTATCAGTTATTTTCAATAGGTGTGTAGATTTAGGTACATTTCCCGATTTAATGAAATGTAGTAAAGTTGTACCACTTTTTAAGACAGGTAGTACGACGGATCCTGGTAACTATAGGCCCATATCAATTTTACTGAAAAAATATATTTAAAAAAATCATGCTTAGACAATTATTGAAACATTTTAATCAGAATAGCCTACTGCATGAGGATCAGTATGGCTTTACAAAGGGTTGTTCCACCACTGATGCAGGCGTAGCTTTATTAAAACAAATTTATAATGCTTGGGAGAATTCTTGCAACGCTATAGGTGTATTCTGCGACCTTTCAAAAGCATTTGACTGCGTATGTCATGAAACGCTTGTACATAAACTTAGACATTGCGGTTTGAATGATTCTTCCTTAGCTCTTCTCTCATCCTACTTGAGTGATCGGACTCAATATGTTGAAGTTAAAGATTCGAGGTCCTCAGGCTTGCCCGTAACGTTGGGTGTGCCGCAAGGTTCAATTTTGGGTCTATTTCTGTTTTTAGTGTACATTAATGATTTACCTTACCATTTAAAAAACATTTGTGACGTTGTACTGTTCGCTGATGATACATGTTTAATATTTAAAGTTGCTAGAAATAGGACGCATTTTGACGAAGTAAACAATGCACTCACAGAAGTAACTAAATGGTTTACTGCCAATAACCTTGTACTTAACCCAAAGAAAACGAAATGTATTAAGTTTGCATTACCAAATGTAAAAAAACCTTGGCCCAAGTCTAATTCTAAATGGTGAACTGCTGGAAGCTGTTCAATCCACAATGTTCCTAGGTATAAAAATAGATGAGAAGTTACAATGGGGTGCGCACATATCTTATTTATCAGCGAGGCTCAGCTCAGCTGCTTACGCTGTTAGAAAAGTTAGATATTTGACAGACGTAGATACAGCTAGATTAGTTTACTTTAGCTATTTTTACAGCGTTATGTCATATGGTATACTATTGTGGGGTACAGCTGCTGATATACAAAGTGTATTTATTTTACAGAAAAGAGCTATCCGTGCCATTTATCGGCTTGGAGCACGAGAATCGCTTAGAGAATTATTTAAGGAAATAGGTATCTTAACCGTCGCTTCACAATTTATTTATAACAGTATACTTCATGTAAGACAGAATATACATTTATATACCAAAAGAAGCGAAATTCATACGGTAAATACTAGAAATAAACATAAACTGTGTGTCCCTCATTACCGTTTACACAAAGTACATCAATCGTTTATGGCACTTAGTATACGTCTTTATAACAAAGTACCTGTAGAGATATTAGAATTACCAATTACTTCAGGAATGCCTGGATTTAAAATACGTCTATGAATTAGGACTCGCAGAAAAATTACTTTGGTCGATGTGAAGTAAGGGCGTCCCACTGCCATTTGTATCTCCCCTAATTTTAGTTTCTTTTTTGTTGCTCTTATTGTCAGGACTCGTCATGCTCACTATAATGTCATTGCTTGTGGTGGCGTGGAGGCCGGGTCAATCCCTTCCCTACAATATGGCGAGGGGGTTGATGGCTGACCTTTGCGTTATACTCGTGAACGGGTGCTACTTGGGGTGACTGGTCGACCCTGACATTAATAAATTTACATTTTAATACACTTCTGAGTTTTTATTTAAGGGGTCATTTGGCTGAGCGACGTCTTTATTACTGGATAGTTGTTTATGGATGTGATTTGGTGCTCCCACTTCTATGTACTACCTACACTACCATCACGACGCTACCTTTATAATTGAATAATCCTTGGTTATGGTTATGTATGGTATACAATGGTTGCAGCGCCTAATTACAGCTAGCTCAAATGTAAAAAAAAATGACGTCAAGAAAATGCAGCAGTAGAGTTTGTTGCGCCGCTTCTTCTCTACTAGCGCTTTGGAGGCGGTGGTAAAGTTTTCAAAACTTTGAAATGTTAATAAACTTAGGTTAAGTAGTGTTAGATGACGTAAAAAAGATACAATATTATTGTAATAATTTGAATAAATAAATGAATACTAACAAAAACCATTGCTTTATTATGAAAACGAATGTTCAACCGTAGGCCAAACGTATTAAATACGTCGTGCAAACAGGAAATTGAGACTTTTATTATTTATTTATTATTCAGCTTTTTAATTTGAAGCAATTGACGTAAATTACGCCAAATTAAAATTACTATTTTGAATTGTTTATTTGTATAAATTAATTAATGATTTAAACAAAATTCTCTTTAAAATAATTAATTAGTAGCAATAAATTAGTATTACTATGATTTAGTAAATGTATTTAAATAAATTAAACCAAAGATAATAAATTTTTCATTTTAAATAACATTGTTATGTAAAAATACACCAATAATTTAATTGTCTCAACAACAAAAAAATATTTAGAACACAATAAGAATTATAACAATAGGTAATTAATTAAATTTGAGAATCAAAATAAAATACAGACTATTAATAGATTTTTTTCATTGGCTATTTTGTTTATAAATCTCCATTGACTTTGTTATAAAACAATGCCCAGTTCATTGTATATTTATTAAATTAGTGATTTTATATAGTTACATGATCCCCAAACCAGGAAAATCTCCTCTAGAAGTTTCATCATACAGGCCAATATCACTGTTGCCAATTATTTCAAAATTATTTGAAAAGTTACTTCTAAGACGTTTAAAGCCTATAATAGAAGATAGAAAACTGATTCCCAACTACCAATTCGGCTTCAGAGAAAAACACTCCACAATAGAGCAAGTACATAGAATTACCAACGTTATAGAAAAATCCCTAGAAGAAAAGAAAGTTTGTTCTACAGTTTTTCTAGATGTAGCACAAGCATTTGACAAGGTTTGGCATAAAGGTCTTATATATAAGTTAAGGAAAATGCTTCCAAAGCAATTCGCTGATATTTTAGAATCCTATTTGACAGAAAGGACATTTAGAGTGAGACAAGAAAACGCTTACTCTGATGTCAAACGAATAAAAGCTGGAGTTCCACAGGGAAGTGTTCTTGGCCCTGTCTTATACCTATTGTACACTTGTGATATCCCAGATATCGGAAACAGCATTATTGCAACCTTCGCAGATGACACAGCCATCATGGCTACAGGTGTCACTCACAAAAAAGCAGTAGAAGAAGTACAAACTGCTGTCAACTCTATCTCTGATTGGACAAAAAAATGGCGAATTAAACTAAATGAGTCCAAATCGATTCATATAGACTTCACAAACCAAAGACCAAATTATACACCGGTGTACATTAACGGTCGTATAATACCATATGAAAACACTGCGAAATACCTGGGTATGACGCTAGACGCAAAGCTTCGCTGGAAGGCTCACGTCAAGAAGAAACGCCAGGAGTTAGATCATCACTACAAGAATATGTACTGGCTAATCGGCAGACATTCAGCATTATCAGTATACAACAAAGTACTTCTGTACAAACAAGTACTTATGCCAGTATGGGCGTATGGTATACAGCTTTGGGGCTGTACAAAACGCACCAATGTTGATGTCATTCAAAGATTCCAGAACAAAGTACTTCGGAGTATAATAAACGCTCCCTGGTATATTAGAAATGAAGACATCCACCGGGACTTAGGTGTGGATCTCGTAACCATAGTTATAAAAAAATACGCCGAAGCACATGAACAAAGACTTCTACAACATGTGAATGTCGAGGCTATCCAGCTCCTTGACACCACGGACATACTAAGGAGGCTGAAAAGGACTAAGCCTTTTGAGTTAGTTTAGTGAAATTAGTGTAACATAGTGCACCCAGTGCTATTCTTAAAGAACACAAGAACAAAGTGACTTTCAATAATTATAACTAAAGACTATAAGAAAAGTGCCAATGGACACATTCTTTACTTTAAAGTACTTTTAGCAAATTAAGTTATATTTAAATTACTTATTAGCCACAAGGCTAGATTGTAATATTGTTATGAAGTAACCACTCAGTTACATCGTAATGTAAAAAAAAAAAAAAAAATATAGTTACAGCTATAACCAAAAACAATAGCAACTTCTATAAAACATTATTATTTTCATCATTTCCTGAGGATTAGAGAAGAGCCAGCAGTAGGACAATAAAATACCGGTGAGAGAATAATATATTAATAAGTTATTATTAGATATAATACCAAACAAAAATATATTAGGTCTTTACATATTATTTATTCCAAAGGGCAAGTGCGTAGCGCTCGAAATCAACGGACATGTTGTTATCAATCTAGACTAAGAAGGAATTCAGAAGGAATTCGCTCAGTAGCCTCTGCATACTCACACACAAGGGAACAAGCCGTCATTTTATATATCATCATTATAACAGCCCATTAATGTTCCACTACAGGCCTCCTCCCGTGATGGCGGGATACTTGGCCTAATAATACCACGCTGGCCAGACGGATTGGTATAGGGTTTAATTTCAAGTTTTCCTTCTTTCTATGTAAAGGTAATATTCACGGATAGTCCCTTAGTCGGTTTCTACGACACCCATGGGATGAGATGGGGTGGTGACATATTGTATATATCTTACTCCGTCACCACACGGATTTTATACATGTTTGTGTATTAAACAGATTTAGTTTGATGTGTAGGAAGATTTCATACAAAAAGGCATTATTTATGTGCAATATACAGCGCTCAATTCGGTGTATCATAGCCTAGTAGCCGTAGGGATAGTAAAATGTATCGGGCCCGCGGTGACCTCTAACACTAAGCCGCTTTCTCAATGATCCCATCTCTACTGTAATACTACTCTTTTTTAATACTAGCTTTTATTTGAAAGGATATTTCTACGTGATTTGTTGTAGGTTCATATAGAGAGGAGATAAATAAAACATAGAGAAAAGATAAGGAAATAGATATTTACTTGTAATACTATGTTCGTAGATATGGTATCACTACGAGTATGTTTTAAGTGCAGAAACTTAATAGTTACTTTTAGCTTTGACAAACATAATCCCCTTACTCATAAACGCCCCTTAAATTTAATCACTGTTTAGCGAGATTTTTATTAGGATAACCAACCTTATACCAAACAAAACCGTAAGAATTTAAACTAATCAATTGACTAAAATTTAAGAGGCCTTTATGAGTAAGGGGGAATATGTCAGATCAGAGACAAGTTTCATTTTCATACTATAGATTGTCTGTAACGTGCTTGGATTGACATGGGAGTAATACAACACTATTTCATGTTTTGGGTTTGGTATCACATCAAACACTGTTTACACGAAAAGATACAAAACAGTTTCTGATTTCATGTTTAAATAAAAACAAGAATGTTCACTTAAGTTAGGTACTAATAATCTTAAAAAAAAATGACTTATTTTTTATAAATAAACACGAAAAACTCTCCGTAATATTACATTAACCTCATACTTTGACAAAATTGTAGGTATTCTATCAATTCAATCCATGTGATAAAAATATCCATCCTTTATGTCTACTAAAACCAGAACTCAAACACGGCACGATTGTATATTTGTAAGTCCCGTAAACCACGGGAGGCTAGAGAGGCATCATGGAATATACTTAATGTGATAAAAAAAACTACATTGTGCAACCACCCTAATTACCTGCCATGTGCGTCATAAGATAAAAGAAAATTAGCATAAAACCAAAGCAAACCCAAACCTAGTCTAGCCAAATTTCCCACTGCCAAAAATTCCCGTCACACATTTCTACACCGTCCCTATTTAATTAGCTGTTATAATAAAATACGATTTAGTAATGATGGCACCAAATGATGTTCCAAATTCATATTTATCTATACCGAAATAAAAATCTAATCCTGGCTGAAATTATTGTCTGTATCGAGGGACGGAAACATTTATCGCGAAGAAAATAAATAGATCCCTCGACAATGCATATGGATTGTACACTTACATTTAGTATTCACATGAGATTAACATTCCGAAGACTACTGATACGAACACCGTCAAGTCATGTTCGTAGCTCGTGACTCGTTCGTGACTCATGTTCTTGGCTCGTCATGTGGCTCTTTCAAATCTTCCACAAAAATGGACCTTTACTATAAATTATTTTACCAAATCTGGGTGTGCTAGACACACTTAGAATTGGGTAAATAATGCGATTGTTCTAAAATATTAGTACACAATGTATTTTGTATTTTCTCAATGTTACCTTATCCCTGTGCTGCAGGGTTCTTACAAAAATACATCTAAACTTACCCGGCCAGTCAGGTTTGTTAGTAAAGGGATTTGTTTCAACCTTTTTTAACTGTTAACTCCTAAGAACTAATCTCTTAGTAACCTTTTATGATACCCTCGGAATGAAAAGGGATGTTAACATCCTGGCCTTCTTTTCTTGGTCTTTTACCTTATGAGCACCTAATGAGTATAATGATTTCACAAATATTATTTTCTACTCATGGACTAAGTAATGTGGGCGTCATAAAGAAAACATTAGAAAATACACGCATCTTAAGGAAAATGCCTTAAATTATAAAATTGTGAAACATTTTCTTCTACTTTAAAATAAATACTCGTCACATAAATCTTCGGACGCCAATCTCATGTGCACAACAAAACTCAGAAGGAAACAAAACAGACTCAATCTATTGCAATAGAACAACGCCCCGCGGGACGGCCACTAGGGGGGCACCGGACATGCAGGGGCAGGGGAAGGGGGGGTGAGCTCATCAATCTGCGATCCTCCTCATGTCGATATATTACAAGTGGCCTACATACCGGTCCGGTTTCATACGCAGATGTGACCTAAAAGCTTTGGTGAAATTACGCGATGTACGTGTATTAACTATTAAATTAATTCGACAGGTATCTACTTACTTATAGATAACATTTATTATTATGGTATTTAATTTTATATTTTTTTAGTAAAATACATTTATTTTTAAATTAATCTTCCATGTCATAGAATTAACAATAATTAAAATAAAATCATTTTAATTCTAAAACATTTAACAAGTTAATTAAATAACGTATTTATACCGTCTCTTAATCGAAATCATAATTGTGAAACTCAATGAATAGAGCCTAGAATATCAAAGAAAATAAATTCTTTGCCACAAAATAATTAATTAAAGATGAACAAGTTATCTCGGAGCGACACCTAGCGGCCACCATTCTCTTTTGTATAGCCATCTTTTCATCGTCAAAACTCATTTCAATTAATTTTCTTAAAAGTAAGTAAATGATGTGCCCTTTAAAAGCGAGATATCATTAACACTGCGGAGGGTGGGCGTGGGTGAGCCAGCCACCGCATCGAATTATATTCAACGAAAACATCTTAAAAGTATGAAATATCACATTTTTTGTGCTTTATTTAATAAGAGTTTTTTTTTAATATACGCCTTCACAAAATTAACCGAAATAGATGTTAGAAATACCTAAGTGTATATAAATAGATGTTAGAAATACATTGGTAACACCAGGATATATAAAGGAGGCGGAATGGACAACTAGTCTGATGTAGTCTAGTCTAGACTTTCAACTGACGATAGTCATCAATCTAAAAAAGCAAGTGATTGGCATCTTATTACAATTAATGAAAATGACGATTGTTAAATTTGGCTAAGAATTACAGAACAAATAAATAAATAGAATAGTATGAGAATGAAAAACGAAAATAATATGTATAACCTTCGTAAACGGTTTCAAATTCCATTACCAATAGACATAATATTTTTAATCGTGTATTTTTGCTTCCTTTAATTAAGTTTAATTATTTTAATAGTGTTTTTAATAGATTTAATCATGTTTTTCCTCTATAATAGATAAAGGAAAAAAACACGATTTAATCATCACACTATGATAAAATTATAAGTATTGCAAGGTCGTACACATACTTGACGTGGCATTATAAACAAATAATAATTGAAGGCAAGTACTTAAAACGGAAGTATTATAAGCCACCGCAACATTGTCACTGGTATACACACCAGGAGTACAAACTGTCATACCTACCCAAGAGAGTTACCGAAAATAAAGGAAAAATAATGCTCCCTATTCCCGACTGCCACCCACATAACTCCCACGGGAGAATCATTAGGAAAAAATCGTGTTGATGGATTTAATTACAAAAAATAATTATTCTAAAGAAAGTTCGCTGAATAAACTCGGACGGAGCGGGTTCTTCGATTCCCCCTTAATCGGATTAATTTACTTTTAAAAAGCGGGGGGGTTGTTGTAATTAATGGAATGATAACATTACCCACCTCGTGGTCGAACGCCTTTAGAATTAATAGAGATATAAACAAAAGGTATGGTTCAATAATAACAACAAAGTAAGTAAACGCAATTATAGGTGGTTTAAGTTACTCGTAAGCCTACCGAATGTAGTTAAAGTATCGGTCTTGAAGGAACAAGGCACCAATTCTATTACTAACGCCTAATATACTCAACTGAGTTTAAAATAATTCAAACTCTATCAACACAACTTATTACTACTTATTTTTAGCTTTTTTTTATGACGGACGGTAAAGAGACTCCCAGATGTCATAAGGTGACTGCAAAGTAGACTTGGAGCATACACTAGCGCAGTGTCTAGTTTGATACGAGTATCTTTATAGTTTAACCGGTAATAAAAAAGTGAAGACTATTACTAAGATAGTGATTGTGCTGGTGTTAAGAGACCAAAGCAGTCATGTCTGCTAAACAGGTTGCAGAAAATGTGGGAAAAGAAGAACACAGATCCTTAGTATCTGCCTGCAGACTAACTAGTCGTCTTTCAGAGAGTAAAACTGCTATTAATATTTTCATAGATCAGAGAGGTTGCGTGAAACCACTCTTATTTTTTTGCGTCTTTCCTCTGATTATATATCAGTAAAAAGTCGTAGTCGTTTAGTTGACTTTTACGACATCCTTCTGAGTTTTGCGGTTATTAACCTTAGTAATAGTCCACACAGCTAAAGTTTTAAGAGTACTGAAGTTACATTATATTATTTGCAAGTTTTATTTTTTATAAAATTAAATATATTGCTAGGTCATCCTTATTCAAATTCAACAAATATTTTAGTATTACTATCGCGTTTTATTTAAGTACACAAACAATATAGGGCTATTCTAGTTCAGAGATATTCGGTCGTCAAACTCTTGGTTAGAAACGCCACTCGAATTCTTACGATATCCAGTAACGGCCCCGATGAGAAGCGCTTTTTCCACTCGGTTACCGACCGGTGATCTGTTCAGAACGCATCTCCACTGACGCAAATCATATTGCGAGGAAGGGTTCGGGATTACGAACGTAGAATCGTCTAGTCATCGCCACTGATTTTTCTCGTTTTCTTTCCGACCCTATTACGTCAATGTATAACAGTGAACGTTTACTTAACGATACGGTATAGAATTAAAGGAAAATAAGGATTTCATTTATATATTTTTTAGACTAAGACTTCTTATTTAACATGTACCGAGCACTACAGCCTATAAAGTGATTGAAAATAAGTAATATAGGGTAGGAGTATAATTTAGTAAAAACCTACACAAATTGCCACATAATTTAAACTTTGTAACTTTTTATTTATTTATTATTTATTTATTCATCAACTTTAACATTACTAGCACTGCGTTGGTGTGGTAAGAGAACTCCTGAATCTCGTAAAGTCAGGGTATACTTATTTAAGTTTCAATATATTAGCTTTATACTTACATCGAGGATTTGTCATTAATCACAGTATTATTTACAAGAAATCATCCTTAAAACAATCACTTCCATGATCACAGCCCATTAATGTCCCACTGCAGGGACGGGCCTCCTCCCGTGACGGAGGGATACTTGGCCTACTAATACCACGCTAACCAGACGGATTGGTATAGGGTTTAATTTCAAATTTTCCTTCTTTTTATTTCGTGAAGATAATACTCACGGATAGGCCCTTAGTCGGTTTTTACAACACCCATGGGATGAGATGGGATGACATATTATTATATTCTTACTCCGTAAATCGATAAGAATACGAAGAGACTAAAAAACAAAACAAAAAGTTACACAGTATACACTATGTACCTAGGTATATCACAAAACAGAAAAACACACGAGTTGATATTGTGAGTTGTAAGCAATTCAACCCTAAATTGCCAAAGTTATTCTGTAGCGCTACAGCAAGGAATGGTCGTTATTTTTTCTCGCATCTGCTGTCTCATGACGTGATCATTCTTTACGTTTCGTCTATCTATGTCCAATGTGGTTCTTGATACTCACCCTGCGGTACTCGACTGTCGCGAGTAGCCGGGAATTTTTGTACAAAACCATTTATTTATATCGACGTACCAAGAGACAAAGAAATGAAGTGGAAACTCTTTTGAAGCAAGAAAATAAGATTTTTGTTTGTAAAAAAAAATCTGCAGCTGGGTGTAGAATTATTTATAATATGATTGCATTTACAAAAACCTCATACCATTATTTAGTTCCGTGACGTTGTTTTTATCCTGTTTTATTCAATAAATTTACCAGTACTTACATTTACAAAAATTTTACCAACAACCCTGGTTTGAAACTAGGTTTGCTGGTAAATTTTCTAGAAAAGACCCATAATTTGAATTGATAACCACTACGCCATCGAGGTGGTCAAGATAGGTCACTAATCATTTACAAAAAAAATACCGCTTTTGAAAATTACATCCTAAATGCGCTATAGAGGTAATGAGAGCAACAACTATACTGTATTTCAGATCTTATGGGTACGGTGACGTTTAGTATTTGTCATTACTAGAGATGTAGTAACACTAAAATCGTTTTTAAAAATACCGATTCTATATCTAACCGATATAATTTACAAACAAGAATAAATCGATTATGGGTACAAAATAAGAAACTAATCTTTTTTAAAATATTTATTAATTATGCCGAATCAATGCGTGATTCATCTGATGAACAGCTTATATATAAGTGAAAATCTACTAAATTGTCTAATTTGATGTCTCTTCCTCTCACAGTCATGAAGTATTAGATTTTTGTTTTTTCCAATCATCGGCAGTTACGTGGTCATAGGTTACAGGCCTCTTTTAATAATGACATCATCAAGATTTTATCGCTATGACGTACGAATCCCGCCAAAAAAAAACTTGCGGCCTATCCTCGTAAAAACTAATACTGAGTTATAAGACAACTGAAATTATTATATTAATTTCTATGATTATAAAAAAAAATTATTCGATTTAATCAATTTTATAAAAAACCATTCGATTTTAACAATTTTATTGTGTCAATCTCTATTGAAATTCGTTCCGAGTCGCGCATACGATTTTAAAATTTATATGTTTATATTTTACATATTAGGGTTGAAGGTGGAATATAAAACAAATATTTCATATAATTTAATTGTATATAAACGTCTAAATGATATTTTTAATTTTTTATCAGTTCGGATTCATAAATTGATAGCTTTTATTTTTAAATTCTACAAAAGTAAAATAAGTAACATGGAAAAGATCAAATGTCACCGTACCTTTCCTGTCTGATAAAGACTATACGTGATAATATTTCATACAGATAATAACGACATACCTCTTCACTAGCATTCCTTCAGGTACTTCGTTATTCCTAAGATTTCTTATTAATTAATTTTGTTCGGAACTTAGGAATGAGTAAGGCGTTTGTCTTTCTTATTTAAATGTAATAGTGGTTATTTTATTTACTATATTACGTGTTTAAAAACGTAAAATGGAGAAATTTGAAATAAAAAAATATTACCACGAAATTTTATTTATACAGTTTTTTATGGTCAAAATTTACAAAAAAATATTTGAGCAAAGCGTAAAGAGATTTTTTTTAAAGTGTGATTGAAATGTCCAACGGTGCAGGTCATATCAAAAATACGTTTCTCACAAAGAAACAATGCATGACACTTTATAAGCATAATTTTTCGCCAAGGGCTACTCTAAAGAGTAGAAAAAGGAATGCTGCTCTCTGGCTATGACAATATCTGTCTATTAATTTCCCCTATAAAAGGATAGAATATAGATAGCTAGTATTGACACAAAACACACTTGTCTAATTTTTCTTAAAACATTTAAAAATGATTGATTTTTAAAATGTTTTATGCTTTTCTCAAGCCTATAAATTTTGTTATATTTTTTTTATTTCTAGTAGGAGTACCGGTCTATATGTAATGCCAGAGAAATGATTAGCTCCTTCCTTAATTATCTATCCAGCAGCTAAGCTTTTGAACTTGGATAGATTCTTGTAAATCTAATTAGGGAGTGAAAACTAGTATTATTATTGTTATCAACAGTTGCTCTCATCATTGCCACTATTTATTAGGAGTCAAAGTCACAAACGTGATTGTTTGATTTTGTACTAGTTTTTGAGTCTTTGTAAAACATCGATTTCTAGCACAACACAGGACGTGACATTCAGATTTATGTAATAAAGCACTTTACTGTAAGAATTATTTAACATATTTTACAAAAATTACTTGATTTTTAATGAAATCACAATATACTGCATATTGAAAAATGCTATTCAAATACTCAAGAACCTTGAATCATTATAATATTTTAAAATAAATAAAAATGTACGAATAAACCGAAAAACGCTTTAATTTCTTTGCTGTGACCCTAGTTTACATAATAAATTAAATTAGTAACTACTTAATAGAGAATCTTTGCTTAGTTAAAGTACTTTTCTACATATTTTTTTATTTTGTTTGTTGTCTTAGAAGTTTTAGAAACTTTAAATTTTATTTAAGTAGGTAAAACGTGTAAATGATGACGAACTTTTTTACACTTAGACTAACTTGTATTATTCTGAAACTTATTGTTCCTCTATAAAGAACTATCGCGACTACATGGCATTGTGCCTTTTAACACATACAGAAATATAAAAGTTTACAAGGTTTGTAGTGAGTGTTAAGGAAATGATCCAATCCACAGACAACTTTCTAAATCTCAAACCAAGGAATCGCATAACTGATTTACTTTTATAAAAGAGACAAAGAAATAAAAATTGTATAACCCTGAAAGTTAACATTTTTAAAATGGTTTAATTACTGTGGTTTTATCGCATATCAATTGTTTGAAATGAGCATATAAATATGGATAGGAATGTGTCATTATATCAGTCTAGTTTTTATCAACAGTGGTACTTAACGTTGCCTTATTTTGTTTATTTATAACGTAAGTTACCTGTTATTTTTTTTTATAGTAAGAAATAATATTTTAAACTTTTGGGTTATTTGTTCGTTTTAAGATATCATTAAACTTAAAATAAAACAGCTTTATTAGAAAGCTTTCTGTTATTGCGTACAGACTACATGATGTAGGGCGGTCGGGACTCGCCAATCTCCGATATGTAGTGTCCTAACAGCCTACATGTGATTACACTAGACAACATGTAGTGCCCTACAAGATGTAGTGTCCTACATGTAGGGTAGTGTATCGGCGCTTAACATTGCACTTGTGAATTCAGCGAAAGCTCCTTAAGCTCTATTGCCACGACAATTGTATTTAATTATGCAGCGTGACCTTTCCTATAAGTGTTTGTGAAATAAAATCAATACAATATTGTAGGACAACAGACAATTATAAGACAATATTATAATAATATATATTAATATTTACAAAAAAAATATTTATCACATATCCACACAACGACTTCTAATTCAAAGCAACCTAAGCACAGTGTTTAAACAAGTAAACATTTGTCGTTTAAGTAAAAATTAAAACAAACGAAAATAAAAATAAAAATAAGAAGTACTAATACTAATAAACAATGAATGGAATAAAAAGTAGGCAATGTCGATTACCGAATAAAATTAAGTAGGCCAGAGTGTTTTTTAAACTAATGTCACCAATTTCATTACCTAAATGTATAATTGTTTAGAAAATCAGTTTTAAGGTTAAGTTGTAAATAACGTCTAATAATAGTGTTTCTATGCAGACTGAATTCGCACTTTAAACCAGGTTCGATGTGATAATTTTGCCATATCTACATTTCTAAAAATCTTTATTTATGTAGTCAAGAACATCGTTTAAAGAGTCAGTCAAACTACCAACACTTTTCTAGATTACTATTAGTAGAGCTCTGAGAATAACAAAGCCAACAATACGTTTCTTTACTTTTTAAAAAGCGTAGAAGAAATAAAACTGCACATAGACCTCAGGTACTTTTGCAAGCCGCTGTTTACTCTCTATCGAGAAAAGCGAAAGAACAACTAATCTACAAAGCCTAACTATTATTTTTGTTTTGTATAGGTATTTACTTTTTCCAAATAGTAGGTATACTTTGTATCTAGGTTTGTCTAAAAAACCTAATTAAAATGCTGAATTTTAAATGTTAGTAACTTGTTTTTATTATAATTTTCAGACATAAATAGACTTTTAGCTATTTATAAATACATTAGGCCGCGGTCATTATGAGCTAATTGTCGAGACACGGGCTCAAATAATTTGCAAACAATTGACCATATTGTAAAGCTAGTACCTGTTTTCCAAAGTTAAGGTTTGTAAAGAAACATATGAGTGACCTGAGAGACGTTCCCTATATTACGTACCAACTTAGGGGGAAGTCAACATTAGGTTTCGACACTCTTATTAACTAAAGAAACGATGTACTAATTAGCACTTTTTTAATACAAATTTTGGACATGAATGATAATGTGAAAAATGTCGGCGGAGAAGACTATGGATACCTACTCAAAAAGTACCTAATATTACAAAGAAATTAAATAGATTATAACCATCTTTGGTAATTGGAAGGTCTAATATAACAACCACTCTTTAATTAAATTTCTTGATCTTTTTGTTACATTAGTAAACTTTTAGGCGTAGCTTTATAATACAACTCGCCTTCCTTTCCATACCCGTAGGGGTAGTGAGAGGCGACCGAGAAACTAGAACTCATTTTACTAATCAAATTTACAAGTCCTAATAACAAGCCAAATAATAACGCGTAAAAATGTACCTACATTTAAAAATTTTCTTCCTAATAATTTTGAAGTAAATAATATAGGTACATTTTACACATTGTCATTGGGTTGTATTTAAAAAGTTCGTTTAATTTTTAAATAATACATTCTATTTACTTAACATTTTGCCTCGTTATTACGAACTAAGTTTGTACTGCAATTCTACAATTGAATAGGTCGATATCCCTTCACGTGACTATTGTCACACTTAAGTCATCATAGTAAACAGACAAAAACAAATTTCAGTAGTTGTATTCAGTCTCATTTCTTACGTGGTATAAAGAAAAACAAATCAATGTCTTAAACTACAAAATCAACGCGATTGTAAGGACATGACCTTACATGAAAAGTATAAAATAAAATTAAAATAACATCTTTATTCTCTTTATCAATTATAAAAGAACGAAATCCTGGTCCATATATTATATCACTATATACATATTATACATCACACATAGCTATATAACTAAGACATCCAGCACATATAATAATAAGTAGGTACATTAAAAAAATCGCACATAAAAGCTAACTTTTATAAAAGTAAAGCGAGCTTTTCTCATTCTCAGATTGTTACCGTTGGCGTGGGCGATACATAACTTTAACTTCCGAAGCACACGCTCTGAAATATTTATTCCTGAAACGTAAAGATCGGGTGGGGGGGCGGTGGTGGGGTAGGTTTATCCCGCGGTTTCCTTCCCGCCGTGTTTTACTTCGAGAATGGGAAGTCGCCGCCGACGGGTCGATAACGCCAAAGATAAATTCTACGTTTAGATGCGATTTTGATTTGTGAATACATAAAGAAAGTATCTTTGTTTTATTTTACTTTAGTTAGAAAATAAGTCTAGACGTCTACATTATAACCGATATTATTAATAATAATGTTTATAACATTTTTTGTTAATTAAACAATATACAATTATTCTAACTTCATATTCATTCATTCATTATTCTTCATATTCATCGTACTTCTTGTATAATAAAAAAAATATGTTAGGAAAAAATGCGTGAAAATATTTCAAATAAAAATATATTTATAGTAAACCTCTGACCGCAAAATAGATACAAAAGCTGCCACGGTGCAAAGGTAGTAAATGAAGTACCTATAATTTTTAAAAGACTGGCACTAACACAGTAGAAAGTAACTAGTCTTAACTTACGGTTATTTCAATCAATTCACCGTCATCCTTTTACTGCTGGCATTTTCATTTTACGCGGTACCATGAATCTATGACATGGTTGTATGAAAATTATAAGAATGCTGAATAAATCGATTTAAGATTACGAATTATAATAAAGAAAATTACTTACCCCCGGTTTCTAAATGACTACAAAGTAAAAATCAACTAATAAAGTGTCAAAACTCGTGTCAACTATCATTTTAAGGAACTAAAATGATAGTTGACAAGAGTTTTGACACTTGATTAGTTAATTTTTACTTAATCAGTCGTCCAGAAACCGGGGGTTAGTTATTCTTTCTTAATTGATCATTGTAAGTGTTCAAAAATACATTTGTTTTAGCAATAAATATACAGTTTTTATACAACACAAAGTTTTTGTCTTTCTCTCTTATTTAGTTGACTTATTTGAACTTATATTGCACTACCAACCACCCAAAGACATAAAATTGTTGCTAAAGGAGGAACGATGTCATTAAAGCTTATTGTTATTTTTAAAGAAGTTAAATTACGAGAAACTTCTTTACTAAATCACAACATCTATACAGTCTCTAAACAGCATTTAAATCTAAGAAGGTTCAAAAGTTTTCAGTTTAGAGTTCATACCTCATATGTTTTCAACCTAGGTGTACGTCTCCAGCTGCAGTGATCGCGCATGTAGTCTGTGGCGGTTCTCCGACCTCCATCGGGGGGCTCCCCCACCGTTCGATTGTCTGCGGAGGCTGCCCGCCGGTGCCATCTGATGTGCCGAGAGCACTCCAGATCTGCATAGATCGTTGCCTTCGTTTTTTCCCTATCGAAAAATCAATACTCACAGTTTCATAAAGTCAGAGACACTCCTTGATTTCATTACAGGTTAATTTTGTCTTGCTTATCAGTATTTTTATATAAAATTTCGGTTAATTTTATTTTTGTGCAATTTTAATTAAATATGGTTGTCTTAATAATGTAGATTGGTTTTCTGTTAAAGTGTGATTGAAAATAATAAAACAAATAAAATTGTAAATAGGTCACCAAGGCGTAGGCTGCAAACGATTCGTACATAATGTGAATTGCCTCATCCCAAAACCGTAGCGAGCTTTCCGCCGCTACCACCCTCAAGGGGAAAGAGGCTCAAACACCAAGCAATAAAGCCTTCGCATCCGGCAAAACAAATACAACGAACATTCCAATGCTAGATATCACTCGCCCCGCCCACACAGTTGGCATTACGACTGTGAGCGTTCCTATTGGTCGCCGCGAAGCCTTCTCCATTTCGAATTGGTTATTTTTTTTCTACAATTGAAGTTGGAATTGTCGGTTTGTTCTGTGCTAGTGTGTTGCGCATGCGTTGCGAGGAGGCGTTTACGTCACGTAGACGTAGATACGGTTCGAGGGATACGAATGTTTTATTGGATTTCACTCTCTGTTCCCATTCGTATTTCAGATTCAGATCTCGATTTGTTCTCGTATTGCGTTTAGTGCGCAGACGTGATAACTGAATTCTATTACTTTATCTGTATATCTAAGATATTGGTAAGATATTGTTTGAGTTCGTTTACCTTTAGTGATCTTAGTAAATACTAGCTTTATGAGATGTACTTGGCTATTAAAATTTGTGGTAAAGTGAAATTAAATCCAAGTTAGTGTTAACTTTAGATTTTTACAGATTTTTAGACATTAGCTACGGATAACGACCTTCTGAAGTGTCGGAACTCCTTCATTTTTAGAGGGAAACATGTGTGACAGTAGCAGTCCCCGTGTGGTGACGGAGTAAGAATACAATAGGTCACCACCCCATCTCATCTCATGAGTGTAGTAGAAACCGACTAAGGGACTATCTATGAATACCAATCCGTCTGGCCAGCGTGGTATTAGTAGGCCAAATAACCCTCAGTTGCGGGAGGAGGCCCGTCCCTGCAGTGGGACATTAATGGGCTGTTATGATGATGTGTGACAGATACCATGTTCACAAGGGGGGTTGATTTTAGGTTTTGTTTCTTTCTTCCTTCTATAAAAGAAGTATTGACTGTTAAGTAGTAGTTCCTTATTTACCTCAAACAGTATCTTTAGGTCAACATGGTATTGTGCAACCTATATTTAGTTTTCACCACATAGAATTAATGAAACAGATGTCAACAAATTCTTTTTCGTAATGTATGTACATATTTCTCGCAACAACTTTATCTACTGCTTTCATTTAAATCAACAAATATCAGTTCAAATAAATTTATTTTATTTTCGTAAGCAAGTCGTAGCTTACGAAAACTAGTTAATATTTTTTGTTTTACATTATTGGATTAGATTCTTATTTCTATACGTCTTATTACTTCTAAAAGAAAATGATCGGTTTGTTTCGATTTTCATTCATTAGAGATTAATATTAACCTATTTATGGTCTTATTAATTACAACTGTTATTATCATTGACATCCGCTAGCACGTTAAAATATTTAAATGTTTTAATGTACTGAATAACTATGAATATGGCAAAGAATCTAAAAAGAAAATACTAAAATAATTTGTCAGTATTTAAATAGGTAGCTTTTTAAAGGTACAGTCTAGTATACAATATAGTAAAAAAATACTTATACTTAGTATCGATCCAAACAAACAATTCAAACAAATTCTAAAAACGGTTCAAAGCCACTAAAGCATTTCGTTAGTATTCCATCAAAACATACGACACAACATCGTATGCAATAATGCGCCCGCAAACTGCAAGTCCTTTATAGTACTCCTAAAAACTAAGAGTGAAACCTTAGTACTAGGTTTTACAGTTCAGAATGTGCCAGCGAGTTCCTCTGATGAGTGTATACTACGTTGGCATCCGCACCTAGCTCTGTCCGGAACAATTTCATTTGCGACTGGGCGAGGATAGCGCTGTAATTACAACAACAATCGATAGAGGCGCCACCGTCTGCCGCACGTTTAATCTCGCCAGAATCAAAGGACCGTCGCCTCACACCCACCCCTGCACTGAAAACAAACGACATCGCATTCCTCGGTAGTACTCTGATGAACAACTTCCATTGCCGCTTCTATGCGATCAGATACGTTGAATGTTCTCAGCGAAGCAGAGATGGGTTTCTTAGATACTGTAGTATTGTTCAAAACTTCTCTCAGAGTAGATACTTTGTCTCCAAGCCTATATCTGCAAAGGTATGTTTAGATGTCCCCGGAGCAGATAGTTGCATTTCCAGTCTACTATACGTAACTATTTCTGGATTTTATTAAAGCAAACGGCGATGCAAGATGCAAACAGTTACCTCTCTTGCAAATTCCTTTTAAGATAAAACTTAATTACAAATGGAATCTCCTTATTTACACAAAGTAACTTGTTAGTAAAAGACATTCAGTGGTCACATTATTTGGTATATTAAACACATTATTAAATACATAATAGGTATATCATATTCTATTTGATAATACAAGCGGCCCGTCCCGGCTTCGCATTGGCATTAATATTGTTTTTTGATATTTTTTACACTTTATCGTAATTTAAATAAGGACCCCCATTTTTTTAAAATGAAATATAGCCTATGTCGCTCAGGAAAAATTTAGCTTCCCAACAGTGAAAGAATTATTCAAATCTGTTCAGTAGTTTCGAAGCCTATTTAATTCAAGCAAACAAACAAAAAATCAAACATTTCCTCCTTGTAATATTAGTATTAAAACCTACTTATAATAATAAAAAATTATGATCTTTCTTACGTGTCTAATAAAAAAAAAGTAGAAAATTCTAGCCTTTTTTTCGTAAACGGTTTTCTTAACAACCAGATCATATTAATAAAATATTAACAGTCTTTACTGCTACTTTCAACTTTCGTCATTACTCTACCTCTAAGTACTCTATTCTTAGACTCTACCGTCTTAAAATTGCAGTGGTAATTGTAAAATGATTTCGTCATACATTTCAGTTTACTTAAGTACAGTACCTACCTATTTTAAACTAAACTAAAACCATTACAAGAAATAAACCTAGATGTACAGTGTTATAACATATGAAAATGGCGTATTTAATAATTTCCCGTGTATCAACATATATCGTAGTAAGTTGGTAGGTACATACATATATATGTTGTATAAACCAGTACAGCCGCGTACGAGTTGTAGGAGTTGGAACAGTGCAACACATATAAAGCAGCTCCACGAACCGCTACCACTTGAAATCCTACTGATGTACTACGTAACTTTACTAGTTTACGTTTTAATTAATTAAATATATACTATTTAATAAATAGATAATTTTTCTTTAATTAGTTATTAGTTTACTTTGGATAAACATATACCTATTACCTACGTATATTATACACAAAATTAAAAGAAAAAAATAACAAGAGAAAGCTCCAGCAGGTAGTAGGTCTCTTTAGAAAGAAGCTGTCTAAGTCGATACCTCCTGTCAACTGCAATTTTTGACAAAAATGGGAGGAGGCCAGTCCCTGCAGTGGGACATTAATGGGCTGTTTGAATGAATGAAATTGAGGCCTCTCTGAAAGGTTTTCATTTTGTTGAGTAGGTATAGGTATACCGCGACTCTACCAAACCGTCATCAAGAAAGAACTGCTACCACGGTTTTTCAGTCACTATATCAACGGTGGTTTTAAGACGCAGCTTAGTTGTAATTTCAATTCCAATATTTAATTACCTCATCTGGGTTTCATTACAATAAGATATAATTATTGAACAAAATTCAGTTGAAACTGATTACTAAACTGTTTACTATAAGTAAATAACGTTCCAAATGCAAATAAATTACTGGAATAGTTCCTCGTTATAATTTTATACAAAACAGACAAGTACCTGCTAAGTTCATGACGAAGTTCCTACTTAAATATTACTGACAGTTAATCCTGTTACCGATACGGAATCGGCTCCAAATATAATGTTAATGAAACGAGGTCAAGGGCTTCTCAACGCGTCAATCGATATTGAACTTCTATAATCGGTTAATTTACAAACTAAGTGGTCGTCTTGCTGAGAAACTTGGCAGTTCTAACGTTACGTTCTAGAGGTCTTGCTACTTATAGAATAGGAAGCGAGTGTAGGTAATGGCGCAAAATAGTGACGCAGTATTATTGCAGGGGGAGGCGGGAGACCCACACTCCCGACTCCGGTGACTACACTCTCCACCCGAGAGCGACTGAAACGTCCGCGAGAAAAATAAGATCCGTACTCCGTCCTGCTTATTCTTGGGAAAAAAGCTTTTTGTGTATTTTTTAGGTATTCTTTAGGTTTATAGGTAGGCACGTCTCTGTGTGAGTTAGTAAATAATGTTATGTATACGAATGTCTGCTTGCTAGGTATTTGGAAGTAATGTCGAGTACTGATGTTATCGCTGCGTATTATGCCCGATTTACACATCGACAAGTACAGTGGCGAGTTAAGTAGTATTTTAAGATTAAGTTGATTTAAATAGATCTCCATCCTATTTTTTGGCGAGTTAAGTTGGCGAGACGCGAGAGAGGGGGCTACTTCGTAATTAACTGGCCAAAAAATAGGATGGAGATCTATTTAAATCAACTTAATCTTAAAATACTACTTAACTCGCTACTGTACTTGTCGATGTGTAAATCGGGCATTACGGACAATATTATTGGTACTATTCTTGTGAAATATGTAACAATCGTGCTTTAGCTTCAGTATTAGATTAGTAATAAGCAAATACATTTACTTATAAACTCTTTTTGATTCCTTTTTAAATTAATATTTACTTTGAAAATATTGTACATTAATTACATATTGTGCAGGTTTAAGCTTTCCTTTTTTACCAGACATTTTTCTGAACTGTATTCTGATAATACTTTCGAAGTAAACTTCACACACCACCACTTTCTTCAAAAAAATCTTACACTTTTAGTTATTTAACGTAACTCTATGTTTATATAAAGCTTTGGAAACCACAGAAATATGAATCTGATATCTATGAGTGATACGTATTCAAAAGAGTACTGTTATTTCATCTTACTTGATGATTACTCTTTGTTTGAATTCATAGACCGAACAATAAAAATGCTTAAGAAACTTTTGGCTTTTGCTGACGACCTCGGTGGCGCGCCGGTAAAGCCAGCGGCTGCCGCGCATGAGGTTGTGGGTTCGATCCCCACGCAGGACAGTAATTTGTGAGATTCACAAATTATTGTCCTGAGTCTGGGTGTTATATGTGTCCGTTAATTGATGTTTGTAAAAGTCCCCGCGACACAGGGCATGATCCCTAGTGCGGGAGTTGTCTTTTTTTTAAAAAAAAAAAAGGAAAAAAAGGCTCATATTGGGTTATTTAAGCATAATATGAAGATACACTTTTTACTAAAATTACTAATAGCGCTTTTGAAAACAAAAGAACTGTATTCTTCCTTCCTCCGCAACGTTCTGTAATGTAATCACCTACTGCAATCGTGGTTAACATAATAGATGTATTTTACCGGCTACTGAAATTTTGCAAATATATTGAAATTAATGTACTGTAACTGTAACCAATTTAAACCTAATCATCAACAGCCCATTAATGTCCCACTGCAGGGACGGGCCGGGCCTCCTCTGCGGTGACGGAGGGATGCTTAGCCTACTGATATCACGCTGGCCAAACGGATTGGTATAGGGTTTAATTTCATGTTTTCCTTCTTTTTATTACGTAAAGATAATATTCACGGATAGTCCTTTAGTCGGTTTTTACGACACCCATGGGATAAGACGGGGTGGTGACACACTGTATTCTTACTCCGTCACCACACGAAGCACTAACCACACATTTATTATATTTTATTTTATTTTCTTTGGGAAGCTATGATACAATAGTACTTAAAATTAGTTGAATATATGCCAATAATAAGCATCCACATATAAGAAAACCTAAATTTAAACCTAACCTTTTATTTTTATACAATAACTGCACTGTAGTTTCTCTTATAAGAATATGATAATGGAGGACATTTAAAACATTCAGGCACTTAAAAATTATTTAGGCAGAGTGCTCTACACCACCTCATACGCGAAAGCTACGTAATATTTCGTTGATAATAACTCTATCTAATGCCAATATAAACAAAGCTTGTAAAACTTCTTGCTCACTGGGATGGCCTGGAAAGAAACCATTGTACAATAGGTACTATACTATGGTATGTACCAGTACGCCACAGACGTCATCAATAAGGCTATGTATCTCAGTGTAGTAAGAATACATGGTCTCCACAATACATCTGATACCATTTTGGTGTCGTGTCCAAAACTCTACTAAAGCCCGATTTACACATCGACAAGAACAGTAGCAAGTTAAGTAGTAAGTTGTTGATTAAATCGGGCTTAAGACTAAGTTCGCAGATATTAAGAAAACAATCAAAAAATCACTGGAGGAGGCCATCCCTACAGCCAGAAAGAAGTTTATGGGCTATTATGATACATTCAATTGATATCAGCTTGTCGCTGAATCTATGACAATAAACCAATGTAGAGTCAAATGTCGATATTGATTTAAATAAGCAATTTTATTTATATTAAGTTTTTCCTAATTTTCTTAGGTTAAAACCAAAAAAATATTTATTTCAACAACAACCAAATTTGGAAAAATATTATTTTTAAATATTTGTTAATTCCGACTTTTGCTTCAAGCCCTAATTTTTTTAATTGCTTTCCACTTAGGTCTGCGCTTTATGTAGGTACCTACCTATCTAATGAATATGTTATCATAAGTGCATTTTAAATTCCAACTGCCCCGGACAAACCTCTTCCAGTAAGAGACGAAATATGATCTTATATGTCAAGTCTGCTTAATAGTCCTATTATGGCTTTTACGACAATGTAACCGGTTACCTAAGATTGGATCATCTAGTTCGACAGGGCTACGACTTCCTGTCCCTCTAGTTCGTCCGGAGACGCAAGTTTCCTGATGTAGACGTTAATAGTGTGATAAAAAAAAAAATTTTTTTCAAGCTATTTTAATTTATGTAGTATATAATTGCAATTTCCTCTATTGTGGTAGCAAAAATTATCAAATTATTTTTTATTTAAATCTCAGTGCTCAAACCAGTTTATGGTTACTTCTACGAGTAGTATCGCAATTTTAGTCTGAAAGTTTCCAAAATGGAAGCTATACCCCTTCCACTATATTTAACAACTTTTGACAGCTTGACGTTAGTGACGTTCAGCAGTATCTCGAATGTAATCCCATTAGATTGTAAGCGATTTCGCGATTTTTCAAATTACTTTATTTTACACATTTGGATCTTTACATCAACTTACATTATCATTTTATTATTGTTTCTTTCTTCTATTTTAAAAGAATTAGCCTATAGCTTAAAAAGATAAAATTATAGTTAGATTAGGTATTATTTAAAATACATAATTTATCGTGACACATTCGCGGGTTATAGCTAATCTAAAATATCATATTGCATTTTATAAACGTATTATGAAGAGATCAGGTTTATTCATAGCATTTATTTCTACCGATTATTTGTAATTTGTTTCATAATGGTGGTAATCGTTATAAGTGTCCATCACTAAGTAACCATGGTAACTGAAAAAAACATGGGTAAGTTCATGAAATACAATATAATTTGTTAAAAAAATAAGCGGAAATATTACGAAACTTCATGGACGTGAACTGTCAAAAAGCTAAACTTACGCTGGAAGGGGTATAGTGAACTTAGTCTAGCATAAGAATCCACGAATGGATTTATTTTTCTTTTGGCTTTTGTAGTTATCATGACAAGTTAAAATCTCACTGAAGAGAAAAATGGATACTTTATTATAAGGTGCAAACTCCTTGCTCATTCTTTTTATGGCTTAATTTTAAATAGTTCTGCGTACAACGCCATCTTTGTAAACATCGCCGAACCTTGTTATTCGTTCGCACTGTAAGAGTCTGTACAACTTGTACTGGCTCACAAGCCCTATCCGTTGCGGACTTAAGCATTTTTAGAAACGTAGCGTAGGTGGCGTAAAATTAAAAACCATAGAAATTGTACATGTAGGCAAAACATATAGGACTAGAGGTCTCAAAACCTCTTACTAAAAGTAAACTTGTATCTTTTTTTATATTGTAATTTCTAAAAAAGTTGTAGTAAACTACTACAGTTTATCTGTCAACTTAGTGATTACAAAATATCTAATGTCTAGCTTATTATTATTAGGCCATATAATTTAGGAATGCAGATGAAAGCTGAGTAGCTAATAAGTAAATTATCATAAGACTTTCAATCAATAGGTATTCAGTACAATATTAGATACGCAATATACATTATATACGCAATAAAAACATTACAACATAATATTATTTTTCCTCGTATTTGGCTAATGCAAAATATATTAGTAGTAAACATTGTATAAGTAGTAAATGGTCACTTAACATATTCATTATAGAATAACTATTATACGTAGTTATTGTAACATACATGAGCAATTGTGTAATCAATTCTAACATTACATAAAGAGACGTCGAAAACCTAATAGGAATTAATAAACGAGAGAAAAAAATTTTAAAAGACATAAAAAATTGCGTAACCTCTGTTTATGACTTCATAATTAATTATAAAAATAATAATATTGTTGTAACTAAATTAATCTAATAACATTTGCACTATCAGCTAAATACGTTTAAAATAATTATTTGCGAGAAGTACCGCCTCACTCGGTATTGCGTCTAAGAAACTGTGGTATTACCATCCATCTACAAACCATTCCAAACAATATAAACTCGATAAATTTACTATTTTGGCCAAGATTTGTCCGATAAAATAACTTCATTTCTTATATGAAAATATTAACATATTCAATGGTAGCTGGCGGCTTTTTTAAAGTGATGCAGCCAGTAACAGAAATCAGACCTGTATGGTCTTTTTTTAATTAAACACCCAAAAGTTATTTTTAATATAATACTATGTTATGAAAGTTTAATATTGTAGCATAGTTTTATCCCATGTGATCATTAATTATATAATTGAAATTATTTTTAAAGATACTGTCACTTATGTTTACTACTCTATTAACTGTATTTGAGCAATCATCACTTATTCATTTTCGCTTATCGTTTACATTAATAAATGTTAATTTTAAATCATTGACATTGTTCGTGGGAAGATCCACAAATAATTATTCTGAGGTTAGATGATTTTCGTGTCTAAAATATTTAAAAACCTGGTATCCTGGCAGGTGAAGAGAATATGACTGCATTCGTTACTATTTTGAAGCTATTACTGATGCATAATATAATAAATATGCTGTAAGAGTACACTTATTAACAATGAACAGTGCAATTTCTAAGCCTACGACAACGTCTCCTTTATGACCTTAGTCATAACCTGCCTTAAGGCCCGAAACATTGGGACGTCAATAAGAAGCAAATTTAACCGTCGCGATGACTAAACGACCTACACCTCTTCCTTTTACACTTAAAGCGAAATAACGTAGTGTAAACGGGACAAGAAATAATTTAAAATTTTGGCAGTGAATTTGTGGGGCATTGCACTCACTGACTGGTTGTGAGAGGACGAAAGTACGAATTTTTTTCAATAATTTAAAGAGAAAGATTGTGCAGGCATGCATTGCGATGCGTTTTAAAAGTGTTCACCGAGAATTCTTATGTCGTAAAACAGCTAAAACGATCTCATAATTTAATTAGTTTATCGAACACATTTGAATCTGAATCAAAGGTGATAAAAGCATTGGTCATTATTTTTATTTACTAACATCAACGTAACAAATACCGACAAAACAACCCGAACAGCGTAGCACTAAAACAAATTTTGCAAAATATAAAATTATAAGATAATAATGTATAAGTTACACAAATTTATCAACGAACTCATACTGATTTATCATGTTCATAATTCTAAACTGTAGACAATAACCAAAAAATTAATGCAGACATTTTAAAATATTGGTCTGCGCCCTGCAGCGGCATATGGTAGGGTAGTATGATTATGATGGACGTAATTCATCTTTCTAACGTATTAAGTATAGATTAGACCGCAAAATTTATCTTCTTATGTAAATATCCCACGCATGCCTTGCTTAATCGTCTACAACAATTAACTGATTTCATCAACTAATTCTCTGCATTCCTTAGTACACTGTGAATAATAAGCACCTTAATATAGGTTGTATCTTTATATCAGACACAGTCATTTTGAAAATTAATTATAATCTAAATGATATTTCGCTCAACTTTCAGTAACAAGCTGATTTGTTGTTGTTTAAATTGTACGTGCAATTTGTTTCTATTTTCATTTAAAACGTTAAAATTCACGTATTCAAAATGATGCCGAAGTCTAAGATGCCTATTTTAATACTATATGCTTAGAAGCTCCAAATAGTATTTTAATACTTAGGCATATATTTTTACTATAGTTAATAGTTTTGAAAATACTAGCAATAACTTCTTCAAGATGAGTATAGGTTGATATACAAAATAATATACAAACTAATTTTTACACTTAAAGATCGTATTCGAAAACTTGTCATGTTATTGATCAATTCTCTGAAAATAAGATTTACATATATATTTCAAACACACCCAAACTAGGTATTAAATAACCATCTTTTTAAATCATCTAAGAATATATTGCTTAGTATATCGCCAATTGTATATATCGCGCGTCACTGTATGACAAGTGATACACTATTTATCATTATCATTTCTCCATAAGACAAGACCCATTTTATTATAATTACACGATATATGGAGCAAGTTAAGTGGGTACAATAAAGTTTTCTAAATATGAGCCCTTTTTCCTGCTCTCGCACGTTCGGCGGTTGAACTCATTCGGGGTGACATTGCTGGTGACTACAAGCGCTACATTCTCCGAATAGTTTTGATACTTGTGCAAAATTTTGTATTTACCTGAAAATCTACATATGAAATTATCAATTAAGAAGGTGCAATACATAAAAAATCAAAAAGCTACTGCTTGACGCAAATGATAAAAACATCATTAGATCGATTCATCATAACAGCCCATTAATGTCCCACTGCAGGGACGGGCCTCCTCCCGTGACGGAGGGTTACTTGGCCTACTAATACCACGCTGGCCAGACGGATTGGTATAGGGTTTAATTTCAAGTTTTCCTTCTTTTTATTTCGTAAAGATAGTAGTTACGTTTAGTTCCTTAGTCGGTTTTTACGACACCCATAGGATGAGATGGGGTGGTGACATATTGTATTCTTACTCCGTCACCACACGGACATTAGATCGATTAGTAAGTACCTATATAATGATAGGTTGACTGGAAGATACAATAAAGTCAGCCTTTATACAAAATTTGTTTTATTTTATTCTATTAGTAATAATTAGTAGTAAAATAAAACAAGCATAAGCCAAAAGACGTCCACTGCTGGAACTTATAAACGTTTTTAACGCGCTCTAGTTTGTGCTTCTCTACTCGTAATCCGTCGAAACATAATTAAGTCAATAGATTGTATACCACAATCTGTCAAGTTATTTAGAGAACAACGATGTTATGGGAAGTTAATTATAATAGGATCGTTTTGCCAAAGGTTTGCCTTAGTATACCTAGCTAATATCCGTGTAGTGACGGAGTAAGAATACAATATGTCACCCCATTGGGACATTTATGGGCTGTTATGATGATGAGTATAGCTAGATCACCTGGAACTACAAATTTTGTTTTAAAAAACTAATCGAATTCGTTGCTGTTAACCATTATGTAATGTAGAAACATTTTATAGTAAGTACGTCGTACCTACGTATTTTATTTTACTTCTATGTAATTAGTCATCGTTCCAAGAAGTGTTATGAATCAGTTGATATAAAGTTTAGATTAGATCCCCTACCACACCTACTTTAAGGTAATGTTTTCTTCGAGAACATATTAACAGTTTTCATACTCATTAGTTACTTATGTGGCATAACAAAATAATGAATATAAATTGTAATTTTATACACAAAAGCTATAAAAATAATATAAAAAGGTGACGACTTCTTGATTATGCCATCATCTTTTTTAATTTTCCTCATGTAAATAGTGATCAGAAAATGTATCTACGTCCGTATGTTTACGTCATCAAACTTCTGGATTTAAAATCCCATTTGTAACAATCGATTTATTAAAATATTTCTTTATTATTTAGTTACCACCAGTTCCCTGAGGCTCTGGCCGACTCGAAGACGGTTGTCTATATTATTATGGTATAGCACCGGTTTTTTTTTCTATACCTTTATTCAATATCAGTTCATTTTGTATTTCTTGCTCATCCCACGCAAACAAATTATAATTAAGAGTAGCGTATGTGCTACGTAGAAACGTAAACCTAGTTCATGTTTCAACATAAGTAAAAATAATGAACATACACAAACAGTCGTCCGCTATCCTATATTATGTTCACTGTGCTGGGATTGTCCAAGTTTCCAAGCAATATAAATATTCAGTGATAACTAGTACTACTACTTAGTACTTATGTATAGGTACTTACCTAAAAATACTTTTATTACTAATAATTTTATGTAAATATTGTAGGGGAATCACAGCTAGTACGCTTTCAAGTTATTTCACTTGTATGTAAAAATTACATCTTCGCAACCTACTTGTATGAACTTATCGCAGGTATCGAAAAGGATAAAGCATATCTATACTTCTAAAAGGTAGAGCCCTAATACCTGCAATCCATCTGGCTAGCATGATATAAATAGGCCAAGTTTATTCCATTACTGATGATGTGTGGCAAAGTGGACATTTACGATCTGTAATAGTCTTAATTTGTTTTGTTTGCATTGATTTTAAATATTTTATGCTATTCGTCTGCTTACAACCTACTTGCCGTACAGTACTTGTTACTTTAATTGATATTTTATAACTAAGATCAAGACAATGCAAGCGCTCTTTATTCAACGCTCGCTGCACTTACACCATGGGTTATGGATGCACCGAGTTGAACTTTTTTAGTCAGTCTTAACCTTGTCCTTGAAATACGAGTTTAGATTACGAGGCGCATTATTTTTTGTTTAATGCACATATACATTATTCTTACTTCAGTGCACGTACTTAACTTATTTAAATGGAAATTTGGATAACCTGTTTTAATGGTATATTAAACCTGATGTTTTAAGTAATATTGTGCCTTGCGTTCAATAAAAAATATTTGTATATCACTGTACTGATGAATGATTTTATGAGTTCTTTAACGTTATTAAGTAACATTAGTAACTATTTTTTTACCAAGACGCAGCGTTGATTGCAATATGAAGGGCAAAATCAGCAACGGTTTTAATAAAATTACTGAAAAGTTTGCTTAAGTAGTTAGTAATTTGTATAAATAATTTTAAATTTATAATTGGGAATAATATTTATTAAAATGTTTAGTATTCTTAAGATTTATCCGACAATATTAATAATATTTTTTAATCTAAAAATTTTATTTTTAAACATAATTATTTCCATAAATAGCTAGTACAACTAAACGTAAACGCGTAACCTAATTCATTGTGTAGTCAATATAAATAACATTATACGAGGTCAGGTATCCTAACTCAATTGAGTAGATCGGATGCGCCGACGAAAGAACTTTAATAAAAATACAAAAGGTATGACTATGGCGCAGGGCAATGCACTTTTTCGTGTACCGGCGCGGCGGACAACGCAATCCAACCGATGCACTTGTGAGCTGCATGTTAATTTCTGTCTCTATCGATATACAGAAAACGTAATGTTAAAATTAAGACTAAAGCGCCGATTACACTAAACTACATGTCGTCAACTACATCATGTAGGAGACTACATGTAGTCTAGTGTAATCATATGTAGGACACTGTAAACAGAACGTCCTCACACTAAAAAGTTAGGACGTCCTTATGTAGGAGGCTACATGTAGTCTAGTGTAATCGGCGCTTTAAACATTATTGTAAATAAGTTTACCTGACCTGACCTACGTGACCTGGAATACTTTAGTCAATTTATGACAAAATTGGCATCTACTGAAGATATTGTTTTTATATGAAATTGATACTTGTCATTTAAATGGTGCCTTTTTTTCTAATACAATGACATATTATCATATCTATCCGATTTGGTGATGGACTAGAAATACAGCGGTAAAATACAGGTTTCCATTTTTTTTTTGCCCACGAGTGATCCTGGTGGTAAAGTAAAGCTCACTATCTTCCCTGAGACACAAATTGTTATGTCCCACACATCCCTGTGATTTCATAAGCAATTGTAACCTTCCACTCAGAGTAGCACTTACTCACTCCTCCTTCCACCTAGGCTACAGAGAGGTGTCACATGGTTTTCAAAGTTTAGCTCCATAGGTTTTTTTTTGTTTTGCGTTGCAATATTGGTATTTAGTTTCTAAAATGCTGTCTAGGTTCTACGGGAATACTTTAATGAGCTCTACGGAAATGCTTGTTTTAACCTGCTAATGAATACAGGTATCAAATCCTAATATCAGTATAATACAAGCATTATACTGATATTAGGATTTATTGATTGCTTTTACTCCATAGTTGCAGTGGAATGTTTAGACTGCTACCTTGCTGGGACGGCTCAGTGCAAGTCTTCTCGGGGCGTCCTGGCCATTCTTGAGGGAGAGAGAAACTTCATGGGGGAGAGAGGAACATCGTGGGCTTTAGTCACCGGGCTGACATGCAAATCCTATTTCAAGGTTTTCCACGTTAGAAAAAGGCTGCTATGATATATTACTACATAAAGCTGCCATAAGAAATACATAAGATTATGAATAAAACAATTATATTTACAAATATAACATAATAATTATTCCCAAGACACGTTTAAATCCAGTAGGACTGCAAATTAATTCATAAACTTCAAACCTAATACATAATTATACATTTTATTACAGATATCAATTAAGCTGGAAGCAGCTATTCTCTAACATAAGAATCTCAGACTTTTAATCAGCTAGAACCATGAAGTAAGTATCGATTTCACTAAATACATGATTAAATTCAAAGATAAATGTTATTCACTTTACAATTGCCACGTGTAAAACAGAATTATTTTCTAGTCATATCTTTGACACTTTGATAAAAAATAAAAAACTATTGAAACATTGTTAACAATACGGCACGAACAAAAGAATTGTATCGTCAAAATCTCTTCCGGTATTACCAGATAACTGCCTACAATGTTGCAAGATCTAACATCTCTGAAATGTTAATTCAGCACACATTACTATTATTATGAATTTAAATCATATATTTCTTCTTTAAAAACCAAAGTTTGATATCTTTGATATATAATACGTAATTTTGTTGACGTAAATGATTTTCAAACAATTATTCCATATTTTATGAGATAAAACCTAATTTTTTTAACTAATTTGTACGTAATTTCTTTGGTAACTTTAAAGTATGTCTTTTGAAACAAAGATTATCGAAATTGATAAAGAAAAGAGTTTCGAGGTATATCGATGACGCTTTCAACAGCAACATAAATTTCTAATTAATTAGTGTATTAAGTACCTATTTAAACTTTTGAAAATCGTAAACTAAGTAGTAACTCCAAAAACTGAAGTACTTAATCAATTTCGACATGTTTTATTTCTTTGTATGATAAATATTTCCACTAAAGTAATTTGAATGTACGACATCTTTAGAAATAAGAAGCGCCATGTAGGTATAAATAGAACAAAGCACAGAATACTTTAACATTTGCGCAACGGACTTTCCTGTTCCTCTGTACTAGAACAAAGTTTTATAAATACAGTACAGATGAAGGTCAACGATATAAAAAAAAATGTTGTAACTACAAAAGAATATTTAGAAGAAGCAGACGTCGCTATCGATTCCTAACTGATAATACAAATCTATTTTCGGCTGTTAAGTACGAAATCGCCTTGTTACATTGTAGTTACAAATTATACAAAAATAATTATACATACGTAATAAATATCTAATTTTATTTCAGAATTGCAATGAACAGACCCGATTTGTACAACTCGTCGAACGAGTTACAAAGGAAATCGACTTTAAAATGCCTCAAAGAAAACGCATACAAACTTCATTGGAAAAGTGGGGACATTGCTATTGATATAGGTTGCGGCGATGGAAGCGTTTCAACGCTCGTGAAGAATTACAAACCTATCAAAGACTTCTATTATACAAAATTTGTAGCAAGCGACGTTAATGAAGACATGGTTAACTTTGCAAAAGAACATTATGGAAATGAAGATATCTCGTTTCAAGTTTTGGACATTGAAGCAGATTTGCCAAAGGAGTTAGTAGGAGGATTCAATCACGTATTTTCATTCTACGCTTTGCACTGGGTCAAAGATCAAGAGTAGGTGGTTTTATGTATTGTTTTTTAAAATCTAAAGTTAAGGCCAAACCGAATTATTTTTCTTGATACAATAATTAGGTACTTACTCTTGTACGACGTCCGACGTTTGCCATGGTAAGCGGTCAAAAATTATATCTACTAAAACTTATATCTACACAACCTATAAACCTTAGGTATAACTAGAAAATACCGATTAGAAAATTTTTAATAATCATGTCAATTCTTGTTCCTGAAAATCGTTAAAAATTAGGTTAAGTTAACTTTAGTTGTCAAATTGTCATACAATAGGTAAGACAATTTGACAACTAAAGTTAACTTAACCGAATTTTTAACGATTGTAGGTTACAAAAACACGAGGGCTAATTATAGTTCCATAGAAAGTAATTGATTAATTTGGTTAACGAGACTAACCCCCGGTTTCCGAATGACTAATCAAGTAAAAATTAACTAATTAAAACAAAAGTGTCAAATTTTAGTTCCTGAAAATGATAGTTGGCAAGAGTTTTGACACTTGATTACTTGATTTTTACTTGATCAGACATTCGGAAACCGGGGGTAAGAGTCGAGTGGCTTAGTTGGTCAACGCGCTCGGTGGCGGAATCACCGAAGCCGTTTGAGTCCTTTTTGAGTATCAAATTTTTTCTAATGTCTTTCATTCTTTTCAAAAGTTAAAAACTACAAACATTCTTAGATTTAGTGAAACTCAATATCTAAATTACCCGACTTCTACACATAGACTAAATACAAAAGGACAACTTCACCTCTTTCAGTCAGAGTTACATTTTTGGGTAGAATACATTTTCTAAGAATAAGTAGTGTTTTCAAAATGTTGTTAAAAATCTTTACAAACTATCGATACCTGTACTTAGATACCTTACAAGATTTTTCAAGGAAGCTAAAAAATCTCGTAGGTACATAATATATATATATCGTACATAAATAAAAATTTTAATAAAACATTCCAGCTACAACCAAATCATAACAATAACTTATTCTTATGAACAATAATTACTTTTAATAACCATTCTTTTATATTTATGTTTTAATGCACAAAGTTACCTACATAAAGATTGTTTGTAATAAGTGTTAAACAAAGCGTACGTAAACATAAAAAATAAAATCATTACAAACATTTCTTAAATGGTTTTTTTTTTTTTTTTTTTGATTTATTTAGGACAACAAACAGTAACACTAACAGCTTACAAAACAATTAAAAATAATATGTTACAGTACTTGCAGTGCAACCAGCCTCGTTATCCACAAGTTAAATACTTAATGGTTATTAGAGATATGAATTATTTTAACTTAAGTAGCGTAGTACCTATATCTATTAAAGTAATAGCAAATTATTAGTTAACGAATTGTTAAAAATATAATTATTCCTTCTGGATTAGTAAGGTGTTTTTAATTAGCGTACACTGATATAAATAACGATAATAATTTTTGAAATGTGGAAGCTTAAAGCCTTGTTAATAAAATACGAGAATAAAAAACACATTTGAAAACAAGACATAAGCATTAGACAAGACATTGGGCATTTTGAATTTGCGTAAGACCTCAGCCAGAAAAAGCTCTGAATAAATCATTCAGAAAAGTTAAAGTAAAACTTAAAATGCTAGAAGTACCATTTACTTGGATTTTAAAGTGGTTGCTACTAAGTCTACCTGATTAAACATTTTCGTAATTGTTACAGAAAAGCGTTCCAGAATATTTATAACCTACTCACAGAGGATGGTGATATTTTTATAAATCTCTTAGCAAGCACGTCAATATACAGCATTTACAAAATCTTGGCACAGCAACCTAAATGGCAGACCTGGCTACAACACGTTGACCAGTTCGTGTCTCCTTACCATGACATAAAGGTAAAAACAAACTTACAAAACATTTTAAATTACATCTACAATGTCTTTAAAATATAATATTTTTAAACTATATTTTTTATTTTACAGAATCCTGAAAAAGCAGTAACAGAAGTTCTAGAAAAATGCAATTTTAAAAACATTGAAGTCCAATTCAAAAATCTAACATCTGTTTACCACACAAAACAAGATCTCAAAAGTAAGATCGTGATTCAAATTATTGGTTATCTTATCATTTATATCTTATCTTTCTCCGTGTGGTAACGGAGTAAGAATACAATATGTCACTACTCCATCTCATCCCATGGGTGTCGTAGGAACCGACTAAGGGACTATCCGTTAATATTATCTTTACGAAGTAAAAAGAAGGAAAACTTGAAATTAAACCCTATGCCAATACGTCTGGCCAGCGTGGTGTTAGTAGGTCAAGTACCCCTCCATTACGGGAGGAGGTCCGTCCCTGCAGTGGGACATTAATGGGCTGGTATGAATATCATTTGTAAAATAATGTAATAACAATTTTTTGACCATAATATTTTATTTTTTTGTAGACCTAGTACAAGCAGTGGAACCATTCAATATGCCTCAAAAAGTGTTTGACGAACTTATAGAAGATTATTTTACTTACGGAGTTGAACATGGCTTACTCACAATCAATGAAGCACCTGAAGAAAAAAATGTAATCGTAACTTATGGGTACCAACTATTAATAATTAATGCTAACAAATAGTTATTAAAATATGTATAGATCAAAGGCATCGGATTATATTGTTATAAATGCTCTCACAAATGATATATTTATTTTATTTATTTCTTTTATATGTATCAAAAAAATATCAAAGCTAAAACATACTATACATATGTATGTTTACAAACTTTTGTACTTATAGCGAATAACAAGATTATTTATACTTTATACTTTTGCGTTTTTATACTTTACAAATAGACGTCAGAAAGCTGCTTAAATTTACCACTCTACGATGGCCTTTTAGATGTGTGGTGCTCCTACCAATTCATTATACTCTTACTACACTGTATTCATGCCCCTCTACAGGGACAATCCTCCTTCAATAGTGGAGGGAAACTTCCACAATGCCCAGACAGATTGAAATAAGCCTGGGTCTTAATATTTCCTTATTCATTCTTATTTTACAGATCTGTTTTGATCAATATAACTTCTAAGTACCCAAAGTACTCAAAGTATATAATGAATTGCACTCCTTTAACTTTAAGTGAATTTTAAACCTTATCACCTATCAAATTTAAAGACAAAATACATCAAAGTAATCATTATATTAAGCAATTAAGTTTACCGTAATCATTACAACTTTTTGCGTACATCAATTTACGAGGCTTACGAATCTTGTCTCAATTTATAATACGTTTTAATGTATAATGTACTTTAAATATGGTTAAGGAAAGATTCTTACTTGTTTTTAAAGGTAAATAAACACTCAGGAAAATAGGACAGTCCTCATACTGAGAAGAAGTAAAGATTTGTAGCAAAAAAGTTTAAAAATTTAAGTGATTAGAAAGACATACATAATTTTATAGGCATTTAATTGAACTATTTTTTAAGACTAGATTTTTTTAGTTCTAATAATAATTATTAATACTCGTAGAAAAATAATTTGATGCCTGATTTATTTTAAGACACATAACATCAATTAATACATGAGACAATAAAATGTATTAAAAGGACTTATCTAACAGATGATCCTGACTAGATAACCTTTATGTAATTTTAATACCTATACTTTTATAAAAATAAATAATGTTGTTGAATAGCTTTTTAAGATTTTTATTTATTTCATTCCTTAATACATGTTAAAACTGATTTTAATACATAAATTATTTTTAATAAGTAGGTATAGTAAACGGGTTCATTACTTTGCTAAGTCCACCTGCGATCACGATCGGTATCGGTGTAATGCGACCGCCTTTGAACTGATAAATTATTAATTGTTTAGTAATTTTAGGTAGGTAAATTAAGACCTAAGGTTTAAAAATAACTTAGAGTAAAAATAAATTCAACAGCCTATACACAATAATATGCTAACGCTAGTTTGTACTACTACTAAAACTAAGAATAAGTATAAAAAATAGAATTAAAATATTAAAATCAACCAATGGACGTCTGAAATAGGCCTCTTCCATATATTTCCACCTTGTGTAGTCCCCCTTATCCATAGATGTAACATTGTTCTTGCTAGAAAATCGGTCTACCATGTCAAGGGGAGACCCTTGATTGTAAATTAACCTAGAAAATATAGCGCTACTAAGTTTTAATAAACTGATAGCTTAAAGGTAGTTTAAGTTACTTTAAATGTCAGAGTCGAGCACCTAACCTATATCTATTGGACATCAACTACCTATACATTGCGAAAAGACCAACAACCAAAGCAAATAGACCCTGCTTCCGCAATTTTGTAGAGAAACAATGAATATAGTGAACATTACAATATTAGAAAAGAAGAAAGACAATGGAAAAAATTGGTACTAGAGGCGGGACTCGAACCCGTGTCTCTGGACTATACGCGACCAGCGCCATGGCCACTAGGCCACCCGAGCATCCGTCTCGACTACCAAATTTAACTATTGCTTTAAACAGCGCCGGACCGTAACTTAGAACTCAACTGTACAACGCCATCTAGGCGCGACAGTTTTTTACCTAAGCTTTATAGTTAAAAAAAATATATATATGTAATGACAATATTAGTTAAACTACTACGGTAACAGCGAAAGGTAAAAAGTCTGCTCACCTTTATTTAGTGTCTACCTCACGTTTAGTTTAAGCCATAGGTACCTGGGCCGTTGTGGAAATCGCGTATTGAAAGACGCGGTTTGGGGAGACCCCTCACACGGTGGACAGACCTACGTAGTTAGGGCGGCAGGATATCAAATTGATGTTGGAAGCACAGGACCGCGTAAAGCGGAAATATTTAGATAAAGTCTGTGTCCAGTCTGTGGTTTTTGTAAATAATGGTTCTGAAAAGAGCTTCGTCTATTACCTGTTTTTATACATTATTTTTCGCTTTTACTTTATTCTTTTTAATCTTTGTTTTTTTATCAAATGTAAATATATATTTTACATTACCGTTATTAGTGCTATTTTTTAACTCTAAATAAATATTTAGAGTAAAAATATAACACTAATAAACGGTACAAAATAAAAATATGACAAGCAACCTTTTTGCAAATTATGTCTAAAGCTATACAAAATGTAGAAGAAAACGCAGGTCACTCTCCTATGAACAATTATTTGAATTTGTTACTATTAACTGTTTTCACATCATAAATTGATTGGTGACCATTTATAATTTAGGAATGACAGGTTTAAAATCAACATATAAGTATTTATTTTTGTTTTTACTTAATGGCCGCTTATAGCTCTAGATTCGTGATCGTCGAATTTAAATTAAACTAAACAAACATCTGTGTGGTGACGGAGTAAGAATATAGTGTGTCACCACCCCATCTCATCCCATGGGTGTCGTAAAAACCTACTAAGGAACTATCTGTAAATATTATCTTTACGTAATAAAAAGAAGAAAAACTTGAAATTAAACCCTATACCAATCCGTTTGGCCAGCATGGTATTAGTAGGCCAAGTATCCCTTCGTAACGGGAGAAGGCCTGTCCCTGCAATGGGACATTAGTGGGCTGTTATATTGATGATAAAACAAACATAGTATAAATATTATCACAAAGCTTTTTTTTATGAAAATGTAATGGTAAATACAACCTTTATCAATGAATGAATGATGAATACATTTATATAATAATATTACGAAATGTTCTGGATAATTTAATCAGTACGCGGCTCACATAATTTGTTCGAAGGAACCATCTAGAAGTTATAAAATCACAGTTCGAGTTTATTTTCGTAACAGTTTTTGGGCTAACGCAACTTAAAAAAAATTATTAAAGAGACTTACAAAAAGTTTTATTGAATTTATTAGTACATAAAAATGTATATGGTTGTACTAGCATAGATTTAACTTTTATAAATAGCTTCCTTAAAAGATATTGCCATCCAATAATGACCGTTCTTAATTTATTCTTAATTACCAATATGATAACTAAAACTTAAACACAGATAGTTCATAGATTGGCATTATCGATAAAATAGTCAAAATTAAAATCTGCCTAATTTTTAACTGTGCCACGTTAGTGGGCGCAGTAAGCCATAAAAGTCGCTGCTAAAGTCGGGGTCAAGCACCACAGTTCATTATTTTTTTTAAATGTTAAATGAGAAAAATCCCAAACGGATTTCACTCATCATCATAGCATGTAGAACTCATCATAACAGCCCATTTATGTCCCACTGCAGGGGCATAAATGGGCTGTTATGTGTCTCCCCCTGTGACGGAGGGATACTTGGCCTACTAACACCACGCTGGCCAAACGGATTGGTATAGGGTTTAATTTAAATAAATAAATAAATAAAATTCTCTTTATTTCAGTAATCTATAACTAAACAATGCTGAGTCTTCCCAGTGAGTAATCACATGATACTCGTGTTGGGAATGACCCGCTCATTTCCCTTAAATTAAATTACATAATTAAATATCAAATTATAATTAATATTAATATACAATAATTTCAAGTTTTCTTTCTTTTTATTCTACTCCTTTTTTAAAGGACATTAAGATTAAGTACTCATCGTTTCCTATTTCGCAGTAATGCTTCCTAAGAAAGCCTTTTGGCCTTAGGCTGGAACTTAAAGCGCTCGAAATATGGGGTGTGACAACCTGGTGTGACCACGAGTCCGGCCCCGTAGTAATTTTGCCTCTTTATATCTGCTGCCTTTTTACTGAAAAGATATTTCTTTAGGAAGGGGTAATCACAGTAGATACATTTTAATTACATATATTTTTTTTTTACTTATAAAGCTTAGATATAAATAAAAAAATCCGAAAAGAAGAAAGACAAAGGACAAAAATGGTACTCGAGACGGGACTCGAACCCGTGTCTCTGGACTATACGCAACATATTAGTTGTCTTCACTTTGCTGTTAAATCAAATACTCTTGCCGCACCATAATCGACCGGTAACGAGAAACCAATTCGTCTGATTAGGCCTACTACGACATATATGTTAATTTTGGTTCAAGTAGAAAATCAGCTTCCGGTTCTATCCTGAGTTAACGTTTATTTGTCTTAAGAAAAATACATTTTTTATTGTAGCCTAATGTTACTTCAGAAATCAGTAATTGCAGGAATAATTAAAATAATTTAAAGCCCTATTTCTAAGTATTCCCATCGAAATGTTATCAATATTGGTTCAAAAATATTTTATACTAATACATAGTAAGGAATAATCACAATTGCGCGTTATTGTTAATTGGTACCAACAACGGTCTGGTTTCGAAGTTGGTTTTTAAATAATTAAGAAAAGTCTGTACAAAATTTTTAATCAACTTTCAAATTTCGATTCAAATATTTTTTAACCGTAACATTCTTGTAAAAACAAATATATTTAACTTTATTCGTTAACTTAGGTATTGCGTAAGCTATTACAGCATTATCGACTTAGGTGAACTCACAATCCTAACTACACCATGTACTTACGTATCAAATGCGTCACTTTGTTCTTGTAACTAAGAGAAGCGTTCGTCGCATGTATAAATCCCGCTCCCGTTGCGACTATACGCCAAAACCGAACTCAGTACTCCAACCAAGCGCACGCGCACCCGAAATTACGGATAAGAGAATTTAATTCAGTTTTGAGAAAGTTCCAAGTACTCCGCGACGGGTAAAAATGCATAACGCCGACTTGTATCAACAGAGCAACACCTTACAGAAAAGGGATGCCTTAAGTTGTTTACAAAATCAATCATCTAAATTTAAATGGAAGAAGAGTAATAATAGGATCCTAGATATAGGATGCGGTGATGGAAGCGTGACAAATATGTTGAAAAAATATATTCCCGCTAATTTTAAATTGATTGGCTGTGATATAAGCGAGAGCATGGTGAATTATGCTAACCATCATCATTGCAACGAGCAAACTTCGTTCACAGTTCTTGATATCATGGGAGAATTGCCAGATAAAATGAAAGGCAGCTTTGACCACATCTTTTCCTTCTATGCACTTCACTGGATTTTAGATCAGGAGTGAGTATTTTTTCTATTTTTTTTTTCTAACTATTAACAAATAAGCTTAATTTAGCAATAATCACGTAACATTTTTTTTTTTTTCTTATTTTTCTCCTCATTCGTTTTCGATCTACGCTAAGAAATTTTACCAGAGCTTTCAATAAGATAAATCGTTAGAAAAATATATTACTTTGCTGCATCTATTTATTGACAGTGTACCTTGAATGTTAAAATTACGACTCTATGTAGAACTCGTAGCATATCACCGGTATTTTGTTTTTAGCAAATAAAATTAATGGGAATTAATATTTTTGAAAATTATTCATTATTATAGTTCTATTATCCGCATTATGACCATTGCCTTGAAATCCATAAGCGGGTAATAATATTTTACGCAAATGCCCAATTTAATGACATCACTATTGCCAAAACATAAATAGTTTTATTGACTGTTTATGTAAATAAACCGACAATAAGCTCCCATATCTCGCACAATTAAACTTATTAGAATTTAGTCCAAATTTAACTTTAGGGTTTGGCACCTAATTACTAAATATGAAGTAAGTACTAACAATAAAAACAGTTCATAAGAAGGATTTTTATTTCTTTTTTCTTTCAGGCGCGCTTTTAGAAATATTTATAATTTACTGGACAAAGATGGTGAATGTTTTATGGTGTTCGTTGCCTGTAATCCAATTTATGATGTCTACCGGATAATGTCACGAAACAACAAATGGAGTGAGCTGTTAAAAAATGTGGAAAAATACATCTCACCCTATCACGACTCTAAGGTAAATTATTTGCTTCCTAGGTACATAGAATGTTTAAAAATAGAACGACGCACGTTTATATTTTAAGTTTATCAAAAAATAATAAGTATATAAAAATATCTCCATTTATGCACACCACAGATATCTGAAAAAAGGAGATGTGCCCTGAATGTCATTTTGTATGGAAACCTAATGTCGCCAGTTTTATTAACACACACAGCAATAGAATATACGAATAGACTACTGTTCTCAGTTACATCTAGATTATCAATGAACGCAATACTCTGTCTCGTTTTTCCTTGAAATATCTCCCTTACACGGAGTCACAGCGAACCAATCAGCGCTACTATATATATACAACTAAAACAAACTTCAAAAAATTTAGATAGAAGAACTACTACAATTTAAAACTACTACATTCAAAAAAATTACATTTATGCTAGGCGTTGACCTTATCGATAAATAATTAATAAAATTAATCGATAGACAAGACTTATATATTATTAAAAATTAAATACTTATCATATACTTAAATAATAATTACTTTTATATAAATATGTATTATATAATAATATATAATTGTACAATACTTTTGTAAAATAATATTCACGACAGTTTGTGTAAGATCGTACATGTCGTAATATCGCAGGTTGAAGGAACTCAAGCGTCATACTTCTTTTGCGTCCTTATTGTCGCAGCAGCTTGTAACATTTTGACTGTTGTCATACAAAAGTAACGCACCTGTGAGGGAGAGCTAGCGAAATTTAGTCACAGTCGGTAAAACCTAGCCGACTTTAAAACACGACTTTTTCCGCACGTGCTTGTCATGCATGATCTACTTTTCATCGCCAATTATCAATCTCTTCAAAAAGCGCTTTGTTTAATTACATCATGGTTCATTAAATTTCTTTGAGTGAGCTTGTGTGGCCCATATTTTGAGCTTTAGGCCAAAACTGTTTTGTAGTCAATTACAACTTATAGATGTCAATTTTTGGATAGTTGTATAATATAAGACTAAGTATACAGATTATTTTTTGAAGCAGGTAACAGCGTGTACAGTTCATTTATTCAAGCATGTGCATGCGCATGCCAAAATGCGCGAGCAATATTGCGCCTAGATAAAATTAAAACAAGAGCATGAATAAGTATAGGAATTGATAGATGAGCATTTAGACTGATTTTAAGCAAATCTGATAAAACCAGTTAAAAGCACGTGTGTGCTAATAAATGGATGAGCGTTTAAAAAAAACTTTTAAAACCACTCTAATCAACATTTTAAACCTTTATTTTCTAGAGTACTTACTCCACCTTTGATTTAGGATATTATTTCAACATTGTAATACTTATATTGAAATTACATAATTTAAACAGCGTAACACAACATTTAAAAAAAAATCTCATTTAACTTAATAAAACTTTTACAATTTAAAATTCCTACAATACACGACTTTTTATCGAAAACGATAGATAGTCGTAGTCATGAACGGATCGTCACTATCGTTTGGTTGTTAGAGCGATCACGGTTAGCAACCACTTGTCATACGTAATATCGTTGAGCGAATAGTTCATTGCTTCATATCATTGAATGACTAGTTTAGACAGCATTAGAGAAGCAATGTATATGTTACAAAAATATTATAGTACTTAATTGTCCGAACATGAAAATAACATAGTGAGGACATCGAAGATTATTTTTTCATGATTTTAGAGGTAAATACAATAAAATACAAGTACTAGCATACGGTAAGTGATTCCATTATTAATAAAGATTTTTTTATTGCTCTTAATTTTACAGGCAACCACTGAACAACTCGGCATTTTATATGTTATCTCGGTCGTTGTCAAAACACAGCTAAACCTAGGTGACAGCCATTTTTAGCTATATAATCGGTCTAATCATATTGCGTTGACAAGAAAACCCCGTCATACCACTTCTCCTTTTATTTAGATTTCTGTGATGCACACAATGCCATCGAATTATAAACTAATGAGAGTTTGTACTATAGGTGCCAGGGAATGATTAGTCCCAAATACACTTATAAACTTTATTTGTAAATACATTAATATTATACATAGAAAATTATACATGAAGACATTAATATTATAAAATATACTGATTAAACGTTTATTAAGTTTAATAACTAAACATTACATAACAATTATTGATTAATTTTATAACTGTTACCTAGCTACTGAGTCACTATGTTTCGTCTTCGAAACGACTATAAAATAACGGTGTACATAATATTTTTTCAACTATATCAAGCTCTGTACAAATCACTGATTGTGGAAAAATATTGATATAATGAGTTTATGATAAAATGAGTTACTTACTTCACTTAATTAGTCATAGCTTTTTATTAGCGTTGCTAACGTTATATGTATTTACAAGTACATGTATGTTTTGAATAAGTTCTAGAAGAATGATGTAACTTTAACTATTAAAGACTTAAGGGATCTCGTCCCGTAGAGACTTTGAGAAACATCAATTTCACAGGCACAAGCAACATCTAGGCTTAAGACAATCAAACAATTTTCCTGATCAGTGTTAAAATCTGCGTACTTTTTCACGGCGCGACAGCCATTTTACTGCATTCTGCTACTGCTGTAACACTTATAAATGCAATATTATATGAATTTTTTTTTCAGGAACCAGAACAAGAAGTTAGTAAAATGATGACAAATATAGGATTTAAACATATAGATGTGGAATGTAAAGAGATGTTCTTTACTTACAATGATATGGATACAATTAGAAGTAAGTATAAATTAATTAATAGTTTTATAATGTTCGCAAACTATAACACGCTAAGATTAACGCTACATAAAGCTTTACAATAAACTTTTCAAACTGAAACAACAGTTGTTTGCATTCTTCTAAATACATAATGTTCAAATAGGAATTAGATCTCAAACAAATGATATTATGATGAGTTACTTACGACTTCAAACCACTTTTAAAGTATTTTCTTGAAAATAGCTTGAGGAAGTATCAATATCTTCTTGCTCGCGATGTTAAAATATCAGGTCTACTAATTTAAAAAAAAGCTACTATTATTAGTTTGTGTGAAAAATCTATGTTTTTGTGCTAGTGTTAATACATTTTGCATTAAATGTTAACTTACACTGATTAATTGTAATTATTTAAAATATTTTCAGAAGCCGTTACAGCAGTCGACCCTTTTAATATACCTAAAGAAAAATTAAACGACTTTTTGGAGGATTACTTAGAAGTTTTAAAAGAAATGCACGTTATAGATAAATTTAACAATAATTACCGTGTAGATGTTAAGTTTGAATATAAATTACTAATAGTTTATGGACAAAAACTTTCACATACAATAGAATATTAGGTACTTAATAGATATAAAATGATACGGAGTAAAATTAAATGGTTTCTTTAGTCTTCATTCCATAGTAAACAAACACCCCTTGTAACTCCGACAAATATTTACAAGAGGAACACCGCACCGTGGGCTTTAGTCGGTCTATTAGGATTCCGAAATTTCCGAATCGTTACGTGCGGCCTTTAAAGATATCCTAAGTCAAAAATAGCAGTCTCCATTCCGTAAATCCGCATTCCTTCAATAAGTATTTTCTGGAATCCTATTATGTACCTATTAAATTATTATTAGTGCTAATAACGTACCTACCTACTTAGTCTAAGAATAGTTTGTAGATCGCGTAATTTTATGATTCGTTAGATTAATAACTGTATTTTAATTGCAAGATGTTATGTCGAATAATGTTGCAATTAAAATACTATAATATTTATACCTACATGATTTTATTATTATTTAAGGCTAATATCTTATTTATTTAGTAAAGATAGATACTTTACGATTTACATATTATATTCAGAAAATTATTAATATAAATTATAATAAAAATATATAATGGTGTTGGTAGTTAATACAAGAAACGATCTCAATCAGTAGTATTATGGGGCAATCCTGAGCCCAATTTAATTTTTATTCGGGAATGGAATTGGCCTTTCAGTTTCTCATTTAGTTAGTCCTTTAGTAAGTCCTCTAAAATGAGGCATAGAAGTGTGTATTTACAACTTTATAGCGAGTACAAGTACAGCCAACAGTCTAAGTACCTACGAGGAGGTCCTAATACCACACCACGTGACTAATTGGTATGAGGCTTTTTTCAAGCTCTCCTTTTCTTTCCGTTGTCATTAATCTACGTAAATTTTCTTAGTTTAATTTAAACCTATGAGATAGGATGTATTATTATTCTCTACAAAAATAACCAGATATTTATGTTTAGATAAATAAAAAAAAAATGTAATTTATCGATTATTGAAATAAGTTAAAATAGAGTCTACTACCTGACAAACGTAACAAACACGCCATTTTGGTAAACATTGTAAACACAACTTTTGTGTAAGAACTTTTTGTTGTTTATCTGTTATGTAAGTATTTATTTATATTTTGTAATACATACTAGACTTATACTCTGTTTGGTCAAGTATTTCTAACAGGGAAACATATACATTAGAATATCACCTACTTACTCATAAACGCCTCTAAAATTTTAGTCAATTGATTAACGTAAATCAATACGGTTTTACTTGGAAAAATCTCGCTAAACAGTGATAAAATATAAGAGGCGTTTATGAGTAAGGGGGTAAAAAAATAAATATTGTGTCCCAGTATTACTAAGAATAGTTACTTAGAAATAGTTTAAGCAATTAGTTAAAATTCACGACTTTTGTTATAATAAATAAGGAACATTCATGTTACTTACTTATAATACTTATTTATAAATCGTTTGGCTTGTATTTTTATTGGTCTAAAATTAAATTTATACCTCAAATATTTATATTTCAATTACTTTGACATTAATTTATTGAATAAAACGACTACTACCTGCTTACTTTTACTTTATAAACTCTTCTTTAAGGGACTTTCCACCACATTTCCTTCCGAAGACATTAGGTATAGAAGCTTCTTCTTCTTAGCGTATCGATGGCAAAACATTACTGTGGACTAAATTGATGTAGCCCAAAACTCTGCAACACTGACTGCGTTATCACTGGCAATCATTAGTTCTTCCTAAGTGCATGTGTAAGGGCATCTAGGACATGATGAGAGAAGAAGAAGAAAAGCTGTCTAATAGCTAACTGATGACATGATTACACCCGCCGTCCTGAATGGATCAGGGAGTTGGGCCACAAAAGAGATGAATGAAAGACAATTGCATGTAGCCGAGATGAGAATGTTAAGAGGAATGTGTGGTGTTTACGAGAGCGTATAGAGTAAGAAATGAGTATGTAAGAGGAAGTTTGAAAGTGGCACCGGTGGCAGAAAAACTACGTGGCAACCGGCTGTCATAGTATGGGCATGTTATGCGGAGGAATGAGAATCATGTGGTGAGGAAGGTGATGAACATGTATGTTGATGGATATAGGGGAAGAGGACGACCAAAGAAACGATGAATGGATTGTGTGAAAGACAATATGGCAGCGAAGAGCGTTACTTGTAAGATGGCGTCCGATAGGAAAGTATGGAAGAAGAAGACATGCTGTGCCGACCTCAAATAAAATTGGGATAAGGGCAGGGGAATGATGAATCGAAGGCCACCTCATAGTCCAACAACCAACCAACCATAAGTAATAGAGGTCAGTTATGAGTAGGTATAACTGACCTCTGACATGAGATAGTGTTGTTGTAGTGTAGTTATGAGTATAACTGACCTCTGACATGAGTAATAGTGTTGTTGTAGTGTAGTTATGACTTTAACTGACCTCTATTACTTATGGTAACCGAAGTCTAAAGAGTTTTAAACTTATATCTACTCTTCCTTAACTGTGTAAGCTGCTTCCAAAGCATAAGAATTCACACTGAAAACATCGTAATCAAAATTGTATTCTTTAAAAATAGTACCTACTGTATGGCAGTGTTATTTTTAGGAATCGAGCTAATCCGGTGGGCTGCAAGCCGATCAGTATGCGAAACGTATTTTGTATTAAAAATAATCAATGAAGCTTGCAGATTCATGATTACAACCCACTAATGTCCCACTGCAGGGACGGGCCTCCTCCCATGACGAAGGGGTTCCTGGCCTACTACTTAGCATACTGCACTGGCCAAACGGATTGTTTTCCTTCTTTTTATAACGTAAAGATAATTTCACGCTTGTAGATTATAAGTTATGTGTACGAGTATATTACTATTCGCCCTACCCGGCTTAGCAGGGGGTAAGGAATGTTTGTAGGCAACACGGATGGAATAGTAGTTTAATTGTTAATTCAAGGTAAACCTTTGTAAAAGCTACAAATTGTAGTTTTGAGTTTGGATGGTTTTTTTTTGTTTATTGATTAAATTCTTTACATTTCTTGTGACATTTACTTCCTTGAGCAAAGCTAGTGTTTTAAATTATTTATGTACCTACGCAGATGTATTTTTTAACTATGGAACCTGTTAATGTAATGCTATTTGGAAATGTGATTATTTCTTACCTTAGTGACTATGTCTTTGCTACTAACATATTATTATTTAAAATCAACATCTTTACTGTACACAATATGGAACGTTAATTTATGTTCTGTTAGAAGAATATATTAGTTTTTTAAATTGTCGATTTAGAAATCATTATCATATGAATGAACTCCGTGTGGTGACGGAGTAAGAATACAATATGTCACCACCCCTTCTCATCCTATGGGTGTCGTAAAAACCGACTAAGGGACTATCCGTGAATATTATCTTTACGAAATAAAAAAAGGACAACTTGAAATTAAACCCCATACCAATCCGTTTGGCCAGCGTGGTATTAGTAGGCCAAGTATCCCTCCGTCACGGGAGGAGGCCCGTCCCTGCAGTTGGACATTAATGGGCTGTTATGATGATTATGATGTTCATATGAATCACAAGACATCCACATTTGATCATAGGTCTCCTCTTCTTCGAAATAATCCTCTAGTTAGGATTTTTGTCTCTGAGACTCATGCATGATCAGCCAAAAAATATACTCAATACTCAATTCGTTTATTGCACATCATAAGTTTTACATAGATGTAGTACCTACATAGGTAAAAAGCACATTTTATGGACACTGTCGGGTAAGGCAAACGTAGAAGAGAGGAAGCGTGGCCACTAAAATTTACTTTATTTACTTACTTATATCTATAACTTACTTACTCGTACTACTATTTAATTCTTCTTTTTATATATATTTCAGCTTCACTGTTTGTTGTCAATAAATAATTTTATCAAGAGATTAATAAGGATATATCATAGATATAGATCCTTTTAACAGTATTATAGATATAAAAATAACATTAATTAGCCTATTTCTATTTCTAGTAACACCATTTGACAATTAAGGGTAATCTCAAAAGATCAAGCTGATCTATTAATGTTTTTTTATCAAATTATTTAATCTAAATTTATTATCTAGATGAGGAAAAATGATCTGATATCTTTTTTACTCGCGATAAATTCTTGATATCATAACTTCTATAAGTAATCCTAAGTATATCAGCCATTATGAAAAAAACCAAACTATGTCATGCATGCCTCTTGTCTGACTATTTTTATTGTATGTTGAAGCTTTATATACGAAGAGCTAGCTATAAATACGAAGTTGAAAGGATTAATTCTACCAATCTTATCTACATTATCAGAAAAAGCAGTCTTAACGTCGTTCTGATCACAAACCAAGAGTAAGTTGTAAATATTTTAATAATCTAATTTATTTTAATTTTTTTTTATATTTTGGAATGAATAGTAGTATCTTTGCAAATAAGTAAGTACATAAATATAAAAAAAAAATTCAGATCTAGACTATATAATTTTAAATACTAAGCTGTATTTTGGCATGCATCTGCAGTAGACCCGGCAACTTAAATGTTATACAAATACTTTATTGCCTTTTCTCAAGACTTCGTTACCAACATTTTGCATTATTGATCCAAATTTTTTTGCGAATTATGATTTTTTTCTATTGGCAGCGCTAGTGAGCCACGTAAAGACCCTTAATGTACACAGCCTATAAAAAGTTAACAAAGGAAGAAAATATTTTATTTAAAAATTTAACAAATATCAGCAAGGTTTACAAATTGGAGGTCATAGATTTAACCGAAATCTGTAAATGTTCAAAAGTTAAAAAAAAAATTAAAAAAATATTGTTTATATCTCACCAACAGATTTACAGTGTAGTACATAGTAAAATTACAAAATTAGGTGTCTATCTAAAGTTACTAATACAATACACAAAACAGCAGTAGGTATGTGTTGGTAAAGGAAGGTTTACAATAGGCATTGACTCTATTTTCTGAAGTAGGCTAGGCCTGTGTCTCAGGGAATAGTCTCAGAATCGTTAACTATTACTTTTGTTTCAGGTCCAGTTACTTGCAGCTAAATCGCCGCTTATAGCAGCAAAAATTACTTAAACATAAAACATAACTTTGTCTATCAACATGAGGTGTGTAATATGTAATGTAATAAAAATTAATCTTTACTATAACATCAGGCTACATTATCAATGAATTTACTTACTTACTTACGTCTACCTAAGAATAAATTATTGTCAAACGTTTTGCATAAAACGCCTTTTAAAATTGATATAGCATAGTACAATTACGGAAATGTCACAAGCCACGCGATTCTTCAGGGCTACTTAATATAACATTACACTACATGATTTCACTCCTATAAATAAAAGCATCAAGTTATGCATTAATTCAGTAATTATACATATGTTACCGGAAATGTATGTAATCCGTCATTGTATATAATTCCTAGGAAACGTATGTAATTCCTAAAACGCACGGAAATGTGTGAATTAAACTATATTATACAAATTTCCTAGGAAATCTAGACATTACCAACAGCAATCGGAAATGTGATATACTTATTGAGGATCTGGCTATAAGGTTCACTGTTCTAACACAATCTAAACCATTCTATGAAATGCAGATTCTCATTTTAACAACGTGTTTTATTACAGAAAGCATTTATTTTATACATTTCCTAATACGATATTGGAATTATACCTACAAAATTCCGAGGAAATTTACACATTTCCTAGGATATGCATGAAATAGTTTTTCAAACAATATTTAACATGATTCCTAAATAGTATCGGAATTGTTCACATCTCCTTGATTTCATACCACCATTTCAGATACGGAATGAACAAACCTGCACTATATAACATCGCTAATAAACTGCAAAGAAATGCTACATTGAAATACTTAAAAGAAAATGCACACAAGATTCAATGGAAAACAACTGGAGACAGTGTCATAGACTTGGGTTGTGGTGACGGAAGCCTATCTACTCTAGTGAAGAAAACCATTCCTAGTAATAATTATAAATATGGAAAATTTGTAGCTTGTGATATAAGTGAAAGCATGATAGCATTCGCCAAAGAACATTACGGCCATAAAGATATCCTGTTTAGAGTTTTAGATCTAGAAAAAGCCATTCCAAAAGATTTAAAAGAAAACTTTGATCACGTGTATTCTTTCTACACTTTCCATTGGATCAAGAATCAAGAGTAGGTAGTTTATTACATCTGTAATATTTTCTGTGAATCGATATAAAATTTTCGCACTACCAATATTTTATATTCGCATAATCGAATGTTTTCTTCCACGATAGATACACTTGTGGTAGAAAACATTTAATATAACGATGTGGCGCACTTTCGTACTAACGCGTATGTTTTGCAAGTCGCGTTTGAGTATATTAGTGCCACCATTTATCGCTATTTTGAACTTCGAATTTCAGTATTACTGTTGTAAATTTACCCTAAAATATGTTTACAGGACCGCGTTTAAAAACGTTTACAATCTATTAGCAGATAACGGAGATATTTTCATAGTTTTCTTAGCTACTGCTGGTATACACAGTATCTATAAAATTTTATCACAGCAACCTAAGTGGCAAACGTGGCTGAAAGACGTGGATGTTATTTTTAGCCATTATCACGATATGGAGGTACAAAAACAGAAAATACTTACAAGTACAGTACGCGCAATTTATTTCAACTGGCTTGAAGTTAATGCAGATGGGTGCGCAGATCACATTTTTAGAAGTAAATGGCGGGGTGCGTGGGGAGGGGGCGTTTTATTAGTTCATGCGCGAACTTCTCTAAAAGCTAACTTCAAGCAGTCCAAGTAAGATTGCGCGAACTATACATTTCCTTAATTAAGTCTACAAAAGACATCAATAACATAACACTCATATTTCAGAAACAAGAATCAATTGAAGCTGCAAAAAAATTTTTGATAAAATCTGGTTTTACAAATTTTGATGTACAATGCAAAGCGGAATCAGCTATTTTTCTTGACAAACATGATCTAAAGAGTAAGTATTCTAATGTATACATAGGTATCTTTATATTAAAGATTAGTCAAAATGTATGTTAAACCAAATGAAGGACATTTATACCCTTGTTATATAAATGTCCTTCATTTGGTTACTTGTTTTTAAAGAGAAAACTCTTAAACTAATGGAACATTTTAGGAAAATAACTCCAACACAATAATTCCATACATTTTACTTTTTCAGATCATGTACAATCCGTGGACCCATTCCATATGCCGCAAGAAGTATTTGATGAACTCATAAAAGATTATATCTCTTTTGGAAAACAACATGGATTATTAAAGAACGATATTGAAAATGGAAAAGAAGTCAATTTAACCTATGAGTATAGGCTTCTAATAATTACAGCAAAAAAATAAATGAAACCTACTTTTATTAATTGAAGATAGTTTTGCAAAAGCTTGTTTAAAATATAAACTTGATGTTTTTTACTGCTTAGTAATAGACGAGTAACTGGTTACTCGTATATTACTTTAAACTAGACCATAGCCAAACCACTGCCTACCCTAGACAAACAGATTTCTCGCTGATCCACTCCACCGCCTCTTTCTACCAGATTTAACCTCGAAAAAAGTGTTAAAATGCGTTCCATGACATCTCGGTTGTGTAGAGAGGCACCAAATGCCGAAAGTGCTTCTCAAGCACTAGTACAGGAACCGAATAGACGTAAATTGGACCCGACGAAAGCCTTGACATAGAAGAGCCTCCGTCTTTGCAAGGGCTATCTTTAGTTAAGACAACAGTTTTGAATTTCGCTCCAGTCTAGCTTAACACAACTAGTAGCTAGCAGCCTAGCTTTGTTTAGGTTACAGAGTAAAATTTGAACGTCAAATAAAAAATATCTATCAAAGTACCACTATTTTTGCCGATGACTCTACTATAATTATCTGCTGTCAAACTGAACTCATATAAGTAGTTAAATTTGCCAGTCTATTTACCAAACCTTACTCTGCATGATGCAATAGATGACAATAAAAATAGTCTTGGAAATTTATAATCACAAATACTTACATATCTAGCAATTCTACTGCGCATTAAAATTTTCTCGGTTGATATTGTGTTGTTTCGTTACTGTATTGCGTTTTATGCTGCATGCATTAAAACGCAATTCAATCAATTTATTACGTGTCAAATAAATTTATGCTTAATAAGAAACGTATATAACTGTATTATTGAGTACTAGCCATAAAGGTTAAAGAATAAAGCCATGTTTTACTTTACATACTATGATCGATTTTAGTCAGTAATTTAGGTACAATATCCAATATGATCAGATAGGTGACTGGCAGTAGAAACTTGTCAAAACTTTTCTTTACGATTACTAAACGCTGTGTCCAAATGGACTTATCTGCTGTCAAGTCAAAGTGAACCCAGATCGCATGTATTAGGTAAATCCACTTAAACCTGACCCCAGACGACATACAGTAAGATGGAATCTAAAGTGGTTATAAAAAGAAAAGGTTAGGTGAAAAGCTATAAAATAGTAATGTCGGAACTAAACAGTTAGTCTACTCATTAAAATTCTTCAAATGTTACGTTGCAAGTAAATTCCGTAAATGAAAAGGGGTAGTTAATCTACATACTCTGATCTATTTTTGTACATGTTATATATAATAATATATAATAATCTCCGTGTGGTGACGGAGTAAGAATACAATATGTCACCACCCCATCTCATCCCATGGGTGTCGTAAAAACCGACTAACGGACTATCCGTGAATATATCTTTACGAAATAAAAAGAAGGAAAACTTGAAATTAAACCCTATACCAATCCGTCTGGCCAGCGTAGTATTAGTAGGCCAAGTATCCCTGCGTCACGGGAGGAGGCCCGTCCCTGCAGTGGGACATTAATGGGCTGTTATGATGATGATGATATATAATAATAACATGGTATTAGCTGGTTACTTTGTAGTTTAGTATCCTAATTTACTCTTACAATACTTAATAGAGATTTAAGCAGATTTTTTTCATGTATCGTTTTAAAACCTACAAAATAACAAACCCTACAAAATAAAATTAGCAAAGTTACCTCTTATAACATTAGCTATCTATACCGTATTAATAAAAAAATAACAAAAATAATAGGAAGGAATTTGGCACCAAGCAGTCTCGTAAGACATAAGTACAGGATAAACCTGTATAAATACAGAGATGCAAATGCATCTCAAAAAGAATATTCGTATTTATTGCAGATATAAGGATTTTTATTTTTTACTTTACAAAGCATCTAAGATAACTTACAAACGAGACCCTAACCGATTATTTCAGTACCTACCAGAAAGAAAAAAGAAATATTTTTGCCACATTTATACATTACGCATAAAAACATACGAGTACAACTGATCAGCAGCTCGCCTTGCGTTTAATGTACCCAATATTCTAAGTCATATTTTTATAAGTACCTAGATATCACAGAAAAGAAACTTTTGTCACTAAAGGCGTTTTGCTCCCTCAGTATCAGAATGCCAAACTATTAAAATGGGCATGACGTAGTAAATTTCCCAATTGTTTCATCATCATCTTCATCACATCAGCCAATCGACGTCAACTGCTGGACATAGGCCTCCTCCAAGTGTTGCCACCTTGTGCGGTCCTGTGCCTCCCTCATCCATCGGCTTCCCGCCGTCCTAACTAGGTCGTCGGTCCACCGACGTTAATTGTTTACTAGTCTATAATTTCTGAAAGCAAGATTGAAGATTGGGCGCGTGGTGAAGTAAATTTAAAATGAAAAAAGCTAAATCCATCACTATTTCGTATTTATAACTAGGAGGAGAGGGATCTTTCTTAACCTTGGATTTCATACATTAATTCATATTTCATTAACATACATGAATATTTGCAACAATCGATAAATACATCTCTTCCGGCATTATGCATTCATAGCGTTCACCGTTTTAGATGCGCGCAAATTCCTAACCACGCCGGGTATACGCTTACATAAGCAAGTACATAGTGTAAATTCAAATGCGTCACTATAAGACGATTTGTAGAGACGTGTATATTCATGTGTATAAAGCGTACTTCTAACACGACCTGTGATTGAAACCGTTTATAATACACCGGCTTTACGAACGCACACACTCAAATACAGTAAAGAAAATCACAGAGTTATTTAACAAGTTAAAAGTATTTTTCATCATGCATAACGCCGATTTGTATCAACAAAGTAATACCTTACAGAAAAGGGACGCTCAATCGTGTTTAGAAGATCACGCATCAAGATTTAAGTGGAAGAAGAGTAAAAATAGAATCCTAGACATAGGATGCGGCGATGGAAGTGTGACAAATATGCTGAAGAAATATTTTCCCGCTGATTTCCAATTAACCGGTTGTGATATAAGTGAAAACATGGTGAATTACGCAAACGAACATCACTGTGATGAACATTCTTCTTTTACCGTGCTTGATATCGAAGGCGAATTACCAGAGAGAATGAAGAATAACTTTGATAACATATTCTCATTCTACACACTTAATTGGATCATGGATCAAGAGTGAGTGTAATTATACTTAAACCTCATAAACATTTCAAATAATTATTTATAAGTTAATATAGAAAACAAGCTATGAAAAAAAAACGTTATGCTACACAACTAAACCATAAAATTTTCCAGAATTTTCCACCCATGTACTCGTAGATCAAATGAATCAATTAAAGAGCAGCACCTAAATTAAGTAGTTGTTATCGCAAAGTAAATGTAAGTAAATACTTAAATTATTCATTAAATTTTTGATTTTGATTTTTTTTTATGTTTATTTAATGTTTTTACACCATAAGTCAGTCTATCTTGGTCAAATACAAAAAATCTTTATTTGTTTGATTCAAAGTCAAAGTAAAAACTCATTTGTTTGCATATACCACTAAACGGCACGTTAATTTAGCAAATGCGACTCCCCTACCACTCTATAGTAGAAGTTAAAAAAAAATTAACAATTAATGTGAAAAATTACATAATTGCATAAATAATCATCGGCATCAACGCCCTGTTTAAAGTCGCTTTTATAATTAGTAAATTATTTAATGTATGTAATGATAATTGAAATCCTATGGATTATATTAAACCAATCAAAATAGTCTCCGTCACAGACATTTATCTTGTTTTATTGGCACTACATTTTCATTATATAATTGGTCGCTGTTTATTTTACCTAGTAGTAGCTTCAAGTAGTATTGTATTGTTCTCGGTAATTCCCTCTAGTATGGTTGTGGAACTATTACATTCAATTGGGAATAGAAGTCTTGCTAGAGCAACACATAAATTCTAATCTTGTTAAGATTACAGAGCTAATCCATCCGTAAAAATCTTTGCACTTGGAGTGGTTAGATATTTCACAATATCCTTCGGCTATTTGCACACACATAAATAACAGTAACACAAAACATTAAAAATATTGAAAACCAATTTCGCAGAATAGTAATTTTCCAATTCACATCAGTATTGTCTGGAAAATTACTATAAGCAATCTCAAGCAACTACCAATATCGGACTTTGACTTTTTAATTTTTGTAATAGTGATTATAGCATAAAAAATCTATTTTACCTGTGTAAATATCCTGTCCCAGAGTTAGATAGTAAAATTTGGAATATTAAAATACAATTACCTAATCAATTTTAAGTAAATTAAGAACACGCCTATTTAATAGGTATGGGTGTTATTTACGAGTACATAAAATGCCCAATTAAACTAAATAATTACCATTTCTTTCTATTTTTAGACATGCTTTCAGAAATATATACAATTTATTGGATAACAATGGCGAATGTTTCATGGTTTTAATGGCTGCTAACCCTATTTATGATGTCTATCGCATCTTATCAAAAAACAACAAGTGGAGCAGTTTGCTACAAAATGTAGAAAAATATGTTTCACCGTATCATGACTCTAAGGTACAATGATTACAATGAAGTAGATCTTCCTTTCCTTCTTCTTATTAATGACGACCTCTTTGGCATAGTAGTGGTTATTGCCTATCGGTGTTACGCAGAAGTCTCGGTTCGATTTCTACTTAATGCAAATCTCTGTGTGCATAAATATAAATAAATGTTTGCTTTCTTCACTGTATTTTTTAAATACCTATAGTTATCCGTTGTATAGTCGTTGGGAACTAGGTGGTGTCGTGTGGGTGTATGAAGAATTTACTCTTACCAGCTTTTACTGCTCCCACTGCAGCAATGGGCTTCGTCTTATAAGAAACTGTTTGCCCGCATATAACACTAACCAGGCAAGTTGATATAGGGTTTTGTAGCAAGATTTTCTTCTTTCCTAGCGATAACTACAGCTAAGTAGGAAGATTTTGTCGAGATCAAGTGATTACATTGATTCTTACACTTTAATAACATAGTTAATATAACACTCAATATTATTCTTAAACGTAATCTCAATCTATTCAACAATCGCAGTAAGGAAGTATAATTTTATAATAAAACCAGTTTATGGTAAACAGTTAGTCACTCAATGTTTGTAACATGACACGCTAATAAATGCATTTTACTCTCCTAAGTACTTATACTCTCTCAATAGCATTTATAATCCTCAAGGTTATTTCCTTATCTTTACGCGTTTGCTGAAATTATAATATGAATACCTACTTGAAAAATATGTCTAAGAAAATGTAATCTGAGTTGGCTTCGTTTTAGGAAACGTACAACATTAATGGGCTGATATGATGATTTAGAGAAGCCCATTAATGTCCCACTGCAGGGACGGGCCTCCTCCCGTGACGGAGGGATACTTGGCGTACTGGCCAGACGGATTGGTACAGGGTTTAATTTCAAGTTTTCCTTCTTTTTATTTCGTAACGATAATATTTACGAATAGTCCCTTAGTCGGTTTTTACGAAAGGATGAAGGAAGGAATACCAAAGGATGAAATGGGGTGGTGACATATTGTATTCTTATTCCGTCACCACACGGAGTCCGGAGTCCTAGCAAATAATAAAATATTAAATCCAGGTTTAATTTTCAGGAGCCAGATTTGGAAGTACGAAAAATTATGACAAGTAATGGTTTTAAAAATATTGACGTTGTTTGTAAGGATATGTACTATACATATAACGATGTGGAAACTATAAAAAGTAAGTACTAGTTATGTGTTGCACAAGAAACTGAATATTTTGAGGAATTCTTATTACCCTTCTCTCTGTTAAGAGAAACTTAGCCTATTATAAAAGACTGAACAGGGGACCCCTTATTAGGGATACACCTTATTCTACGGTGTGGTTCAATATTTTCTCCTTTCTATGGTTTTTACGTCAACGTAAGATGCATTTTATCTGACTTCAAAAAGAGGGTTTTTATTCGATTCGTTCGCGGTTGCATGATGCAATGTAATTTGTTACATGTTTCCATTTTCACGTATGTTAAATCTGTCTAAATAATATTCCGATTAGTTATTATATAGGATAACGATTCGTAAAGTTCCTAAAACTATTATATTTACATATTATATAATACATATACATATTATATAATACATAATATAGATTCAAAGAGATGCTTAATATTACTTACCAATTAACCTGTTGATTACAGAAGCAATAATAGCAGTCAACCCGTTCAACATACCTAAAGAACAACTCGATAACTTCTTGGAAGATTATCTAGAAGTTTTAAAGGAAATACATGTTATCAATAAAGTCAACGACAATTTCCGCGGAAACATAAAATTTTATTACAAGTTATTAATCATTTATGGTTGTAAGTCATTATAATGAAGAATAATAAACTGTACTCTGAACAAAACGATATAAGTTTTTTATTATTATCCTCATTCTCACAGAACAATGCATTTGAAAATCAAAGCATTCTATTAAAATGACATGAGATGTTTTTTTTTTTTTAAATTTGTTTATTTCGAAATAAATATACAATGGTTTTACATAGGAAACAGAATCGCCAAACTGTAAATACAGTTTGTTGGCGAAAAAGGCGCTCTTACTTATATCTAATTACATATAATTTTAACAATAAGAAGTTCAGTTTACTAGTAACTAGGTATATCAGCACACTATATAAATAGTATTTAACGTCTTAACCTAATAAAATATATAATTATAACATGCATATTTACATAAGCATTTTTCAGTATTTTTAATCTTTATAATAGTGCTGTATAAATATATATTATTAGTATATATACATATACCAATAATACATATATACACATAACATACATATGTATTCACACATACACACACACATATATACATACATATACATAACATATACCTATATATATATATATACATATATACACACACACACACCCACACACACACACACACATACATACAAATACACACATATGTATTACAATAATTAACAATCAGATGTTTTTTAAATTTTTTAATTAAGTATCTAACGTTTTCATCATCTCACTTTTCAGTCTTTTCTTTAAGGACAGTCTACTTGTGATGTTTTCAGATGAGTTTCTAAGAAAGTCTATTTTATTATATATTACAGGAGTTAAGTATTGCCTAGTTCTTTTACCATAGTAGTTGGTTATTGGAGGTATCATATATTTACCTTGCTTAACTTGTTTGGTGTAATAGTTGTGTGTTTTGGTATGCTTATGTTCCTCTGTATAATACTGTTCTATTGCAATAAGATAGTCTACTTTCATGTGTACGGGAAGTATTTTACAAATATTAAATAGTTTGTCATAGTGTGGCTTACATTCTAATTTTTGTTTTCGATTAACTAGGTGTTTCATTATTCTGATTTGAAGTTGTTTTATGTGATCAAGCTGTGTTTTAAATGTAAGGCCGTAACTACTTAAGCCGTAGCTAATTATTGAGTCGGCAAGTGCATAGTAAAGTGTATACAAAAGTCTTTTGTTTACAAAACCAACAAGATGAAAGAATTTACCCAGAACTGATTGTAGCTTACTGCAAACGTCATCAACGTGTGACTTCCAATTGAATTGACTGTCAACAGTCAGCCCCAAGTATCGGTAGGTATCTACTTTTTGTATTGTTGTACATACGCAGCCAGTTTTATTCTTGTGTAGACATTCGTATGTATGACCAGTTATATTTATGGTGTTTATATTTTGTTTAATGTATTTACTGTAGGGTGAGCATATATACATGGATTTTGTTTTAGAGTGGTTTATGATAATGCCATTGTCGTGGGCCCATTTAATGACATTTTCAAAGTCGTCCTGTAAATAAGTTAAAGCATCACTCTTGCTTTTTGAGCAATACAATAAGCACATATCATCCGCGTATTGAAATGTTTTGCAGTGTTTTATAACATTTATGACACTATTTACGTGCATTAAGTACCCGATCGGACCGAACACGGAGCCGGTCGGCACGCCGAGATTCACACTTACCTCACGACCCGTTGTTCCGTCGATCAACGTACGTAGTGTACGATTCTTAAGGTAACATTCAAACCAACGATTGACTGGCCCCCTGACACCACATTCCTCCATTGCCTGTAGTAATACATTATGATCAAGAGTATCGAATGCTTTTTTATAATCAATGAAGATGGCAGCCACAAACTTCCCTTCGTTGAGATTGTTGTTGACGTAATCTGTAAACTGCGCTAGTGCGGTGTCAGTGCTGCGCCCCCGGCGGAACCCATGTTGTGCGTCTGTTAATATGTTATATTTTTCTAAGAAACTACTAACCTGGTTAACTATAATTTTTTCTACTATTTTATTTATTACCGATAATATTGCAATTGGTCTGTAATTACTGTAATCTAAATGGCTTCCCTGTTTATAAATGGGTCTTATAAATGACTTTTTTAAAATTTCTGGGTAAACTCCCTCACTTATACATAAATTTATAAACTTAGCTAATACTGGACTTATTTCTCTCTTAACAAATTTTATATCTTGGACTCTTATTCTATCAAGCCCTGGTGCTTTATTACAATCTAAATTATTAATACATTTTTCTACCGTAAATGAATCTACCTTCTTAAAATAAAAAGACACATCACTCGGTGTCACATAGGAGCTTCTATCTAAAAAGTGTTTATCACAGTTATGTTTTATTTTCTCTATTTCCCCCGTAAATGTATCGGAAAAATTATTAAGGTCAAGGGGGGGAATTCCGGCAGCGGGTTAAGTCCGTCCACGTCTCGTTTGCGCGCTTTTTTAACCACCTACAGCAGTTATAGTGTATGTGGGTAAAACAGTGTCTCTTGCTGGTTCTGCCATCAAATTACAGATGTCGCTACGACTCTCACAGCAGTAAAAAAATAGTTCAAAAATTTTAGTGTCAGTTATGGCGGTAGTCAAGTAAGTGATATCATAAGTTTTACCAAAATTCGGTGTGGAAAACAAGAAATTCACAGGTGTTTTTACGGTAAGTGGCTACATTGTGTTCTAAATTTATAGTTTCATATGTTTTCAAGTGAATATGTGCAATTTTTCGAGAAATATTAGCCGGCAAAATAACTTAACCTCAAAAAGTAATGTTGGGGTAATGGCGTATACTGGTTTAGGGAAATGCCGTCATATGCCGGTCTTGCCCCGTTCCAGATATAGTAAACCTTTTGTTGTAGTGTATTTTTTTCCCAGTAGACAACTGTTTGTAGTTATTATTTTACCTACCACTAATCCATAAGTTTATTTAGTAATATTTGACTAAACATTATCGTTGGTAAGTAAAAAAAAGTCTTTACTAGACTTTTATTACTAGACCTCACTATTTAAGTCTACTTTTCCTTAAGCGGTGAATTGAAATTGGTAGTTAGTGGTTGCAGTAACAACCAATTTGATTTACGAGTACTAATATTCTTCATCACTTAGTGTGTTATTTTTATTTTTAGGTAAACATCAAAATGGTGCGGAATTATGGAAAGGAAAACCGATAAAGCATCATATCCAAAAGAAAAGCTAGAAGATGCGGTGCGAGCAGTAAGCAATAATATACTCTGTAGTCAACACATTTTGTTAGTTGATTTCGAACGATATCAACAGTTATAATGTTTAATTACTTTCGTTTAAATACTTACTGTGATTTTACCGACTACATCAATAAATTGTGCTTATGAATACTTATTCTTAAAGACTGATTCATTACAAATATTTTAAAATAAACCCATTTAATTATATTAAATATTGTTTTACTTATCTACACATTGACATTCTAACAGCCTTACCTGCCTAGTGGGTAGGTATGTATAATATGTTTACAACCCCTGGCCTAATCAATATGACGGCATTACCCCGTTTTATGATTTTACTGCAATTCAATGGAAATCGTACCTTATATCTAAGATTTGAGAATTTACTTTTGATAAGCATACATTTTTACGTATTCATATCATAAACGTACTCGATAAAACATTAAATTTCACTAAAAAACAACTATATGACGGACTTATCCCAAAAAATCGGGAAAGTTCGTCAACAGACTAAATTTTATAAAATTGTCTTTAATTTCGCAATGGATTATATTAGGGTATTGATGATTAATGGAATTTGTAAAGAAGAATATCCTTTATGACATACGTTACAAAAAAGTAAGTTAGGTTCAATAAGTACTCCTAGACGGTCAAACAAAATTAAAAAAAAATGAAATATGCCGGTATTCCCCCCCTTGACCTTACATATATTTAACATATCATCATTTTTACCTAAGTATTTTTTAATTACACTATCTAAGCTCGTCTTTTGTTTACCTGTCCAAGTATTTAAATGTGACCATATTTTTCTAATATCATTATTACAATTTTCTATTTCTTTTTGTCTGTATTTATTCTTAGCAATATCTATTTGTTTATTGAGTTTATTTCGATATCGTGTATATATTAATCTATTATTCATATTTTTAGGCGAAGATTTCCAAGCCCTAAATAAGGTATCTCTATAATCTATCTTTTTTCTTAACTCCCTATCGACCCACGGCTGTGTAATTCTCTTTCTCTTTGAAATTATTTGTATTTTACATTTGTCGTAAATGTCTATGAATACTTTATGTAATTTTTCATACAATATTAAAGGGCAATTAGTTTCTAACAAGTCAGCCCAATCAATAATTTTTAAGCTATCAGTTACACATTTTTCATTATAAATACAATCATTACTACTTTTATAAAGTTTACATTACCATCAGTCGTTAAGCTAATTCCAACCATATAGTGATCCGATAGAGTACAAGTTAGCAAGTGCGCCCGCGCTTCGAGCGGTCGGCCGCGGCCCCCCCGCACGCACACGTGGTCTATGTTCGATGTCACTAGGCGGCCATCGACGATCGCCTCGCGCGTCGCCTCGGTTCTAGGAATTGCGCTCTGCAGGCCGTGTTCACACAACATGATTTTATAGGCGGTCAAGCTTGAGTTTGCATTCTGAGATAAATCGATGTTGATGTCTCCAATTAATATTATTTCTTCTGAGGTTGGAATATTTTTCAATGTGTAATTTAATTCTGTAACACATTCTGACTTTTTTGTGTTTGGTGGTCTATATACTGCTATAATATGTGTAGTGTTTGTTCATGTAATTCTAACGGCGATGAATACAGCGGTCTTATTGTCAGGGCCTTCTTGGATTTGTAGTCCTCGAATCGCGGGCATTCCGCGTGATTGAAACAGTGATTGTGTACAATGTAGTCTATCTATCATATAAAAATAAGTCGGGTTTTCCTTCCTGACGCTATAACTCCAGAACGCACGAATCGATTTCCACAATTTTGCATTCATTGGAAAGGTCTCGGGCTCCGTTAGGTTTATAACAAAGAAAATTAAGAAAAATTGTTAACAGTAACGCGGAAAAATCTTTTTTTACATTAAACGAAGTGTGCATTTTTATAATAAAATTCCGAAAGATATTCAAGATCTAAGTTTTAATAAATTTAAGAATGTAGTCAAACAAAAACTTATCGTAAAGGGATATTATACTATCCTAGACTATACGAAAGACAAAAAGGCTTGGGATTAACTGCTTCTGTTCCCAGGCTGTTTCAAATAATGCAAGTTTATGCACTTTTTTATTTATGTGTGCTACTGTATTGTTTTATCTCTAAGTTCTAATTGTATTATTGTATCCTTTCTATCTTTTTTTCCGTCTTCCTTGTTCTCATGCTTATCTTCTATTTTTCTTTTCTTTGATTATTATTTTTTATGATGTATAAATGGTGTATTATCCTGTCTGGTACTGTCAAATATTTTGATTGGGTATTATATGATATATGTAAAAAAAAATTAAAAATTGTAAACACAACTGAATTTTAAAAGAGTTGCCATGAGTTTCTTTGCCAGGTTTCTTCTCATTGGCCCTACCATTTGGAAACTGGAATTTATGCATCAACACAGACAGACAAGTAGATTCGAGTAGTAGATTGATTTTATTTTTCTCCTTTAATTTACATTGGACAATACAACGCGGCTTTTTTAGTGCTGTAGCGTTTGTCTGTGTCGATCTATAATTTTAAATGTAGCTTCAATTTTAAGTAAACGACGACTTCAAACAATTTGTAATAAACTTTATGAAATAAAGTATTTTGAAATTTGAAAAGTCATCTGGTGGCGAAACGGAGTTCGCCGGATTTGCTAGTTTTGTATATATTCTTCTTTGGATCTTACTAAATTTGGCAAGTTATAGATGTATATTGCTGATAGTAACAGTGTCACCTGCACTATCAAATCAAGTAAAGGAGTCACCTTTACTGTCCGCTTTTCTTGTATCAAGAAATTAATTTCAACAATGATTTTAATTCTTGTAAGTGTAGCAATACATCATTCTTCATTTAACTCTTAGGGCGCCTTCAAATTTGCCGCTAAGTGTCGCGCGGAGGCAGCGCGACTGCAGCGCTGCGGTCGCGCTGCCGTCGCTAGGTTTGAGAATGGTAGTGTTGTGTTTTAGTTTTACGATGGACTCAGACGAAAATACACTGCTCGTAGTGTTACTATTAAAAAGAAAAAGTATTCTAAACAACACTAGTCGATCGATGAACGAATGCGGAGACGCAGCGCGGGCGTAGCGCTGCAGTCGCGCTGCAGTCGCGCGTTTTTTATCTCTATGAATTTACAAAACAGCGCGACCGCAGCGCTGCAGTCGCGCTGCCTCCGCGCGACACTTAGCGGCAAATTTGAAGGCGCCCTTACTTAAGATATTGATTTCTTTCTTAACAGTGTAGCATTGAGTAATATTTGCGCTGTATTAACCCAAAAATTATAATTAAAATGTGTGAAGTATGTTGTATATTTGTTTCCTTTGGAATAAAATAATCCATGACCATAGTTTGCAAGAAACTAATGTTACCTTTTTTTACAAGTAGCAATGTAGATAGTTTTAATAGTAAACGTCAATCATAATGATATTTATGTCAAAATAGACTATCTATGTTAAATATTATTGTAATTTATTATTATATAATATCTAATTATTAATCTAATTAGGATGCGTCACGCAGATGTACTTAAGAAAAAGGTAAATAGGTCTTTATTTTCTACATATGTATTTTATATTTTATTTTCTATATATCGAACCTGGACTGGATGCGGAAGGCGCAGGTCCGTGTTATGTGCCGCTCGTTGGGAGAGGCCTATGTCCAGCAGTGGACTGCGATAGGCTAGTTGATTGATTGGTTGATTGAACCTTGTAATAGCTTTTCAAGTAATAAATATTTGTTGTAGAGCGCAAGCCGGATTGCAGACACACTGTCCTCTACCGACATCGACGAATTAGCACTAGACGTGTTAACCCTGAAAATACGGTCTCTACAAATACCTTACGAAAATTCTGATGCCTATTTTATTACCGTTACTTTATATCAACAACAAATACTTGCGGCGCTTATCGAGTCTACCAATGTCAAGGAGGTACTGAATAGGAGAGCTTTAGCTGTGGGTACCATGTCCTATGACCCAAGCGATTACGAGAAAATGTGTGTCTTAGCCGATTGGCCACTTGCTGGTACGAATATAATTATTGATTTTATAAATGCAAGCAGTTGTAGTTTCTTTTCGATGACTAACAGACCTGGGCCCTATTTAATAAACGCGACAATGACAGGTGATAGGCGACAGGCGAAAATCCGACAATTGTCGATATTTTGTTTAAAAACTTGTTTTATTAAACACTAAATTGTCATTGAAAGCCAACATATGTGACAATTGTCACAGATTTTCGATAGGCATTTCATCCAATGTTAACGCTATTATATAATGTTGCGACAAAGATGTCGAAATTAGCGACGAAATTGTCATTGGCGTAAATATTTTCTTAGAGACTCGACAGGTAAAACCTGTCAATTGTCGCTTTTATTAAATAGGGCCCTGTTGTCTTTTAGCCAAATTTGGTGGAGTCGGATGAGTCAATTATGATTTTATGTAAAGTAATATAACTGGCCATACATCAGCATTAACGGCAAAATAATTATCATATTGTTTGCTTTAGCGATGGATGCGTCTGACGCGGTGCATGCTCCGTATTATGCTTATTCTATGTTTATGTAGAAAGTTTTAAATCCTAAGCAATTTATGATGAATTCAGAGCAAGGCTTAAGGGCTAAGGCTGATTTTGCCGAAAAAGGCTAAAGATATGTAGCCTATATTGTCCGTTTCATATTGATAATTAAAATTTACCTGCTTCTGGTTACCTAATTGACGATTTGATATATTAGGCCTATTGATAGTTTAACCTTTTGCTACATTGGCGTTTTGCTAACCAGACATATTGCTCACTAGACTTTTCGCCTGATTTTGATGCTTTGCTTCTTGGACTATATGATCGGGAGGACAATTTATGAAGTTATTGTGTAAATTGACCAAAATACGTAAACGAAGTCGCGGGCACATTGTCATAAAACAATTATTATTGGGTCATTTCTTTGGCTTAGTTGTTAAAAAAGGTGTAAAGGAACCACGGGAAACTGAAAGTACCAAATGGAACTCTCTGGATCAATAAGTTAAGGTGAAATTGTAGTCATCATAAACATTTATCTGAAGAAAAAAAAATATGAGGGTACTTATTCTTTCCAACTTATTATTTCAGTTACTATTAAACGTGCTAAAGATGTAAATTACAGTAGTGAATTCAAGTTCAGTTCACCGGATCTTTTTCGTAATAAAAAGAATACGATGTGTTGTAACGTGGACATTTTGCCAATATTTTTAAGTGATGGTAATTATTTAATTATAAGCCTTCCTTCCTAACTTTACTTAACGTATGCACATGAAGGTATATTGGTCCTGGTCTCACCGTATTAACAACAGCCTAACCCTATTTCAGCCAGTATTAACCTTGAAACTATTTACCAAAGTAAATGATTATATAGTTCCCACTATATTATAATAAGCCAGGGAGCAGCTCAAAAGATGCAGCCGCGGTAGTGACTGTCGTATCTACCATCTGTCCTGTCGTACTTATCCATCTATACTAATATTATATAGAGGTTAAGTTTGTGTGTTTGTGACGTTGTAGAGGTTAATCTCTGGATCTACTGAACCGATTTTAAAAGTTCTTTCTGTGTTGAATAGTCAATTTATCGGGGAGTGTCATAGGCTATATCGTATCACGCTATGACTAATAGGAGTGGAGCAGTAATGAAATATGTTTAAATAAGAGACGCATTTTTTTCGCCGCCTAACGAAGTGTGCACGGGCCAGCTAGTATATTATAAGCTTATTATGACAGACGACGGCTGGAATTATTTAAAATTGCTATTGGCACGCTAAGAAGAGCTCATAATTTACTTATTTTTAAAGTATATTAGCTTATTTACGTAATTATACCAGTTAAAATCAGCACATTTTCAGAGGACATGAAAATGACTATTGTAAAGCGTTTAGAACCAATAGAGCCACCTACGCCCCTAAAAAGTCGGAGCTGGGATTCTCTGCCACTTCTGACAATGGAACTTTCAGTCAAAAGAGACATGCAAAATGTTCAACATCATGAGATACTGAAACAAGCAAATTGGATAAAGATTACACTAGTTGGATGTTACAATGTGACAAAGTCTTTGCATGAAGATAAAAAGTACGTTATTGGCTCTCAAATTCCAGCTTTCAAACAATTTGTAAGTTTTAGGAAATGTCTTTTTATTATATTTAGTTTTTCGATTATAATTAACTATAGGTGTCTTCATATCATTCAGTCCAACTCCACACTATGTCGTAAGAAAGAGCGGTTGTTTTGATGCTCAAAAACAAATTATGTAAATCTCCAAATACTATAAATTTATTGTAATAATCAGATACGACTTACCAAGTGAAGAGCAAATGGCTGGTGCTTAAGCAGTGGACCGACTACGTGTCGAGATGAACTTTTCAGTTCTTCTTAGTCTAGTTTTTAAATTAATTGTTTTTTTGTAAACAAATCCTTTTTTTTCATCATTTATTTAAAAGTCACGCACAAGGAGTCATACCCTGTGTCGCGGGGACTTTTACAAACATCAATAAAACGGACACAAAGAACATCCAGATTCAGGACAATAATTTGTGGATCACACAAAGAACTAAGTATCCTGAATGGTGATAGAACGCGCAACCTGGTGCACGTTAGCCGTTTACCGCGACCGCCGCACTACCGAGGCAGTTTTTCATTATGACACGATGGGTAGTCTTTACATTTTCATTATGATTGCGTCCATAAACCGAAAGACATAGACGGGGAAGACCTCTCTTATGGTAAACCGACGATCCGGTGCAGGTGCAGGTACAGACGAAGGTGTTTGAAGGACGCTTATGTCCAACAACAGAAGTCTTCGGACTTAAATGATTTTCATCTCACATCTTATAAAGACATGTAAAGGACTCGTGAAGTATTTTTCTAGGCTGACACTATAACATTTAATGAAGGGCAAAGTGTTCCTAAACACTTTAATCCTACAAGCTTTTACCCAATATGGGAGAGCTTAAGACCCGAAGAAGGGGAAATGGCATTTGTAAAAGGAGATGACAAATTTTTATGTAATATAGATGATATCCAAAATACCACTGGAATGGATATTGGTTATTATTTCAAAAAACGTCTACCTACAGACAGTGAGTATAATTTAAGCCTTGATAATAATTTATTTTAGGTTATATATACTGTATTGATCTACTGAATAAAACAAGAAGAAAAACCAAGATCAGATTTTTTTAACTTGTCAAGAAAAATGACAGGAAGCGGTGAACGTAAACGTTGAACATAATTACAAATCGTGACTTGACTACGCTGTTGGACTCTTTTGCAACGAGAGAGAAATAGGGTTTCTCTCTTTTAAGATAAAAAAGACAAAGATGTTACAGATAAAGTTTTTTATTGAATATTTAGACGTAAGACAACAAGGCAGACAGAGATAGACGATAGATAGATAGACGATCTGGTAACGGTTTGCGCAGCCGATAGTTGATGAGGCACACGACTAAGGGGACGTTGAAAGGAGGCTATGTCTAGTAGTGAACGTCTTTTGACTGAGATGATAACGGAAAAATAAATGAATATTATCCTAGTCCTTAGTAACTGTTAACCAAGTGTCCTGAACACACACAAAATGTTCTTAATAATTTACGTTATTTCAGACAGAGTACTATGGCGCTCTTTCCACCGCAGCTTGCTACTGGAATGTAATGACCAGCAATTCAGAAATCATTTAAGAAAATACAAATGGCCGTTTGAAATCCACATGTACAATGAAGACGGTAGCGGTCTCAGTTTCATGGCTCTCCTAGACCTATTTCATCTTCTATATCCCGGAGGTTGTACTTTCTTTTAACATGTAGAAAAATCAAATTTAATTATCATAGTTACTCTTCATTCCCTCGAAGATGGAATAGTATACAATTTTTAGTAAAACTGTAAAATCTATTAAACATTCTTCTTTCTGCTCAATTATAAAACAAATGATGCAGAAGATCAAAGCAGATCCCTGGTTTCTCTACAAGATAGTAAAGAGAGAATTAAAGCTGTATCTCGAAAACTATTGAACTGAAGTTGATCTAATAATCATCAAACTATAAAAACGGCTAGTGCCTACCTATGATGACTAAAAAGCATGGCCAGTTGAAACTACGTTGTAGATCCTAACAATATTTGTTTTATGGTATTTAAACGACTGCTATGCTAACGAAGCATTTAAATTACCTACTGTTTATTAGGAGCCCCTTAATAGACTGTTATGACGTGAAACCCCCTGATATGATAGAGCTATTACCATTACAATATGTATCATTAGATTGCTTCCTAAGGAATTGCAGTATCTTTATAAGTATAAATTAATTAAATTAGCAGCTGGTGCATATCTTTATACCTTTCAAATCGTGATGATGCCATTTGTTCTTGAATTATTTTAGAGGATAGACTCCGTCTCGCAGTCCCTATTGAATGGTTTAACTCGCAGACAATGATGCAGGAGTGTAACTGCATGCCGTTACTCGCAACCATTATGCCTCCAACAATCCCTGTTGTTGCGCCGAAGACTAGCAGGTAATGTTTTGAGAGAATTAATAATATTAACAGAACAAAAGGGGATAGAAACTGATAGGAAGAAAATCAATTAGGTGCGTAACTAAACGTTGAAATAATAGCAGTCCTTGTTTACTACGATAGTACAATACTAAAGTATTACCTGTAGTTAAGTAAGTTGGTTATAGCGACTTGGTTATATTCGCTTTATAACTTTGAATATTTGGGCAACGGGATGAAACAAATTTGTCAAATGGTATGTATGTTTACGAATTTAAGGTTTTAACCTATGTCTACGTCTAGCTTAGTGAGGTATTGGTTTAGCTGTAGAAAGAGGTACGTCTAGCTTTGATGCAAAATTAGGTGCTACACTTCGCAAGCTATTATTTTCTATTCTATTGGCTAATAAAAGTTATATGTTCACATTTTTTCTTCATACAAATAAAAAAGGTTATTTTTTTTTCAGACTGCATGCGCAATCTACAATGAGCACTCATTCTCGGGATATCTTTACTGGACCAGATTACACTAATGCATTTATAGTTGTCGAAGTACGATTAGGCAGACCATTAACCAAAGTCTCGATACCGCCCCGTATAATGCCGTTAGTCTCAGTTTTTATATTTTATTTAGTCTAACATTTTCCAATGACGGAGTAAGAATAGAAAAGAAACATGTTGTTAGGTACTACCTAATGTAATCCCATGAGTATCTTGTACGACACTGATCACTACGGGTCTACTACAGTAATGGAATTATTTGGATTTCCGCGTGGTAACGATTTCCGAGTGGTTTCGGAGTAAGAATACAATATGTCACTACCCCATCTCATCCCATGGGTGCCGTAAAAACCGACTAAGGGACTATTCGTGAATATTATCTATACGAAATAAAAGAAATGAAAACTTGAAATTAAACCCTATACCATTCCGTTTAGTCAGCGTGGTATTACCTAGTATCCCTCCGTCATGGGAGGAGGCCCGTCCCTGTAGTGGGACATTAAAGGGCTGTTATGATGATGATGACGCTCAATATACTAAACATGTTGCCAACCAGAGGAAAATGATAGTGTAGTAAAATTAAACAAAAACGTGACATAGCTTTTCTTTTTAAAGTCAGATGGTGTAACTTTACCCGTTAATAAAACTTTTACTAAGTATATAGGCTACAGAAAGCTAGGCTATAAGTAAACATTACTAACAACACATGTCGAGGTATAATCGTAGTGTTTAATTATTTTATTACTTTTAAGTGAAACTAGGATGAATATGTTGCTTGAAATGGAAGCACAAAAAGTAGCCACACGGATTTGCACAGGACGAGGGCAACTTACCAGCAACTGGCAATCAATAGTAAGGGCGGCAGCCGCTGCTTTACGAAAAGTTCCTTACTACGGTAAGTACTTATAAAAATAAAAGCTTTTGAAAAAGAAAAAGAGCTGGTTATTACATCTCAGTATAAGTGCTATAATTCCAAAGTTAGATTAAATTGATACAATTAGAAAAATAGAGTTAAATTTTTAAAATAATATTATTCGTAATTCGAAATCATAAAAACGAATTACGAGTACGCTAATTTGTTGTATCAATCTTAATATGTGTCTAATGTCGATAAAAGCATTGAATCTTTTGAAATTAAGACAAGTGGATAATTCGTTATGGTACAGACTATTTAGGTATTCAGCCTCTTAGTTAGCTTCTCCTTGACACGACTGATCTATTTTTAACTTACTAGCTTTTCACTCAGTCTTCGTTAATATATGTTTAGGATGCAAAGTGACAATTATATTTTGTGTAAAGCCAACTGATTGAAACCTTATCATGAGTTTTGTAATGTCTTAGGTATCAGTGAAATGTGCGCTTTTAATAAACAACTAAGTGAGACTAGAACTCGCGTTGAAATAGTAACATCATTCTGGCAAGAAGCTGCCGTCTACATCAACAACAAGTTCATCGTGCAACACTATCTGCATTCGGATGATATATTCGAAGTAAGTTAAAATAAGATGTACTTGTTACAGATTTTTCTCCTTGTGGTGACGGAGTAAGAATACAATATATCACCACCTTATCTCATCCCATGGGTGTCGTAGGAACCGACTATTATCTTTACGAAATAAAAAAAAGGAAAACTTGAAATTAAACCCTATACCAATCCGTCTGGCCAGCGTGGTATTAGTAGGCCAAGTATCCCTCCGTCCCGGGAGGAGGCCCGTCCCCTGTAGTAGGACATTGATGGGATGTTATGATGAAGTTAAAAAAAGATGTACTTATTACAGATTTTTAAACAATGTTTGCAAGAATGTTCTTCTGACATGTTAATGAATCAAGGATAAACATGGTTTCAGATTTTAACATAGTGTTCTAAAAATTAATAACAATGATTTTTATGTTATTTGAAGATCTCTGTGGCGTAGGGGTTGCAGTAAATGACTGCTACGCAGAGGTTTTGGTATTCATCCGCCTTTCCATCCAAAAAAAGTACTATATCTAAATATGGTTATTACTTTTTATTGTACCGTAGGATGATAAGCTCTGTTTTGTTTGGGATTAATTGTCGTTATGTGCATCTGTGAGCAATATTAGATATCTATCTAGATTATAATTTAATTATCTATTATATAAAAATAAGTCGGGTTTTCCTTCCTGACGCTATAACTCCAGAACGCACGAACCGATTTCCACGATTTTGCATTCGTTGGAAAGGTCTCGGACTCCGTGAGGTTTATAGCAAAGAAAATTCAGAAAAAATTGAACTGAAAAGCGGGAAAATAATGTCCATGCGAAGCCGGGACGGACCGCTAGTTTTATTATAAAATTGAATAATATCTATAAGTATATTCCTATGGAGAGACATTGATTAAAGTCACATTTTCCTAATTAATTTTATACAAATAAATAATTTTAGTAATTATCCCGGTCTAATCTAGACATTCGTTCTGCAAATCTTCAATAGACACTCAAAACATTTAATGTTTTCCATTAGGAGCTCATAACCATGGCACATGTGTGTATGGTGAAAGTTGTATATGATACACTACTGGCAAGTGAACAGGATATAGAAAATGATATAATATTAAGAGCGGCACGACAGGCGAGGCAAATGCAGGATTATCCACATGCTATGGAACTTTACTTACAGGTAAATTAATTGCTTTGTAAAACTATAGCATAAAAAACTTACAAACTGTAAACATGTCATTTAAACACCTACTGATAAGTATGCCTATTAAAAACCTTGGTAGATAATCATGGAATACATTTATAAATCGACGTTTTAAGGCTACTTTGCTCTTAAAATAAGCAGAAAAAAAAGGTTGAATTTTTTTGTGGTGTTAGTTACGAAAAGAATACACAATAAATAAAAATAGCTGCTGTACCATTAAGTAAAAGATGATGTGTTGTGGTACTTTATTAAGTTACTTTATAAATAGGGACTTATAAGCCAAGATTCAGGAACCAAGGTTCACGAATATACTAATGACTAAAGTACGTAATTACAGCGCGAAATATATTGGGTCTACGTTTATTTCCGTAGACAATTGGCTAGAAAAGAATTTACTCAGGAGACATAAAAGTAAACAGGGTTACAAACTTATTTAATCAAAAAATAATTACGTACTTACTTACTAATGTTTTTTATAAAATCACTTGTCATTATTTCAGGTAGTAAATAATCGGCCCAACGATGCAAATAGATGGCGTGAATTGTCAACATGTCTTAAGGACATTGACAGGGAGTGGGCCAGTGCCTGCCTCAATCAATCTGTCGTATTAGATCCACGACATCCTCTAACGTAAGGATTTTACTAAATTAAGGTATTCATTAATTAAGTAAGATAACTTGCAACTTCTTGTGATAATAACTTGGGTAGCCTAACTTTGGCGTAAGTATCTACATTTATCAGAATGTAGGCAAGTTTAAGTAAGAAAAAAATTATAACATAAAAGAAGGAAAATAAATGCTTATTCAAGCATTACTTTGCGACGATATTGGGCTAACACAAAAAAAAATGTTTATTTTTTTTTAATTTTTTTTTAAATTATAAGTTTCAATTAAAATACTTAAGTTAATGTGTGATAAAATACCAACATTTTCTTTTAAATAGGCTTATTTCTAAAGGCGGCATGTTATTCGAAGAAGATTCTCCAGAAGCCGAGAATTACTTCAAAGCTCTTTTGGCTTATTATCCTTTTTGGACTACAGCATGGGTTATAGCTAGCGTTTATTATTATCATCGAGAACAATTCGTCTTATCTGACAAAATTATGGCTTTGATGAGACAGTAAGTTACATTTATTTGACATAGGTCTGTCTGTACATTATTATTTTTATATTACATCTGAGTAAGAATAAAAACCTTTCAAACTAAGACGTAAATATTTAAGATCTTATTGGCTATTACTTAGCAATCTTAAGTTTCGGCACATGGTGCACTGGCCGTGGTCGCAAGGTGACTCAAAATTTATTATTATTTAATTCAAAGTAAAACCGAAACAAATCTTTTTCTGTTGTTTAATACAATTTCTTCAAATCTCCTATTAGAAGTCGTCGTGAAGGTGCCGATGAATTTGGCTACGCCTCCACATGGGAACGTGAGCTTGGAGACTGGTGGGACAGCACTCCATTCATGAATAAAATGACTTCTTACTATGTCGCCGCCGACTTATTGCTAAGACTTAGATGTGTCGAAGTTAGTACCTATTAGCAATTATTTGCTATTAAGGCTTATCTGATAAATGTATTGTTAGATACTTAACATAGGTAAATCAAGAAAACGTAGGTAATAACAAGTAGGTATAAGTACTTATTCTTTTGCCAGAGGTCACAGAGTTACCAAAAGACGACGAAGCACAGCTTGCTGGGGTAGCGGAAAACCCGATTACTGTACAATCAATCTCTACTAAGGCTATCCAACCCGCATTAAAGGTTATAACAGAATAGACCTAACGTTGAAATATAGACTTGGAAACCATGATGGTGCCATTTTCCCAAAACACAGCTATTTATAACTTATTTTCCTGCCAAAAAGCAGCTTTTTGAAAGCCTTAGTATACCTACATAGTTATATCTGAAAATCGTTCGGAGCTTTTTTATCCTAACTCTTATCTATATTTCTATACTTAATATTATAAAGAGGTAAAGTTTGTGTGTTTGTGACGTTGTAGGGAATAATCTCTGGATCTACTGAACCTATTTTAAAAATTCTTTCTGTGTTGAATAGTCCATTTATCAGGGAGTGTCATAGGCTATATAGTATCACGCTATGACTTATAGGATTGGATCAGTAATGAAATATGTTTGAGAAACGGACGCATTTTTTTCGCCGCCCAACGAAGTGGGCACGGGTCAGCTAGTTTTAATTAATCATAGCGTATTTTTTTTCTTAGTTGGCAAAACTGTGCGTGGCTCGCGCATTGACTACTGCAGGAGAATCTAGAGTATATTACCATTTCGTGGCTCTTTGTTGTCGTCTACAAGATGATTATCAAACTGCTTTGTGCCACTTACGTGTGGCACTGGATAAATATGGCGAGGTAAAGTCTTTCTCTTATACCTAAAGTCTATTTAAACGGACTTGCTTTAAAACGTAAACATATATGGCGTCGTGTCAACCACAGACTAAAGACTTTAGTCTTTGATCTTTGACAAATGTATAGGAATCAAGGACAAAATTCTATAATCTACAAATGTCAAATAGTAAAATTAATTTTATCTGTGAAATTTTACGTTGGAAAAAAATATATTTATTTAAAATTTAAGAAAGATAGTGGATAAATCAAAGTGATTTACGTGTTTTCTATTGCATAAACGTTTAATGCTACTTTCCAGACATTTTCATCCATATCAAAGTGTGCGATTAATGTAAAAATTAGTGAATTTGCAATATGTGGTGTAATATCATATCAAAAGCGTGTTTAATTTTCAGGCCAGTCATATAAGAAGTTTGGAAGCGGAATGCTTACACCGCCTAGATGATATTCCAGGTTCATTGGAGTCTTATGAGAAAGTCAACGGTGGAGAGCCGTTCACGTAGGTCTTATTATCATATTTAATAATGTAGGTAATTACGTACCTACCAATAATAACTTTAAAGGCTACTAGTTCGACTAAAGACGACACTGGACAATTGGACATCCCTTGACGGCCGTTAGTCGTTGTTATACTAAATTTTTCCTTCTTCCATAATGAAAGAGGGAAAATGTTGTAATGAACTTAAATTTTCATTTATAACGTTCGTAGGTATCATATGATTATAAGGAAACTGTCAATTAACAACACAAAGATGCAAGTCTCATAATGGTTTTCCCTTTTATTTTAGAATACTGATGGGTGTGCCGGCCATTAAACTAGCTCAGCGTGTACGTGGTACACTGTTGGACCTAGTTCGTTCACAACCCAGTGCATATGCGTGGTTGGCGTTGTGTAATGATTTCCTAACAGTATGTGCACATTTTACTATATTTTAGTTATTTCATTAAAACTCACTAGGTAGGTACCTGTAGGTACTGTGTATTTTATTTTTTATTAATCTTGCAGTCAGCAGGGTTAAAGAATGTAAATCCGAATAATACGTGCCTAACGTCTGAACAATCGATAGCATTAAAATGTGCCATAGCATGCGCAGAACAAGCTTTGAAAATTGATAGATTTGCTGGTCAATCGTGGGCTTTTCTTGCAATCGTATTGAGGCCAAGTGCACGAAGGAAATATTGCATGAAAATGACGTCATTAGTAAGTACCAAATACTATGTCTATAGAATTCATAAGAAAACTGTGACACACTATTTTTTGAGGTTGTAAAGGCTTTCAAAATTCTCTCATCGTTAAAATGTTTCGCCGAGAACTCTAAACTTTAATGAAACTTACTTTAGTAGTAAATTTTAATATTATTGATAAAATCATGTTGATATTGACTTATCTACTTTTGTATTATCAATGAATGCTTACGAGTATTCGTGGCAACGTACATATTAATGCACACAAATATAGGTATGCATTGAGCGGGAATCGAACCCGAAAGACCTTTGTTCAATTTTTGCGACCTTAACTACATCCCAGAGGTACTCAACACATTATTGAATAAAAAGGTTTAGCGTGAAGGATGAAGCAATATTATGTTTGATGTTTGGTGACCGCTCCCGCTATCGCGCCCGCGAGTCTGTGTTAACAAGCACTTAGCGTAGCTCTTCCCGTGTCTGTGGGTGTTAATCGTCTGGTTCTTCTGCTAGCACTGGAGTCATGCGCTCAGAAACCATTCTACCATACGTTTCCTACCTTTACGTCAGCGAAATAACCAGAGTTCGTCGCTGAAGGATCATGGGTAATCTTACAGACACCATGGGTTCGCCCTCCAAGCGCAGATCCAGCCCTCAAAAAAGGTTGTGGTCACAGCTACTAGGAAATCGGCTAAGTACGAGTCGGAGCATGAACATGCTCATTAACAATCATGCAAGTCGTTTATGAACTTTTGAATTAGATTATTTCCTTTTTTCTGAGCATCAGGACTTTGGCCTTAGGAATGGATATAAACTTAGGAGGAAGTCGGACCCGATTTCTTCAAATTAAATAGTCAGTTTCGATCCAAACCTATTTCAATCAATATCTTATATTTTTTTCTTTTTTTCTAGTAGCTTGTAAGCCAATATCGGGTCACTAGACTGGGTAAATAGTTGTATCAGAAGTAATGTAAGTGAGATCAGCAAGTGAAATCCACCAGGCGAGATTTTGATTATTTTTTACATTTTCTACGAATATCAAATTAAATTAAATGCTGGGTACATTTTACATTAAATAACTTTATTTAGGTAGTTACTTAAATTACAAATTCAAGCTTACGTTTCTTTTTTGCGAAAACGTTGATAATGTCATCGATATCCAGGTTCACATCTTTGTGTATATTTAGGAGAGCTAGCCCGGATAATCTTTCCTGTGCCATTGAGGCACGCAATTGATTTTATTCTGCGAAGAGTAGAAAAAGATCTCTCTGCGGTAGCTACGCTGACCGGAAGAGTTGCCAGTATTTGTAAGAAAATTTTTATGTTAGGGTACAAATCTTGGTCGCATGCTTCAATGAGATGAGCTACCGAGTCTGGTATGGCCGAATTGTTCTTATATTCTCTTTTCCATTTGGTCATCCAGAGTCGGTATTCATTTATGACAGTTGACTCACTATCGTTAATGAATAGGCGGTACATCTGGACCACTTTTTTCACTTTCACTATCTCGTTATCGATATCCCAGTCCCTGATACTCACATTAGGGTTTGGTAGAAAAACTCCCAAATGAAATAGGTCGAGTACCTCCGGAGACAATCTCTCCTCCAAATCATTAATTATGGAATCTAATAGGTAGAGGTATGTAGATTGATTTCCGAAAGTACGCTTCACCGATTTTGCCTCATAATTGGACCTGTTTGTTTGTCTTTGAACTGTACGTGGGGATTTTAATATAACATCCAGCTCTTTTGCTTGCTCTGTCGCCTCTGAAAATAATTGCTTGAATACAGACTCAGCGTTTTGGCGTTTCGATCGTAATACTTCCATGACATCCTTCACTGCATCGATGGCTCTTTTGATGTCAACCGATGTAGTTTGCAAGAATCGGCTCAACGAAACTGTAGTTCCTAAAATATAAATAAAGGTATATATATTTTAAAGAAATAAAGATCGATTTGTATTGTTTTGCTTTCTTACCTAGAATATCGCTTAGGCATATCGAAGATATAATAAAGTCAGAGCTACGTAGTGTTTGTAAGAGACAGTGAGCGTCACTTGAAGTTTTATTATCTTGCCATGTCGATACTCTCCAGTGCGTTACAAATTTTAACCAAATTATCACCCTGGAATTGTAAATGACCGTCGTGTCTTTCAACCCATCGTGTCTCCCATATACTTTGAATAGCCGTACCATCAAGCTCTTCTGAGAATACGCTATGGCGTTTTGCAGAAGCGTTAGCAAATGCTACGATTTTTTTCATTGTCCCAGTTGTGTTTCTACACGAAGCGACGTTTGATGACTTGGCCAAGGAGTTATTTAAAACATGATTGCTACAAGGACAACGTTTTTGTTTTTGTTTTTTAAATTTTAATAAGGCATATCGTTTATTATCATCAGTCTGTCGATATCAATAGTCCATAAAAGTTTGACGTTACAAGTCTATTAAGGTTGTGGGCATGCCCATCGTGCCCACAACGGTAGATCCGCCCTTGGGCCCTTCTCCACAGTTATAGTTCTCCACAGTTATATTACTTTATTGATAAAAAACCTAATTTTGTGTAAGGGTCCTAAAGTCCTAACACAATTAAATTAAATTTAGATTTTGACACTGTACAACTTAGGCCTATGTCCAGCAATGGACTGCAATAGGCTAGTTGATTGATTGATTGAACCAACTTAGACGTAACCTACTACTTTTTAATCCACTAACGATAATTATTTGATTTTTCAGTGTTCCTACAATCAGAGTTTCGAGCGTAGTGAAACAGATTCTGATTCACAACAATCTTTGTGCTACCGTTTGGGCAAACAAGTAATAAGATGCCGCTGTACTACGTGCGCAAGAATGAAATTATAAAGCGATGTTTAAGAACATTAAAAAACGTTTTAATAAATGATAAAATTTATTTAAAACTATATTTTTTTATACTTATTTATATTACCTTATTCATTTATTCATTTCATATTTCTGAAAAAAACTATTGAAAAAGGAAACTGACGAGTTAGGGAAAATTGAGAGTGTTGGGTTCAAAAAGGAAAGACGACATGTTTGACTACAAAGTTAATCTAATTATCCTACCGAAAAAAGAGGTTTGCAATTCAGTCTATATATTTAAAAGGGTATTACTTAATAAGACTTCCAAGATGCTCCGTATCTCAGAGCATCTCAGAGGAACGAGGGCAAGCATTTTTAAAAAGTGTACCCACGAGGAAAGTGTCTTTTCGAATTTTGGAGGGAAAATTATTTTTGACAGCTATGTCATAGAATTTTGACAGGTGATTCGTGACGTAATAGATTTTTTGACAGATGAGTCGTGACGTCACAGAAGTTTGGCGGAAATTTTTTTTTGACAGTTATGTTTTTTTTTGGCAAATATGCCGATGTCGACAATTTTGCCAGAGTCCGAAGTGCTATATTAATAGTGACTTAATGTGAAGTGATAAAAACCAATAATTTTAATAATAATTTTATTTATTTCAGTAAAGGAGAATGGGCAAAAATATATGGAGCTTGGTCCAAATTTCCACCATCAATAAGAACTATGACTTAAGATGGAACACTGCGTTCTGAATCATTATAAGAAGACCGCAACCCAAAATATTCACTCAGTAAAAAGTTATGACCCCATGAGAACTTGCTCACGATATCTTTTAAACTACTCGATTGATTTAGGTGTATGACATTTCTTTGTAATTCATACGGTATTCTGGTTGATATAAGCTTTAAGAGCCAAAATATAAACAATTAAAGGTATAAGAAAACTTTTAGCGATATGTGAGAGGTATGCGCGTGAAAACGATCTAATATATAACGCAAAGAAGACTGAAATGTTAACATTCAGGTCAGGAAGAGGTCCACAGAATGTCCCACCAGTATGTTTAGGGGGACAGGTCATTAAAGTAGTAGAAAGGTTTAAGTACCTTGGCCACATACTGTCGTCAGATCTCAAAGATGATGCTGACATTGACAGACAGCGTAGGGCGTTGTCAGTTGTGGGCAACATGATTGCTAGGAGGTTTTTTAAAGCCAACGCCGAGACGAAGGTACATCTGTTTAGATCATACTGCCAGAGTTTCTACACGTGCCAACTATGGACTCGTTACACGAAGAGGTCTCTGGATGGTATTCGTGTCCAGTACAATAACATCATCAGGCAACTGATGGGTCTTGCCCCTCACTGTAGCGCGTCGGGAATGTTTACAGATGCAAGACTGGATACGTTTAATGCCATCCAGAGAAGGAGAATCGCTGGATTCATGTCAAGAGTTGGGACGTGTACAAACAATGTTATCAAGGAGTTGTCCAACCGATTACATACCACTTCCATGTATAAAAAATGGTTACAGATTGCAGCATAGAAAAAGATGTTATTTTATTTTTGTTGTTTTGTTTTGTTGTTTTTTTTTTTATTAGGTTAAGTATTTCTTTCTTTGATTGTTTTTAAAATGTTTATTGAAGTGTGTTCTTTTAGTTTGTAATTAAAATTAATATTAATATTATGGAATGTAAAAATTCTGAAATAAAGAATATTTATTTTATTTTATTTTTTATTATTTATAAACAATGTGGCGGTCGCGGTAGGTACCTCACAACGTCAAAAAAATCAAACCCTATCATGTGGGATATCAAATCAAATGAAAGGACTTATAGCTATCTTTACAATGCTTATGTTTATTTTAAAATATTTGTAATACTGGGAAGAATGTAAACACAAAAATATCACACAAGTTTTATTTATTCCTGTCTCACAGTGTGGAGTCTGTCCTTATAAGAATACATCTCATGTCTTCATCCACAATAACATTGTCCAGATTCGCAGCTGGAAGTAGAATTGTGGGTTGGTGTCTCGCCCATCCAAAATAACAAATAATTACCAGGACTCGGATACAGCGCCCCACAGTTCGCATTCCAGAAAGACAAGAACAGTAGTAGTTCGACATGGTTTCTCGATTATGGATCATTACATACGTGTAGTGTTGTCTTGCACGTGCGAAAAATAAATTTAGCACAATTGCGAACCGTCCCGATTACATTTTTATATAAGTAGGTGCGCTTAGGTTATCATTGTATACTTTGCAGACGATTTGAGTGCATTACAGAACAGGGGGAATCCGTCTACCATGTTTTTACTGGTTGAAATGTGGCTATGTGCGAAAAAATTAATGGTTAAAAAACTAAAAATACGTATTTTTAAAACAGTCATAACTTTTTTCTGAGTGAATATATTTTTGTCACCTAGTAATCAAAATTGTATGGTATTTAGTCGACTTTAAGCTTACATAGCCCATAGTGGTGGAAATTTGGACCACGTCTGCTCATTGTCCTTGGTTTACAAGGTGTTTTTATACATATGCTCCGCACTTGACTGGTTTTATTTATAACTGACATCGAACCTTCCAATATCTTATGTCAGGTATCAAATGGTACTGTATCTTGGGTATGCGTTTCGACTGCTCGGCCACGGCACGCAAACAGAAAAAAAAATAGTCAGGGATTCTGTCGAAATTTGTCGAAAACAAATGGCACAAATTAAAAATTTGTCGAAGTAGAAATAAAGAAGTTATAGGGGTCTAAACGTGGCCGCGCGAACGAAACGCGGAGGATTGCGCGGCCACGGAGATCTCAGCAACTACTTGAGCTAGAGATCTAATTCTTTTTGTAAATGAATGGCTGAATTTGTCAACAATTGTCGAAAAAAGAATCACAAGCCCTAGATCAATACTTTACTAGATATTCACCTCTGAAGTCATGGCCGCGCAATCCTCCACTTGTGATTTCTTTAATGTTGATTATTTCTTTCAAACTAAGACTTTAGACAGTAAAATTGGTGTTGACAGCAAGGTTTTAATTTGTCGAAACTAATGAAAGCAATAGACTCTACTAAAGTTTAGCCATATAGACGAAATCAGAGGAAAACAAAAAGTTCATGGCCGCGCAATCGAAACGCTACTTTGGACGCTGATATCTCAGTAACTATTATTGCAAGGATATTCGTGTTTACATTTATTTATTCTACATTTTAACCTCATTGCAATGACATATCGATTGATCCTCAGAACAGTTCTCAAGCCGCGTAATCTCAAAAATAATGATACCCTGTACAATGTTCGAGCAGAGTAACCATAATTTCGATTTCATTAGGATATTCCTCTAATGGGAGACTATCATTTTTATTTTAAAAAACAATAAAATTACTCCTTTAGTGCGTGCATGTAATGAATATAATAGGTTGAATGGTAAAGTCGATATATTCCATGACTCTTTTTCCAGTTTTGGACAAAAAATAAAATAACTTTTCTTTTTTAGTTAATTTGTTTTAATTTTGCTCTGCCTTTTATTTTGTTTGGTTTATTTAGAATTAAAAACAAATTTGCTTACCGCTCTTTATTGATATCTGCTACTCTTGTTAATGTTGTACATGCCTCTTTTAGGTTTATATAATATGAAACCTATGTATATAATAATATGTTTTTTATTGAATTGAATGTCTATATGTATAAATATTATGTTGACATGTCTATTGATAAATAAATAAATAAACAACTAATGTAATCTGTAAAATTTACTAGGTATTATCAAATAAAAAACTTGTTATATTTCAATGACTAAAAGGAATGTTTATTTAACACAGCTTTAAAACATTACAAAAAATCAACAGTAACAATAAAAATCAACTATATTATTACTTATAACTGTATTATTTCCTATTTAAATTTAGTTTTGATATTATTTCGTTAGATGTGTTAAAATTAATACCCGAATAATGTTCATTAACAAGCTACCAACAGAGACACTGTACATTAAAATGCGCGATACATCATGTCATTTTTTCAAAGGCAAACTGATAGAAAAGCTGATGTTTTAAACTGAAAAATGTAACTTTTATTGTAATATTATTCATAATTGGTTACGAAAATGATGATTTTGGTAAGAACGTAGCGTACGATTTTGAGTTCACGGTCGTGTAACGTACCAAAAAGTCGTATGCGTACGATTTAAATCGTACGGCTGGCAACACTGGATCAAAGCCACTACTATTCGGCCGTCCCGCCCGGTGCGGTGGCTCGCTCGCCAACAAATGTGCGAGTGAGAAATCATAATCTTAGAGTGAGAGCGCAAAAGGCTAATTTTCGCTTGATCCTCCCGGTTTCGTGGCTAACTCTAGCGCAATCGTTGGCAAAATTGCTTTAAATTAGACCTTGAAGCTTTTGGGTTATCCAATTGTTGTAAAGTAATTATTACATTTCAATTTTTATTTTAAAATAATAGGTATAACAATGGGTGTAAATAAAAATGTTTGTGTGGTGTTATAAAATCAGGATGTAAGTAAATCTTGAATGCTACACGGCACAGAACATCTTTTAAATATCACTACACACAGTAAGTTCGTAAAGAATCATGTGATCGATGTACGAAAAATAACTAAGGCGATAACAAAAAAGTACAAATACATACTTATTAAAAATCTTTCGTCTTTAAAAATAATTAAAGTATAATGGAGTCAATAGTTCCTTGTTAGTTTAAGATCTACAAATATTTGTAGCATATAATAATTTACTATGATTAAAAAAAAGGAATTTCCTAATGAAATCGAAATTATGGTTACTCTGCTCGAACATTGTACAGGGTATCATTATTTTTGAGATTACGCGGCTTGAAAACTGTTCTGAGGATTAAACGATATGTCATTACAATGAGGTTAAAATGTAGAATAAATAAATGTAAACACGAATATCCTTGCAATAATAGTTACTGAGATATCAGCGTCCAAAGTAGCGTTTCGATTGCGCGGCCATGAACTTTTTGTTTTCCTCTGATTTCGTTTATATGGCTAAGCTTTAGTAGAGTCTATTGCTTTCATTAATTTCGACAAATGAAAACCTTGCTATCAACACCAATTTTACTGTCTAACAGTGGCGAAGTGTCCATATAACCCGATTCCTACCGGCTTACCTTTGCAAAAACCGCTAAGCATACTCTATTAAAAAATTATAAATCAATGACGCAACATCCATTCAGTACACAAAATTAAAAAACCAAAAAGTTTTCTGTTACGTAAATCGCTTTAATATAATTATTATTTCCGTACTCATAACGCCATCTCTTATTACAACATTGTCAACTAATGGCGGGTAAGCCGGGCGCAAAAATAGGAATCCAGTATAAAAAACAGACGGTACGAAAGTCGTACGCACACATGCAAAACCTAGGTGTATTATTATGCATTTTATCTGCGTATGTAGGCGTAAAGGTAAGCCGACTCTGTCCGGGTTATGTTATGATGAGTAGGTCCTGTTGTACAGTACCCGAGCGCGGCGGCGCCGGCACATCGACGAGTGGAAAGAGACATTCGGGCAATATCGGCTTCGTAGAGCGCCAGCTCTGTCGCACGATTGCAAGGATGAAAGATGCGACATGCGAGAGCGAGAGAGCATTAACGTGATCATAGCATAGCTACAATCAATTTGTTTGAATTTCCCACTGCAATGAATGACGTTGAAACGATGCTTAATAATGGCTCCCATCACAAGTTGCATTATTTTTGTTTTCATTTATTATTTAAAGTATGTATTGCAAATAATCGTTAGAATTCGCTTTGTTGTGTAAAGTAGTAATTACTAAGTATAATTTGTGTTTGTGTATTGAGTGTTGTGCATTGATTGACATTGTCATAGTACTTTGGGTGCCTTACATTATTGTAAGTACATACTTACTTCGTTGTTATTATTTTAGTTTGTTGTTATAATGGCAGCGTTAACAGTATTATTATAGATTGTTGACTAATTGATTAATTATTGTGTAAGCAAAACATCTTTTTTGAAATTAAATAACGAAAATAAGAAACACAGACATAAATGGAATACAAACGACGCCGCCCGGCACGATGAATTTACGATAGGTTTAGGTAGGTATATTTTTATATTAAGTATTAACATCTTAACGATAAATATTAGTGGCTTACAGGCAGTTGTAAATTAAATAGTACCTACGTATTATTTTCTATGTTTCTTACTCTTAGATTTAAAAAAATTGTGGAGTCATTTAGGATATAGCGACATATTTAAAACAATATCTAATTCATCAAAGAAACATGCCCATACTGAGAATGAGAAACATATTCGGAGTTGATTAGCTTTACATGAGTTTGGGACAACTATAATATTTTTTTACGAATACGTATGAAGTACGTACTTCGCTTTAGTAATTTTTATTATATTACGAAAGACACTGTAACGGGCTCGGTGGCGCAGCGGTCGAGATAAGCGGTTGACGTGCACGAGGTCACGGGTTCGTTTCCCATGTAGGACAGTTCTTTTTGATCAACAAATTATTGAGTCTGGGTCTTGTTCTTTGTGTCTGTGAAATAGATGTTTGTGGCAGTCTTCGCGACGCAGTTCATGATCCCTAGTGCGGAACTTATATAATATTATTTTCATAAAAAAATAACAATAATTAAAAAATCTGTTATAATAACCAACAGTGCTTACTCGTATGGTAGGTACAGTGAGCCAGTCAGTGGCTCACTGTTGCGCTTGTCAAATGAGTACCGACACTGATAAGTTTTTTTTTCGGCTTCCCTTTTATAAAAATTCACCCTTCGCCACTGCTGTCTAAAGTCTTATCTCTGTTTCCATACACCAAAGCATCTTTCTACAGGGTTTCTGGTCAGTATATGAGTCTTATTGTAGGCCTCCTCCTTAATATTAGCAGGATTTTGTACAGGTGTAAACAAATAACCTGTTAGTCCATAACCTGCATCACCCAAAACGACCATGAAATTCTCCACTTTTAAATCTCTGCAAAAAAAAAATCGGGAATCATGAGTACTTCCCCTCCAGTATACTACAATGTCCTTTATTAATAGGCTGGAATTGCATACCACTTATACGTTTATTGAACACACTCCTTTTCTATTGATATAATATTGTCACCACCAACCTTTTTGATCTTAATATGTGTGCAATCAGGCAATAGCATCTGTTACGTTTCTGAAGCCACATATATTACGAAATTCTGCTATGACTTCCTCTTCAAGAGTTCGTGGCATATGAATAAAATGGTAAGCTTTCCTTGCTAGTGCATAGCAGCTTGTGTCGGCATACATTTGTCATGGATTGTTGACTCATGCCGTGAATGTCTGCAGCATCATCTTCCACTTTCTGTCGCGCCCATGTTCTTAATGCTGTACCAACTTGAAGTTCTCTTGAAAATACACGACCTCTAGTACTCTGTTCGATTTCACCACGGATTAAATCCTTTGCATACGCCTTCGTAAATCTTTATTTGGATTTAAACTCAAAATCATCTAAAATAAACGGATTATAGCGAGATTAGTAGTTTTTACTTTCTTGGTGGTTCTTCACTCTCCATTTCGTCAAAAATTTCAAAATAATGTAAATAATCCATAATTAGAGAAAAATCAACACAATGTTGTAAGTTATGCACTTGTTATACGAGGTCTGTCGACTGTATAACAGTTGTATAAAATGACGTACAACTTACACCACCGCTATAACAGGCGTATAGCTATAGAGTGTGTTTATTAGTAACGTTTTTGTTATAACCTTGTTATAACGAGTGTGTAAATGTTTATTAGTAAGACGGTTAGTTTGAAAGAAATAATCAACATTAAAGAAATCACAAGTGGAGGATTGCGCGGCCATGACTTCAGAGGTGAATATCTAGTAAAGTATTGATCTAGGGCTTGTGATTCTTTTTTCGACAATTGTTGACAAATTCAGCCATTCATTTACAAAAAGAATTAGATCTCTAGCTCAAGTAGTTGCTGCAGGGGGAGTCAACTCTGTTCTACACAATGTTTCTATTAGGGCTGTTAGTCACGACAGAGAGAAAAGATGAAATAGAAAATGTTATGTCATTTCCTAGCAACCACCTAATACTTGTTTATATGGAGCTGTCAACAGTCAACACTACAAGAAAAGAAACCGTTTATTTTGTAAATTCCTAAATATCTTGTAAATAAATAAAAAATCTCGATAAATAACAAGTTTATCCTGAATTAAAAACGTTGCACGAGCATCCTATTCCTTAGTTGAAGTGTTTTTGTGAAATTGCATCCTATTCCTTAGTTGAAGTGTTTTTGTGAAATTGAACGTTATTGACTCCAGTTCTGAGAAAGTGACTCCTATAGGGTTTTTGTTATGTTACAATGAGTTTCAATGTAGAGAAGAATGTTTCAATAAAGAATGTGAATATTTTTTATTATGAATATTATTTACATAAATAAATTGTAAAAGAAATGAAGTTTTTTATTATCAAATCCAACTCTAAATACAGTCATCCTAATTTAAACCTTCAACAAAATAAACAAATAGATATATTATATAACGCCCTAATAATGTAGGGCGTAATATAATATATCTCTTTGTTTATAATAAATAAAAAAAATAATACAATTTCCCGCGCTGCTGATTTTAACCGCAGTTTTGGCTCCCGATAGATGGCGCCGCACGCTTAGGAAAAGTTTCCTCACGAATTTTATATGAAGTTGACATTCTTCTCCTTTGAGTATAATTGTTCTGTGAGTTGCTGAGATCTCCGTGGCCGCGCAATCCTCCGTGTTTCGTTCGCGCGGCCACGTTTAGACTCCTATAACTTCTTTATTTCTACTTCGACAAATTTTTAGTTTGTGCCATTCGTTTTCGACTAATTTCGACAGAATCCCTGACTATTTTTTTTTCTGTTTGCGTGCCGTGGCCGAGCAGTCGAAACGCATACGTATCTTGGTATAGCTCAAACTTCCAAAATCTCTTTTGGTCCAGCCATCCTAACCTTCATCCAGAAGGATACGCAAGGTGTTAGAAAATACTTACCAGGAAAGAAGACAACTCATGAAATAACCCCTAACTTTACACCCTCTTTAAAGCTGTTGCTAAAGCACCTATCTTACTTCATTTTAAAATCCCATGATTTTTATAATTGCATTCGTATGGAGCATCATACGACTTCCATGTGTCGAGTAGATACTTACCATTGGTAAGTCGACGAAAGCGTTTGATTTGCGCCTTCCAAAAATGTGTCCTAGGCTCCAAAAACAGTCTTCTTAGGTATCAAACTAAGGGATATAATTTGCACTACGAACTTTTTGAGAGGCTGACATTTGTGAAAGAGAATTTTTAATAAAGGATAATTATTTTTGAGCCTCAGGATTAACCGCTATTTCCTTTGTATGCTTACAGTAAGGGTGCCATTAAATAAAAATGATAATCACATTCAAATAGCACTTTCAAAATTCACTTATCATTTCGCTTACAAAGCAGTCTATTTATGAGAAATCTGTTCAGTTTTTCTTTCACAAAACAAAAATAAAATCATAATGAATTATAGAAAAGTAATAATTTTATTAGTTTTTTCTAGAGAAGGCGTTTAGCCTTCAAGTTTAAATAATTTGCAGGGTGATAATGGAAGAATTGCCTAAATGTTTTCTATGGCTAGAGTAATGTGTTTCACATGAATTTCACATGTGTATTCTGAGGCAGTATGAAGTATTCAGTTGTGTTTATTATTAAAACTCTCATCCCAATGAACTGACTTTAATGAATTGTTATAAATTGAATAATGTACACAATGCAACAAATGAGATTATATATATAGCATGAATTTGAGTATTTATTTATGAGTTAAGTAAAATCGTCTCCCAAAATGTTTTCTTGTTGCAGGGTAGTTATTCAGTCAATGAAAATCTTATTTACTACATAATTAAAATAAGGGTGAAGGGAAGAAAAAACAACAGATTATAAAAAAACAACATGCAAATCGGTTATGTTGCTTTTTACTATCAATTTGGATGTATGTGTACAAGTATGAATTCGAGGAAAATAAAGGAATATGTAATGTTTTCATAATTATATATACTCTACATCGCAGTACTCGTTACGAACAAACATTACTTATGTTATTTTCGATATAGTACTTCTACTCAATAATTATTTTTGTTCGATTGCTCTTCACTTGCATAAGATATCATGAGAGCATGTTAATGTACTACATGTCACAAAACAAAAAGAAAATATTATCTATAGTAATCCAACCGATTTAAATAAAAAATAATCTAGCTAAGAAACACCATTCGTTCTTTGCAAAATATTAGCAAATACTGCATAACATACTAACTGTACAGACACATAAAAATAACGAACATATCAAGGAAACATCATCGGTGTCCATATCTTTATTACAAGGTCTCGCTTACAGATGCATAGAAACGAACAATATTTTCACTGCATATAGTAAAATCGGTGAAAAAGTCGCGATAAAAACCTAAAATCCACATACTGAAAGTCTAAAAATATATTATAATAAATTTCAAATTCTATACATAGATGAGTGTTCACTACGCGCTTATAACGAGCGTCGAGCGCGAATCCATTACGTTACAATATTTAAATATACGATAAGACGAACCGATCGCAGTACGTCGCTACTCTTTACCGTACCGAAGGGACTAGACACATAATCCTCGGCACCGGACTGGACTCGCTACCGGGACCTACGCACGCATACCAGGACCGCTCTGGGTAGCGAACACTAACTGGAAATGCACTACGCCTCTTCTAACTTTATTGCATTGGGTAGCCAAATTTTACCGAATTTAGCACATAGTGTTCTAAAAGTCAGACGTAACGTGCAAAGGGAGTAACGCATAGGCCGCAGCTCCCGCGCTCGGGCAGCATAACATATTCCGCCACAACGAGGGAGCCGCGACCGAATTACGTACGCAGACGGCATACCACAGTATGTTTCACATAGTACTTTTTACTCCGTAGCATTCAAACGAACACCCGGCGGGATATCGCTCGGAATTTCATGCTACCCACAGCGGTGACGATTACCGCTTATATCTGAATAGACCTTTACATAAAGTTCGTATCGAAAGTAAAATTACATGTAATATATATACTATATATACGAGTCGGAGCTCGCGCTCAGACGAAGACCTTGGCGAGCCCGTCGGCGCCCGCGCTCGCGATGTAGGGCCGCAGCGGGTGGAAGGCGACGTCGAGGATGCTCTCGTCGAACTTCTTGCGGTGCGCCGTGATCTCCTGCACGCAGGTCTTCGTGTCGAGGTTCCAGAGGCGCACAGAGCAGTCGTGCGAGCCCGACAGCATGAACAGACCGTTAGGGTCGAGCGCGAGCCCCGTGACGGCGTCCAGGTGCGCCACCATGGCGTGCGCGCAGCGGCCCGACACGGCGTCCCAGAAGCGGATGTGCCGGTCCTCGTGCGCCGTCACCAGCAGCGGCAGCGTGGGGTGCGCGCGCACGCGCGTCGCGCCCGCCTCGCAGCCCACGCGCTGCACTACCTGCACACACACATTCTTGCAATTATTACTATGCTTAAACTTGAGCGTAAAGTAAGATAATAATACATTTTATGTGTAGTTTTTGACATATAACTAAATAGGATTATTTTGCATCGGGAGTGTCCTAAAACAAGCAACAATATTGCTATATTACGGGATTGATTAGTACAACAGGCTAGAACACTCATCACCGAGCTCATGAAAAGATAAGACTGAGGTACATACTTGTCCAGTCTCGAGATCGTACTGCAGCAAGGTGCCGTCTCGATAAACAACGGCAGCGCGGGCAGCGCCGTCACAGAAGTCCACGGCGGCCGGGGGCGGGGCGTTGGGAGACTCGTCGACACGCAACGTGGCCAGCAGGGGGCGTGCGGCGCGCGGGGCCCATAGACGTACCGTGCCGTCAGCTGATGCAGACAGCAGGCGACCGTGCGCCGCCGCCAGCGACCATACTGCGTCGGTGTGCTCGCGCAATACCGCGCCCTGAATAACACGGACATAATTTTAATGGTTTGGACGCTGATGTAGGCGAAAGATTAGACACTTCTACAATTTAATTGAAGCTTGTTTGAATTTGATGAAGAATACATAGCGTTATCCCGGGCTTGTAGTAAAATTCGTAAGAAAAAGTATGTAGAATTTATCTACATCATAATGTTACACATTGTATTCTAACTCTATCACCATACTGAGGTATAATTTACAACATGTGAAAAGCTATCTTGTATTACCTGCACGGCAGGGTCGTAGGGGTCGTAAGGGTCAGCTGTGGGTGGCGGCAGGTTCCACACGCGTATGGTCCCGTCGAGTCCGGCAGAGAAGCACTCCTCCGAGCGCGGCGCACCCATGGCCAGGCACAGTACCGGCGCGGCGTGTGCACGGAACGTGTACAGCGGCTCTACATCGAGGCCGGCAGACTTCTTAGCGGGCACGGTGCGCTGGAGATTCCACAGCTTGAGCGTGTGGTCCTCTGATGCGGTCACTAGTGCCGCTTCCGTGGGGTGGAACGCCAGCGCCCTCACCTGTGGATATGTCGCAGGTTTATCTTACTTGTGTTTTAGTTTATCACATGTGACACCTACTGCCTACCTGCAGTTATTCATTAAAAACATTTATTTATTAAGTTCCGATTGTGAAATAATACTAAGTTAAAGACTGAACCTTATGGACAAATTATCATAAATTGAAATCATGCTCTAAATTATCAAAATTTGTGACGAACACAGAAAAAGTGTGGCCCAATTGCTTCACCAACATTTATCTTCAACAAAACACTTCTTGAATTTATCAGATAAATTATACACATCAGAAATCATGCAGTTAATGAATATTAAATCAACATTATAATATATAGTGACCCCATCAAAATGCGAGCGCAGTGTATATTTAGCATTCCATGTTTTGCGGAAGGATTCCTTGTTAGCACTGGCAACATCATATGCTTCCGGCTCGTTGCTGACAGTCAGCTGTGCGAGCTCTCCCAGTGCCAGTGGTTCCTCGTCTGATTCACCCGCGCCGGCACTGGCCGCGCCTGTACCTCCGGCACTCGCGTTACCTCCTGGAATCATAGTATACATTAATAAATTACCATATTATAATAAATAACTAAGTATATTATTTCTATCAAAATATACAATTTTATTTACCAAATGCACAAAAATAATTAAGTTATCGAACCGCCATTTATGAACTGATTTCCATAAGATCTTGTCATACGATTTCATACATTTTTTGAAAAGATTTTACTTTTAAGATAGTTTGATCAAACGCAGCCATCGGAATCCAAACTAAGTAAAATTAGTGCATTCACTTTTCTCCGTGTGGTGACGGAGTAAAAATAAAATAATTATGTCACCACCCCAACTCATCCCATGGGTGTCGTAAAAACCGACTAAGGGACTATCTTCTTAACGAAATAAAAACAAGGAAAACTTGTAATTAAACCCTGTACCAATCCGTCTGGCCAGCGTGGTATTAGTAGGCCAAATATCCCTCCGTCACGGGAGGAGGCCCGTCCCTGCCGTGGGACATTGATGGGCTGTTATGATGATGATGATGATGGTTCACTTTTTTAGACGACATTCCTCTTCGACGAATTGATAAGGGTGGAATGGATTCCGTGGGGTACAGGAGGCACTAAATTACGTGGTAAGGTAGCTTAAGGGAGCTTACCGCGTAATTTAGTGCCTTCCGCATCCCTATGTCCATCATTTATACGTGCACTTAAGAATATGAAAGAGCAGTAAGAACCATGAATGCGTTTTAGAAACTTACAAACCACTTCACTAGAACAACACAACCTCACACATTGTACCGCGCGCATTAGATAATTTTAATATTGGAGCGGAAACAAATTTCCTCATAAGACATGTATATTCAATCAACAATACTATTATTAACTAGATATTGTATGAACTTCTGAATATACCGAAACAAATATGACCGCAATTTTAAACTCTAAAGCCCGATTTACACATCGACAAGTACAGTAGCGAGTTAAGTAGTAAGTTGTTGATTCAGTTGATTTAAATAGATCTCCATCCTATTTTTTGGCGAGTTAAGTATGATGTAGCCCCTCTCTCGCGTCTCGCCAACTTAACTTGCCAAAAAATAGGATGGAGATCTATTTAAATCAACTTAATCAACAACTTACTACTTAACTCGCTAATGTACTTGTCAATGTGTAAATCGGGCATAAGAGTCTAACTGCTGCATACCATTATAGGAATGCTGAGTTTTATAGTCTTACCCTTGGCAATTATAGAGTAATAAAAAGAATGTCAACATACCCACTGGATACTCGTCTCCTTGACCACCGCCCCCGCCGTCAGCCTCTCTCTCAGTAAGTAGATTAAGCTCATTCAATACTTCCTCAGCTTCGTGATCTACTTCCTCACCTAATAATGTGAAACAAATGTAAATAATTTACATACATGTATAATGTATATTATAATAACTTAAAATGTAATGATCCAAATAAACTACTCTATATTTTTTTTAAAGACCGAACTAAATATCATAACCTGTGATGCGAGGACTTGTATTAACAAGAGAACATCTATTTAACAAACACAAAGAATATCCAGACTAAGGACAATAATTCGTGGATCACACAAAGGATTGTACAGTGTGGGATTCGCAAGCCCGACCTTGTGCACAGCAGCCACTGAGGCAATCAATTTATCACCATGGTCAAATAGCAAATAAATTAAAACTGTTTTTGTTATTCAAATAAATAGTAGAATCCAATGTTTCGTTGTGTTTTAATTTCAATGTATATGTATACTGTGATTTCGTCCATGACGTCGCTACATCGAACCCTACAGATACAACTGCCATATGGCTTGTCTAAACCATAAATAAGACAGTGTGTATTAAGGGACCCATGTCCCAGGGCAGTCATGGTCTTAGTAATAAATCTACCTTGTTTACCAGTAGAATGATGGGATTGTTTAGCATCAAGCTCGTGTATTTCGTCCATGTCCATTTCTTGATTCGTAAGAAACTCAAAGTTAGCGAAAACGGCTGCTGTCTCTTGAACTGAAAGGCCCTCTTCATTGTATCCCCCGCCAGTTGTGCTTTTCCGTTGATCTTTGGCACCTATAGCAATAAACAACAAAATCACAACTTAATGATTATGATGAAAATAAGGAGTAAACAGAAGCCACAAGGTGTGACTAAATGAGATACTGACAGACAATACTAGCAAATTTTGAGGCGAAGACATTTGTATAGCTATATATTAAACAATATGATCACTATTTTCTCCATAAATATCAATTTGTTAAATATATTATGACTTTATTCTCTTTAGCAAATAATATGATGTTATTTTTTATTGTCTTATGTATGATAGAACCTTTTTAGGAGATAGGTACATATATTTGAGCAAAAACTATTAACAGATTATTGTCGTCATTCAAAAATCTAAAAACAAAATACCTTATAAATTTTATTTTTATGTAAATATACATTATAATCATGTTTACGCAATACATACCGTAATCATATTGGCGAACCATATGGTTCATAGCATGATCGCATCTGTCGTGTTGTTGTTTGTCATAGTTTCTGTAGTTTGGATTCTCGACTTCCTCATTGTTTAATCCAAGTAATGCTCGTACTCTGTTTGAGCGTACGTCAAGTATGGTATCTGTGTAACCTATTTCCTGTTGACCATTCAAACATTTAAAATTAATTTAGATGGTTGAAGTAGTGAGTTGAGTTATGAGAAATAAAAACTTAGGTTAATAATGTAATCTCATTAGGATTTCCTACTGTGATACGTGATTACATAAAGCGGGTATCCTAAAAAAAATAACCACATAAAGCAAGGGATATGCTTAAGTTAAATTTGAGATTCTATGTTCTCCTGTTTCATTTTAAGTATAACGCTATTGTAATTAATACATAGTGATTTGCAATCATATTGCATAAGACATTAAGGCATAATCATTATTTAAACTTAAAACATACAAGAAGTATTGTTCTTAAAGAAAAATCTTGTATATGAATTAGTAATTTTTTAGAAGTTTAACACATGACTCTTAAGCCACATCATAAATATGTAATTAGAACTGAACTTCATTCATGAATTGAAATAGTCAAATTAGAAGGCAGCTAACTGGTCCTCAACCAATTACACCAGAAAAGGATAATTTTTTTTAAGGGTTTTACTAACCTTGCAATAAAAAAAAATAAACCATAATATATTTGTTTAGTTCATTTCATACATTACAAATCTCTTTATATTGTTATGTATATAGTTATATACAACATACCTGCAGATATTGTTTAATAAGCTGACGACCTTGCTTCCACTGCGCGCGTTCGGCTGGCTCTGGCTCTGCAGGTGGTTCTTCAGGAGGAGGTCGTACATCTCCTTGTTGTAACTCGACGCCATATTTAAGCTTATGGAATTTTGCTCTCTCTTGCTTTAAAGCATATTCCAGCATTTTAATCCGCCTCACAAGGTCATTTTTCAGATTCTCTTGACCCTTCCTTTCCCCTTCAAGGAAGGCGATCCGAGCCTGTATGTGACAATAATAACATATATAAATATTTCTGAAGCTTGATCTGACTATTGTGAAATCTATGGTAGTGCACACTTTATGGGTAGGTTATTTAGTATGTTAATGTAAACAGACAAAGGAAAATTACTATCAATTTAGTGACAAATTACAAGTTGAAAGAAGCTGAAAACCAAAGAAGTTTAGGGTGTTTTCTTTTATTTCATGTTTAATAAATGAGCGAGGACCCAAACACCAAAATAGTTAAAATATTCACTACACAAAGATTTATAAATATACTACATAATTTTCTTGTCATGACAATTACCATAGCAAGTAAAAATTGAAACATAGGTTCATTATTATGAAACTGGAACTTGGAACTAAGGCTAAGTAATTAATTCTGCATGCAATAGCAAAAAAATAATAACCATATCTTGAACATTAGAAGAGAGGTAATCAGCAGTAAAAACAAATAGAAAAACTTTTTGTAATTCAAATTTCTAGATTGGTTAAAAAGATAAATGTGTTGTGTTATCAAACAGTGTCAATGTAAGTATAACGATAGGAATATATTGACCAAAACTGCATAACAATGCAGACTCTTATATAATTATATGAGTTGTCTTGCCTTTAATGCCAGACAAGACCAGCAGGTCTACAGATTTATTACATTAAACATAATTATCATTTACAATAATTTTCTTTCTGAAACATTAGGCCTTGCTTCTCACCATGTGAGAAGCACTGTTCCTTAAAAGGAAATAAGTTTATAAAAGCAAAGTTGTTATGTAGAGCAATGAAGAATTCAGACATAAATTCAGGTTATTTAATTTTAAAGAGAATATCAACACTTTATAAAAGGAATACCAGAATGAATTAACTGACAGCCTGGTTTTAGTGAATATGTTGAGAACAAAAGTAATAACTGTATTTTAATTAGCCTCTTTATCCTTCATTCACTTATAGAAACTTTAGAGCAGGAAGATAACCACAAGTTTAACCAACTACTCCTAAAATTATATGCACATTTACCTGTATTATACATTATGATATAAAGTTATATTAACCAATAGTTACACTAAACAATACGTAACTAATCAGAGTAAAATGATGAGCCTAAACTAATATAAACATAGATTTGTAAATGTACATTATTTGGTTCAGTTATGCGTTTTCACTATCTAATGTCTAACATACTTAGGTATAACAATATTGAAATAAAATAATTTATCTATGAAATAAGTAATACAATAATAAAGTACATAAAATCACATATTAAAGTCCTATTGAACCACCTTCACAGACAGAAATACTCAGACTCAGAACCATAACAGTTGATCAGATTGAAATATGACAGACTACAGTTGATTAAGATGATGTTGATTAAGACTTAATCCACATTAAATAATGTACTGTTTAAGATAATAATGTTTTCAATAAACAAGATCAACAAAAGCTTTGATTAGTAGGGACACAGACTTTGAAAAATGCAAAGACAGGCTATCTAAAGAGGAACTAGTACATTTGGAATATAAGTGATGAATATGAAATGTACATGTTAGGGCTTAGTTATAACATAAAACTTAAAAGCCTACCTATAAAAATATTGAGGTAAGTCACTGGACAGATATATTATTACACAAGCAAAAAAAACAAGAAAACTTGCATGAATAACTCTTATCCAATAAGACTATAATATAACCTATTACTATTCACTTAACAATACATTTTTGTACAATAATACATCTTAACTATAAATTGTTCTATTCTTTTTTTATTTATTTATTTACTTTTTATTATTTCATTAGTAATTTAATCTCTATTGTAAAATTATCACAATTTAACAAACAACTGTAAAATTAACGATGTTTTAAACAAAAAATAGTAAAAAGTAAATATTATAATAGGAAATTGTAAAAAGTAAATGAGATTTTATGACATTATCTGTGTAAAAAAAGAATACTTGGAAGCCAAGGTTGGTGTAATTAATTTACTAAGTTTCCTGACTAGAAGGGCAGGGTGCTTGACCATGCAATAAGACTTAGGGGCTGATTTCAATAAAAAAAGAGTTTTTTTAAATATTTTTGTTGTACCACCTGATTTTGTTGAAGGAAAAGTAAACATTGTACCCAAAAAACAATTAACAGCTGATTTTAATAGCCTAACTGGATCAATTGATGAGATTCAAAACAGTATTTTAACAAAACACTTTAATCACTCCTTCTTATTGGATAATGATTTTACATGGCCTAAACAAACTAATCCAACACTTACTTAAATTGTATAAATGTTCATTTTATACAATTAAAGCACATAGTTCTTGAAATCTCTTCTTTTAACCAATAAAACAAACTCTCCAATATCATGGTAGTGCACACTTTATGGGTAAATTTTTCAAAACAGTATTTAAACAGAAAACTTTAATCACTCCTTCTAATTGGATAATGATTTTACATGGCCTAAACAAACTAGTCCAACAATTACTTAAATTGTATAAATGTTTTTTTTTATACAAATAAAGCAGTGTTTTAGAAGAAATAATTATCTTGTCTAGGTAAAACAATGCGTACACATAAAATAAATAATAAACACATTTCAAGGTACCACTGAGTCTGTAATAGTTAAATTACAGAGTTACATCAGCTGATTTCATTGTTTGTATTTGTAAACAATGATCCTGGGAAATGTTTTTGTATGATATGTTTAGTTAATAAACATAAGGTTAGGTTAGCTTCTATAACATAAATATGTTTTACCACTAATTTGCTAAACAATATAATTGTGAATTCTGTCATTAATGTAACTTAGAACAAACTACATAAAACAGAAGATGAAACATAAATTCATACATTTCATATTTTAAAAATATTAAAATTGAGGTGTAAACACAAAAGAAATAAAACTACAATTCATACTGCACGGAGAACAATATCATTGTAGTAAGCAGAAATAATAATTAAATGTTTTTTGAAAACTGTAAATTGGTGACTTATTAAATTAAGTTTCTATTTAATTCAGACAAAAGACACATACATTTCTAATAACTACATTACTGAAATGTCCATTAATCTGACAAAGAGCAACAAATACAAACATGTAAATGAGGCATACATTTAAAAATTGATAGGTATAACATAATAGATAATCCTCTTATTCCATAAAAAGCAACTATAAATTAACAATTGATTGAACCTTTATTAAATTGTTGCAAATACGAAATACTAACTAATCATAAAACATTGTAAGTTCAAGAACATATTGAATTTAACGATAAACATTACTTATGCTATAACCTATATTAATTAGACACAATCAGTAAAATAATAATTGATACGTAAATCTACTTGAAGGAATGAAATTAACCATGCAAAAGTATGTGTAGCTAATAGCACGTAAAATTAGAGCCTATTACAAAATAGCAATAGAAGTAATCATATTGATGCGATGAATAATTATCAATAACTAAATACAAATAAAAGACAGATCACCTTAAACTCAGCTCTGTCCACCTCCCATTGTGATCTCTCCAGCTCGAATCTCGCCCATTCATGTTGAATGAAATGCAAAATGCCTGGTATTGAATACTGGACACTTTGACTAGGTTCATCATTTTGTTTGTTATTTACACTAACTCCGATTTGAGATCCCACTTGCCCTCCGTTGTGATGAGACACGGAGCTATCATCCATGGCTGTGGGGATTTTCATGACATGGCCACCATTACCGAACTTTACTTGTCACACACCGATCATACAGAACTACAAAGACGAACTATGCTAACTAAAATACTAACACATCATTACAACTATATTTAAGCTATTGTTCACGTAAGCGACACCGCCTAAAATATTTTTTATCGACGAATTCATGAATGACAAAATTATTGCATGACGGAAAGAAAAGTCGCAACGACGTCCGTCCCAGGGGGGGGACACATAGAACATTTAGCACCTTTCGGTAGAAAGCAGCGCCTCTGTATTATTGAACCCGAAACATGCGACAGATAATATAAAAATTACATCAGATTTTTTATCTGTGAAACGTAAACAAACTGAGCAACGTCAAACCCAGTCCAGCCCAATATGGCCGCCTAAACTTGCGTTTGCGCTTGTTTTTGTACTCCGTAGCTCGTGTGTAATTTGTCGTTTTCATTGTGTTTTCTTTATCAGACATTGAGTAGAGATCACTCCTCCGTCTTGATACAGAGCCTACTGGAAACCAGTGCCAAAGTTCTTGCTGCCCTTAGTGCGTTAGCAAACAAACATAATACGTGAGAAAAGACACTTTTGTTTTCATCGTTTTAACACAATGCCACACCGCTGTGCATTTGGTTGTAAAAACACCAACACTGGTAAGCTACAAATTAGTCTTCTTTGAAACATATTTTTTGACTTCTGGTCTGTCACAAAACTTGCAACTACTAATATTATTTCATACTAAGTACTATTTGTTTCAACAGTTTAAAAGTTATATTTAATCTATATCATATTCAAGGACGCTGATGTTTATACATACTTAATAGAAGTCACTTAATGTAATTGTCAATAAAAGGGAAATTATTAATTGCACATCAAATAAATAATCTCACTTCAATTTATTTTCATCAATGATATTCTTTTTTACATTAAATAAATAACTTCACAACAAATAAACTAAACGTTTACAAAAACTAGTATTACAGTATTAATTAACATAATAAAATTTACATCAAAACCACATTACTTTGTTTCTCTAATGCGAGACAAATAAATTTATGTTGCATCAAAAAAACTAAGTGCGCAGCAAATTATCTCATTCTGACAGCAAAATAACTATACAAGTAGAATATATATAAATAAGCACCTCAAAAGTTATTCTTAATATAATATATTTATCTTCATTTCTTTATTTTTTTTAATAACTCCTCTACATAACTATAATATTTATTAACTTGTTTTTTTCTAGTACATATTAGTTTTTATACATTTCTTAATCAAGTTATTTATCCATTTATATACAACACTACTAAAAATCAAGTTGCTACCAGAAACAAGATACTTTTGGATATAGGTATATAAAAAAACACCAGGATTCCAACTTCTGTAGGTTATGTTAAATTAGAACTGTGATCATAAATGCTCCATAATGCTATATTCAAATTCTTTTAGATAAACTGTTGAATGTTATTATGAAAATAGAAGCTGTTATTTTAACTATTCATTGGTTTGATGTGCGTAAGTAATTATTAGCTATGCATTAATAATAAAGCTTTACTTTAAGATAAATAGCAGAACAACTATTTGATGTTAATATAGTATAAGTAAATATGTTAATAAAATATATTGTAAGTTGTGAATTTTGCTGCTCAAATAGTATTTTTGATGTGAATTCAGATTATTTTTGTATACAAGATGTCCTCTTTTTGATGTGCTTTTAAATACCACCCTTAAAAAAATGTAATGCAGACTTTAAACATATTCTAGCCTACAAACTCTTGAATCTTAATCAAATCATAACCATAATATTCACATTTTTATATAAAATTTGTATCAGTAAAATGTAATTTAGATCTCTTAACTGACAGTTAAGCAACATTATTCTTTGTACTTGTTTCAGGTGTTGTGTTGCATGTAATGCCAAATCCTAGTAAATTTCCTGAACGATTTTAAGCTTGGGTTACTCTACTTGGAGAGAAGCTGGAAACCTCATTAGACTATGAAATGTTTAAGAAAAAGAGAGTTTGTGATCTACACTTTTCTGATGAACACAGGAACCGTTTTAAACGCCTAAATGCCCTGGCTGTTCCAACTTTGAATTTGCCTGGTAAGTGTAAAGTGTATAGCACTGACCTGTACTTAATTATTTTCTTTTACTGATGTATCTGATCAAGTGTAGACCAACTTCTATGTAATTTATGAGAATTTTAATTTTGTAATTATATTTTGGATGGATGAATAATTGAAAATGATGAATTTGAAGACAAAACTGCTTGCTCAGTTTAACTGTGAGATCATTGATTCTCTTAAAATTATTACAATTTACATCTATAGTTTATAATTTAGACTTCATTTATTATCATTACTAAAATCATAGTAATGATGAGTAAATAAAATATTTAATTTTAGGTAATATACCTGCTCCCGCTGAGGTTATCTCAGAACCTGCTTCCACCATTGCTGCTGTTATTCTACAAATGCCTGCTGCTTCTACTTCAGGTAACAAATATTTCTTACTAATACCTCTGCAATGACCTTAAATCAAAAATTGTACTATTTACATAGTAACACAATTTTTGAAAAGAGTAACGCTGGATTGACGTAGGTATTCAGTTGTGGTATGTTGTGGCACACTAATTAACATGCAGTAAGCACCACACCTAATAATGTATGCAGTTCTATCCTGTGAAATGTATGGATAAGCTATGCTTATCCGGCTTAATTTTCTATTACTGATGCCTCTGATCCTATAACAAGTTTGAACCTAGCTGTACATAACAAATAATAATTTTATAATTATGTTTTAGGTAGCAGTAATATACCTGCTCCCGCTGAGGTTATAGAACCTGCTCCCACCATTGGTGCTGATATTCTACAAACACCTACTGCTTTTACTTCAGGTACCATTTAACATTTCTTACTTTATTTTTTAGTCCCGGTGTTTCCACCCACCCGCCAAAAGATTGCGCTGCATGTTCATAATTATATTCTTATTGTTTTTCTGCGTAAATTTAAAACAAATCGAAATACGCAATAAAAAGTTATTACAAACTTATCCCCCATATTTCTTGCTCTATATATGTAATATTTATTTGAGAAAAACCTATAATCTTCTAGAAGAAGTAGGCTATGAAACACAAAAACAATTATTTAAATACGGCTGATGGTTCCAGTCCCAAATAAACAAATATTCAGCATTATTATAAGTATATATATATAGATAGATATTAAACGTTATATTATTAATATTGTATGTATTATTATCTTCTTTCTTTCTTTAAATGATAAAAGTTTGTAAAAAGTTAGTTAATTTTGTATTCTATTGTATATTCTATTTGTATTTTACTACATAAGTTTAAACTTACTACACCTTTGAAATGGGTAAATTTATTTTTTACTTATATCCGTGTGGTGACGGAGTAAGAATACAATATGTCACCACCCCATCTTATCCCATGGGTGTAGTAAAAACCGACTAAGGGAATAACCGTAACTACTATCTTTACGAAATAAAAAGAAGGAAAACTTGAAATTAAACCCTATACCAATCCGTCTGGCCACCGTGGTATTAGTAGGCCAAGTAACCCTCCGTCACGGGAGGAGGCCCGTCCCTGCAGTGGGACATTAATGGGCTGTTATGATGATTCTTTACTTACAGATGTTTAAATTTTCTTTTTGTTTTTTTTTTCAGATGAAAGTAACACTGCTGTACCTAATGTATTGGTGGAACATAATTATAGCGCACTAAGTAAAACTAGAACAAAAAGGCCTGTTAAAGGTAATTGTTATATTCACGTTATCTTTACCTACTCATAATGTGATTATAAAGATTTAGTCAATCAGAAATAATATCAGAAATAGTGTCAGGTTAACGGACAAAGTCCGAAACACAATACCAACAAACACACTCCAAGACACAGATCACGCATGTTGCATACAATGCGGCCAAACTGAAGTGGGACTGGGCTGCCGCATGCCTGACCTATAGACCAGAATGACCACCGAGTAGTGCCCAGATTCATCAAATCGGCGTCGCGGCAGACCACGTAGGAGGTGGCGAGATGAGGTAGATAGGGCACAAAAACACTGGCCTTCATTGGTCAAGGTCTTTGCCCAACAGGGGGATGATAAGGGCTAGAACGATCGAACGAGAACTAATAGTATGCAAAAGCCTGTCACCTGAAGGTCCATTATAAATGCTTGGATTATGTGCAATGCTAATACTATCCTATCTCAATATAATTATGCTCTGAAACAAAAGACGTAGGAGTAGTGTTATTTAAATAAATCTTAGAATAAATCTCTCTAGCAGGATATATTACAAACAGATTTAAGAGTTTTTTTTTAATTATTATTATTTGGTTTTTCAGGTGTTCTTTTCAAGCCCTTTGGTGTTCATAACTTTACAAGACCGCTCCAGCAGAAGATCAGGTGCTTACAAGCTGAAGCAAGTCGTTTGCGCAAAAGGGGCCAACTGTTCAAAGAACGATTGGCTAATGGACATAAATTTGCCGAAAATATAGCGTTTAAAGAAGTTACAAAACGTATGACTAAACCTGCTCAATTATTTACGAACATGCAACGACAAACAACTAAAAAATCAAAAGGAAGGCGTTTTTCTATTGAAGAGAAAATTTTAAGTTTGTCACTGTACAAAAAAAGTCCTAAATGCTATAGACTACTATACAAACTTTTTACACTTCCTTCAAGTAAAGCAATGAAACGTTTACTAAGTCAAATAAAATTATCGCCTGGCTTAAATCATGTTATATTTGAAAAAATAAAACAGGATTTATTGAATAAAGAAGCCCCGGACCGCTTATGTAGCCTTATATTTGACGAAATGTCAATTACACCTCAGATTTTTTATTCAGTACATAAAGATCAATTAGAAGGCTTTACTTCAAATCCAAAGGCAATGTTTTCTGACCATGTACTCGTTTTCATGGTGAAGGGAGTGAAAAACAATTTTAAGCAGCCAATATGTTATTATTTTACCAATAGCTTAACTAAAGTACAATTAAAAAATATGATAAAAAATGTTGTCATAAAATGTATAGAAGCAGGTCTTATTGTGGTAAACACAGTTTGTGATCAAAGCCCAGTTAATGTGAGTGCCATAAATGAACTGGTTCAAGAAAGTAAAGCCATGTATTTACGAAATGGAAGAGAGTGGCGTCATGAGGTTATAAGAATAAAAGGCACCAGCATAGTCCCTCTGTATGACACCCCTCATCTTCTTAAAGGCTTAAGAAATAATTTAATGACAAAAGACCTGACATACGTTAGCTGTAATCAGAAAAAAACAATTAAGTGGGATTATTATCAAATGGTTTATAATGCCGACAAATCGTATGGGGAGCTCAGACTCCTTAATAAAATAACAGAAGAACACGTAAATAAAGATAAAGTTAATAAAATGCGGGTCAAGTCAGCAACACAGCTATTTAGTCACAGTGTTGCTGTTGTGACCGAACATTTGACTGCAAGAGGCGACCTACCGATGGAATGCCGGCAGTTGGTGGATTTGACTTTGTTACTTGATAATTTGTTTGATTCGTTAAATGTTAGCAGTTTTTCCATCCCTAATGGCAAAGTTTATAAAGGGCCTGTCAAGAATAATTCACCTCACCACGAACTTTGGCAGAATAGTAAGATTATTTTAAAAAGTTTAAAATATATAAAACATGTTAAAGTTGGTAACAGAATCCGATTGGTTGAGACAGTTGTACCATCTGTGACAAATTTAATAAAAACAATAGAAGGCATGGAAACTCTTTGGCAGGTATTGTCTCGTAAATATGGACTTGATGCAATGATAACTAGAAACTTTAATCAAGACCCATTAGAAAATTTCTTCGGAAACATTAGGAGTTATGGTGCGAGAAATATTGCACCTAATACTGTGGCTTTCGAAGGGGTGTTTAAAGCCTTGCTATTAAATAACTTCACCGCGCCTCATTCCAAGGGAGCAAATTGTGAAGAAGATTTAAATAAATGTCTTTTAAGTTTAGATTTCTTTTTAAAAGAAAACATTGAGGCTCCTCCTGTTTCTGAAGAAACGAATATACACTATAATAATGAAATTTGCTTTGATCAGCAACATGAAACTGATGCTGGTCAAAGCAACTATGTTTGTGGACGGGTCTTAAAAAAATGTTTGAAAAATGTTGTTAAAGGTTGTGAAACTTGTAGGAGTTCATTATTAGACGACAAAAATGTTAACAATATTTTTATCCGTGCCAAGGAGTACAAACAAAAGAGATGGCTTTGTTATCCTAGTAAAGAAATAGAATTGTTTTTCAAAGAAATTCAGAGCTTAGCCATCTCTTTTCTGAAACAAAATGTGCCTAAAAATAAAATAAAATTTAACATTATTTCATTTGTCCAGATGTTAGTTTTAAATCCATTTAAATGTCCTGAACATAAAGAAAAGATCTATGAAATGTTCACAAATTCAACAATAAATGTTTTAATATATAGCTGGTGTAGATCAATCAATCGAATTTTGGCCGGAAAGTTGAAGTACGAGGGAGTTGATGAAGTAAAGTTGGCAGCTCTAGCATACTATGACAAACATAAAAATTATAAAAATAGAAAATAAAGCTTTTTTGATTATTTCATGTTTTTTATTTTTCTATATCCGGGTAAATTATTACCAAACCCATTTAGTTTTTACTCTTGTATATACTAATTCATTCTTGGTGTCATTGTAAATTATTACCAAACATATTTAGTTTTTACTCTTGTAAAAACTAAAGTTTGGTAATAATTTACAATAACACCAAGAATGATTAGTATAAAGGTATACTATACCTATATCGCTAGATAGCTATACATGTTCATCTATACCTAGTTATACATATACGTATAAATTATAGTTCTCGTTCAAAAATACAGACTGCGCTTCAAAATGTGTTGCACAAATTTCACACGAGAGGACTCTCTTTTCCCGTATAATAAATATACTCTTTGGTCCGTCCGCTACATTGCTTTTTTTTACTTTTTTTTGCAATGTTGCTATTCTGTAAAATAAACGAAGGTGTTCGTGATGAATTGTTATATTTATTAATAAATTTTCCTATTTGAACCTTTAAGATACAAAGAATGATCTTATCTCCCCACTTGATACATAATCAAACTTAACCAAAGCTGAAAGACAGTAAAATACCATGAATGAAATGTACAAAGTGAAGTGTGTAAGGTTGGTGTACAGAAATCAACTGAATTGACGAAACTCCGTGTATGGATGGTTTCTTCCAGAGTGGATAACCACTAGGGGCATCTGCCTTAATCAAAGATTGTCTTAAGTGTTAATATTATAACATCATTGGCCACAATATTAAAATAATTTATTTATAATAGTGGGAAGTAAGCAACATGACTTGCTTACTTCCCACTACTATAAATAAATCTAATTCCTTTATAAATAAACGAATATAATAATTTCAATGATGTTATATTAATATAATATCATTAAATAATTGACATTACACAACAACCAATGTAGATGCACATGTCTCTAGTAGGTAGTTAATTTTTTAAACCCTATTTAATTTTCTTCACTTGAAGTTTATCTCTGTGTTTCTGTACAATGTAAATGTTATGCGACGCACGTAAGGAGCTCATTATTAACTGGTGTACCACCCAAGATCGGTACGAGTGGTTCTATCATGCAGTGTGGTTAAAGAGTAATAAAGATTTTTTTGCGTTTGCATTTTATTTTCTACATACGTATGTACATAAACTCACGCCCCCATCCCGTTCGGGGTAGGCAGAGACGACAGAACGCCACTTGTCACGATCCTGGCAAACAGATTGGGCCTCGTCCACATTTATTATGTGTGTCATACGTCGCGTCTTACAATGCTTCATTTTATTATCTGATGATTAGTTAAATCATATTCCATAATATTTAAGACTTATAACTAGATGAAGTTATTTTCACATTTTTCGATTACGCTCAAAGATCAAAAACGCTCATTGAGCGGAATTACAACTCACACACAAGTAGCGAATGCAATCCGGACTATCCGTAATCCAAAAAGTCCGGATATCCGCCCATTTTTAGTCGGATTGTAAATCCGGATTCGAAAATTAAATCCGCGGATTTTCTGAATAATAAGAAATTTTAATGTTAGAGTGGATATGGCGTTATTCGAGGATAGTGGTTCACCAGAACGTTATTAGGAGGCCGCTTACAAGCATCTTCAATGCATGCCCCCTACAAGCGTTGAAACAGAGCGTGCTTTTTCTACAGCAGGAATTATGTGTAACCGAATTCGCAGCAGGTTACACAACTTTAGATGATTTATTATTTTTGAGGTCACATTTTGATGGCAGCAAAGTTAATACAGACATCTACAACATACCAACTTTACAGGAGAGCACTTTTAGTAAAAAAAGTTACCATTTTGAGAATTATGAACCAATTAAAATTAAAGTTGGCAGAATGAATTAAAATAACCTTTTTTATATACCCATTGTATAAAGAGTTTTATCCCTTTGTTGTCATTTTACTGAAATAATGTACCTATATTCTATTCGCGTTTAGAATGCAGTGAGTTGTCATTGTTCACCGACCTAGCCCCGCCGTCTAACCAATCAAATTCTAAAAAAAAATTCAATTAATTTGAATTTTAAAAGATTTTATTGGTTAGACGGCGGGGCTGTCACTGCATTCTAATAGAATAGGATAATGTCTTTTTATACATAGAAAGATATCTTACGTGGAAGAAGACATCTACCTAATAATCGTACATACGTCATTAGTCGCCGTATTTTCCATTTCGATATAAAATATTATAATATAAACTGAGTAATAAGTTCTGAGATTTACTTTAATGGATATTTAATGTTATAAAAGCGACATAAACATTCCATTGATGTTCTAAAACGAAACAATATTAAATTTGTCAACAAAAATATTGTAGATGTCTTCATTTACATTGCATATAACATTTATATTTATGTAAAGTAGTTACTTAGGTAAGTAAGAACTTTAAACAAAATAAATTCATTTAAAAGACAACAAAACGGTACGCGCAAAAGCAAGACAATGACTGTGGTCTTTATTTAGGTTACAATCATCTGTGGATGCTCTAAAGTAATTTCTTTTTTTTTTATAAATAAAGTATAACATTTAACTAACTAACTAATTAAATTTAATGCAGAACTTTAGGTAAGGTTAAGGCTCATTTTTGTAAAACAAAGAAATTTGCAAATTTCATTCACTTGGCTGCCATCGATTTTACGTTTTATAAAAAAACAGTCTTTTTAAAATTAAGTTAAATAAAAAGAAGTTAAATTATTTTGTTACTTTTGTTATGTTATTAATTTTTCAAGAAGTCAATTTATTTATGTTTGAACACCTGAATTTCTATTTATTTTAACTTTTAATAGTTTTAGTAACGTTCCTCAGCTGGCAGTTCACGAGTTATACACAGATTATTTTAATAATGCGGATTAATTCCGTGTGTAATCTTTATAAATTTGAGGAGTAGTTTTAATAGTCTTATTTTTGATCTCCAAAGTTTTATTTTAATTTGTACTTATTATTTTGATTCGAAATTGAATAATTACAAATTAATAACAAAAACAAAATAAAAATCGATTATATTAATATGTTTTGATTTTCCAGTGTTTTCATTATAATCCATTTACACAAGTATAAGAAACATCACTTTTATAAACTGATTTAAGTGGATTTGTTTAATTTGATAAAAAATCCGTAAAATCCGGATAATCCGGATCGGACCAAAAATCCGTTCTTAAAAATCCGGATTTTGAAACAGAACGGATTTGCATTCCCTACACACAACACAACGCATTGTGGTTACAGTAAAACAGCCACGACGCGAAATTCGGGATAAGGCTTTAATGAAAACGCATGCACTACGCGTTGTGGCAATATAGAAAAGCCAATGAGCGTTTTTTATCTTTGATCGTAACATATACAGCGGTTGGTAGAACTAATTTTAAGCTACACTTTTATGTCTTATTATTATTATGTCAAACACCAATTGATATTCTCTGTTTTATTCTAAATAATTATTACAATTTAATTGATCATAATAAGTGACAATCTTTAGACCATACCAAACCAATAATTTAACACTTCTAAGTTTTACTTTTAGATACTTTCTATTTAAACCTACACAAAATTTTGTTACTATGTACCTATAAAAGTATAAATTTCTTACAATACGGCATGATTGTGGCATGTGTGTTTAGTTAATTTTATGAACACTACACTTAATTTATTATACAAGGAAGGGATTTGGTCAAGTCATAATCGCGAGAACCGACTACATATGTATTATCTTTATCTATGACCGACTATTAGCTCATGGCTGTGTAGGGTAATCTGTAGCCACAAAAAAAGTTGTTGTTTCCGTCCGGTGTGATTCTTTTCGGCAGCGGCGTCGTTGTCTTTTCTGCGCCATTTTCTACTCGGGTGCGTGTTGTTGGTTATTATCACTTGGGCTTTGGGTTAATTTTAGGTAAGTGTTAGGTAATTAACTGAACACTAATGTAAAAGATGTGTCTCCTTCTATAAACTAACAGTATCTTAACTGTTTTTTGTGCGTTGTTTGTTAATATCCGATTATTCCTACTACGCATTCGGCATAATAAAACTCGTGTTATCTATCTTACTTTATCATTTGTTTTAGATAAATATGTCACGATACGGTGACTGTAAGGTGTATGTGGGGGATTTAGGAAATAACGCCAGCAAACCTGAACTTGAAGATGCTTTTTCATATTACGGTCCGTTAAGAAATGTATGGGTAGCTAGAAACCCACCCGGCTTCGCTTTTGTAGAGTTTGAAGACCCTCGCGATGCAGAAGACGCAGTGAGTATCTCTTATTACTAGGTACTTATAATAAATTGGTTGTATTATTATTGTGCTAGGTCAACAATACAAGTATAATTTTGTATTGGCCAATTAAATGACAAATCATAGGAAATTAATTTCTGATAATTATTGTCACTTTGTTTATTATTGGAATTTATTTACATTATGTAATTTCCATTAATTTAAAATGCTAAAAGGGATGGGACCTTATAATACAGTGTAAATGTCTTGCATAAACAATGTCATTGGAAGGAAGATTTCTTCTGCAACAAATAATTAAGATTTCTTAATAGTTTGGATCTTATTTAACTGCATGACACACAATAGGCTTTAAAAATAGTATAATACCATGCCAGAATGATTGTAAATATAAATAACCACATTTTCAGTACTATGGATTATAGTTAGCACTGTTTTACATAATAGAAGCAGAAGTTAGGTTTGTGCCACTAGTACTATTAAAAAGCTGTAGAGTTTGTTTGGTTGTACTCTGTAAACTGATGAAACGAATGGTTTGAATTATACCCTTTCCACTATATTTAACAACATTTGACAGAATGACGTTAGTGAGGTTCAGCAGTATCTCGAATGTAATGCCATTCGATTGTAAGCGATTTCGCGATTTTTCAAATTACTTTATTTTACACATTTGGATCCTTACATCAACTTACATTATCATTTTATTATTGTTTCTTTCTTCTATGTTAAGAGAATTAGCCTATAGCTTAAAATGATAAAATTATAGTTAGCTTAGGTATTATTTAAAATCATAATTTATCGTGACACATTCGCGGGTCATAGCTAATCTAAAATATCATATTACATTTTATAAACGTATCATGAAGAGTTCAGGTTTATTCATAGCATTTATTTCTACCGATTTTTTGTAATTTGTTTCATAATGGTGGTAATCGTTATGAGTGTCCATCATTAAGTAACCATGGTAACTGAAAAAAACATGGGTACGTCCATGAAATACAATAATAATATAATTTGTTCGAAAAATAAGCGGAAGTATTACGAAACTTCATGGACGTGAACAGTCAAAAAGCTAAACTTACGCTGGAAGGGGTATAGTAAAGTTATTCTGTCTTGAATTGATTATTTTTAGCTATTATGACATGAAGTTACAACCAAATGAAACCAAGCATAAAAATGTGCTAAAGAAAAAAGAAAAGCTTTACTGCAAATTTCAGGGATGTGAAATTAGATACAGCAGTGAGATATCATCATCATTTATTTATCAGCTAATTGACATCCACTGCTGGACATAAACAACAGTATGGCATTATAATTATTATATAAAGCTGCAATTAGTAAGGCAATTTGAGTGAGTCAGCAGTTAAATATATAAAAGTAAAAATAAAATCATCAGCTTGGTCAAGGTATGCAAAAGGAGGTGCAATGAAAAACATATTTGGTTTCTCTTAAAATTACGAAGAATATATGTTTCAAAGCTATTAGAGAATCTTCAATCCTACCAGAATCACAATTAATTGATCATAGGGCTAGATTATACATAATTATATTGAATTTATGTATCATCATTATCACCATATCTGCTATTTGATGTGCACTGCTGGACATAGGCTTCCTCAAAATATTGCCCCCTTGTGCAGTCCTGTGCCTTTGTATCATCTGTTGTAATAAACTGTATGGTGACTTGTTTAATCTATATATATAAAATTCAAAGGTGACTGACATAGTGATCTATCAACGCACAGCCCAAACCACTGGAGGGATCTCTCTAAAATTTGGCATGCAGGTAGATTTTATGACGTAGGCATCCGCTAAGAAAGGATTTTGATAAATACTACCCCCAAGGGTATAAAATAGGGCATGAAAGTTTGTATGAAACTTTGTCAATTTTAAACCGATCAGGCTGAAACTTTGCATGCATATAGCTACTATGTAGTAGGCATTCCCTTAGGAAGGATTTTGATGAACTCTACCCTCAAGGGTATAAAATAGGGCATGAAAGTTTGTATCAAACTTTGTCAATTTCAAACTGATCAGGCTGAAACTTTGCATGCATATAGCTACTATATAGTAGGCATTTCCTTAGAAAGGATTTTGATAAAATCTACCCCCAAGGGGATAAAATATAGGGATGAAAGTTTGTATGAAACTTTGACAATTTCAAACCAATCGGATTGAGGCCTTGCAGTGTCCAGTTCGACCGCGCGGCCATAGCGTTTTTTTTTAAAAAAAACCATGTCAATTTTTTGTAAAAATTTGTAGAAGTTGATTCCCAAAACCATAAATTTGTCAAAGATACGGTTAAAAAGTTATAAGGGTTTAAACATGGCCGCGCCATTGAAACGCGGCGAACCGCGCGGCCACTGAGATCTTTAAAACTAAGCCTTGTAGAGACCTGAAATTTACGCAAATGCAAGATTTAATTTGTAAAAAATTTGTAAAAATATAAAAAAAATACTCAGGTTTATAGTTTAAGAGCTATAACACTAAAACCGAATGGCCGCGCCATTGAAACGGTGGAGAAAACGCTATCGCCTGTATCTCGCTGAAAAAAAATCGCAGAGGTGTGTAGTTTATTGTAATTACCCAGATTTGAATTTGTCGAAACTAGGAAAAATACAACAAAAATTCCTAGGTTTATATTTCAGGAGCTATAAGACTAAAACGATATGGCCACGCCATCGAAACGGTGAATAAAACGTTATTTCGCCTGTATCTCGCTGAAAAAGCATCGCAGAGGTCTGGAGTTTTTTGTAATACCTAGATTTTAATTTGTCAAAACTAGTAAAAATACAATAAAAATTCTTAAGGTTATATTTCAGAAGCTGTAGAACATTATCAGTATGTGGTGCGATAGGGTGACCATGTCTTATTGTTTACAGAATACTTTCTACTTATTGTTACAGAAATTATAATTCAAGGATTCTAAATAAAATTAAAATGAAACCATAAATATAAAAACAATTATGTTTATTGCTTGAAAAGTCAATAATACAGTTACAGTCCGCGTGGACTTACGAAAAACTAGCCCTAAGATTGGTTTAAATGACGCAACTCCGCCCCTAAGCTATGTGATTAGTAATGCACACTATTGCATCTCACACGCGCCACCCCCGCGCGCCTCCGCAGGTCAGTGCGACGCGTACAGCCGTTAGTACTTATTATTCTGTGGTACAGCGACGTAAGCGTAAGAGTTTCGTTATCAGTGTGTCGTTGTGATGTTAACACGATAAAAAAGTGATCTACTGATTATTAAAATGTTCAGTTCGTGTGTAATTACGATTAAGTGTTGTACTGTGGTGTAACGTCAGTTCGGTAAATTATGTAAACAATTCAGCAGAAGTGATTAAGGTATGTTGCATTTAAATATTTTATGATTATGTTAGAGCTCTCTCTTTATTTGTATGGATGACCGTGTAGTTAAGATATTTTACTATGAAATATTTACAATCTTATGTATATGAACTTATATGAAATACTAAAAACTATCTAATAACTAACAAAAATAATAATAATATATAATGTTTGCCCTGCAGTGGGACAATAATAGGCTGGATTATTATTATTTAATGTTTTATTAAATCATATAGGTAATTAGAACTTTACTTAGAACATTTGAAATGATTGTAAATCATTTTGATTCCACATTTTTAAATAAGTACAATCATAACTAGCAGGGATGTAGATATATGTTTTTACTTTAAGCGTAATATTATATGAATGGAAAAATTACTAAAAAAACTAAAGTCAATCATTTGAAAGATATACACTTCCAAAGTCGTAAAATGAGCCCCCCCCCCCGCCTCTAACTTTTGAAATAATAAAGTTGGAAAAAAAAATTGATGTAAATGTCAATAAAAACTTTCAATGAAAACTGGTTTGAACAAGATACAATCATAAGTTTTTGAGATATAGCACAATTTCAAAAACCGCACACGTTACTTTGTAATTCATACAAACACTATGAAAAACAAAGTTAAGAGCAAAACTTTGCTTGTTACTACGGAACACTTCATGGGCGAGTCCGACTCGTACTTCCCCAGTTTTTTTTTGTAACTCCACTGGTAAAATCTCTCTTCCTTTTCCTCTCACTCATTATTTTTTACAAAACCAGAAGTACAATATTATTATTATTTGTTGTATTACAATTTAAAAATACACCATTAAAATAAATAAAATAATTTCTGTAACAATAAGTAGAAAGTATTCTGTAAACAATAAGACATGGTCACCCTATCGCACCACATACTGATAATGTTCTACAGCTTCTGAAATATAACCTTAAGAATTTTTATTGTATTTTTACTAGTTTTGACAAATTAAAATCTAGGTATTACAAAAAACTCCAGACCTCTGCGATGCTTTTTCAGCGAGATACAGGCGAAATAACGTTTTATTCACCGTTTCGATGGCGTGGCCATATCGTTTTAGTCTTATAGCTCCTGAAATATAAACCTAGGAATTTTTGTTGTATTTTTCCTAGTTTCGACAAATTCAAATCTGGGTAATTACAATAAACTACACACCTCTGCGATTTTTTTTCAGCGAGATACAGGCGATAGCGTTTTCTCCACCGTTTCAATGGCGCGGCCATTCGGTTTTAGTGTTATAGCTCTTAAACTATAAACCTGAGTATTTTTTTTATATTTTTACAAATTTTTTACAAATTAAATCTTGCATTTGCGTAAATTTCAGGTCTCTACAAGGCTTAGTTTTAAAGATCTCAGTGGCCGCGCGGTTCGCCGCGTTTCAATGGCGCGGCCATGTTTAAACCCTTATAACTTTTTAACCGTATCTTTGACAAATTTATGGTTTTGGGAATCAACTTCTACAAATTTTTACAAAAAATTGACATGGTTTTTTTTAAAAAAAAACGCTATGGCCGCGCGGTCGAACTGGACACGGCCTTGCATACACATAGTTACCATGACGTAGGCATACCTTGAGAAAGTATTTTGCTAAATTCTACCCCTATGGGGATATAATAAGGGATCAAAGTTTGTATGAAACTTTGTCAATTTCAAACCGATCGGCCTAAGGCTTTGCATGATAATAGTGATATATGATAATATATATGATAATACTATGACGTAGGGATCCTTTCAGGACGGATTTTTATAAATATTACCACCAAGGGGATAAAATAGGGGATAAAAGTTTTTATGAAACTTTGTCGATTACAAACCAATCAGGTTGAGACTTTGCATGCATATATAGTCATTATGACGTAGGCATCTGCAAAAAAAAGATTTCGATTAATTCTACCCCCAAGGGGATAAAATAGGGGATGAAAGTTTGTATGAAACTTTGTCAATTTTAAACCGATCGGGTTGAGGCTTTGCATGCAAATAGTTACAATGACGTATGCATCCCCTCAGAAAGGATTTTTATAAATTCTATTCCCAAGGGGATAAAATAGGGAATTAAAGATTTTATAAAACTTTGTCGATTTTAAATCAATGGAACTGAGACTTTTCATGCATATAGTTACTACGACGTAGGCATCCCTTCAGAAATGATTTTGATAAATTCTACCCCTAAAAGGGTAAAATAGGATGAAAGTTTGTATAAATCTTCTTACATTTTCGAATGATTGAACTGAAATTAAAGATTGGAGCTACTATGATGAAGACGTCCGCTAATATAGGGTTTTGATCAATTCAGCCCCTATTGGGACGTCACGTCTCAGCTGCCAAAAATTCTATGGAGTCACGACTCAGCTGTTGAAATTCTATGACGTTACGGCGAAGGTCTCAAAAAAAACTCCCGCCAAAATTCTATGACGTCTTATCTGTTAAAACTTCTATGTCGTTAGGAATTATCTGTCAAAGACGTCACGTGACGTCTCAGCTGTCAAAAATTATATGACGTCACGACGTAGCTGTAAAAGCAAAATCCCACCTAAACTTTATGACGTCACGACGCACGTAGCTGTAAAATAAAATTTACTCGCCATAATTTTATGACGTCACGAAGTAGCTGTAAAAAAAATAATTCCCGCCACAATTTTATGACGTCACGACGTAGCTGTACAAAAATTATTTCCGCCATAATTTTATGACGGCACGACGTAGCTGTAAAAACAAAAAATTCTGCCATAATTTTATGACGTCACAACGTAACCGTAAAAAAAATCACGCCAAAATTGTATGACGTCACGACGTAGCTGTAAATGTAAAATTTTCTCGCCATAATTTTATGACGTCACAACGTAGCTGTAAAAAAAAATTCCCAACACAATTTTATGACGTCACGACGTAATTGTAAAAAAAAAATTTTCCGCCACAATTTTATGACGTCACGACGTTGCGTTAAAAAAAAATTCCCCCAAGACTTTATGACGTTACGATGTAGCTGTAAGAACAAAAATTTCCCGCTATAATTTTAAGACCTCACAACAAAACCGTAAAAAAAATCCCGCCAAAATTTTATGAGGTCACGACGTAAATGTCAAAAAAAATCATAACAGCCCATTAATGTCCCACGGCAGGGACGGGCCTCCTCCCGTGACGGAGGGTTACTTGGCCTACTAATACCACGCTGGCCAGACGGATTGGTATAGGGTTGAATTTCAAGTTTTCCTTCTTTTTATTTCGTAAAGATAGTAGTTACGGTTATTCCCTTAGGGCCAGGCCACACGGTGCGGTGCGGCTCCGACGCGGCGCCTGAGCCGTGTCGCAACGGTTTCCTACATATAAAAATGTATGGTATGCCATACGGTACGTCCGGCACCGCTCCGGCGCCATACCGCAGGCGCACCGGACAACGGCGCGAGGCAGACGAGGCGGGGAGGGGTGCAAGCAGTGTGGTGCCGCAGCGGCGCCGCTCAGTTAGTTAGATCCATTGTTTATTGTAGACTGTCGTCAACTGGGCAAGCCAAGCCAAGCCTGTTGCGGTGCCGCAGCGGCGACGTAAGAATAATGCGACGCCGCACTGCTCGTGTGGCCGGTAGTGCGGTGCGGAGTAATGCGGTGCGGTGCGGTGCCGCGCCGTGTGGCCTGGCCCTTAGTCGGTTTTTACGACACCCATGGGATGAGATGGGGTGGTGACATATTGTATTCTTACTCCGTCACCACACGGTCAAAAAAATATTCCCACCTAAACTTTATGACGCCACAACGTAGCTGCCAAAATAAAATTTTCCCGCCAAAATTTTATGTCGTCACGAATCATCTGACAAAGACGTCGCGTCTCAGTTGTCAATAATTCAATGACGTCACGACTTAGCCATCAAAATTATATGACGTCACGACGAAGCTGTAAAAAAAATTCCCACCCAAACTTTATGAAGTCACGACAGAGCTGTAAAAATAAAATTTTCCCGCCATAATTTTATGACGCCACGTTGTACGAAGCTGTTAAAAAAAATGCTGCCAAAATTCTATGACGTCACATCTCATCTGTCAGAATTTCTATGACGTCACGACTCAACTGTCAAAAATTCTATGACGTCACGAATTATCTTTCCAAAATTCTGTGACATTACGACTTCCACGCATTCCTTAAAAAAATGGTTTTGACATACAGGCAGACAGACGGACAACAAAGTTCTTTTTAAAACATAATTTATAATAATACTTTTTCACGCGAGCGAAGCCGCGGGCAACAGCTAGTTCTAAATATAGGTAACATTTTATTGCTCTGTGTATCACCCACCTTACAATGAATCACATTTTGTTAATTCCAATCACATTCTATTAAACTGAATACCTATTGCACTATATTGATTAACTAGCTGACCCGTGCCCACTTCGTAGGGCGGCGAAAAATACGTGTCACTTTTTAAAAAAAATTTCATTACTGCTCTATTTCTGTTAGCCATAGCGTGATACTATATAGCCTATGACACTCCACGATAAATAGACTATTCAACACTAAAATAATTTTTAAAATCGGTTCAGTAGATCCAGAGATTACCTAGAACTTTACCTCTTTATAATATTAAGTATAGAAGTATAGATATATGTTTTAAAAGAATATAATCTTAAGTCTGGGCAGAAAACAATGTCTACTAAGTGCAGAACATTTAGTCTCTCTTTACGACACCCCTCCATCATTTTACGCCACCCTCCATCATTTTACGACACCCTTGCAGTTTGACGACAACCTTGCAGTTTTACGACACCCTCCATCATTTTACGGCACCCTTGCAGTTTTACGACACCCTTGCAGTTTTACGACATCCTTGCAGTTTTGCGACATCCTTGCAGTTTTACGACACCCTTGCAGTTTTACGACACCCTTCCATCTTTTAAGACACCCTTGCCGTTTTGCGACACCCTTCCATCTTTTACGACACCCTTGCCGTTTTGCGACACCCTTCCATCTTTTACGACATCCTCCATTATTTAACGACACCCTCCATGCATTTTACGACACCCTCCATGCATTTTACGACACCCTCCATGCATTTTACGACACCCTCCCTCATTTTACGACATCCTTGCAGTTTTACGACACCCTTCCATCTTTACGACAGCTTTCATCATTTCACGACACCCTAGCTGTTTTACGAAACCCTCCTTCATTTTACGACGTCCTCCATCATTTTACCACACCCTTGCAGTTTTACGAAACCCTCTCAGTTTTACGACACCCTTGCAGTTTTACCACACCCTTGCAGTTTTACGACACCCTCCATCATTTTTCGACACCCTCCATCATTTTACGACAACCTCCATCACTTTACGACACCCTAGCTGTTTTACGTCAGCCTCCCTCATTTTACGACACCCTTGCAGTTTGACAACACGCTCCATGCATTTTACGAAACCCTAGCAGTTTTACGACACCCTCCATCATTTTTCGACACGCTCCATGCATTTTACGACACCCTCCATCATTTTACGACATCCTTGCAGTTTTACAACACCCTTCCATCTATTACAACACCCTTCATTCATAATTTATCATTTTACGACACCCTAGCATTTTTACGACAATCTTAAGTCTCTTAATTGTAAAACTTTTTTAAAGGTCCAATTCTCTAATACATTATTTCAGTATATCTCCAGACGTTTAAGATGATACATTGATAAAATGCACTATCTTTCATCAACTACTACAGGACTATGAAAAGACCTATTGATCTAGAACTTTAATATAGGTAAATTGATACCTTTAACTAGGTTTTTGTAATTACCAAAACGCGATAGCTTGATTTTGGCTCGATCATATTTATTTTTGAAAACACCTCTACAAAAACAGTTTTTTACATATTACACGGAAAGTACACTATCATTATGCTTAGGAATTACTCAAATACATTCGTAACATCAATATTAGTATTACTGTAGAATATCATTACATAACTACAACCAATAATTTTTAATGAATCAAATAAGATTTTAGCAATTTCTAAGCGCTCCGGATCGTTGCGGGCGCATCGCAATTTCAGACCTTATACCGATTAGTTAACGATCGATACAGAATGAGTACGGTCGACGATTCAGTCGGGCGATGGCCCTCTTCGACGCCGGACCTGTGCATGTCGACTCACCGTTCGTACTAAATTTTATCGCGTAATTTTTAATCGTAGGTAAAATATATAGGTTAGGTTTAAAATATATACCTAAGTTTTTATTAATACTTTGTTCTCTTTTATAAGTAAATAATAGTATTATTTTATAATAGTTATTTCGATAACATTGGTTCGTAAAATATTTTTGTAGTTATGTCTTTTATAAAACTTAGGTAAAGTTCGCCATAACTCAACCAAGTACCTAGTTACTGTTGACCCTTTTGATAATGCAAGCGTTTGTTTATATAAGCGATTTTAGACTATATGCTCAAGTGTAATAAGTTTTATAACCGTTTTCGTCAAGATCACGTAATTGAAATGGCCTCAGTGGCGCGGGCAGTGCGGGCCGGTCGCGGTAGTGGCTTGCGTGCACGAGGTCGCGGGCTCGAATCCAACCAAAAAAGTTGTTTGAGCGATTCACAAATTACTGTCCTGAGTTCGGATGTTCTTTGTAAAAGTCTCCGCGACAGTACCTAGGAGTTGTGTGAAACTGAAAAAATCTAAGAAATAATATTACTCACCTATTTTATTTGCAAGCTTAGGTAGGTAGGTACTTACTGATAAGATCTAAATAATACTTTTTACTTTCGCGGAAACTTTTACAAACATGAAACAAACGAACACAAAGAACGTCCAGACTCAGGACAGTTGTTTGTGGATCACACAAAAAAATTGTCTTACGTGAGATTTGAACTCTCATGCACTCCACCGCGGGAACGTTTACAAACATGAAACAAACGAACACAAAGAACGTCCAGACTCAGGACAGTTGTTTGTGGATCACACAAAAAATTTTCTTACGTGATATTTGAACTCTCATGCACTCCACCGCGGGAACGTTTACAAACATGAAATAAACGAACACAAAGAACGTCCAGACTCAGGACAGTTGTTTGTGGATCACACAAAAAATTTTCTTACGTGAGATTTGAACTCATGCATTCCACCGCGGGAACGTTTACAAACATGAAACAAACGAACACAAAGAACGTCCAGACTCAGGACAGTTGTTTGTGGATCACAAAAAAAATTGTCTTACGTGAGATTTGAACTCTCATGCACTCCACTGCGGGAACGTTTACAAACATGAAACAAACGAACACAAAGAACGTCCAGACTCAGGACCGTTGTTTGTGGATCACACAAAAAAACTCTGCCTGTAGTCGTGTACGTCTGCCTTAGGCAGTGGCGGGCGCAGTAATCGGTAATCGTAAGTCAGCATGAAGAGTCCACCACAAGGGCGAGACGAGACGAGAATTGAAATCGCACCGAACTCTTTCCACCAAAAATTGACATCGCGACATGCGTGTTTCTTGTTAATGTATTTTGAACTCTATTTAAGAAAAAATACGGTTCATTTTTACACAAACAAAAAGTAGCAACAAACAACAATAGGCCTATCGCGAGAAGCGAGTGTTTTTATTACAAAGTTAATATATACTCTATTTCCTAAGCAATACGGTTCATTTTTACATAAAGATTTCAATTTTTGCCTCGTTTCGCCCCTCTGGTGGAAAATCACCTAGAGTTCAAATCTCACGTAAGACAATTTTATTTGTTCCATCCACTAATTATTGTCCTGAGTCTGGATGTTCTTTGAGTCAGCTAAGTAAATGTTTGTAAATACCCCGCGACACAGGACAATACATAGTGGGGCTATTGTATTTTTTTTAAAGTTCTATTGTTTTGCGTGAGATTCAAACTCGCGACCTCGTGCACTGCGACCGCTACCCCGAGGCGGTCAAATTATTTTTGTGATCCCCAAATCATTGTCCTGAATCTGGATGCGCTTTGTGCCTTCATAATACCTTGCGCGGGTGTAAATTAAAAAAAAATAGGGGCTACATGTATAAACATAATAGACCGGTAGATAGGTTTTTCTGTAACAGAATTTTCTGTTACCTACCGCGGACTGACGTCACAGTATAACCAGTAGTCAAACTGGGCCGAATATTTATTATAAATGGGTGCGCGGTACATAAACAATAGTAAACATGCGATCTACTTTGTGTTTCCATTTAGTTTTGTAATTGTATATTAATACTTTTTATTTTTCTATTTTATATTTAAATAAATAGGAAGTGTTCTGTAAAAAACGTGTTGTTTTATGATTGATACATTTAATTTAAAGAAACATGTATATGTTTGTATTTATATCCACCATGTTTGTGATATAAATAAAATACTAAATTATAATATTAAGAAGGTACTTAACAAGTCATTCAGTAAAGTAGGTACAGTACCGGGCCGTTTATATTGCATATCAACCTATAGAAAAATACAATCGGTCAATTTCGGCTTCGTAGAGCGTCAGAGAAAAAGTCGATGTGTAATATTTACGGCCGGGTACTGTATTTATTATATTGGCCATGTTTGTTTGAAATTGAATTTATCGATAACCAAAACCAAACTTTAAACAGGTCTATTAGATCTATTCTAACGTCAAAATAAAGGCATCGAGGTCACTTTATGGATGGGTGACCAATCCATTCAAAAAATGACATCGATGTCATTGCTTAAATTTACCTAGATCAAAGTGAAAGACACGCATGGGGGATTACATAAAGGGGGGCTAAATTTTCATTATTATTGACCTAAGTACAACAAACCGTTTTCGTGATAAAAAAAATACTATATTATAATATTAAATACCTAAGTCATTTAGTAAGGTAGGTATTTATATCAGCCATGTTTGTTTGAAATTGACATATGAATAATATATTTAGTTTCAATTTATAACACACAGTCCGCTCGTTACTGCGGCACAGTAGCGACTGTTCCCTCCGCGATCGTGAGCGTGTAGGTATAAACTCACGTTTCGTCCGTTTCTATGAAGTTGAAATACTGTATATATTTGTACTATGGCACAGAGCGATAACGTGTCCTTGAGGGCCGGTGGGACGACGACGGCGCACACGGCGCGGCGGCGCGTGAGCGAGAGTATATCCGTCTCATTCGCGCGCCGAGGGGCGCGCCCCTCTGGCCACGGCCGAATTCAACTCGAAAATTTTCAAAGCAGCGTCTTAAGCAGTAGAAGTAAAATAAACGTTTTTAAGCCTTTTATAAACATATTTCATTACTGCTCTACTCCTATTAGGCATAGCGTGATACTATATAGCCTATGACACTCCCCGATAAATGGACTATCAAACACAGAAAGAATTTTTAAAATCGGTTCAGTAGATCCAGAGATTACCCCCTACAACGTCACAAACACACAAACTTTACCTCTTTATAATATTAGTATAGAAGTATAGATAAGTTTTAAAGTAGATAACTTTTAGTAGATCATAATGTTTTTCTTTGTTGATCAAATTGAATAAAAAGAGGGGTGTTAATTCTTGTTTTGGTTGTCATTCATATACTTAGGCACATAGTTTATGATGTTTATTTCTGCAGGTTAAAACAAAGAAAAAAATATGGCTAGATAATTTTTTACTTTTCCCTATCATTGCTTTTACCACAGAATAAATTCTAAGGTTTTGGTATTGTTCAACAGATACGCGGATTAGATGGGCGAACAATATGTGGCCGCCGCGCTCGTGTAGAAATGTCCAATGGAGGTCGAGGTTACGGAGGTAGAGGTCCACCACCACGTTCCCGCTTACCGCCCCGTCCATATGATGATCGCTGTTACGATTGTGGTGATCGCGGACACTATGCTCGCGATTGCACACGTCGCCGCCGGCGCAGGTAACATTTAATTATATTGAAATAGTTTGTGTTACGGAACTAATCACTGGCATGGAATCTTTGAGGTAACACTAATCATCATTATTGAAATTGTGTAAGTAGACGAATTACAACATCCGATAGAGATGTTTGATATAAAGTAAAGATTCCATACCATTGTAATAGACTCACTCATACCAATGATAACTATGTTATAGGTTATCATTGGCCTGTGCGCCGAGAACGAACTCTTCAGTGTCTGCACTACTTATTGTCTGCGCTACGTAGCTTTCACTCCGCGGCGTGTACTCCGATTGAGTTGGTCGCTTCGGTAACTTCGCTCTGCGAACTACGTAGCTTCAGCCTACGTGCACACTTCACTTGTTGAGAACTTCATTGAGAGTAATGTTCGTTCTGCGCTTCGCAACGCACGACTAATGTAATCACTGCGTGCACTCAGTGAGTTACACATTATTATCCCATTTTTGTGTTCAGAGAAGACCTGGCATGCTGAATTGCCATCGGAAATAGTATGAGGAAGGTAGTATGTAAAGTTAAAAGAGTTTAAGGCCGGCCTTCAATCCCTGACACAACAAAAGGAACACAAGACGATTACGCAGTATCAACGAAGACGAATTATATGATTTCTAAATATATATTTACATTCATCAAAATCGTTAAATATCCATTGCATAAGGAAATAGTCTCTCATATTATTTACTTTTGTAATGGATGTATGGTTTTCTGATCCAAATAGGAAATAATATGTACACCTTCGCTATTTAATTTTCTTACATATTTGAAAATTGGATTTTAAGTTTACGTATTTTGATTAGAAAGCCTCTGCAGTTATTATGAAAGGTATAAAACTTTTTATAATTGTACATGTCTATTAAACAGCTTTATGCTGTTTATTAGCATGTATTATTGTGTGTTACCTAATTTGATTTATAAAACTGTAGTATTATAAGAAAAAATATGTTAAAACTTTCTCTTATCAGCCATGATGAGTTTTTAAAGTTATTAATTATTTATATTACTTCAATTTATGATCAATTGTCAAGTTAGATAACACACAAAAATTACTAGGATTTATTGTTTTCTAATACATTTCTGTATGCACATTAACAGCCGGTCGAGGTCCCGTCGTCGCACACGATCCCGCTCTCCAAGGTCGGGCTCACGGTCCCGCAGTCGCAGCCGCTCCCGCTCGCGTTCGAAGGCGCGATCCATGTCCCGTTCAAGATCACGTTCACCATCCAAAGATTCAAAGAAATCTAATTAAAAGATACAAAGAGTATACACTTAAACTTTCAGTTTTAAACGTTTTATCAGTAATTGTATTTAATAAACAGTGTTTATTTGTACATATATTATGGACAAATTTAATACTGAGTTCCTCCAAGTTGTCAGTTATGAATGTATCATTCCTGGGTATTGTATTTGACTATAAGTTTAAAAGAGTTATTGATATTGCTATCAATAAATTGACAATTTAAAATTTGCGTCTTTTATTTCTTATATTTTAGATACATATTATGTTTAAGATTTTGAAGGTACTTGTAGTCTATGATGGGACTACAGAATCATAACCCTCTGTAGCAGAAGGACAGATACGCAAAATCCCGGAATAGCAAAATCCCAGATTAGCAGAAGGACGGATTAGCATAAAGGCAGAAGTACAGATACACAAAAGTCAAAATAAATTTTAAAAGTTATTTAATTTTTTTTTTTAACTTTGGCCAAACGTATCAAACATTCCATTGCAGAATTTTTATTATTCAAAAAGCTCGTGATAGCTTGATCATTTTTTTTATCTTTCATTGTAATAAGAGAAGAATGTTTTTGTGGTATGCTATTGCCGGTCAACTTCAGATCTTGGAAATATGCTTCTTTCTTTAATAGCTGTACAAATAGGAAGAGTGAAGGATTCTTAGGTATTTTTGTATTAATCCTCCGGTGCCATCCCTCAACACTATTCGTTGTCCTAAATTTTTCGTTGTAACAGCTAAGAATGTTCTTTGTGATTTTGAGGATCCATTGGTTATTGAAGTACTTTTGAAATTCGAAAAATTCTGGTTTTTCGGCACACAAATCAAATAAGTATAGAAAGGTAGGCTTCCGGAATCAGAATTGCTGGCAATAGGTTAATAATAAGGTTTGGTTTGTATTATAATGTACACGACAGTACATTATCTGCCTTTATGCTAATCCGTCCTTCTGCTAATCTGGGATTTTGCTATTCCGGGATCTTGCGTATCTGTCCTTCTGCTACAGAGGGTAATGGCGTAGTGTAATAGTGAATTCTGCTCCGAAGGGTACGTAGTCATGATATTACTACACAAGCAGTTGTATCACTGCAACACAGTAATTAGATCATATAAAGTCGATACTCATTATAAACACAAGATCAACATCCTACAGGCGATGGTCTGCACGCATTAGACCCTATAGTAGGGCCATTACAAACGTGCGAACTGAGTCATAAATCATTACGTCAAAGGAATGTGACAATGCCGCGTCACTTGTTATCGATAAAGGGATGCCCGCTCGGACGCAGGTAGCCAGGATGCCGCGGTCGTTGATGACTAATGCAATTAGGTAGTTTTCATTACTATAATAAAAATGTAGGTATTATTAATATTCTAAGATTTACATTGTTTAAAATTTGTTATACATATTTATAATTTGTATGTAACTTTGTTTTGTATGGCTATATTAATTTAATTTTTATAACATTTAATATATTGTATGTTTTATATAAAAAAATCATGCTAGACAATATTTTGCATTATTTCCTTAACCTTTCCCTCATTACCTGTTATTGACTATCGACAAATCACTTTTTAATTGTTACACACAACACTAGGAGTGCGAGCGAGAGTTCCGATATGCCTATAAGTGTGAGCGAGAGGTCTGATAAAAATGATTTATGACTCAGTTCGCACGTTTGTAATGGCCCTACTATAGCGGATGTAATTCAACCAAACGTAACTGTGTGTTTTACTGAAGGCCAGGCGGAAACATACCATAGCCCTTTTCATATATTTGTAGCGAGTAGCCGCCATCGGCTACACGTCTGCGGTGCGTCTATAGAAAATATATTAAAAGGTGTGTTAAGTGACTGTCGCTGGCCCACCAGTGACTGTCTGTAGTTGGTGGCCCATTTGGGCCTGGCTAAAGTACCTACTTGAAGAAGCTTTCGGCAAGCCGCTCGTGCGGGCCGCAAATTGTATCTGGTGGGAATCTTTTAGTTTGCATAGGTACTCTCACGAGATTCTGAAGCTAAAATGTGCCATTAGGTACACAAAGTACAAGAGTTTTTCAGGCAGTCGTGTAGCGTAGACTGACCGGGAGCGAGTTCCTCAGTCGAATAGTCACCGTAACTCTGTAATAAACTGCGGCAAGCACTTCCGCATCTAAATCCCATGAGTGCTTCTCCGCAAAAAGGTAAAACTTTTGGGGTATATTTTAATTAGTGAATATTATAATTTAATTCATATGTTATAATATAGGTACAATTATTATTAGGTAGGTACTCATAGTAATCAAGAATAAGGAAAAAGGCTTCATTTACAAATGAATTGTAACGAATTAACGATGATGGATATGTAAACTAATTAACAATCTCTCGGTCTAACACCATCACCACCATCCACTTGTCACAGAAATCCATTGCTTGAATGAATAAATGAGTCAAGGAGTACATTAGATAGGTACTAGTCTTGTTACCAAATTCCGTAGGGCCGGGCGGGCCTGACGAACATGATTTTTGACGTTTGACACCGAGGAAAGGGCGAGGCGGTGCCGACCCCTTTATATTTTGATATGTGTGTTACGACCCTTAGACGGGAATACTATGTAAAGCACGGAAAAAAAATCAAGTGGAAAAGTGCTAAGTAGGCGTGGTAAGCGTAGACGCGCGAAGCGTAGTTCAATCGCGAAGATGGGTTTCAACTGTCAAGTATCTGGCGTCCAGTGGTTAACATGTGTGAACAAAAAAGTGCGGGCACCTAATACGCGAGTGGATACTGTGAGTGTAGTGTGTCGCGATCGAGTTCGAGTAAGTAGTGAGAACGGGGACGATAGTAGTAACAAAAAACGAGTGCGAAAGAGAGTAGATCGGTACATTTGTTCGTAATAATTAATAACCGCAAGTACTTCAGTTCCTCCGTGATCATGGCGCTTGTAACAGCGTCGAAATATCGGAAACTCAACAACTATAAACATGGTAAATATCCCGATAATTCGTTAATTAATAGTGGTAAGCGTGTCACTAATACGCGCTGGTTCGAGTAACTTGTCGCTGAGGTCATCCATACTAAAATCATAAATGCGAAAGTAACTATGTCTGTCTGTTACTCGTTCACGGCTAAACGGATTTTGATGAAATTTGGTACAGACAATCTTTAGACCCTGAGAAAGAACATAGGCTACTTTTTATTAACAAAAAAAAATTTTTTTTTTTTTTTTCAAATAATCGTATGTTCTAGCATTTTGAAATTTTTACCAGTGTGGTGTGGGGGTGAAATAGGGGTTGAATTGAAGATAAGACAATAAATCTTGGTACGTAGGCTTTTTCTACAAACGGAATTCCCGAAATTCGAACTGTACGGATTCGGAACGGGAACTACAAAGCCAAACTCACATTCACTTCTCTCTCACTCACAACAAATTCTGATTCTGATTGACAAAAACTAATTTCACGCGGGCGTTAACGTCTTATAATTATTTTTGCGCTACCACAAAATAACTTCTGTTTACCGTGAATGAAGGTTCACTCTCAGATGTAGGATCAGCTACATATTATGTTACTTTTTTGTTAGTAGTTTGTTTTTTGGCGACAGCGGTCCCTCCCCATAATGAATTAGTTGTATTGCATTTCCACTTGATTTTTGTTCCGTGGTGTAAAGGGTAATGACTCTGCTACCACACGGGTAATACCTTACAAGATAAGATACGTAATCGCATTGTAAAACGTACTCCGGACCGAACAGTCTGTCGTTCTGAATCTTATCTTAGGCAGGCTAGTCGATAGACAGCTTGGTTCGGTTCTTATTTGTTTTGCAACAATGTTATACGCCAAGTTAGTTGGTACTTACCTACCAGACGCTTGAAAGGTTCCCTTAATTTTGTCGCCGTAAGAAAAAGACTACTGAGGGATTCCTAATAAAATGTCTTAACATCAATTACAACAGATTGTAGTTTGGGTAGTCAGCTTACCATATGTAATTATTAATTGAGTAATTATTTTAAATGCGCTGTACATGAAAAGGCAAGGTCGTGAAGGGACCAGGACTGGTTAAAGTCATTTGGCGAGTGAAAGTGGTCTATTGAATACACAACTTATTTATATGAATTCGAGAAAACCTTAAACACTAGAAATAAAATAGTTTGTTTCATTGATAGTTTGTTTATTAACACTTATTAAAACGGTCTACTATTACACATATAAAATGGCCATTTTGTGTTCACTATTTTATGTATTCCAATTTGGCTGACTTTTCGTAATAATAATTATGATGTCTCTAAAAACTATCAAACATATCTTATAAATCAGCTTATGTTCTTAATTCACTCTTGAGATCATTTAATGATATATTTTAGTTCATAAAATTGCAACACAGAAATATTTATACATTTAACTAAAATGACAATGATATCATTGACTTGAATACAAAAATAACGCGATCAATAATCTCACTTATATATTAACTTTAAACTTTTATGTAGATATATATTATAAATGTATAATCTAGTCTACATTATATTATTCGTTTGTAGGTATTTTGTTTATACAATCAATAGATACGTAGGTAGTTAATTACATGAGTAAGTTCACATACTTTATCCAGTATTATGTTATGGTTAAAAGTAAATGTACCTTGATGTTAAAAACAGAATTTGATATATTTTTAAAATATTATTTCTTAAATTAAAAAGGGTTTCATATGTACTAAGTAGATTCAATAATTTTTAATAAATTTTACGTTATGGAGGAAGGAGAAATAGCTAATGAAGTTATTAAGAGATATGACTTGCTTTGGGGTTGCTAGCAGTTTTACAATAAAATTTATTCAGCTATATAAAGTTATTAACGTCCTTTGGGAAACTAAAATTACATGTATGAAAATTCGATCAACGAATCAGATGGTGCTGTTATCTGTACCGCGAAGTTAATTCCAGCAATTTTTTGTAGACCCATTGGAAGACTTAAAGCGAGATTTTACAACACATCTATAAATCACAATGAAAGAGAAAGACTTATACAGTCTGATATATTGGAGAGACATGAAAGAAATTCAAATAGGGCGAGCAAGTAAAACGTTAACTTTATGACAAAGCATCATTTGATCACTTTTCTGCAAATCTTAATTAAGACATATCGAGTTAAACACATTGTAAATAAGTTAAACAGTTTTAAACACAATATGGATGCAAATATAACATATTTTGTTCAATCGAGCTTAATTTATAATAATAAAATTACGTTTTTAAGAATTTATAGAGAACATGCATCATATAAATTAATATTTTTTTGTAAAAACTTTGGCTTAACAATAAAATGAACTGAGCAATTCACTCGATTGCAGGTATATTATTTCATTTAGAACAGAAAACATGAACTATTAAAGAAAGCCTCGCGTCAATTCCAATTAGGCATGTTGTATAACATACACCTGGTAAAGAATCAAGATGCTTTATGTAGAGAATTCCACTTTAAGCTGTTAAATACACATGCCAAGATGAGAAGCTTCATCTAGTCCTTCTTCAAGACAAATTAGCCTGCTTTCAGACAAATTTAATAGACAGAAATTTTAATCTTGTTCTGGAATGATGAAATTATTATGTAACATCATACATAGCAAATACGTCATGATACTATTGCTCCTCCGAAAAATAACTATTTTGTAAATATAAGTGATTCAGGGAAAAGTACCCATGACCTATCAAAAATTTAATTTATTATATGTATGGATTTTTCAAAAACAATTTTGAGGTTCACATTAGTTTGTACAAGTAGAAAAACGTGTCGACGTGTGTGTATTAAACTTGTTTTTTTTTGTATTGGTACACTATTAAATTACAAACCAATAATTGACAAGACTCGCACACTTAATAAAAAATAACATTTACAATTAATTACAAGTATTTAAACATACCAAATTTTACAAATTCTTTGTAAATAGATCAATCAATATTTCAACTAAAATAGATAGTTACTTCAGAAACATATTCACTTATATCTATAGCACAAATTTCCAGCCAATCTTTTGGATGCACAATACATAATAATATGCTTAAAAAATTTAATAAAAATATTTAAACTGATTAATTTCATAAACATTCAATTAAAATTGAAAATATCTGCCATTTATGGAAGGTACTTTTCTATTTTTTAAACATGGACGTATTAAATTGATTGTGACGTGAAACATTTAGCCCTTTTTTAATAAACTTAATAAGATAGGTACACTTAATTGAGTATGAGTATGGTGGGTATTAGAGAAGTTACTGTATTATTCATGGACACATTAATTCATAAATTATAAACTTAATAACTTTGTTGTCCATTATTAATACTGGAAGTTACTTTATTATGCAAAATTATTTTGAAATAAATAATATTATTCGACTTCAAACAGAGCAGAGACGAAATATATAATAAATACATATTTAGAGATAATAAGGTAACAATTGAAGATGTTATAAGTACATAAATAGATGATATTTTCTAACCTTATTATAACACATTCAAAACACCACATAACAAAAGATCAATCACAAACTATACACAAATCAAAGGACATAAACATCCTGTTCTCAGTCATATCACACTAACCATATCTACACATAATATACATATCTCTATGAGAACTTTGTTATTAAGCCTGCATTCATTAAAACATGAGACAGACACAGAACATTAAAGTATTGTTAAAAAGATATTTAATATATAAAGATAAAATACATCACACCAGTAAGTATATTACAACTTTAGGCCCTTAAAGTTTCTTATAATGTTGCTTCCTTCGATATCACTTTATCATGTATTAATTATAAAACCACGGCGTAATTGTTACTCATTACAATTCATACATTTATTGAGTTACTACGATTTTTACACAATTACCCAATTTATAGATTCGAAAGCTAAATAGAACAATTTATAGTAAGTAATTACGATCTTAACAGTCTCCATAATCGAATCAGCTGTTACTCATATCTTAACTTCCCCATTGCCGATCCGTAAAGGCCCCATTCAATTTTGTAACACCAATTTAGTGGAAGAACATTATATCAATGTTTTTAAAATACAACAAATATAAAAATATGTATTTAAGGTATCTTATCCTTTTCAGAAGACTCACACAATATACAGAAACGTTTAGTAACAAAACTGGGGGGAAAGTATCCATGTTTTATCACAAAAGTATCACAATAAAAATAAAACCATATTGTTTTCTCATTGAAATGAGTGAATGTGCAAAAACTTAGAATAATAATTTTAGTACCATTTACATAATAATATGTAGGTACTGAAACATTTTATTTGTACAGTCAACTATTACAGAACAATTCTATAAAGCTTATAAACCACAGTAATGAATTACATTCCTGTACCTACATGAATACCTCTTTTTCGTATTATTGTGTTCCCTCACAGTAAAATTTATAAACATCTTGATTTGAAATCAGGATTATTTATGCCAGTAATCTCTTCGCCTACAAATACTTCTTCGGATTATTGAAAAATGTAATCAGGTGTTAGTCTTTATAATCACTAAACACCCTGATCCAAATTTTACATCGTTCAACATGACAATTAAAAGATTATACCCTGGTGTTAACCTACATTACCTTTTATTCAGGCTTCTTCACAAGATGAGCATTTATAGGAAATTTTAACTCTGTTCTTAAGTGTTCATTATGTTCTTCTAGTGAGTTAACAGCATAATGTAGTACTAGCTCATTTAAAGTTCTGAAACAGAATTTTTGGTTTATTATAATATTGGCTTAACAATTTTGGTGTTTCTAATATTCTTCAGCTTTGTGAATAATACTCTTAAAGCTTTAAAAAGATTGAAATCAGACTAGTTTATCTGAGAATAGACAGGATAGATACTTTTTCTTCTTTTATAATAATAAGCAATGAATAGATCTCTATCTTTACTTTTTTGAAACCAAATTCGAAATTAGTTTGTAAATGTATGTGGGCATAAACATGAATGTTTGCATTTTCATTATAATAGTTGGCTTGGTCTAGAGGACAGAAGGCAAGTTAAATTAATCTAAAATGAATAAATTATTGGAAATTACTTACTCATACACATTATAGGGTTCCGCAAATCCGTAACCTCTTTCAGTCTTGAATATAATACAATGATAAACCATGTTGTTGCAAGATATTGACAGAGCGAGCTGGCCGGTTGAATTAGGTCGAATCAAAAATGTTCCTTGGGGTTTTCCAGCAAGAAGTTGTATTGCCATTTCACGAGTGCAGTTCACTTTCCAACTAATTGTTTCTCTATGACAGTACAATTCTTCAAGTTTATGAAGATTATCATCTTCCAGTAAGTGTAAATACTCATCAGTTTTCCCTCGCCCTTGTAGCCATCTGTAAAACAACATCATAATTCCTATAAATAATATGATTAGAAAAATATGCATTTTGCACCATTGCATGTCTATCTACCGTTTTTAATTATTTGTAACACCAAATTTATTTAAGTGCAAGAACAGTTCATGGCCTTTGGCTTAATAATGATGAGGAATTTATTATTAACTAGTTAATTTCAATGAGGTCATTAAAATCATTACACCATCCTTTCTTGTATTTCACAAATTTCAGAGAATCTATCATCAATTTAAGACAGAAAATTCAACATAAAAAACACTTCTCATTTAACAGAAAACCTAATGTTCATATCTGGTAAATCTAAGAAAAGGGTGGTAATCTTTTTAAATAGTGAATCATGTACTAGTGAGTTAACTAAACCCTTGTTAATACTGAAAGAATGTCATCATTATTTCACAATTACTTACATACTTTACTAAACTAAGGACAATATTACATCATTATAATGATTGGGATGCATTTAATACATATGGGTTATTCTAAGTTAAGAAGTACTTTCGACGGCAAAGACAAAAAATATATTTTTTTTTCAATAAACTTTATAAATAACTTATTTATTACTTAAAACTAAATGCTTCCTACGTGGTCACTATAATTTATTGCAGAAATGTACGTAATTTAGTCACAATAAGCTCTAATATGTGAAAAATGTCTCTCCCCTGGTCTGTCCCATAACCGATTTTATTTGTAAATCAGTAATTATGAATGTATTAAAATTCAATAATTATTTTAAATTATTTAATTTTACAAGGACAGTAAACTTAGTAATAGTATCCTACAAGTAAAAGTGATTTTATTCCAATTCTTTAAAAAAAATATGAACACCGAAATTTGTCCACCGTGTTTCGTGTCTCGTCCCCTGGTCTTTTGTTTTCGTTCAAAAATCAGTTCTGCTTTCCTAGTCTGCAGAAGTTGTGACCATGAATGCATAGTGTGTAACGTAAAGTTACCAGCAAGCGGCGCATAAGCAACTGCGCCGCCTTATTGCTGGCCATTTCGATCACGCCACTCGCTGGGTGCAGAAATGTTTAGTGAATGCAGTCTTTCCCCTGGTAAGTTTTCCATTGCCATTTTTTGTTAAAATACCAACATATACTTAAATATTTATTACAAATAGTGTATACATTGTTACGTTTGTGTGTGAATCACGTGCGTGAAATACTTTTACGGCTAATTTAGATTTCTATCGAAAATATATCTCCCCTGGCGTATTTCCCCTGGCTCTTTTGATGGCAGGGGAGATACTTAATATCCAGGGGAGATACATTTTTACGCGTTTCCATTAATACTTCTAGTTTTCTCTACGCCTTTACTTGGCGTTATGCTTATCATAGCTTTAAAATACAATATTAAGTTTTTTTTTACAGAAAATAATACCGACATAACGAAAAAATTGGGATCTACTAAAGATTTAGAGACTTTTTCAGGAATACTAAAGGTTCACCAAGTTACCGGTTGCGTATTGCCTAATATTGAAAAGTTTGAGCTGCTTCTGTGACTCTCGTCATTTTCAATTGGGTACTTTGGATTATCCACAAAAACATGCTAACATAAAAGGCATTATCTTGAATTAGGACAAAGTTGTCACCAACAAAACCAGCATAAATATGGAACGACGTGGCCCCCCAGGATTTCTTCAATGTACCGATCTGCAGTCAATCCCCTTACATGGCGGCCGGTTTCAATGAAAACCAAGTCGATTTTTTCTATCAAAAAAATACTAGCCCGCACCATGCAGGAGCCACCTCCATACGCAACAGCATTTTGCGTATCACTCTCCTGGCCTTCTATACACTCTTCTTCTTCTGTCACTACCATGCAGACATACTCTGTTTTCATCGGAGAAGAAAACAGAGCGCCACTGATCTTCCGTCCAATCGACGTGTTCTCTCGCAAAACGAATACGAGCTGCTCGATGCGCTGTAGTCTGTAGTCGATTTGGAACCTGTTGCTGGTCTTTTTGTTTGGAATCAGGGTTACCAGCTACCTTGAGTCTTCTAGTCACAGTGCGAGAACTGACAGTTAGTCTACGCGTTTATCGGGGCTCCCGTTGGATTTGAACCCCGTCGAGTGAACAATTTCGCAGTGAAGTACTAATGATGAAAAGATCGTCTCTTTTTGAAGTGGATCCTTTTCTACCTGGACCTCTTCTTTGATCAAAGCCACCAGTCTCTTGGTACCTTTGGCTTGTTCTTACTCCATTGACTGGCTTATATTCAGAGTACGAGCCACTTGTCGTTTACTCATGCCTTGTTCCAACAGTGTAACTGCTTGAGCCGCTACTTCTGATCTTGTGTCCATTTCTGGGAAGTTTTATTGCTTGAATATTCTGGGGACGTGTACCTGTTGACATTTTACGGTCAACTAATAAAACTCATAGGTGTTGGTCGCCTTTAATATCCCCTGAAGTCGTAAGAGTATTTAAAAGAGTATTTTTAGTTTTTGTTTCTTTTTATTTAATTATTGCCTATTAATAGTAAAGTTATATAACTTTAAAACTTTCGTGTTTCATTATCACTTATTATTAATATCTACACGGGTATTAAAGTTATATACACCTATACTTAGGTAGTTTTGTTTTGATAGACAAGAAAAATAAATACTTTTTAAGTTTATAATGTTACTCAAAAGAAAATTTTTCTTTTTGTTATTGATTTTCATAGGAAACATTTAATTTTATAGACAAAAAAGATTGTAAACAAATGAAAAGCCTGATTATAAATAATTCATATTATAATAAATAAAGATGATACTTAAAAATAACCATGTTTATTATGATTATCTCTTCCCTGTTCATAAAGTATCCTCCCCTGTACACCTTGTCTCTCCCCTGTATGGTGTATTTCCCCTGGTCACTTATAAAACGTAATAAAACCAATAAATTGAGTGGCCACTTTGTAAACGTTTTAAACATAGCAGTTTACATTAAAAAAATGTATACTTAAGTAAAAATATATAAAAAAAACCCGTGCCGCCATTTCATACAACGAATTACCTCTTAACTTAGAATGACCCATATTTGTTACTCTAGTTAAAAACATTAATAGGATATAATACTTACACTTTATACCGATCTTTTATTTTATACAGATCCATGACATCTGATTTTAATTTGGCTATTTCTCTCTCAAGGAGTAACTGAGATTCAACTGTGCTTCTTAGAATATCATTTAATTCAGATTTTGCTTGTTTTAAGCTTTGAACTCTTTGTATTAACTGTCTATTATTTTCTAGAACAAGATTTTTTTCATGGGGCTGAGCTTCATTCTGCATTTTTTCTTGTAATTTCAAATGATCTTCACATATTTTAACTGTTTCCCTAAAGGCATCCAGTGCTTGTTTCTTCATATTAACTTCTTCTCTTAACCTTGTGTATTTAAAAGAACGAGCTTCAAAATCCTTAGTTTTTAATACATACTTTTTGTGGATTTCTTTAAATTTGGTTTCTAGGATTTCATCACTCATATTTTCACCACCTTCATTTTCTTGAAGTTTTGATAAAGGGTACATAAGCTTGATATCCAGACTACTGTTGCAATGGGCCAATGAGAATTCCCTGTAAAACCTAATAAGCTCCACAACAGATTTGAACTCATAAGGTTCACAAAATCCATAGCGACCATCATGATTGAATATTTTGATGAGTTTGTTCATCCCCCCTTTTCTAACAGTTAATGTGTATCCACTATCTTTATTAGAGGCATTTCGCACCAAGAAGGTACCATCACAAGTGTCACATAATTTCTCAGTGGCTTCATCCCTGAAATGTTATAAAAATATATAAATAAAAAAATCATAGAAAAATACTAATGTCATTTTAACAATATGTATTAATATTAAACTACACTTGATTTGCTTTTAAAAAATTTGCCACAAAAGATTCAGTTAGTTTGGTCTGTATAATTTAAGACAGGCATCCTGTTACTTTTATCATGAATAGTTGAAAAAACTAAGAAAGTAAAAACAGTTACCTATTTACTCATATCAAACTAAGCTCACTATGTGAAAAATAATACTGAAGCAGATACATAGTTTCTAATAAGTTAGTACCAGGGGAAATATAAGTAAAACCAAATGGCTTTACTATTAAAAGAGAACCTAATATACTGATAACTCAGCTCATTCTCAGGCCAATACTACAAGACATTGTGTAATCTCTTAACCATTGATAATGAAAATTATTAAACATTTAAGAATAAACCACTTACCGAGTAATATCACCCCAGTACCATTCGGCATTCTCCAAACTCTCTTCGCCTGATTGCTGAGGAACGCCTATTTCAACCATTATTTCATCACAGGTGGTTAGAGCTCATACATAATGAGATATTACACTTAATTTTACAAATAAGACCAATTGCTTACACCTTAAACATCGGCCGACAAAACTATACTATCAGCGGCTCAATCAGAAACTTCCGTGTTCGAACTAACGAAGGAAATAGCCAAACTTTACACTTTTGAAATTCTTTTCTCTGTGAGCAATAGTAATTTAGAAAATCCTATGCACTCAGTCAATCTAAGCACGGTAATTTTTAGAAGATTCTCTCAAAATGAGGTATCTAGAGCACAAAGGAAATGGGCAAGAGTATGTGAATTTAGTTGCTATGGCACAGTTACTTCCTTAAAACATTGAATGATAAGTTATTTGTATTTCCAACATTTTGAAAGCCATCTAGAAACGCCATTTAACTGCCTATTGTAACTGGAAATCTCTAATTTACCGTGATTGCATTTCCTATTCCAGAAACTCAACACTAGCACCAATTCCGTCCGCCATCTACTCACATAGATAAGAATATGTCTACTCAATTCTAATCAACTACCACAGAATACCATAAAATTAAATGACATCACCACAGGTACACTTTATAGTATGTTTCGTGCAAGAAGTCAGATGTGTAAATATTGAAAATTTCAAATATTGTAGTACTCTTATTAAAGTATACTTTATAAAATAATTCATGGCAAAAATGTGTAAATAAAACCAGTCGACAATATCTGGATAGTTTATAAAAGTTAGTTAGTGTAAAATTATTGTGCATTGAGAGACATTGTTCATGAGTATCGAATCGATTGATATTATGGATAATAATATATTAATCGTAATCGTATGTAAATTAAGTTACTTTTAAGGATGACGTTCGTTAGCACTAAATATTGAGCTCATTACAACTTCTTTACAACACGCTTGTTGTTTGTATTTGTATCTTACCATATCCTGTTACACACCTGCATTTACTTTTTGGCGCAGTTTTTTGTCTCCACGTATTTATTTCCTCATTTCTAGTTGTGTCGGAGGGAGGTTCGCTCATGTTGAGTGAAGTGAGTGCAGGGGGAGTCAACTCTGTTCTACACAATGTTTCTATTAGGGCTGTTAGTCACGACAGAGAGAAAAGATGAAATAGAAAATGTTATGTCATTTCCTAGCAACCACCTAATACTTGTTTATATGGAGCTGTCAACAGTCAACACTACAAGAAAAGAAACCGTTTATTTTGTAAATTCCTAAATATCTTGTAAATAAATAAAAAATCTCGATAAATAACAAGTTTATCCTGAATTAAAAACGTTGCACGAGCATCCTATTCCTTAGTTGAAGTGTTTTTGTGAAATTGCATCCTATTCCTTAGTTGAAGTGTTTTTGTGAAATTGAACGTTATTGACTCCAGTTCTGAGAAAGTGACTCCTATAGGGTTTTTGTTATGTTACAATGAGTTTCAATGTAGAGAAGAATGTTTCAATAAAGAATGTGAATATTTTTTATTATGAATATTATTTACATAAATAAATTGTAAAAGAAATGAAGTTTTTTATTATCAAATCCAACTCTAAATACAGTCATCCTAATTTAAACCTTCAACAAAATAAACAAATAGATATATTATATAACGCCCTAATAATGTAGGGCGTAATATAATATATCTCTTTGTTTTTATTAAATAAAAAAAATAATACAATTTCCCGCGCTGCTGATTTTAACCGCAGTTTTGGCTCCCGATAGATGGCGCCGCACGCTTAGGAAAAGTTTCCTCACGAATTTTATATGAAGTTGACATTCTTCTCCTTTGAGTATAATTGTTCTGTGAGTGAGTGAGTGGTAGATTGTGCTTTATCCTTCGCTGTTTGATTTGTGATGAAGTGTGTGTGTACCAGTTAAAAAAAATGTCCTGTCAATTGTTGTTAAAAATCTCTAAAATAGTCTTATTGTTTCTCGTCAATGAATTTAAGTAAAATAAAGTGTATAAATAATCAAATATCGATAACTATTTTAAAAACACCAGTTTGTGTTCTAGAGAAATGTTACTATTCTGTCATTTTACCCGAAATTCAATATGTATAAAACAGGAACAATAATATTTTGTTCATTTTTCTTATTTGTGTCTTCTACTCATATTAAGGGAGAGTTTTCTACAGATGACTTTTTCAAATTCTTAGTGAAATTTGGTTTTCAAAAAACAGATATTCATTTCCAAAAAGAAACATATGGTTACATCTTTGGAAACATTACATCGAATGAGCACTTTAAACATCCAATAACTTTTGCTGTATTGGATAGAGGACACTTCTTACATTACTATAAAAGTCGCGATATTGTTGACAAAGAGGTGGCATGTCAGGTTATGTTTCAAAACTTAAATGGGTCTGCTTATCATCCAAAATGCAATGCTTATGGTCAAGATCTGTTCAGAAGAATTCCGTGTTCTAAAGGCGAATTATGTGTTGATGAAGACACTCCATGGAATGTTATAAAGAAAAATCAGTTTACATATGTCATTCAGAATTCAGGCCAACCAAGGTAAATAAATTATTTCTTTATTTGGTTACTATTAAAATTGTGTAGGGTTTCTAGGTTTCTATATTTAAAAAATTGAATTATTGATAAAGTTTTGGTCTGCTTTTATTTATTATCAATGACTTAAAGTTTAGGACTTATGACATTGCTTGAACCTGCATCTGACCTTAATTTTAATTGTACTTATACAGTATGTAAAGTGAGACATAGGCAATACTTTAGGGCATGATAGATAACATTATTTAATGAAGGAAAAAAAATACAAAATTATTAAACATTAAATTACTACATAGTAAACGATGTGTAAAGCTTAGCCACGAATTTCACTAATCATGGACACCGCGCGGACGCAGCGAGGGATTGGTTCGCCAGCTGAGTTAGATACATACCTACGACGCGCGGTGCGGGTCAATGCACCGAGTCTTGAACAATATTTTAGCGCAGCGGGAACGTGTCCATACTTAGTTAATTTTTGGGACTTTTTTGTCAAAAATTAAGTACCTAATTTTATTACATAATTGGGATCAGAATCACGTACAGAGTCACCTCCTTAATTATTGCTGATGACTCAAAAAACACCCTGTAGAGTGTAGCATACAGAGTACAAAGACCAAACTGAACCGATTTTGCAAAAGAATAATCTTTAATTTATTTTCAGGTTTTGGTATGTCTCAATGGTGTCCTGTTACCTAGATGAGGTAACATGTACTTGGCATCATTACAAAGGAACACCATCAAGGGTTAATGCAAGTTTTACACAGAAACCACAAACTATACAGTATGATTTCTGGCTTGTAAATGGAAGTCCTAATTTATCATTTTACAACACATTGTTGTATCAATTTTCATTTGACAGACAAAATACACTTGAGCTGTATCTTGTGTTTTGGTTATGCTATATTGTTTTACTACCAGTACAAATATATGCAGTCAGGTGAGATAAGAATACTTTTATATAATTTGTAGGATATAGTATTAATAAGCTTTATAATGTAATGGCAGATCTTACTAAAGATAGTTTACTACATTATGGTTCAATCAAAAATCAAATCAATCAACTAGCCTATCACAGTCTACTGCTGGACATAGACTTCTCCCAACACATACCACATGGTAACATTATGGTTACTACCAGTCAATTTCAATGAATTTCATCTTGCCCAAACGGATTATCACCTATTATTGTTTTGTCTTCAATATTTATTCATATATCTTTGTTGTGAGGGACTAAGGAAGGACACCATGTCTCGGTATCCAGGTGTGACAAGATAATTTAAAAGCATTGTATTTTGTTCTAACTGGAAACTTTTATATAAATCCTATACTAATCCATCTGGCCAGTTTCATATTTGTAAACTAAACCTCCTCCAGAGGGAAGAAAGATGTCTATCTCTGCAATGAAACATTTAAGGCCTAGTAGATTTTGTAGGCATACATTTTTATATGGTCTTTTTGTTTATTTATTACACACATAAAAATATCACAAAAAAGTGATATACGGGATTGCCTTATCTTAAAATACAATGTTTAGGCTTAAGGGATATATTACTCCATTTTTATTATAGTACTAATGCTTAAAAAATATGAAACATTTAAACGGTTCAACAATATTGTAGTTAAATACATATAATCAAATTATAAAGAATAATTTTAATTAAACATAATTAAGCCATGTATTTAATTTTGTAATTTTTTTAAATACAATTATTATACAGGGTGGAAAGTTTCAATGGGGCAGTCAAGGCAGGTACCTTAATCATTGCAGGTGCAGCAATTGCTGCTACAACAATTAAGGTACCTCTCTTTACTGCCCCATTGAAACTTTCCACCCTGTTTATCTGTAATATAAAATAATAATTAAAAGTATTTGTGTTAGTATTTAAATTCTTGATTCTTCTTATTCTTATGTCATGCTAGATCATGACTGTTCTGACTAGAAAAACATAGAATAATAGTATTTTCTTAATATCAATAAATATGTATTTTTATCCACAGAACACAAAAGCATCCCGTAACCAAGTTGTTTACCTTCAGTTTGGTTTTGGAGTTTGTTGCGCTATGCTTTAATGTGCTACACACAGTAAAGTTTGCAGCAGATGGGTTGGGATTTGCTGGGCTAGCTGCCGCTGGCGATATTTTAGATATTATGAGTAGAGTAAGTACTTTGTTTGTTTAACACATTCCTAGTGCAGTGTACCATATATGGAACAAGTGCATTTTTTTAATATTGTGTCTGCTGGCGGCACTGTAAAAAGGTCAAAATATATGTTAAAGACAACTTACACACTAGGGGTTGAGCCCTATTTTGCGGAAACCTTTACATACACGAAGTTAGTGAACACAATGAACATCCAGGGTGAAGATAATAATTGATGGATCACACAAACAAAAATCTTGCCTGGGATTTCAACCTGGACGGCTAACACATATACAGCTACTTTGCCACCATTCTTACTAGTTTAGCTTTCCTCTTCATAGTTTGTGTATTGTTAAATATATAGTTTGTTGTTAACTCCGTCTCTGTGTGGTGACGGAGTAAGAATACAATATGTCACCACCCCATCTCATCCCATGTGTGTTGTAAAAACACATGGGATGTGTTTTGTGTGGGATGATCTTTACGAAATAAGAAGAAGGTAAACTTGAAATTAAACCCTATACCAATCCATTTGGTCAGCGTGGTATTAGTAGGCCAAGAATCCCTCTGTCCCGGAAGGAGGTCGTCCATGCAGTGGGACATAAATGGGCTGTTATGATGATGATTGTTAAATATTCAGCACACTCCAAAAATAATAATAATATAGTCATGTTTCAATAATAAAACATAATTCTTTTGCAGACACTTTTCATGCTGCTCTTGCTTTTGTTGGCAAAAGGATGGGCAGTGACTAGACTAGAACTGACATACAAACCGCTGGTATTTGGAGTATGGCTTGCATATGGCATTGTACACATTTTACTATATGTATGGAATACTGTAAGTATTCTTATTTTCTAATATACCTTAATACACAGCTTACTAAGAATTAATCTAACTAAGATTTTAATTGAGATATGTTTAATTTGTTTCTAGTTTTCCAAATACATTTTGTGTTCCACTAGATTTATTTACTATGACTCATTTTTCTTTGTATGTGTATAAGCCTAAATTATACAATGTTTTATTAGGTATATGCTAAAGAAATTAAGTTTCTTAATTATAATAGCGTGTTTTGTAGGTTCCAGATTAATTTTAGATTTATATATTTTTTTGTTTATCCTAATTAGACTTATTGCTCGTTAGACGTTTTGCGCTATTGGACATTTAGCTAATTAGACATTCTGATCGTGAAGGGTTAAGTTGGTATGTGTACATGCAACTATTTTTTCTAAATCTTTATAAACGTTATATACATTAGAGGAAGTTTGAAAGTTGCACCAATTACTGAAAGGCTATGAGGAAATCGTTGGTCCTGGTTCGGACATGTAATGCGTAGGGATGAAAGTAATATAGTAAGGAAGGCATTGGCTATGGAAGTGGACGGGTACAATGGGAGGGGTAGACCGAAGAAGAGATGGATGGATTGTGTGAGGGATGATATGGCTAGGAAAGGAGTGAATGTTGAGATGACGGGAAACAGAGATGAATGGAAAAAGCATACATGTTGCGCCGACCCCAAGTAAAAATAGGATAAGGGCAGGAGGATGATGATGTTTATAAACGTTATGTTATTCATTTACAGACAGAAGTTGACATTATAGAAGAAATTGATGAATACCAGACCTGGCCAGGTTGGTTGATACTTGCATTGCGCGTTGCAATCATGACGTGGTTCGTACTAGAACTACGTAACACTATGATGTACGAGCATAATATGCCGAAATTAAACTTTTTACTACATTTTGGTGCATCAAGTCTCGTATGGTTCGTCTACTTGCCAATAATAGCGCTGATTGCGTTACAAATAAGCCCTCTGTGGAGGTTTAAATTTATATTGGGTAAGTGTTACACTTTCATATTACGTAAATACACTTGTCTGTAAACGGTTTTACGTAACACTCTGTTACTGTAAATAAAGTATGCAGTACTTATGTAAAATCTTTAATTAGTTAGTTTTCATTTGATAAAAAATAATTTAAGTACCTAAATTATTAATTAAAATTATATTCCTAATAAATAATTAGTAATTTTGTTATATTATGCTAAGCTCACAGGTTCCATTTTAACTTGATAGCCCGTGGGTGTCGTAAAAGTCTGTTAAGGCCAATCTTGCAGTTATACATCGATTAATATTATGTGATTAATTTTGACTAGATCAGATTTAATATAAAGCCCTGAATCTTATCTGTTTCACCAGCGTCCTTGGTGTAAGCCATTTAAATGGCAACTAGAAAGGAAAATAAAACATTATGTAACTACAGTAGGTATTTTAAGCAGTAATAACTAAATGGCCGGAACTAATTTCAACCATGATTTCCTACGATAATGTATGTAATACATAGTCGTCAGTTTACTGATTATAAGGTCAAAGACTTTATCGCTCTGTAAACATTTGTTTAAACTTGTTTTAGCACGCGTAATTATTATTTTTATTATTACTTTAACTATTAAAAGTGTGCTGATTGATTCATAATAAAGTTTGTAGTAATGGTAATGTAAGTCTCGAAATATAAATACTTAGGTAAACTCCTGTTGTTTCTAAACGGTTCCCTGAATGTGATTCACCTACGCAAACGAGAACCAACAAAATGTCTTGAGAGAGAAAGTCGTCTGCCAGTAAGATACAAACCTCTTTGGACGAACTCGCGAAACTGGATCTGTAGCAAGAGCCGAACTCTTACAAATCGGCAGTCTGCTACCCGCTATTCTTCCCGTGATGTATTGTGTAGCGAACATCACTGCCACCTCCAAGATTATTGTAAACCTATATTATTATATATGTCGCAGGGAAATGAGGAAACCAGGGATTTCACGAAATCCCTAGGGATATGACGAAATCCCTAGGGATATGACGAAATCTCGTTTCTACCAGAAAATAAATTCTCATATTTTTGTTTGTAGGTTAAAAAACACAAGGATTTAACTTCTGTAGGTTAGGTTAGGTTAGAACTGTGACCATAACGCACGAGGCGAGCGAGCGAATCGAGCTTGCCGCGGCAGCGGCCGCCGAAGAGACATTTACCGGGATTTCGTGATATCCCTAGTGATTTCGTGAAATCCCTGGTTTCTTCATTTCCCTGCGACATATATAATTAACGTTACTATGTACTTATTCTTAACTAATTATGTGTAATTATTTATTTCTAGGTATAACATATTCGGCTGACTGCCTCGCGTTTTGTGTTATGGCGCACTTACTGTGGCCCACGCGATCGGAGCAGTACTTATTATTAGCCCCATCTGATTATACAGGTAATAATACATATTTTTAAAACATCTTTTGACTGCCTCGGTGACGCGGCGGTCGCGGTAGGGGCTGCCGTACATGACGTCGCGAGTTCGAATTTTACGCGAGATGATTATTTGTGTGATCAACGGAAGAAGAGCGTCTGGAAGTTTTTTATGTCCGTTTAATTGATGTTTGTATAGACCCCGCGACATATGGTATAATCCTTATGCTGACCCCACATTAGGCATAGGCGTCCCTCGACGTCGACGCGGCGATCACGCGACGTAAATGCAGCGCTCACGCGGCGTTCGCGTCACGTTCTTTACCCCTTTGACCGCTATCCACGCTGCCTATTTCTGTTTTAGTCAGTCGTAGCATGGTTTCTAAAATTACTTGACTGAAGGGGGTTTAGCGTTCATGCGCGGCGTACCTACGTGCGATTCCAACGCTGGTCGAACGCGGCGTAGACGATGCGTTGACGCGTCGTGAGCGTCGCTCATACGCCCAAGGAACGCTGACGCTAAAAGTGGCGGAGGCCCTAGTGAGGGAGATATCTGTTTAAAAAATCATATCAGTTGATCAGTTTTTATTATGTTATGTAGTTCATACATTTAATAAATAAAATAAAATAAAATAAATTTATACTTTCATTGACGTAAATCTATGTGACCTGAAATGATAGGTGAAGTGTGTATTATCAATACAGCCATCGATAACAATAAAAGGTGCGATAAAAATCTACACTTCTAACAAATAAATTATTAATGATACTGTTGACGTACAGACGTCTCGTCGTCAACAGTGGTATTAATAATTTATTTTTTTAGTGGTTACCTTAAATTACTCGCAAAGGTCTCGGTTTCGTTTCCCGCTCAAAACAAAACTTTATATACATGAACATAGTCTGGGTGTTGTGTATGTATGTATTTATCAAAAAGTAAATTAGTATCCGTTATCTAGTACCCATAGTACAATCTTACATAAACTTTATAAATGTCACAAAAAAATGTAATGTCTAAAGTTTTTTAATGTTACGTCATGTTATTTTCCAGCGGGTATAGAAGAGCTTGACGAATTCAACGAATCACCTCACGTAGTACACAGCGACACCGTCGCACTGACCACAGCCGAAAGTATCAATGCTGACGAAGAAGAAGTTATATTCACGCGAGCCACGCACAAGAACGGAACGGTATTCTCATAGCAATGTGAAAAGGAAATATAATGAAATGTACCAAATACCGTAAAACACATTGTTACGTTATTAATATGTTACACGAACATGGAAAAGCTTCCCTGAAATTATGAATTTACAATAATCGATTTTGTATTTATTAATATCAGGCTAAGATTGCTTTGAAAAGTAGGTATCGTTCTACTTAGGTAGTATGGTATTAATCTACTTCAAGAATATTACAGCTGTTTGTCGAGGTTGAAAATATCGAATTATAAATGTATGTTTGAGTGGAAGAAAGAAACATACTGAATGTATGTATCTTTTCAATGGATTTTATAAATTAACTTTGTTCTCATGTGTGTGTATATGTTTTGATGAAAATCGTTGATAGCACAATTAACTAATTGAATTTTATAACTATTATAAGAGAGTATTTATTATCTCTATAGTGATGATATATGAGTGTCAATTAAAAATATATATTATTTTCTAATTTGACACCAAAGAGTTCAATATAAAAAATAAAATAAAAAGGTAATGTGCCAATGGTTAAATAAACTGCTAGTAAATGAACACTAATAAAAACTAAGGGCTAGTTCTCGTAATTCATAAAATTCTATATCAGTATGGTCTAAGCGGCTTTATTGTCTATGTTCTGCATTTGGCATACGTCAATGAGATGTCATAAACGTCAGATTTGACGCTCATGACATAAGTCATAAAAGTAAAATTGATGTAGGTGTGTTTTTAATTGCGAGAATAGGCCCTCCGTATTTGTAATTGTTGTCTCATTGCAAAACATCAAACTTACCCGAATAAAATTATAAACATGATTATTACTTCTACTACTAAAGTCAAACTTTGTTATGTACACTTAGAAATATGTTTTGAAGTACTTTTATAGAAGTGTTCTCATCAATTTATTTATTTATGTCCTAAAAACATCATCAATCATGTATTTGGTGCACATATAAAGTTTATTGTAAGCAAAACCACTGGATTTGTATTTATTATGTTTAACTCTTATATGATGTATGATGTGAAATAATGGTAGAATAAGGTCGCGCTACGTTCTAATGCTTGTCTAATGACAATGGCAATACAATATGAGCGTTCAGAAATCCTGCGATATTAAATTCTCACTAATGGAGGGTGGTAACACCTACTTCAATCAATGTGTTTTTTATGCCTCATTATCTGTATTAGTCCAGTGGTTTGGTAATCAGACCGAAATGCTATTATTGAAACTCGAGCAAAGAGTTTTTTAACAAGTCTTATGAAAAAATAATGATACTTTTTGTATACAAATAGTTTTGAATGAATAACTTAGATACGTGTACAGTGACTTTTTATAAATGTTAAAAGTACAATTAGATCTCAAGTTGATGTTATCGTTATGATGCAGGCGACTAAATATATATTTTTCTCGATGTCTAAATTTTTTTGCTTCTATCGTAATGTGTTTATCTGTCTAGTTGTTGTCTTAGTTTTAATTCTTGTCGAAATTAAAGTATCTTTAGACACGAAAAGGAACGTAATTACTTTAGCTATTACTGTATTGTTAGTCCCTGTTTAATGATAGCAAGGAATGTTTCTCGAAAGGCGTTAGTAGTAGTAAATCTTACATTACTTTTTATTATGAACACTGTATTTTTTATTTTTTCAATTTTAGATCAGATTAGTATAAAATAGGATTAGTGAAGCTAGTGAATTGTTTATTTTAAAGAAAAATATTTAATATATTTTGTTAAATTTCATTTGTTATTGAAAATTTTATATAATTTTAAAATTAATATAAAACAAATTTGTAGTCTAGTCTACTTTGGCAAGTTTTAAATATTATTAATCATATTTTATTTAAAATATACTTCCACATCGAGAAGTTTCTAGTAATTCAAAATTACTTTATTAGTCTTTAGAGTTTCATGAATAACTTTATCAAATAATAATTTTATTTGTAAACTTATATATTGTATGTTTTTTTCTTTGATTTACTTACATTTAATAGTTAAAGGTACCGTTTGCTACTGCATGATTTCGAATTCGCGATGCATGTTACTAGAAATCTAGATTAGAATCTACACCAGAAGGATAATTCTCGAAAATATATTTATTATAATTACATTTTGGTTAACTCCAGCTGACAACTCTACAGTCTAGTTAGCGTATTTGGCGCCGTCTCATTGGTTAATAAAGTGTCAAATTTGACATAAGTGACGTTTGAAATTTATTGGCATGAGATTTTAAACAAATATAATTACGAGAACTATCCTCCAGGTTGTAAGTTCTGTACGGACAGGGCAACCTTGTCAATGTATAGCATCTTTGCATATCAACTATAAGAAAGATATTCGTTGTTACGGGTGTAAAGTAAAGAATGCTTCCAGTACTTTGTTATATATTCATTTATAAGATACCACTTGTAGTTTTTTTACGTTTATTACTTACATAATTAAAGATTCAGATTACTTTGTACACAAAAGTATTTAGTTAATGAGTTTAATCTGGAGTGAAGAACAAATTATTTTCGTTTTTAACTACTATATAATCGTGTATTATAAAATATAGAACAGTGACTTATGGAACCTTTAACTTTATCATTCAAGTTCTGCTGTTTTGTAGTATTCTTAGAATTATTAGCAAATTGAATAATTATTATATTGAGATATAATTGACAAACAACAAAATACTTTTAGTTAACTGTACGAATAAGAATAAAATGCGACTGATTATAATATGGTTTACCTATGCATTAAAAATCAATATTATATTAGAGTTAAAATTAAACTATTGAAAAATATTGCTATGAATTTTCAATTTACAAGTCATTTCTTTTTATTTATAAGAAAAACATAAACGTATATCATAAAGGTAATCATCTTATAAAGTATAACCGAACGAGTCAGGGTCAATTCCTACTAAAAGAGCAGGAGTCAGCAATGTTTTTGAGGCAAAATATTACAAACAATTTTTAATCCTATCTAAGTATGTCACAAAAAAAGTCAAAATAAAGGCAAAGGAGGGGCAGCGTAGCGCAGCGAGACTGCACGACCTTTTAGCGACGCCACGTCTTTAAAAGTCACTTGATCTTACGATCGCTGTCCTTTCAGGGCGATCGACCATTAGGGTTATTTTTGTACTTTTATGGCCTTTATGTCAAGATAGTCACGACCCGTATGTTGCCTTTTGTGTACCTATCTACTTTCGTGAGATAGTGACATAGTTAACGCCTTTTTGATGAATTAAAGAAATAATCCTATATAGTACATAATAGTAAAGTGTAAGTTTCACGCTTAAACCATGTCTTGTGACCTGCTGCTGGTATCCTATTAAGTTTTTTTTAACATAAAATGGAAATCATGTCCAAACATGTTTAAGTAGGTACATAGTTTCTTTCAAAAAGGTCTTTTGAGGGTATGAGCTTACTTTTGTCGAATTATTATGTGATTTATCAATTAAGTTTTTGTCTTATTGATTCTTTCTGTAATATATTACAATTAATAATCTTACACTGGGCCATCAAATCGTGTTTTAAGATAAAATTTTAAACGTTCTGTTTTTAAAAATGAAAATAGTTCGAATCTAAAACCCTCTTGTTCCTAACTACTGTTCATGGACAATCGAAATTCTAAATTCTAAAAAACAATAGGATACGCAATAAAGTCTAACTTATAAAATTTCTATAGAGCACGTTCATTTACACTCAGTATTTTACGTTTTATTTACGGGTAAAAGAAATTGCATGTTTTATTATAACTAGGTACTACATTACAGCAAATTAAACGTAATTTTAGTATCAACAATTAACAATAAAATCAATCATTACATAATTAAATTGTATTAATGGTAAATGTGTGCGAAAGAGTACTTAAAATGAATTTATTTATTGGAAATTTCATGTTATTTAAAGAGTTTTAATGTGTTATTTTTTTTGGGACAATTATAGTAAGTACCTAATGTGTACCTAAATGTTAACAACCGTAAACAAAAAGTGCAGGGGCTGATGATTCAGTTATTTATTTACAGGGAATGTTAGTGTTAAAAGATGTGTGTTCTATGAAGTCATTTACAGTAATTGTATGAAACGCCCAACTCGTTTAAAGGATGTTTGTATGAATAAAGATATACTTTTAATAGCAGGTTAGTTGTTTGTTAAATTATTTACACGAAACAAAGATAAATGCAATAATTTGTAATCAGCAGATAAGTAAAAATGTTCTAATAAAAGCACGGCATTCATTTTTATTGTCTTCTACCCGTAAGTAAATTTATTTAAGTAATTGCTCAAAATAACAACGAGTCATGATAATTTGTAGAAAAAGTATAGCAACGTTGATAAAATTGTAATTTTTTTTGTTTACTCACTTTATATATTGATTCACAGCATTACCATATTTTTTACTTGACATTAAACCTTTTATACGTAATTAGTTAAATATGTAAAGTTATAAATAAGCCTTTGTAGGTGTAAATTAAATGTAAATAAATTTTCTTAACGTATAAAATGAGATGTTATTTTTTTTCGTTTTCTGATAGTCATTCAAATTAAGCATTGCAAAACTAAATACAATATGTCTGTTTTGTTAGATTTTATTTAACCTTCATGTAAGCGAACTAACGATACACCATAATGTTTACTGTTTCGATACATAGCGTCGTCAATATCCCAGACAAAAGTAAGATTACCGACCTATATTTTATTACTTATGTTTGACAGAGTCTACCTAGAGAGTCGACCTATAGGTCACCTTAAACAAGAATTAAACACTTCCTTTAATATCTAAGGCCATTGTTTTGCTTGGGCTACTTACACATCATTATAAAAACTGTAGAATCTCATTTAAACACTTGTTTGATTTTTGACAATTGTCTCTTTTGTTTTTATTGCTGTGGCGTTTGTCTGAGTTGCTCTATAATTTTAACTGTAGCTTCAATTTCAAGTTAATTGTAAACGACGATTTCAAACAATTTGTGACAAATTTGAAAAGGCTGCGTTGCACACAACTCTGGCCCAGGCTCACTGTGTCGGAACCTAGAAAAGATGAAACGACAAATTTCCGACTAAAACCCACATTGTTCTTCTTTTATCCATTAGGGTCCAGGACGGCGAGAAGACTGACATTATTTATGCTAACAAGTAACCCCGGCAAGTGCTGGGACTTGGGGCCCCAAAAATAATAGAACTGCTTTTCTGTGGAGGAACGAGAACCTGGCCAGAGTTTGCAATTAATAAGACAGGACAACATGGCGCCCATGAACCACTCGTAAAATAATGAGACTTAACGCTACAATCGTCAACGCACTCAATACGCAGAGTGTGTTGAGAGCCATTTGAATTAATTACGTCGTGATTACGCGGTAAATTAAAAAAACTGGTTTAAGAATTAGTTTAAAAAAATGTAAATTAAGTATAATAGGTATCTCTACGCTATCATAATCCAAGCGTGACGTTTAAGGCGAAAAGTACAACGATAACAATCGGCCAATAGAAGGAAAACTAGAAACAAAATCCAACACAGTCCCATCTGGTGTTATATCTAAGTGTTATAAAAGGCCAAATTTTCCTCTATATTTAGGGATCGCTCTTATATATGTAGTTAAAGTATAATTTATGGTTGGCTTAAGGGTATGACCGTGAAGATGAAACAATAATATGCCAACAACAATAATTTATTTTCTCACACACTAGGTACATACATATAAAAGAATTTAAAGCTAGCAAAATTTAGAAGAGAAATAAGGTTTAACAGGTACAAATTAATACATTCTCTGCTTAAAATACAACAAAATAGTAAGTAGGTACATACACAGACATGTTATATTCAAATAGCTATATATTATCTTAAAATATAGACATACAATTTATAATAAAGATCACAAATACATTATAATGAAGACTAAAATAAGAAATTCATCGAAACACTTATTTAATTAATAATTGTCACATAATTATATAAATAGGTAATTAAATATTTGGTAAAAAAAATAAGTATTTTCTATAACTCGGAATGTTTGTGGATTCACAAAAACCTAATTGACATAGAAGAAAAAGTCTATTGACATTTTATAATAATGAATAAATATTAAATACATAAATTTAATGATAAATCGTACATAATTACATTATGTTTCCATTGAAGAAAAGGAAAAGGTGAATTTTATAGCAATCACACCTATAAATTTGTCACCACAAGATATAATACACACCTCAACAAAGTCTAGGGATATTTGGTATTTTCTCAATTAACTCCACAATTATTGAAGATAACATACAACATGTTTATATTTTTATAAAGGTAATTTATCAGGCTACAATCCAGAATTAAATAAAAGTATTATTTTTGCGTTAATAATTTTTTATTCAAATAAATAAAAAAATTGCAAAATTAGTGAAACTAACAATGAATTTGTTTCTTAAGCAAAAGTGAAAATAATCGAAAATTAATCTGTTTTTAACTGTTATGTGAGTAATCAGTAGTCAGTACATTAAAAAAACCGTAAATAACGGTCCTGCAACGGTTTTTCATGCTTGTATTAAGTTATCCAGGTCTTGATACGGTATAATGTTACAGGTCCGACTAGGATACAAAAAAAGTTGCTCTTCCATCGCAAGTTTATGCAGGAAAATTCATCAAAGTCCTTCTTTTGAACATGTTCTACGCGTATTTTATGGTTTTGAGGTTAGGCGATTGAGTGGTTCAGCATAAAATCGATATGTCGTGCTCCTGTAACCAGCTCGTCATCACTCTCGCTTTATGCAGACGGGCGTTATCGTCCATGAGCTTAAACATTTGGCCCAATTGTAGTCTACGGGGGTAGATTATTAGTTCTAGCACCTCGTTAAGTTATTTTTCAGCAGTCATGGTGTTTCTGATCAAAACGCGCTCTGTTCTTCGACCGACACAAATTCCCGTCCAAATCATAATTGTTCTATCGTGGTATGAATAGTTTTTCTGAAGATTTTGTAGACGGCTATCACAACCAGGAACTCGCCAAGCACGTTCTCTACGTGAATCCGAGTGGAAACCGAACCGGGACTCATGTGTAAACACCACTACAGATAACAGGTCATCTTTGCAGAGCAAATGTTCACGACCTCACTCTAGTCATCGTGCGCGATTTGCTCAACGTATTGCTGGAGTTCAAAGCGGTATGCGAGCATAAAGGTGGGCTTCATGCCGACTTCTTCTGACAGTTTGGTCACCCGGAAGAGGCTCCACCAAGAGCTGAAGCCTCTAAGCCAGCTGTATGGTAGTAACATTTGGCTGCCTTTTCGCGGGAACTTGCAAAAATCGATCATGTCGTTAAGTAGTGATAGACTATTTGCTGTGATATCTTTCAGCCATTTCACCAGTAGCACAATAACGTGACCATAACCTTGATTTCATATTTTGTACTGTTCCAATCTCTTCAGCAATACTATGCTCAGTACCCGCAGCTGGGAGCATGCCTACTGCCCTTAACATTTCCTCTATGTCGAAATGGCGCCGCCGCTTGATGCACACAATATTAATCATTCGAAATAAACGTTTAAATTGTTATAAAACTTAAATTTTACACAAAAAAGCAGTCAAAACTTACTGTTGGCAAATGAAATTTTCGAACTTGATTACGTTCAAGCCGCGTAAATCTTTTATTTTTTATTTTATTTTTCAAATTCAAATTTAGAATGGTTGAAAAAGGTTAACAAAGTAAGTTTTCATCAAAAGAATTAAAAACAAACCAATTTTTTTTGAGTTTCACAACTTAATACAAAATATCGTGAAAATATCCCTAGACTTTGTTGAGGTGTGTATATCAAGTAGGTTAGTTACATATTTCAAGAAAACACATTACAAATAAAATAGAATATATTTTACATTGATGATGTCATGTTAATGTCATGTAGGTGCGTAAAACAATAATTAAATACGAACTAAATATCAAGTTTTGTAAAAGAGCTAACCCTTAAACACCTTGTCAAGAGCAGACTACCGATGTATGACTGATCATACGTGAAAAGTAGGACAGAGCTTACAGTAGACATCTACGTAGGTAAATTGTTATAAATCTTACTTTAATTTCACGAATCTTACAATAAATGATTAAATTTCTACATGCAATTGAACGAACATACAAAAATCTTACACAGAAACTTGTCGGACAAGGTTTGGTACACACCTTGTCAAGTAGAGATAGATAATTTAAAAGTGAGTAAAGAATTTTATCTAATAAACTTTTTATACATAATAAAATTTATCTTATGTAAGTAATTTAGATCAAATATAATAAATAGCACGTCGAGTGCAATTTTGAACTACAACTTATAATAGTAATAAATTACGAATTAAATAAATGATTACATAAATAATATACGAAATTTTTTAAATATTATTTCTTACAAATTAATCAATTTCACATCCATCTCTAAAATATTTAAAAAGATAGTACATATAAATAATTGATTGTATGTAAAAAAGTTGATAATTGTGTATGTTGGTTGATGGTGTAGTTAAAGGAAGGTAAAACGAAAGTACCTTCCCGTCTAAGGAATTAAATGACATAGGTACTGCACAAGTGCACATCACTCAAAGAAACTGGGTAGAATAATGTTTGTTACACTTTTCTTATTATTTTAGTTGGGTATAACAACATCCATAATATTATTCCGATTTAAAAGCGTCTGAAATAACCAGACCTACTTAAACAAGTTAAAGTATTACGTAAGTACCATAACAATAACTGATTTATACATAATTAAGTGCAAGATAAAACCAGTGTCTAACATAAAAAGCGAACATCTATTCAACAATTAGATTTTCACATAACATAGGTAGATAACGTTAAGCATAATATCCTTGAACATCACGTTCGTAGTATAAGATTAATAGCTAATGGCTGCACATGGTGGATATCGACACAAACAGTATGACGTGGCTTGTGCCCGGTGTCTATTTGTGTAACGTTTATAGCTTTTAGATATGATACATCAAATACTTCACATTATTCTTTATACAGAGGCTCAAAGCATCACTTTTATACCAAACTGCTAATTTTAGATTGCTAAAGAATAGCTGACCTCGCATGAAGCCATATAAAAGACAACATAGGTAAATGGAGGTTGCAATATTATTCAATACTAACTTTGTAACTACAACCAGGTTTACGACGTTAAGTAACTATTGTGATTTTAAATGTGACACGAATTGATTATAGATAAAATATACACGTTTATTATATGATAAGTATATCGCATATAATTACTTCGTCGTGGCAGTGTTTAAATAAATACCAAGAATAATACCTTTGAGATAAACCTATTGTAACGGAGAATCTAATGCGATATTAAAATGAAATTACAAAGTAAAATGATGAACATTAAAATATGTACAGTATAAAGAGCTTGCTTATAAATATAAATATCTAGGTAAATAAAATATGGTTCCAAATACGCGCCTAACACATAGTTACATACTACTCACTTAGTTTTATAATACATAAATATTACGTACTGTACTTACGTAATATTATTGTGAAAGTAAGCTACCAAAATATTACATAGTACATAAATAGTATCTTCTAATACTCTAACGGCAGACATAATTGTATTAAGATAACTTATTTCAATCATTATAACGCAAAACTAAATAAATTTAATATATTATTAACATTTTTTCTTTTTTTAATTATACAAGTATTTTTTTTTCATAACAATAGTAATACCTCTGAAACGGGAATGTACATACAAACATTATACAGTTTTCTTTAAATAGATAGTTATATAATTAATTAATATAATTTACATATAATGTTCATTAAGAACGCAAATGGTGAACTAGAAAAATAAGTTATATTATCTGGATTTAATATCAACAATTTAAAATTTAATTTATTAAATTGAACGACAATACAGTATTGCCTTTTAATAATTATTAACTTATTCGTAACAAGTTAGTATAAAACACTTTGTGACATTTTATTATGTTTATTTTAGACTTATAGTCAATGCTCAGTTATGCACTATACAACCGGCACATTTGTTTGGCCTGGAAGAGATACAAAATAGTAGAAATTTTTTTTAATTATTACAAACATGTAATTGAAATGTTTATCTTAATCCGATCAAATATAAGCGTCAATTTTTCGCTAATTTATAATGTAAATATTAATGACTCAGAAATACCATACTATCATCATCCTACGCTTAGGCTGAACCTTTGCCATCGATCTCAGAACAATTCTTACCGTAAGCCTAACACCATTAAGGAGCTACGAATGAAATGAAGTAACTTAACGACCTGGCTGGCCTTGCCACCTTTAGCGTCACAGTTAACATTTGTTTATATAATGAAACTGTCTATAAAACCATTGTAAGTAATGAATGAGAAAAATGCCCCGCTCAGGACGGCAAGGTCCGTGAGGGTGCCATGCCGGTAAGAGATTCTTTACACCTCGCACTCGTTAATCAAGAACATTATCAGACGCGGTCAGTGTAATAATATCTGATACAAATAATTAATAATATATCACGTCAATAAATGAAGGAATTTTTACAAAGTAAATAAATGTCTATTTGTAATTAATTCCCTTAAGAACTACTTTCTTAATATTAACAAAGTTAAAATAGGTTTGAATTCCCGAAAATGAAAATTTTCTTTGAAAGATTGGTTAAAAAAAACGGAAAAGATCTGCACATAAGAATTACACATTTCCTATAACAAGATATAATATCAACTAATATTTTTAAGGCAATGAAACAACAATGGAAAATCGTGAATTTTACCTACAATTATACAGCTCTATTGAAAAGAATAAGTAAGTAGAGGTTAATTTTGTTAGGTATGTTTAAGAGGTAATTTATATTTTTGATAAGATAAATTGAAAGTAAAAATTTATCAACATTAGAATACTGATAAATATTACAGAAAGTTTACTTTAACCCACCTATAAAAGGAGGTAGAGGTATGGCAGGACAAGGCGAAAATTTTAAAATTAGTTATGACACAAATATTTAGTCTATTATGAAGCATAATTATACTTTCCAGTTCACTTACATCGAAATCACCTTTATCGGAAATATTTAAATACTCCCGCAAAGTATCGGGTAGGTCATATTATCATAATGCAAACGACCTGCCTGTAAAATACATTGAGATCTAATCCTCCAATTTGCAAATAAATTCAACATCATAAAAACTCACTCAATGACTGCCCATTATCACTTATCAGCTATTACATAGTTATCTAATAAGTACATTTGTTGTAAAAGCAAATAAGGGTATTTACGAACCTTGATTTTAAAGCCAAATTTCTTTTTATGCTGCCATGTGCATGTGAATGATGTTTGGGCTACGAGATGATATTACATTTGATACATTGTACGTAAAGCACTATCACAAACACCGTCTAATCCAAACAAGTAACGACCAACTTCACATTAACGGCGATTGCGTGCCGTTGATGCGCTGCTAACGGGTGCTAGCAATCTCCGGGGTACAAGAAGACGAGCATTGCCTCTAGCAGGTCTCGAAGCCCCAGGCTGTTTTAAATCAGACAAATGAGAAGCGTATCCATCGTTCAAAGTTGTTGCCATGTTGCTGTACTTTTTACTAATACGACCTATAGCATACACTTGTCTAGGAGCTAATCCGCAGCTATGATAAACAGATATATCTTTTCCAGAACCATAAGCTGCGTGCAAAATAATACCGTGGTCATTAATTAAACTATTTAAATGGGCTGATTTATGGCCCAGAGGATCTGTAGAGAATCCATCAGAAAAGAATACTAAGCCATGGGGAAAGTTATGTTCAGCTAACCAGGATATCACTTTTCTCTGCTGCATGTCAGGTCTACCGGTTATATACAAAATAAGGTAACCTAAATCTTGCCAAAAACGTACTACATCTACTGCACCTGCTCTGACCTTAGGATCTCTTCCCGTAACTGACACACTAGCAGTGAATGACCCATCAATACTAAACACTACGCATTCCGTTTGAGGAGGTACAACAGCAAGATGAAAACTACAGCTCGTGTGGTCTCCTCGAACAACCGCTTTAACTGGATATATTCCGCAACCAACGCTTTGTCTTTCGGATAATGTATACGTTATTCTCCCAGTTTTGTCAGTGACAACAGTGGAAAATATAGCCCATTCTCCAGCAGGCGGATCTTTCATCATATAAATATCAACTTTCTCGCCAGTCAATGTTATCATGTCTAATGGCCCGTACATGAAACGAGCTGTAAAGGTTTGAGGACATCCCTCCTTGACAACAACATCATTCGCTCTATGATTAGCAGCAACGTTTTTCAATTTGACTGACGTTCGCTTTTTCATCCACTTCTCCCGTTCTTGTCCAGGTTTAAACATAGGACATTCTTTATCTTCAGAGTGTCCATACAGAGCTAGATCAAAATGACCGACTTGACGTAATATGAATGCAATTACATCGGAACTTTCCCAATAGCTGGCATGGAATAAATGAGGTAAAGCATTTGTTGGAAAATTTGTCAACCCTTCGGGACAATACAAAGCATAATCTAGCCTTTTAGAACCCCACCATTTTTGTTGTAAAGCATTCATTGTTATTAAAGGAATGTTATCAACTAAGCCGCTAACTGTACTTTGGACTGACGCTTCAGAAAGTCTTCTCAATACAGGTGTAGGCGGCATTTGTAAATGATCTCCGAAGAGTTGAGGATGACTTTGTATTAATTCCATTAAATGATAAGGTTGGCCGTTACCTAAAGGATATTTTGTGTATCTAGCAACATTAATTGGAGGCAAATTTGTGAATCTAGCTGATAACAAAGGTTCTAGTCTGGACGCTACAGGGTCAGTAGGATGAAACAAATTAAACACTTGTTGTACAGGTGGTTTTAAAATATCGCGGATTTTGTCGTCCGAAATTTTTCTCGACGCTAAGATCAATGATAATGGGCTGCCAAACGTGAAAAGATCGCTAACTTCAAATTCAAATTTAACATGGTTATCACTAGTGGAGGAGGACCGTCTTCTTGGTGTCGGTGCTTGCAAGTGCGACTTATTTAGGTAACTAGATTCCAGTGGATCATTTGGAATAGTAATTTCGGTGTCTAATATGCTATTTTCACTGTCATGTCGTGATTGATATTGCAAAGTTCGAAGAAGAGCGTCATAAGCTAGAACCGAACCCATACTATCACCTACAATAGCCACTTGACCATTAAAACCTTTTCCATCTTCAGACTTAATAAACTCATTATAAACAGCATTGGCACAACTTATTGTTTTAGTAACAGAATCGGAATAATCAGGAGAGGATGTGGCAATTAAAGGTATAGCACCAATAGGAATGAGGTCATTTGTGAGCGACGGTATTTCGATTGTTGACGGTGAACAATCAAAACTATAAGGACTTAAAGTTGATAATATTCCAAGAGCTTCAGTGCAAATGGAAGGGCAGGAAACCAACTTAATTGTTATGTGTCCTATAAGAGTAGGATAATGCTGACGCATTACTGATTCAAAAGCACCCTTGAATGTGGTAACATCAGATTTCTTTGCTGTCATGTCAACATTTGCATCTAAAACACTTCCTGCATGAAACACTAATATTAAAACAGTAGTTGGGCAGGAGCTGTGAACAGGTGTTTCAGGACAACCATCCATGCTTGGATGACTTTGTAAATTGGGAACTCTGCGAGAGCCACGCTCAGATGTAACCCGTTTTAGAAAACTGGGATTGAATATACTATCTTCTTGTCCCTGGTCACCTTGAGTAGGCGAAATATCAATATCACCTTCATCAAGGGAACACATTGAAGACCATTTGTTGAATGAGGATTCACAGTCATAAAATTCATCTTCTGACCCAGTTTCTGTCTCCGATTCCCTAACAAGAGTTTCCATTCTCCAATTTGCTGCTTGTGCTTGCAGACTTTTGATGGAACCTGATGATGAAGACCTAAGATTTGTTTTGGAAGAGCTTTTGTGTTCTGAGGGAGGAGTCCCTTCAGGAGTTAAATGCTTTTGTATTCTTTTTTCAGGATTGTTTTTCTTTGTTGCTAAAGGTGTTGGTACATCTTCATTCTTTTCTAAGCTACTCATAGTAGCTGCAAGAGATTTAGAGTTCTCTTCCGATAAATCTTGTTCATCACTTGTGTCACCTGCCATTTTCTTTTGCAAAGCCAACTGTGTCTGCCTCTCTATTTCCCTAATATCTTCCATTGTAAGACCAAACCACTCATCCTGCCAAGCCCATGCTTGACGGTGAGCACGCAGCATTGTTTTTCTTAAAGCTACATCATGAATGAACTTTTCTAATTTGGTTTGCATACCCCAGTACCTGAATTCTACTCTACAGAGTTTATAGGCACACATAAGAGATTTCCCATTAGGCAGAGGTTGTGTCTTGCCTTGCACTTCTTGCCAATATTCATCAAGCCAATCATCAGTAAGAGGACCCCTATTACATTTTTGTGACTCAAAGAGTTTAGGATCTTCTTCTTTGACATAATCAGCACCATAAAGTTGATCTTTGCAAACATCAATAACATCAACTATTCTACTTTTGAGATCACTTCCAGTTAGTTTGAAGACATTTTCTTGGTGGCCATTATCCGCAAAATAATAAGTTTCTATTTCTAATGAAAATTTTTCAACAAATGGACAAGTATATCTTGTTTTAGTATAAGGATAAGCATTCCAAGCTTCTTCAGACACTGTTAAGGCAGATTTAGGAAGTAAGCTTTTAAACCACCCAGGTAAATGACTACCAACATGATAAATTTTTTGTGTGTACTGACCTTTTCCCCCAGGTCCATCGTCATATGGTTCATTTACAAGAATTTCCACTCCACTGCCTTCACCGGAACTCTCTTCCCTACTCTTCTTTGCTATCATATACAGCTGAGCAATCCTGTACTCCTCCACCGTTAAAGGTAGAGGTATTCTATATTCTTTAATGAGCATGATGATGGTTTTATTTTGTGACTACACTCTGAGTATACATGTTCTGTAACAAAGTAATAAAAGTGATATAATCCATTATGTTTTGCAAAGACAGCATCCTGGAACAATGCCATCTTATATCAAGGCTATCAAAATATTTTTGTTGTTCCTTAACAAAAGCATACTTCGATCAATTTCAGTACTATTTTTACGAGAAATACTAAAATATTTTTTCTTAATATTACTGACATTCAAATTATAGTCGTTTATTTTTTTAATCAGAGGGCTTTATGAACTACGTCATACTGTAATTGCTGTTAACTTTTGATAAATTCAATGTTTAGTAATGCTTTCTAAGAACTAAAAATAGCGGTAGAAGTAGAAAGATTAACTGCGAGCTTTGAAAGAGCGAACTAATGCACTTTAAAAAAATACAAAAGAAATTTATTTTTCTCTGGTTTATCAAATAAACATCATTCTTATAATACATTGTATACTAGAATTATGTGTATAATTACCTTAGCATGTCACAAAAAGAAGGTTCGTACATAATTTTACACTAAACACTGCATTTTTAATTCACTATTTCGTTTTTCCCAACAAAACACATCCCTACAAGCACGGCTGTAGCTGTGCGCTGTGCGGATGAACTTTGACATTTTCGCTTTCGGTAATGTCAATAAGACCTAAGTGCCATTCCTTTTCATGATAAAATACAAAACGCTGAGTTAGCGCTAGGGCCGAAAAATCGAGATATTCATTTCCTTTTATAGGATTACTAATATTTAAATGCAATTCTCATTTTAAAGGTTCACATTTAATAAACTTTTATTATAAACACAACACACGCTTCTTGTCCGATTTCATTTAAAATAAAACAGGTAAATAAGTGTTTAATTTACTACAAAGCTTTGTACGTTATACGCGATCGTAGATTGGAACGCTGTTGATTCTGCGTAGAGGTACTATGTAATCGAATTCATAGTCAAGCAATAGTAACTTAGGTTACAAAATGTAAAAATAATGATTAATTGTACCTGTTATTACTTAAGTACCTTTAATAATTTATTATTCCTTTAGTGTTATTATTAATTACTACTTATCTTCATTGCATTCAAAACATTTATTTAAGCATCTATTAATCGTTCTCGATTATTTTCGGAGGTCTCACTCAACGTAAATATTAATATTATTTATTTAATAAAAGCACTCACAAGAAAGTTTCCTGTTACTGACGATATTCCATATGAATCCTTCGGGCACTGGAACAAAATAACTACTCCCGAATGTTGTTATAATGTCAGGTCAAAAGCTGGTATGAAATACGGTATGTTCCAGGTTAGTTATTTATCACTAGGTATATAATTATAGTAAATGTCACTGGTTTTTGTTAATATACTTACAGATTACAGGCCTATTACTTTTTACAAACGAATTAATTTAGGTACAGTCGGGGTATTTGCCGCTCGACCACCCTTAGGCGAGAATCGCTTGGCACGCGGCGCATGCGATACGTGGGCGTGCCACGTATCGCATGCGCCGCGTGCCAAGCGATTCTCGCCTAAGGGTGGTCGAGCGGCAAATACCCCGACTGTACATAGGTAACATATTGTTTAATTAATTTAATTGAATAATCTCCAAATATTATTACCTTATTAAAGTTTTTTTATTGTATTAATATGTATATTTTTATTTACTCACATCGACTAAAAAAATAAAACTCAAATGAAAAACGAGATTCCACAATCTATTTGAGAAACTGGTATCTATGTGGAATTAAGTTATAATTGTGCAACTAAGAGCAAGGATGGGCGGCTGCATACCCATCAGTTTTTTTATTCTGTAGAAATCCCGAACGGTCTGCACGACACAAGGCTGGAAATTACATGGTTATGTTTGACTCAATCTGACTACCACCACACGGTGTACTTCCCAGATGTTAAATACCGGGGGCTTTAAATATTTTCTCTCATTTACTACCGACCAAGACCGCTATTATTTTATTATCCTGTATAAGCCTGTGCTATGAAAAAATATATGGTTAAGGTCAGGGGAATGATGATGATAATTCAGTGCTATGGAGTTATTCAGATCGTTCTTAGTCAGGTACCGTACTTGAAATGTACCTAACATTTTAAACCAGAAGTGAGGGCGCCCAACAACCAGAAGTGAGGGCGCCCAAAAACCCACACGCGCAAATGGCACGCCCACGTATCGCATGCGCCGCGTGCCAAGCGATTCTCGCCTAAGGGTGGTCGAGCGGCAAATACCCCGACCGTACATAGGTAACATATTGTTTAATTAATTTAATTGAATAATCTCCAAATATTATTACCAGAACGGACTATTGTGACAACTTTTATAAGTCCATGCATCGAAAGCATGTCCAATAGTAAAAGAAGTATTTTAACGTTTCCTAAAATTGAAAATGTTTGAAAGGCTTTTTATTTTAATGAAAATTTGTATAATAATCTGGCGTTTATTTGTTTATTTGTAACGTGGCGATAATCTAGTGTATTAATTTATTGACATAATTATTGAAGCGGTTTTGAATATATTTAGCAATAACTATTAGAATCAATATTAAATAATGCTTAAAATAAACAATATCTTCAAGATTTTTACAACATTTTTTTAACTTACTAATTTTCTACATAGAGTTAAAGAAACGAAGAGAAACAAACTTGCAAGACTATACATACAGCTCTCTTCTCTAGATGGACACGAGAAAATCGATATCAGCCGTCGTCACAGAATTATAACTTTGCTATAGGAGACAACTCCTAGTTTACGTAACTCTATTCGATGAATGACATGCGAAACAAAACAAATTACTTTTAGATAGGTACATTCTTAGTTAAAAATACCTACATGAAGATACTTAGTTATCTTCTCTTACCTACCCCCTGCAAGGGTCGGTCGTTAGTTCAAACATTTAAAAATTTCTTAAAATCTATCCTTGACAACCATTAGTCGCTGTAGGTAAAGGTTGTTTTTTTAAGTAGAGACCCGTCCTTGCAGTGTGACATTAATATGCTTTACGATGGGTAGGTATGAAGTAATAATACTCATTGCACAAACCTATTTCGTTATGTAGGTACTAGTGGCGAAGTGTCCATATAACTCGATTCCTACCGGCTTACCTTTGCAAAAACCGCTTAGCATTGTCTATTAATCAATTATAAATCAATGATGCAACATCCACTCAATACAAAATAATATAAAACAAAAAAGTATTCTCTTACGTAAATCGCAATAATAATACAAAATTATAGTAATAATAATTTTCAATATGATTATTTACGTACTCATAACGCCATCTAGTAATTAAAGGTTGTCAACTAACCACTTGTTATGGGTCAGTCAGAGAGTACCTAAAGCGCGCATGCGCGGGGCGCGGTAAGCCGGTCGCGAAATTAGGAATCCAGTACAACAATACGTACGGAAATCGTACGGCCACGTGACACTTTGTCTTCGTCGATCTAAGGTACCATATAAGCCGATGGCCACCGGCTTATGACAAGGATAAAAGATACAACTACAACATTGCGAGAGCGAGAAAGCACTATTGCAACCAGTGGACCGACCAATTGTAACGAAGTTTCATTTCATTTTACGCTAAGTACTTAATTTGCCATTGACATTCCTTTTTGTTTTTATCAATTATTTAAATCTATACGATGTATGGCTATCTTTAAATAAATGAGATTTAAAAAAAAAAAAATTAAATCTGCTAGAAATCAGTCTTTCTTCTGAATTTTCAGCTTTTAATTATATTTATTTGTTTTTATTTTTTTATTCTCTCCATCTTGACTTTGGCAGAATCATCGGTAAACGATAGGACCATTAGAAGAAAAAACAGAATTATTTATTTTCTGCAAATAGGTTATAAAATTCGCTTTCTTGTTTAAAGTCATTGAGGTAATTATGTACTACGTACCTACTTTAAAGTAGTAAAATTTGTATGTTTAATTATTTATGATTGTGTATTATGTGTTATGCATTGGTTGACTTTATTTTTGTCGTAGTGCGTTGGGATCCTATGGAATATTTTTGTAAGTACTTGTTTGTATTATTTATCAGCAAATTTAATAGTTTGTTGTTATAAGGGACACGTTAATAGTGTTAGATTATATTGTCTATCCATAATAATGTGTTGTGTGATAAAACATCGTGAAATTAAATTATAAATATAAGAAACGCCGGCGCACTTTGGGGCGCCTACGAATACCTATGAACGACAGAATAATAGTAATATAAAGTAGAACGAAAGTCCACGGAATCTTCGGCTTCCCTTTTATAAAAATCCACCCTTCGCCACTGGTAGGTACCTAACATAGTTTGAACTTTACACATGACTGAGAATCCTTGTATGAAGCCGTCGAATGCATGTATTATTATCCATAAGGTTAATCTATTTACTACATGTGAGATCAATCTTATTATGAACTATACATGCACTATGGTTTTACCTCGATAAATTATGTAGGTACGGTCTATCGAAATTGTAAACACAGTCGATACATTTTGGGAAAAATTCAGGCACATACCTGTGTCTTTCTTTATAAATACATATAAATCAATATTCACGGACATCTCTACACAGCGCCATTTGTTCCCAAAGGAAGCTAGGCATAACCTGCTTGTGTTATGGGTAACAGAACAACGGATATTAGTACTAACATAATATACCTACATAGAAACACTCAGACCAATGCAAATAGTCATAATTATGTTCATGCACACAAATATTTGCATTGAGCGGGAATCGAACCCGAGACCTCTGCGTAGTAGTCATGTTGTATAACCACTAGGCCACAGAGGGTTCGTATCGACTGTATCGTGTCTTTTGTGGCAAAGCTGTCGTGTTTGAGGTTGACATGTACGAGGTTGTAGGTTCGAATTCCACGCAATATAATTATGTGATCCACAAATAAATGATTATCTTGCGTCTCTGGATGTAGTCTGTGTTCGTTAATTCATGTCATGCTGTGATAAAGATCGCATAACCTAGTGCACGATTAGACTGACAAGTTGACGACGGAGTTACAATATTTTTTGAATACCTACCATCGCATAGCGTAATTCCCGGGCGTAGGTATGTTCCACCAAGTTTCATAAGTATAAAAAGAACATTTTTTTAAGGATTTGGAATACGCCCTTTGTCACATGTACTTTGGTCGTTTTGTTTAGAACATAATATGGAATTAACGTACCTACGCAAAGTCATTAATCGCAGGCCAATCGATTGTTGATAGCACTAATAAATTTTCTTGTACGGGCCTCGTGCACGCAGCCGTTCACACTAAGTGCTATAAGTTAATTATTTTGCAATTTACTTACTATATATGTAATCTCCGTGTGGTGACGGAGTAAGAATACAGTGTGTCACCACCCCATCTCATCCCATGGGTGTCGTAAAAACCGACTAAGGGACTATCCGTAAATATTATCATTACGTCATAAAATGAAGGAATACTTGAAATTAAACCCTGTACCAATCCGTTTGGCCAGCGTGGTATTAGTAGGCCAAGTATCCCTCCGTCACGGGAGGAGGCCCGCCCCTGCAGTGGGACATTAATGGGCTGTTATGATATGTAATCATTGATTTTCATTAGTAAGGTAGGTATTTTCATATTAAACATATAAATTCAGTACATAATAGATTTTATGTTTTTCTTGTAAACTCTAGGTGATGAATTGCTTTGACAAAAATAATGATCCTATAGGAATTACCGTAGAACATTTTTAAGATACTGGAAACAATCTTTACTATTATAAGTATTACAAAGCCCTGCTTGTAAAAATTATAACAAATAAGACATCTTATTTAAATAAAAGTATACTATGTATGGCATCCAAAGTCTATAACAGACTACCAGCCGAGTTATGTAAATTAGATAATGTAAATGAATTTAAAAGCAAACTGAAAATAAAATTACTTGAAAAAACATACTATAGTGTAAAAGACTACTTAGAGGATAGACATTTTTAGATAGGTAAACAGCATGCATTTGACGAAAATTTCAAGAATTGTATTAGAAACTAATAATTTAATTTATTTTAAATGTAACTAGAAATTTAAATAATGAACCTGTAATAATATAATTTTTGCATGCCTAAAGGTGGAATATGGAGAAACCTAATAATCTGTTGTAAGACCATAATTATTGTACCTATATTCGCAAATAAATGATGATTGATTGATTGATTGTAATTGCGGTTTTTAATGGACTTAATGTGCTCTCTGCTACGCTATTCTGCAAAACTAAATCATGTTACTATTTTTGATCCACTTTTGATTTATTCGGCCTACCGGAAGCGCTATCAAAAGTATAAAAACAAAACATTTTTTGCTCTATATTGTCTCTGCAAAATATATATTTCGATTTTTGGGCGCCCTCACTTCTGGTTGTTGGGCGCCCTCACTTCTGGTTTTTGGGCGCCCTCACTTCTGGTTGTTGGGCGCCCTCACTTCTGGTTTAAAATGTTAGGTACATTTCAAGTACGGTACCTGACTAAGAACGATCTGAATAACTCCATAGCACTGAATTATCATCATCATTCCCCTGACCTTAACCATATATTTTTTCATAGCACAGGCTTATACAGGATAATAAAATAATAGCGGTCTTGGTCGGTAGTAAATGAGAGAAAATATTTAAAGCCCCCGGTATTTAACATCTGGGAAGTACACCGTGTGGTGGTAGTCAGATTGAGTCAAACATAACCATGTAATTTCCAGCCTTGTGTCGTGCAGACCGTTCGGGATTTCTACAGAATAAAAAAACTGATGGGTATGCAGCCGCCCATCCTTGCTCTTAGTTGCACAATTATAACTTAATTCCACATAGATACCAGTTTCTCAAATAGATTGTGGAATCTCGTTTTTCATTTGAGTTTTATTTTTTTAGTCGATGTGAGTAAATAAAAATATACATATTAATACAATAAAAAAACTTTAAGTAAAAGGTTTCTTAATATCTTTATTTTGCAAATATACACATATTGCATGCAAATAATTTATTTATGTATAAAGGCACTGAATAATTGAGCTTAAAATTATACATAGCACAATTAATATAATTGTAATTTGCTCCTATACTTCTACTCCTTACAACTGATTCGTGCTTAAATTACCTTTATTATAAAAATATATTTCCTTAACTAAAAATAAATATTTATATAAAATATATTTATTGTACATGATTGAAAGCTCAAGGTTTTTTTTATAAATTATTGTTTACAAGGGGCTGGGATAATAACAGTTGTTTCGCGACCACGGCCCGTTTTAGTCGGCCAAAACGTTATATGTATTTATATATTTTTAATATCTAGGTTACGTAGTAGGTATATACCGCTACCGTAGGTACTAACCTGGAAGCAGCACGTAGAGTCTGCAACAACAAAGGCACACAGAGTGTTCGGTATGTGCAGATCCACTTATGGTAGGACATGGGGGTTAAAACCCAAGGTCATGCTGTGGGTGTATACAATGATGGTCAGACCTATAGTGCTGTACGGAAGTCTGGCATGGTGGCCGAGGACAAACCTTGGCACATGCAGGGAGGAGCTATTAAAACTACAAAGGTTGGCTTGCGTTGCGATGACGGGTGCGTTTCGGACCACCCCAACCGCTGCAATGGAGGTCCTACTAAACCTAACACCACTGCACCTCGCGGTCCAGTCGGAGGCAGTAAGAGCACTCTACAGACTAGAAGGTCTTGGGCTATGGAACGACACCGGAAATAGCACAAGACACACAAAGCCGAAGTTATCTAGGCAAGTTGAAGATGCAATCAACATGTGCGGCGACCAGATGCCAACAAGTTACATCTTCGAAAGAAAATTCAAGATCATCATTCCAGAAAGATCTGAATGGTCAAAAGGACTCGAACCACCAGATGGTAAGGGTAAGATATGGTACACGGACGGATCAAAGATGAGCACGGGTACCGGAGCGGGTATTTACACCAAAGACTACGGCAGTAGCATAAGCATGGGTAAGTATGCGACAGTCTTCCAGGCAGAGACCTACGCGATTACAGCATGCGCACAAGGGAACATCGATAGTGGAGTGAACAACGAAACTATCTATATTCTCAGCGACAGTCAAGCAGCACTCAAAGCCCTAACGGCACCAAGAGTCACCTCTAGGCTGGTCAAAAATGGCATCCAGGCCCTAAATAAGCTTGGTAGAACTAACAAGGTGAGACTGGTATGGATCCCAGGACACCAAGGTTACGTCGGCAACGAAAGAGCCGATGAACTTGCAAGGGAAGGATCAAGCAGGAGTTTCGACGGACCGGAACCATGCGTAGGTCTTTCAAAAGGTACGTTCCTAATGGCCGTAAATGACCAGACGATACAGCAACACTTATCAGAGTGGCAGCAGTCGGCTGGCATGAGGCATTCAAAGCTCTTTATCGCAGGAGCAAATCCGGGCAGGTCCACAAAATTGTGGAACCTAAGCCGCAGACATATCCGACTAATAATCGGTATGTTTACAGGTCACCTTCCCGTCAACGACTTGTTGATGAAGATGGGACTATCAAGCACCAACCAGTGCAGAGCATGCGGTGAGGAAGACGAAACAGTGGAACATCTGATGTGCAACTGCGAAGCCCTCACCAGACAAAGGATGAAGCTGCTGGGAGTGGTATATCCTACACCTAGTGACTTCGACAAGCTGCCGCTAGGCTTACTCATCGCCTTCGCCAAGGTGATTGAGGAAGCTGTGGGGTGGTGAACGGGGGACCAGCACAAAAGATCCGATGGGGTCGAAGTGCAACCTGGAGGGTCCCCGAAAAGGAGGCGAAGAAGATAAGAAGAAGAAGGTATATACCGCGAGTAAGAACTGATTTCAAAATAAATAATGAAAACAAATCGCGAAGTATATAAATCGCGAATATATAAATCGATAAAAAAAATTGTTACAAAAAGATAAAGAAATAAATAAATATTCATATAAAAAAACAAATTTACGCTGACAATATTTTGGTGATATCTATAAAAGATTTATGTAAGGCCTTGATGAACTCTGAACTGTCATAATGTTCTTTGTAACTTGTTACTGCGGCACCCAATTTATCAGGAAAAGCTGAATATCTGAAATAATAATAGAGAAAAATATGAATGACTATAATTTTAGATATTATTTTTACGAGGATTTTCATTCTAAAGGTACAGTCAGCCGTAAAAGTCGCTGAACATGTTTGCTTTCCAAAACAGCTGAACACTAAAAATGTCATAAGTCAGTGACGCAATAAGAGTACAAAAATTACTTTACATACAAAACGAGCTGAACACGAGTATTCCAAAAGTAGCTTAATACTTGTATTTCAAAAGTAGATGATCACTAGTATTTCAAAAGTAGCTGAACACTATTTAGCCAGTGGACCCAATAATAAGCTTACAAGGAATGTGGAAAGAGTAAAGTGGGTTACTAAAACTGCTTTGTAAAATACTTATTTGAGAGAAATGTATTAGCTCACCCAATGCCAAATCCATCTTTAACAACGGGTCCAAAACCCCCAGCCATTACACTCGGCGATGACAAAGTACTCGTACTGATAATAGATTTATTAAGAAACTTGTATTCATAAGAATCGAATATTTCCGGTCTTGGCCTGCCCATTTCTTCAGCAGTCTTCATCAAAGCAAACATGTGACGGTCGAAGCCTTGACCCATAGCTGCTTGCTTCGTTAGTTCAGAATGATATGCTGAACATTCTCGCATTATTGCTCGGAGTTCCTCCATTGAAGTGTTATTTGAGTGCAGGGCTTCACAGAATGCCTGTAATAATAACGAAAATATATATACATAGAAACAGCTAAAGTAAGTAAAGTTAATAAGTACCAATGAAAACCGGTCACAACTGTAAAAGAAAGCAGCTATAAAGCGTTTTACAGGATGGTCTGCCTATACTGGGTCAGAGCATCCTGTAAGGATTTGGAGATCTTGAGGATATAATAAAACTCTCGATTTGCTTGAAGTAGAATGCGTGTGGTTTAATAAAAATCGTCGCCTTATATACAAAAGTGTGTAAACATGTAAAACCAATAAAATATGAGAAAAATAAATATTTACAAAATATAAAAAATGTATAACCAATCACAACTAAGATTGTAATCACGCCATGCGATGGAAGCGACACATAGCGGCGATGGCGCGAAATGTCGAGGCGCGCCGCCGAGCTCCGTCCTGCCGGCCAGCCTTGCCTCCGTGCGTAAATTATAAAAAAAGCGAAAGCGTACCGGCAATTTGATAGTGCGACCGGAGCGCGTCGTATTTGCTTGCGAAGGTCGCGGCGTTAAACTTCTTGCAGGTACTGGTACAGGTTGCTTGGTAACGTTGGTAAAGGTAACGGTTGTGCTTGAAGGTAATGGTAAACTGGTATCTTGTGGTTCTGTTGTGATGTAAGCAGGCTTCAGCCGATCAATAGAAATAGTGGCTTGCCGACCAGGTAATTGTATACCTACAGTAGGTCTTGTCGGTGCGGCTTATAAATCTGTAAGGTCCATCGTACGGAGGTTGAAGAGGTTTCTTGACTGCATCCACTCTTACAAACACGTGACTACAGTTGAGTAAGTCACGGTGCACAAAAACTTTTCTATTATTACTGTGTTGCATGGTAACAGGTTGAGGTTTGTTATCTTGAATAATTCTTCGTAAATTTTCTACGTAAGTATAATCCATAGTCGAAGGTGTGGAGATATTTGTATCGAAGAAATCACAAGGAAGACGTAAGTTGTATCCGTAGGTAAGTTCGGCGGCGCTCACGCCTGTATCGGTGCGTAAGGCGGCGCGTAAGCCAAGTAGTACTGTAGGTAACTCGTCGATCCATGTACTTGTGTCAGACAGTTTTGCTCGTAATGAAGTCTTTAGAGAGCGATGCCAACGTTCGACGATCCCGTTACTTTGAGGATGATACGGTGTAGTTCTATTTTTCTTAATACCCATTGTCTTCATTAAATTTTGAAAAAGTTCACTTTCGAACTGACGACCTTGATCGCTTGTCAATGTAGTAGGACAACCGAATCGTGTAATCCAATGCTTGTAGAAAATGTCGGCTATACGAACAGCTGATATTTCGTCCGTAGGTACCTATAGCTCCGGGCCATCTAGTAACACGATCGACCATCGTAACTAGGTAGGTAGCGATGACCTCGAGCGGTTGTAGGTAGCGGACCGACAATGTCAATGTGTAGTGTTGAAAGCGATCAGTTGGCGGGAAAGTTGCGATGTTTGTTAATGAATGGCGTTGCGACTTGCTCCTTTGACATTCTATGCAGTTACGAGTCCATTGATTAGCGTCTATATTCATTGACGGCCAAAAGAATTTTTGTGTGATAAGCTTTCGAGTAGTGCGTATACCAGGGTGACTGATGTTATGCACGCTGTTGAAAACTTGACGTCTATATTCTTCTGGTATATAAGGACGTATATAAGAAGTAGATGTCTCGCAGAATAACTTGATATAGGTGTTAGGTAATGAAATTTTCTTAAGCTTGATATTAGAGTTTTGTGATAATAATTCTATGTTGCTGTCCTTTTCTTGCGCTGTTGCTATGTCGCTGTAGTTAAGATGATACATTGATAAAATGCACTATCTTTCATCAACTACTACAGGAATATGAAAAGACCTATTGATCTAGAATTTTAATATAGGTAAATTGATACCTTTAACTAGGTTTTTGTAATTACCAAAACGCGATAGCTTGATTTTGGCTCGATCATATTTATTTTTGAAAACACCTCTACAAAAACAGTTTTTTACATATTACACGGAAAGTACACAATCATTATGCTTAGGAATTACTCAAATACATTCGTAACATCAATATTAGTATTACTGTAGAATATCATTACATAACTACAACCAATAATTTTTAATGAATCAAATAAGATTTTAGCAATTTCTAAGCGCTCCGGATCGTTGCGGGCGCATCGCAATTTCAGACCTTATACCGATAAGTTAACGATCGATACAGAATGAGTACGGTCGACGATTCAGTCGGGCGATGGCCCTCTTCGACGCCGGACCTGTGCATGTCGACTCACCGTTCGTACTGAATTTTATCGCGTAATTTTATATCGTAGGTAAAATATATAGGTTAGGTTTAAAATATTTATACCTAAGTTTTTATTAATACTTTGTTCTCTTTTATCAGTAAATAATAGTATTATTTTATAATAGTTATTTCGATAACATTGTATCGTAAAATATTTTTGTAGTTATGTCTTTTATAAAACTTAGGTAAAGTTCGCCATAACTCAACTAAGTACCTAGTTACTGTTGACCCTTTTGATAATGCAAGCGTTTGTTTATATAAGCGATTTTAGACTATATTTATGCTCAAGTGTTATAAGTTTTATAACCGTTTTCGTCAAGATCACGTAATTGAAACGTACTATAATATCAGGCCACCAGAACCAGAGCGGCCCAGACCACAATTTTTGATTTTATGAGTTAGGCACGGCAATGCCCCCTTAAAACCCCTAAGTTTATAATCAAAATGATTTTAAGTTAATTTTAAAATAAAATCATAGATGGCGTTATAAAAAAGAGTTTTGCCATTTCGAATTTTAAAGTAATAGCGATAGAGCACAGTGACCCAGATCACTTGGGTCACTATGGTTTTCGGCGCCATTTTGGCTCATGTGACATGAGTTACTCTGGTTTTGAAACTTATGTTTTTACGAGTAGAGATTATTATTTTTGTACTTATTTTTAACTGAATAGTGTTTTTTAGAAATAAGCGTGTATAAATTTGTCATTATTTTACGTAAGCGTTCAAGAAGTTTGCAGTAGTGCAATAAGTTTAAAGGGAAGAATATCAATTTATTAGTCAATATTTTTTTGTTTTTTGGTGGCAACTAATTCAAACTTATAAATTACCATAATTTAAAGTATTTTTGTTTAGGATAGATCTAGCTGGAGTTACAATGAGTGTTATTAAGAATAAATCCACTGACTACATTGAAGTTGACTTAAATGGCAAGTTTATCTTTCTAGAGTTCCGTAGTAAAACAATGTAAGTAGGTATGAAGTTTTTCGCGGGTCTTGAATAGTTAATTTGAAAAATCGTTTTTAAATGTAGGGGCGTTACAGACGGGTAAGAAGCTAACTATAATATATGATCTTATGATTATAAATTAAGTATATATTAGGCCATCACAGACTACAAAGATATAATATATGTACTTATCACTACAAAGTAATTATTACATACTTGTAATAATTACTTTGTAGTTTTCCCTCATCAAATTCCTGTAACTAAGCTTTTCTTTTTATCCGACTCGAATATTTTTTTCATGTTTGGAACCTCATAACTCAGTCAATTATAAACTGATAAGAGAGAAAGAAAGAGAAAGAGTTTTCATTCAGATTAGTCTCATGGCAATTTTATTAGAATAGGTTTAGTAATTTATTACTATGTAATACCAAGAACACCTACCAATAATTAATCTCTAGCTTAAGTAAGTTTTTTAATTGGAAATTTATAATAAAAAAAAAATCGAGTGGTGACAGATTAAGAATACAATATGTTACCACCCCATCTCATCCCATGCGTATCGTAAAAAGCGACTAAGAGACTTTCCGTCAATATTGTCTTTACGAAATAAAAAGAATGAAAACTTGAAATTAAACCCTACACCAATCCGTCTGGCCAGCGCCAGCAGCTTGCAAACTTAGTTTAAGAGTGAATCAAACCAGAGTTTTAAATGTTTTGTTATTATTCACAATTGATTTATTTAATACGAGACGAATGTAAACATTTGTAAATTGAAGTGTAAAATGGAAACTGACGTCTGAAAAATGCAGTAATAGAGTTTGTAGTAAATATTCTTTCTTCTTTACTACCTAGACAGCGGTGGCAAAGTTTAGTAATTTTTAACTGTGTAAACTTAGACTAAGTAGAATAAAATTTAAATCAATAAGTTAATGAAATTAATAAAGTTGAGACGTCTGCTTAGCAGCCATGAACTATACCTCGTCACAGAAATCGTTTATTTATCTTTTAATCTGTGTTGGTATAGGATCTTGAGACGCCAGTCTTATATTATGTTATGTATCCTTCGGAACATTTACTACGTCAGTCTAATTATTCGATATTGAGCCAATTTTTCAAAAAAAATCAAGCGTTTAAGTCATAAAAAAGAAAAACTTATATAACTTACTCCAATAGTTTGGCTAATAAAATCTTTAATATTTGCATTCGATTATTGGCACTTTTTATCCATTATTTTGTATGTAGGCCTAAAAATCACCAAAAGTACGATGTTATCATTAGAAGCCTTATTTATTTAGTTTATTACAATGTTCTGACATTCAAAAATAGTCTAGTATATTTATTAATAGGATTGGAAACGATTCGAAACTAGTTGTCTAAGTGCAGTGTTTACGTGTTATTCAATGTATGGTTTTGCCCACGTAAATGAAATGTTATTTTTTATTTTAAAAGGCTAAACTAAACCTATTTATTAAATAAATAACCATACCAGATTGTCCTAAGACGCGCTAAGTGTTTATAAATAAGCTAAAATTAATATAGTCTAAAGTCAAAATTAAACTAAGAAAAAAAAATTAAGATAAAACATTAATTTAATCAAAATTACACAGTAAATAAGTTAGTTTTAATTTTAATTTATCCTATTTAAGTTTAAAAAGGCCAACTTGCATTTAAATCAAAAGAAAAGGTTATAAATTTCATACCTAGTGGCCCAACCCACTACACTATTTTTAAATTTATTGTCAATGCTAAATGCCATAGTGGCCCATGTCCAAATAAAATGGTAAATAAGTAAAATACCGATTGTTTTAATAGTTTATCCAAATTTTATCAATAACTACATCATATTTTTACAAATATTAAACATACTGTCCATATATTTTTTTTAAGTTACATTAACTTAAAATTTCGCATAAACTCTTTTGGCAGATATCCACATATTTGTATTTTGGGTCTGGGCCACTCTGGTTCTGGTGGCCTCATATTACGTACCTATTTATTTTGCAAGCTTAGGTAGGTAGGTACTTACTGATAAGATCTAAATAATACTTTTTACTTTCGCGGGAACTTTTACAAACATGAAACAAACGAACACAAAGAACGTCCAGACTCAGGACAGTTGTTTGTGGATCACACAAAAAAAATTCTTACGTGAGATTTGAACTCTCATGCAGTCCACTGCGGGAACGTTTACAAACATGAAACAAACGAACACAAAGAACGTCCAGACTCAGGACAGTTGTTTGTGGATCACACAAAAAATTTTCTTACGTGAGATTTGAACTCTCACGCACTCCACCGCGGGAACGTTTACAAACATGAAACAAACGAACATAAAGAACGTTCAGACTCAGGACTGTTGTTTGTGGATCACACAAAAAAACTGTCTACCTTAGGCAGTGGCGGGCGCAGTAATCGGTAATCGTAAGTCAGCATGAAGAGTCCACCAAAAGGGCGAGACGAGACGAGAATTAAAATCACACCGAACTGTTTCCACCAAAAATTGACATCGCGACATGCGTGTTTCTTATTAATGTATTTTGAACTCTACATGAGAAATAATACGGTTCATTTTTACACAAACAAAAAGTAGCAACAAACAACAATAGGCCTATCGCGAGAAGCGAGTGTTTTTGTTACAAAGTTAATATATACTCTATTTCCTAAGCAATACGGTTCATTTTTACATAAAGATTTCAAATTTTGCCTCGTCTCGCCCCTCAGGTGGAAAATCACCTAGAGTTCAAATCTCACGTAAGACAATTTTATTTGTGCGATCCACAAATTATTGTCCTGAGTCTGGATGTTCTTTGTGTCAGCTAAGTAAATGTTTGTAAATACCCCGCGACACAGGACAATACATAGTGGGGCTATTGTATTTTTTTTAAAGTTCTATTATTTTGCGTGAGATTCAAACCCGCGACCTCGTGCACTGCGACCGATACCCCGAGGCGGTCAAATTATTTTTGTGATCCCCAAATTATTGTTCTAAATCTGGATGTGTTTTGTGCCTTCATAATACCTTGCGCGGGTGTAAATTAAAAAAAAAATAGGTGCTACATGTATATACATAATAGACCGGTAGATAGTAGGTTTTTCTGTAACAGAATTTTCTGTAACCTACCGCGGACTGACGTCACAGTATAACCAGTAGTCAAACTGGGCCGAATATTTATTATAAATGCCTACGGGTGCGCGGTACGTAAACAATAGTAAACATGCGATCTACTTTGTGTTTCCATTTAGTTTTGTAATTGTAAATTAATACTTTTTATTTTTCTATTTTATATTTAAATAAATAACAAGTGTTCTGTAAAAAACGTGTTGTTTTATGATTGATACATTTAATTTAAAGAAACATGTATATGTTTGTATTTATATCCACCATGTTTGTGATATAAATAAAATACTAAATTATAATATTAAGAAGGTACTTAACAAGTCATTCGGTAAAGTAGGTACAGTACCGGGCCGTTTATATTGCATATCAACCTATAGAAAAATACAATCGGTCAATTTCGGCTTCGTAGAGCGTCAGAGAAAAAGTCGATGTGTAATATTTACGGCCGGGTACTGTGTTTATTATATTGGCCATGTTTGTTTGAAATTGAATTTATCGATAACCAAAACCAAACTTTAAACAGGTCTATTAGATCTATTTAACGTCAAAATAAAGGCATCGAGGTCACTTCACCAATCCATTCAAAAAATGACATCGATGTCATTGCTTAAATTTACCTAGATCAAAGTGAAAGACACGCATGGGGGATTACATAAAGGGGGGCTAAATTTTCATTATTATTGACCTAAGTACAACAAACCGTTTTCGTGATATACACAAAATACTATTATAATATTAAATACCTAAGTCATTTAGTAAGGTAGGTATTTATATCAGCCATGTTTGTTTGAAATTGACATATGAATAATATATTTAGTTTCAAATTATAACACACAGTCCGCTCGTTACTGCGGCACAGTAGCGACTGTTCCCTCAGCGATCGTGAGCGTGTAGGTATAAACTCACGTTTCGTCGTCCGTTTCTATGAAGTTGAAATACTGTATATATTTGTACTATGGCACAGAGCGATAACGTGTCCTTGAGGGCCGGCGGGACGACGACGGCGCACACGGCGCGCGCGGCGGCGCGTGAGCGAGAGTATATCCGTCTCATTCGCGCGCCGAGGGGCGCGCCCCTCTGGCCACGGCCGAATTCAACTCGAAAATTTTCAAAGTAGCGTCTTAATCGAGCGCGGGCATGATATTGTTTCTATGCGGCTCAGTGCGTTCGGCTACAATGTTTTGTTTACAGCTCACGTGACGTATGTCCGTGGTAAACTCGCTGATAAACAAAAGTTGTCTCGTGCGCCGTGGAGTTTCATTGTTTGATGAAATTTTTGACATAGCGAATGTTAATGGCTTGTGGTCGGTGAATATAATGAGATTTCTTCCTTCAAATGTTTTACGAAAATGTTTTATAGATAGGTATATTGATAGTAATTCACGATCGTAGGTAGAATATTTCTTCTGTGCGTCGGTAAATTTTTTTGAATAATAGCCGAGTGGTTGCCATGTTTCGTCGATGTACTGTTGTAGTGCGGCTCCGGCTGAGTGATCGGATGCGTCTGTGAAGAGGGCTAGCGTTGCGTGGTTTGATGGGTGAGCAAGTAAAGCTGCGTTGATAATGCTTGCTTTACATTGCTCGAATGACTGAGTAGCTTGTTCTGTCCACGTAATTTGTGTTTTGTCCTTCTTCTTAACATTATGTAGAAACGAATTTAATGGAGCTTGTACGGATGCGGCGTTAGGAATGTGGTCACGATAGAAGTTTAACATTCCTAGGAATCTTCTTAATTCTTCTATCGTGTTTGGTTTTGGGTACTCTGTAATGGCTTTTATTTTGCTTTCCGGTGGCTTGATACCTTCTTGAGACACAGTGTGGCCGAGAAATTGTACTTTAGACTGGCCGAAGTTACATTTAGCGGGATTAATCGTGATGCCGTTGTCTTCCAATCTCTTCAGTACAATTCGTAGGTGTTCTCGGTGTTCGGTTTCGTTTAGGCTTGCAATTAAAATGTCATCGATGAACGGGTAAACGAATTCTAGTCCTCTTAGTACTTCGTGGATATAACGTTGGAATGTTTGACCTGCATTCTTCAAACCAGGGCACATGCGTGGAAACTCGAACAAACCCATCGGCGTGATGATGGCTGTCTTCTCTATATCTTCATCCCTTACACTTAGTTGTTGGTAAGCGCGGTTTAAGTCGATAGTAGAGAATATAGTCTTGCCGGATAAATGGTGAGTAAAGTCTTTGACTCGTGGTACCGGGTAGCGGTCAGGTTTAGTTATCGCGTTCAACCGGCGGTAGTCACCACAGACTCAGATGTCTCCGTTGGCCTTGGGGACGATGTGCAGAGATGATGACCACGGGCTTTTACTAGGTCTGCATAAGCCTTGTTCGATCATATTTTCAAACTCTTTTTTCACTGTCTCGTAACGATGAGGTGGGATAGGTCGAGCTCTGCAGTGTACTGGTGGGCCTTCCGTTTCTATGTAATGCTGGACGTGTATATCGGAGCTTAGTTTTATGGATGTTAATCTTGTAATGCCAGGAAATTGTGCTAATATACAGGGTGTCCCAAAACTCGACGTTAATTCGAAACCGGGTGATAAGGCAACTCACGCTGGTCATCAGAAAAATATATAAAAAAAATCCAAGTCGCATGGTTGTAAAGTTATAGGCATTTGAAAAAAAACGCAAAAATTCCCACTTTGTGACAGTCTTTTCCCTCCTGTTGTCACAAATCTTAACTTTTACCAACTTTTTTTTCTGCTGTGTTACCCTGAATAGTGCCTCTTTAAACTCTAATAAATAATTTAAAACCAGCTGGTCTAGTTTTCATATCAATAGGACTTATTTCTTAGAATAAAATTTATAATGAAAAAAATGTCCAGTTTGAACTGACTGTAGTGAAAAAAAAATGTACTACGCGAGTTTGGCAAATTACGCCAAAAGTTGGCGCATTTAGTAAGGATTCGAAAATAGTATAATACTTGGTAAATTGTCGCTGCTACCATGGACAAAAAAATGCTTTTTAGTAAAATTTCGGAGCCGATTCCAATGCTGTATAAGTTAAACGGCTAAGTAGTTGAGCCAGAAGGAGTCACCAAATCAAGTGAAAAGTAGTAGAAACTGTGGTATTAGTTGAAAGTGCCAAAAAGTACAGCCCATCGCAATTTTAAAAAGTCACGAATTACACTCATTACATTCATGCAAATTATGCATGTTCATGTTGCTGTCTTTTTTAATGTTAAATTATTAGGCTAAAACTGTTTTTTTTAAAAGCGAGTTTTTTCAATACCTCTTCAATATTGTCCGGGAAAAAATTACTCGATGTTGGTAGTCTCCGGATACTAACGATTGTACTCGCAGTACTAACGTGGTACGGGAGAAATTCGTGTGTTTTTAAAATACGATGGGTATGGTATTTTTTGACACTTTCAACTAATACCACGGTTTCTACTACTTTTCACTTGATATGGTGACTCCTTCCGGTTCAACTACTTAGCGGTTGTACTTATTCAGCATTGGAATCGGCTCCTAAATTTTCCTAAAAAGCATTTTTTTGTCCATGATAGCAGCGACAACTTACCAAGTATTATACCATTTTCGAATCCTTACTAAATGCGACAACTTTTGGCGTAACTTGCCAAACTCGCGTAGTACATTTTTTTTTCACTACAGTCAGTTCAAACTGGACATTTTTTTCATTATAAATTTTATTCTAAGAAATAAGTCCTATTGATATGAAAACTAGACCAGCTGGTTTTAAATTATTTATTAGAGTTTAAAGAGGCACTATTCAGGGTAACACAGCAGTAAAAAAAGTTGGAAAAAGTTAAGATTTGTGACAACAGGAGGGCAAAGACTGTCACAAAGTGGGAATTTTTGCGTTTTTTTTCAAATGCCTATAACTTTACAACCATGCGACTTAGATTTTTTTTTATATTTTTCTGATAACCAGCGTGAGTTGCCTTATCACCCGGTTTCGAATTAACGTCGAGTTTTGGGACACCCTGTATGTCGTGGTAAGATTGTGACATATTAATACTGCGAACTGTAGTACATTTGATACGCGCAGCTGAGCGTTTACTTTTAGGTTAGTAACGCCGTCGATTAATCTTTTGTTTTTTAAATCGACGATGAGTTGATGATGCTTGAGGAAATCGGCTCCGAGTATGGGTTTTGTGACGTCCGCTACTATGAATTTCCACTTGAATGGTCGACGAAGGTTGAAGTTTAGTGTAAGTGTTTTTTCACCGTACGTAGCTATAGTTGTATTGTTCGCCGCGTACAGTATAAAAGGTAACGGCTTCTCGACTTCTCCTTTGCTTCTTGGTAGCACGGATATGTTGGCACCCGCACCCGTGTCGACTAAGAAACATAATTTCGATGTTACGTCTGTGACAAAAAGGCGGGAAGACTGTTCTTGAACGTGGGTGTCCGCCTCAGCCAACGTTCTTTCTAGTTTTCCTGTTTATTGTAGCTACACGGTGCGGTACACAGTCTTGCTTGATCTTTAAATCTTCTGTGATAATAGCAGACAGGTGATGGTGATGCTGACGACGGCGACGGTTTAAAGTGATCACGTGACCGACTGCGTTGACGATGAGATGTATAGCGGCTTCGTCGATGATCTTGGTAATGGTGTTGATTTTTCTTTAACTCGGCGACTTCTAAAGATAGTTTTCTTATTTCATTAATAAGTACCTGTGTATCGGACTGTGGCTGTGGTACGTTTTGCGGAATAATAATATCTGCGACGCTTGTTGACGGATGTATGGCCGCGGCTTCCCGTGACTGTTCTATCATCTTGTCGGCTAGTAGGGCTAGTTCTTCAAGCTGTGTCTTCGTACTAAATGACTCGCTGACGGCGAGGACTGAACGGACGTGGGCTGGTAGGTGGTTGGTCCACATGAGACGCAGGGTGTCGTCGGGGACTTTCTCTGTGGCGAGATTCCGCATGCGACGAAGTAATTGTGTGGGCTTCTGGTCTCCTAGCTCCATGTCTGACAGAAGCTTTTGAAATTGCCGGCTGTCAGATTCCTCGTACGAAGATATGAGTCCCTCCTTTATGGCGTTGTATTGCTCTTTTTCCGGCGGGTTATAAAGGAGGTCCATGATTTGCTCGATGTCCTGTCTCTCGAGCTGTGCTATGACCATCTGGGCGAGCTGAGCTTGTCCTTTCTTGAGGTCGTTCGTGGCTGCTTCGAAGCTGATGAACCAGAGTCGTGGTCGATCGCGCCAGAATGGTGGGATGCGCATGGTGAGAGAGATGCCAGCTGCTTCGGTTTTCATTGAGCTTGAGCTTGAGCTTGATTCGCCTTCCATAATGTAACGTTGATAACGAAGAATTATTCTGAGCAGAAATTATTTGGAGCGCTTGCTTGCAGAAATTATTTCTTCGGGTGCGTAAGTTATAAATACGACCCGTCGCTCGTACTCGTTCTTTCACTCGGGCGCGGCGTTGAAGAGGGACGGACGTCGATCTACTGCGTATGGTTCGGCGCGTGCGGCGTGTGTGAAGATTGTAATATCAACTTGAAATGTGATCATGTAATACCCAAAATTCAATGAATAAATAAATGATTATGATTATTATGAAGTCTTGAATTAATATTGAAGAGTATTCTGGCTGGCTGCGTATATTGGGCGACGACGTGCGTGAAGATAAATATTAACTTGAATGAAGAAACACGTTGTTCCGTGTACAGAAGTCGTACACAACGGTTCTTATTAGAACTGATTATTATTTCTATGATATAATAATCTGAAAATCATTTACAAACAGTTCTTTTCAGAACTACTTTACTTTTCTATGATAAGAAGTGATTGAAAAGTCATTATCAAAACAGCTCTTATCAGAGCTACTCACTGTTTCTATTGACTTAATCTGTATTAAAGTCATATTTAAAAACAGCTCTTATCAGAGCTAATCACTATTTCTATGGATTAATCTGTAGCAGGCCACGGCAGCTACAGCGTTCCTACGCTTATTAGCTCTTGACTTAATTTACTGATCAGTTTATTTATAGTAAACTAGCTTATTCCAGCGGCTTCACCCGCGTGGTGTAGGTAGCTTAAATATTATTCTACACCATAAACTACCTACAAGTATTCCAAATTTCTTAAGTAGTTTTTGCGTGAAAGAGTAACAAACATCCATCCATCCTCACAAACTTTCGCCTTTATTATATGTATTATTTTATAATTTATGTATAACATTACATTATGTTTAATAATTATTAGTAGGATAGACAATTATTTTTTCTCATTTTAACAAATTAACTTCTACTCATATGATCAGTGACACACACGTGATCAGTGGACGGCTTAGTAAATGATTTTTATGCTAAAAAAGTGCTTGTGATATACAGATAGACGGACACAGACAGACATGTCGAATCTATAAGGATTCCGCTTTTTGCCATTTGTCAATGGAGCCCTTAAAAATATCACTAGATGTTAAACTAACCTTAGTTTTCTCGGTGCAAGGCCTCATAGTTTCAGTTCTGCCATGCTTGAAGGCGGATGTACTACATGACTCGTAAGTTCCAACGAACGTACCTCTCATAAGATGATGGGCTGCCTACAAAGAAAGTAACATAAGTACATAATGTTTAACATAATAATAACGGTAACTACATTAACATTCTACTTAATTTACGTAAAGATATTGCGTATATTTTCCGTGTGGTGAGGGAGTAAGAATACAATATGTCACCACCCCATCTCATCCCACGAGTGTCATAAGAACTGACTAAACGACTATGCGTGAATATTATCTTTACGAAATAAAAAGAAGGAAAACTTGAAATTAAACCCTGTACCAATCCGTCTGGCCAACGTGGTATTAGTAGGCCAAGTATCCCTCCGTTACGGGACGACCGTCCCTGCAGTGGGACATTAATGGGCTGTTATGACAATGATGACATAAACATTCTACTAAATTTACGTAAATATATTGCGTATTATGTAGAGGAGTCAAGTTTTAAATTAAAATGAGTAAATTAACACTCACCTGAAATGCAAGTTGCATTATACAATCGGGGCTAACTTTATGCTTCTTACATGCACCTTTGTTTAAACCTTCATATAAAATATAATCTATACTGAGTGAATCACACCATGATTTGTATTCATTACTGGCTTTGTCAATGAACGCCTTTGATTTATCATCTAATTTGAATTCTGTAAAACAAAAACGATTTCATTATAATGCTTATTTTATAAACATTTATTATTTCCGGACCGTTACGACTTGGGGAGCTTCAAAAAACGAGCGTTTATAAGGTCGGCAACGCATCTATGATCCCTCTGGCGTTGTGGGTATCCATGGGCGGCAGTGATCACTTACCTTCAGGTGACCTGCTGACTCGTTTGCCTCCTATCAAATAAAAAAAAACAAAAAACCATATAAAGGTCGTGTGGTCATTGAAACCTAATCACAACTTGACTGGTATTCTTATTGTTGTCATAGCTTATTTGGCCTAACTGATTATTTATAGTAACAGCTTATTAACAACCCACTGTAGGGCCTCTTCTATTGAAAGCTACCCTCAATAGATGCCATCTACCGAGGGTAGAAGGACGACGAAGATAAACGGTTTTATACTCCAGCAATTCAATCGATTGAGGTCGATTTATGGTATAGACCGATGTCGATTGATGGCATCGATCGACGGTCGATCGATTGGTGTTAGCACATCTTAAGTTTTTTAACTAAAAACCTTCAGTCGAAGTCAAAGCAGTCGAATACCACTATGTTAGTGGTAATCAAATCTGTTTAAGTTAGAATCACAAGGCACTTTCTTACCTAAATTCTGTACAGTAATATTATTGTCAACAGGTTTTGTATCTGGATGTACGAACGGCTTTTTTGTAGTCTCCGCATAAATGTCTTCAAAAAATCTGAGTACTGCGACGCCATCGCCCCATGAATGCTCGAAATTGACACCAGCTACTCCATCCCGTGTAACAATTAGGCTAAAGGATTTGTCAAACCATCTGAAAGATATAAATTGCTCTTGTTGAAATAGATGGCTTGAATCCTCATCCTCCTCACACTTTCACACATCGCCACCTATTCCCAAACTAAGCATAAGCTTGTACTATGGGTACTAGACAACGGATAAACATACTTAAATACTTTTTTTTTTTGTAAATACATACATATTATACATAGAAAACACTCAGACCAATGCAAACGATCATGTTCATGCACACAAAGACTTGCATTGAGCGGGAATCGAACCCGAGACCTCTGCGTAGCAGCCATGTAGTATACCGATCGAATCATCAAGCATGAATGTTCCTGTTCGACAAGATGAGGGAAGTTCGCAAAAAAACCTTAAAGGTAAAGTTGAAGAGAACTGTGCTGTTACCTACAGGTGAACTGTATCGTAAACAGTTATTGTATGTTTGTATACTCACTATATTTATTTATATTGCATTCAATATAATTACCTACATTATTGTAATGCAAATAATATTGAAGTTTAAACAACACGAGTCCATTTAAGGATACAGTGCGTTATATTGAACAATCTTCCATTGGCATAACCATAAACGATTCAATCGAAGTAATTCAGCAGTACAAGTTATTGGCTGGTTAGTAGTGGTTAGTGGTTATGGGGCAGATTTAAACGGAATGATTTTGTTTAATAACTTAACTTACCTATTTAATCCATCATCATGCAGATACTTCTTCAGAATTTTATGTTTGTCGTCTTGAATTTCGTCATCATCTAATATTAAATTGAATATTGCCGAGTCGATTTTCTTCAGCACCTCACTATTACCAATGGACTCTAAGTATGATCGATTTATGGCCCATTCCTCCCTATTCTGTGTAGTTAATATACCTACAGGATAATCGGCATTTGGTGTTTTATCATTCAATATCTTTGCTAAGTTACCAAGCATTTCTGTTGGTGATAAAAGGTTGCCTGAAAGTAGTTAAAAATCTTTAATATGTTTATTATTTAACCGATTATGGATCGAAGCTGGAACTCGACGGATCTGTAGGACTTACGGGCTTTTCGATACCTTTTTCCTGTCTATTGTTAAAAAAGGCTAGGAGTAGGTAATGTAGTTTCGTATAGTAAAAAGAAAATAAGATACAAAGGAAGTTGGGGAAAACTCTTACTATTTGGTCATACTGAGAGACTAATTGATTATATTTTCTTAGATTGTGTTATTCACAGAAGGTAAAAATAATAATAAGATTACAAAATTATAAATCTAAATTTTAATAAACATTTACCATTAGAATCCAATACATCGAACACATAAAAATTTCCATTTTTCTGAACAAGAACATGCTTGCTGTTTGGATCCCTAAAGATCTTATCTTTAGTAAGACAAGG